>OX104113.1:55843208-56443208 GCA_944474755.1 Limnoperna fortunei
ATCGACACATTGCAATGTTAAAACAAAACCTTGTGATTTCTACAAGTTTCCCTCTTTTCCTTATTCTTTAATTATTAAATTTAAAATATTTAAAGCTGTTGTCTCCTATTTTATTTTTAGTGTGTTTCTCCATTTAAAAAAGTGGGTACAAAGCTATTTCTTAACCATAATAATAATATTGTATGGAGACAATCAATTAAAAATACCAAGATGTATGACAAAATAAGTTTGCATAAAATGTTATGAAGTTTGGTCTACTTTCATAGTGTACATTTTTTCAATATACATGACCAAAACACTAAATTTAATCAACTTACTTTGTTAGCTAAATAGATGATACTTTCCGTTTAGAATGTGGATTTCAGTCTAAAAACGTTTTTCCTCAAAGTATACGAGTCAATAAATCCTTAAAATCCCAGACTAACGCACGTGACCACACCTCCCCCTTATTTGTAAATTTCGTCTGCTGTGATGTCCATTTCAGTTATCGTCAGTGAATCATAGTGTAAATCGTTTCTCAACAAGTTGTTCTAACTATCCGAACTGCATTTTACCTCACATTTTAATCAAATTGAAACAATTTCCGACGTGAATTTTTGTGTATTCGGTCGTCTGCTACGTGACTCGTGTCCTTATTTTCCACATTCCAGCGTAAAATTCCTATGAATGAAAACGTCTTTAAATGATCGTCGGTAGCTCCGTTTGTAATAACCCGTGTCGTCCTGAAATATATAAATAATCACTGAGATTAAACTTAAGATCGTGCTTCATGTAGTATTCGTCCACACAGAACGAGAGACAGAAGACGCTGACAAAATGCTATGAACGCGAGCTTCGACGAAGACACCTCAGTGAAATGTAAAGTGTTCATTTAATGTATACTATAAATAGAGCGAAATGACAAAGAAGTATTTATTTTACACCAAAATAATGTATATAAATTTTTAAAACTAGTTTTACAAATTTTTGTCACAATATTTAAATCTGCAGAGTCCCATTTTCCCGTTTTTTCTCAAAATTAGTACAAAGCTATTTGAATCAATGTCAGACAATCAATTAAAAATACCAAGATGAATAACAAAATAAGTTTACATGCTGCCCTGTTTGGGTGGCCGAGTCCTTTTTAAATAATTAGAATGTTATAGAAACAATAGAAAAGAAACGGGGGGAGGAGGAGGCCTATGGATATTTTACAATATAAAATAATAGATTTTTACCCTCTGGGGTTTATTGTTTGACGTTTAACGTCAGTTTTTTCTATGGAAATAGGAACAACACGGGAAAGACGGTCAATGTCGAAAAAGTGTCTTGACGTTTCGCTTTGAAACTTGGCACACTTAACCAACATTACCTGGGCTCGACCTGAGTCACCTTGCGAAACCGATCTATTTTTAGTAACAGAGTTATCTGCCCCAAACCCAAAACCCTTGTGTTCAGAAAAATTCAAAAACCATGACAAATATCAAAAATCTAAAGTGGGGAAAATGTTGTCTGACTCATGGCCATGATTTGTCATGCAAAAAAAATTTCTTCGATCCACTTCCTGTTTACGTGATTTCGGCGCGAAGTTTGTCGAAAACGTCAAAGTTGTTCGATTTACACAAAAATTGGTTTCCAAGTCGATATGAGGGTCTAATTACATATGTTGGATCAAAATTTGTTTTCGATTCATTATTTTCAAAATGGTCGCCATTGAAATTTTGTTTTCAATATAACTCAAAAACCATAAAATATTGAAGGAGACAATATATCAGAAAAATGTTCCTCTCGTTGAGATCTACATTTGATATATAGGCTCAAAAACTGTGCGACAAACCGTTTTAGAGGTTATGGCCCTTGACAGGTTTCGGCTAAATTTTGTTTTCAATATAACTCAAAAACCATAAAAAATTGAAGCAGACAATACATGTATATCAGAAAAATGTTCCTCTGATTGAGATCTACATTTGATATAAATTGTCGAAAACTGTAAGACAAACCGTTTTCGAGGTAATGGCCCTTGACACATTTCGACTAATCAGTTTTTGGCTTATAACTTGAAAACGGTTAGAGATAATATAGTAAACATGTGTATTTAAAGTTATCCTCTCATCAAAACCTTCATTTAGTATAATGTATCCGAAACTGTTATATGAACTGTATTCGAGTTATCCGCCTTGACGCATTTCTGTTATTCGGTTTTTTGACTTATAACTTGAAAACGGTTAGAGATAATATAGTTAACACGGTCATATGTCGTGCGCGAAAAATCTGCCTAGCTTTTTGACCAATTGTACATCACTGTCCAAAGCTCATGAATATTAAGAAAAACATACATCACGATAAAAAAAATACACATCTTTGCTGCAATTAATCAGACCTGTCCAGACACTAAGAAGTGTTACAATATATAAAACGTAACACATAATCAGTATCTAGAGAGTATCTTATATCTTAGAGCTCATCTGATATGGACCTGATAAGCCTTGTCGAGCAAAAAAAAAAACAACTATAAGAATTCATATGTATCAAGATATTAGTACTTTTTGGCTTAGAAAGGGGTAATCATATGAGACTTAAAATTTTTCAATGATGGACAATTCAAAATGGCTTAAACACTAATTTCAAATTTTTAGTACATATTAAATGTACTTTTTGTAACATAAAAAACTAACTTTTGGCAAAAATTGAAAAAAAAATGAACATTGAGTGAGTCCTGACAGTGTGTAATTATGTGTCGAGTGAAGTAAACATGCACTTTGTTACAAAATTTGCTGTATTAAACCAAATGTAAAAATTATTAAAATGATTGAAATGATGTTAACTTGCACATTTATACAGAAATTAGCAATATAAGTGCAATTACTTTAAAAATGGTACACTATATTCCTAAATTTTCATGAAAAAATATTCAACACTGTGACAATAGCCTAAATCGACACATTTTAAACCAATGTTAAAACAAAACCTTGTGATTTCTACAAGTTTCCCTCTTTTCCTTATTGTTTAATTATTAAATTTAAAATATTTAAAGCTGTTGTCTCCTATTTTATTGTGTTTCTCCATTAAAAATGAGTACAAAGCTATTTCTGAATCATAATAATAATCTTGTATGGAGACAATCAATTAAAAATACCAAGATGTATGACAAAATAAGTTTGCATAAAATGTTATGAAGTTTGGTCTACTTTCATAGTGTACATTTTTTCAATATACATGACCAAAACACTAAATTTAATCAACTTACTTTGTTAGCTAAATAGATGATACTTTCCGTTTAGAATGTGGATTTCAGTCTAAAAACGTATTTCCTCAAAGTATACGAGTCAATAAATCCTTAAAATCCCAGACAGAAGCACGTGACCACACCTCCCCCTTATTTGTAAATTTCTTCTGCTGTGATGTCCATTTCAGTTATCGTCAGTGAATCATAGTGTAAATCGTTTCTCAACAAGTTGTTCTAACTATCCGAACTGCATTTTACCTCACATTTTAATCAAATTGAAACAATTTCCGACGTGAATTTTTGTGTATACGGTCGTCTGCTACGTGACTCGTGTCCTTATTTTCCACATTCCAGCGTAAAATTCCTATGAATGAAAACGTCTTTAAATGATCGTCGGTAGCTCCGTTTGTAATAACCCGTGTCGTCCTGAAATATATAAATAATCACTGAGATTAAAGATCGTGCTTCATGTAGTATTCGTCCGGTACCCCGATTTACCGAAATACCCATAAATTACCGAAATACCCACTGAAATTACCGAAAAACCCTTAGAAAGTACCGAAATACCCTTGAAATTACATTGTTATGTATTATAAATGATAGATACTACCATATACTGTGATAAAAAAAAACAATTTTGAGAAAAAATTATTACGCATTGTCCGACAGAATCGTTTTTTGTAACCGCACGATACGTCCTGTGACTATGTGAGTTGGTCAAACAGCTAGGGGAGAGCATTCTACATCAAAGTATGAGAAGCACTGTTAGTAGGGTTTTGTATGGTGCTGACATGAATATCATTGATTCCTTTAGTGATATACTCATTGTCCTAAATTTACTCCCTGAAATTTCAAAACCTATTTTAATTCTAAGGATTTTCTATTTTCAAGGGTGTGATATCCTTAGCCGGATTTGGTATAACTGACAGTCCTACTAACAGTACTTTTTATTCTTTGATCTAGAGTGCTCTCCCATAGTTATTTGACTTATATTGGACGTATCGGGCTGTTACAAAAAATTATTTTGTGGTACAAAGCGTAATAATTATTTCCCAAATATTGGTTTATTATCATAATATATGGTAATATCTATCAAAATATACAAATGTTATACAAAATAATGTGATAACAAGGGTATTTCGGTACTTTCTAGGGGTATTTCGGTATTCCAAAGGGTGTTTCGGTAATTGACGGGTATTTCGGTAAATCGGGGTACCCGTATTCGTCCACACAGAACGAGAGACAGAAGACGCTGACAAAATGCTATGAACGCGAGCTTCGACGAAGACACCTCAGTGAAATGTAAAGTGTTCATTTTAAAATGTATACTATAAATAGAGCGAAATGACAAAGAAGTATTTATTTTACACCAAAATAATGTATATGAATTTTTAAAACTAGTTTAACAAATTTTTGTCACAATATTTAAATCTGCAGAGTCCCATTTTCCCGTTTTTTCTCAAAATTAGTACAAAGCTATTTGAATCAATGTCAGACAATCAATTAAAAATACCAAGATGAATAACAAAATAAGTTTACATTCTGCCCTGGTTGGTTGGCCGGGCCCTTTTTAAAATAATTAGAATGTTATAAAAACAATAGAAAAGAAACCGGGGGAGGAGGAGGCCTACGGATATTTTACAATATAAAATAATAGATTTTTACCCTCTGGGATTTATTGTTTGACGTTTAACGTCAGTTTTTTCTATGGAAATAGGGACAACGTGGGAAAGACGGTCAATGTCGAAAAAGTGTCTTGACGTATCGCTTTGAAACTTGGCACACTTAACCAACATTACCTGGGCTCGACCTGAGTCACCTTGCGAAACCGATCTATTTTTAGTAACAGAGTTATCTGCCCCAAACCCAAAACCCTTGTGTTCAGATAAATTCAAAAACCATGACAAATATCAAAAATCTAAAGTGGGGAAAATGTTGTCTGACTCATGGCCATGATTTGTCATGCAAAAAAAATTTCTTCGATACACTTCCTGTTTACGTGATTTCGGCACGAAGTTTGTCGAAAACGTCAAAGTTGTTCGATTTACACAAACATTGGTTTCCAAGTCGATATGAGGGTCTAATTACATATGTTGGATCAAAATTTGTTTTCGATTCATTATTTTCAAAATGGTCGCCATTGAAATTTTGTTTTCAATATAACTCAAAAACCATAAAATATTGAAGGAGACAATATATCAGAAAAATGTTCCTCTCGTTGAGATCTACATTTGATATATAGGCTCAAAAACTGTGCGACAAACCGTTTTAGAGGTTATGGCCCTTGACAGGTTTCGGCTAAATTTTGTTTTCAATATAACTCAAAAACCATAAAAAATTGAAGCAGACAATATATCAGAAAAATGTTCCTCTGATTAAGATCTACATTTGATATAAATTGTCGAAAACTGTAAGACAAACCATTTTCGAGGTAATGGCCCTTGACACATTTCGACTAATCAGTTTTTGGCTTATAACTTGAAAACGGTTAGAGATAATATAGTAAACATGTGTATTTAAAGTTATCCTCTCATCAAAACCTTCATTTAGTATAATGTATCCGAAACCGTTATATGAACTGTATTCGAGTTATCCGCCTTGACGCATTTCTGTTATTCGGTTTTTTGACTTATAACTTGAAAACGGTTAGAGATAATATAGTTAACACGGTCATATGTCGTGCGCGAAAAATCTGCCTAGCTTTTTGACCAATTGTACATCACTGTCCAAAGCTCATGAATATTAAGAAAAACATACATCACGATAAAAAAAATACACATCTTTGCTGCAATTAATCAGACCTGTCCAGACACTAAGAAGTGTTACAATATATAAAACGTAACACATAATCAGTATCTAGAGAGTATCTTATATCTTAGAGCTCATCTGATATGGACCTGATAAGCCTTGTCGAGCAAAAAAAAAACAACTATAAGAATTCATATGTATCAAGATATTAGTACTTTTTGGCTTAGAAAGGGGTAATCATATGAGACTTAAAATTTTTCAATGATGGACAATTCAAAATGGCTTAAACACTAATTTCAAATTTTTAGTACATATTAAATGTACTTTTTGTAACATAAAAAACTAACTTTTGGCAAAAATTGAAAAAAAAAAGAACATTGAGTGAGTCCTGACAGTGTGTAATTATGTGTCGAGTGAAGTAAACATGCACTTTGTTACAAAATTTGCTGTATTAAACCAAATGTGAAAATTATTAAAATGATTGAATGATGTTAACTTGCACATTTATACAGAAATTAGCAATTTAAGTGCAATTACTTTAAAAATGGTACACTATATTCCTAAATTTTCATGAAAAAATATTCAACACTGTGACAATAGCCTAAATCGACACATTTTAAACCAATGTTAAAACAAAACCTTGTGATTTCTAGAAGTTTCCCTCTTTTCCTTATTGTTTAATTATTAAATTTAAAATATTTAAAGCTGTTGTCTCCTATTTTAGTGTGTTTCTCCATTAAAAATGAGTACAAAGCTATTTCTGAATCATAATAATAATCTTGTATGGAGACAATCAATTAAAAATACCAAGATGTATGACAAAATAAGTTTGCATAAAATGTTATGAAGTTTGGTCTACTTTCATAGTGTACATTTTTTCAATATACATGACCAAAACACTAAATTTAATCAACTTACTTTGTTAGCTAAATAGATGATACTTTCCGTTTAGAATGTGGATTTCAGTCTAAAAACGTATTTCCTCAAAGTATACGAGTCAATAAATCCTTAAAATCCCAGACAGAAGCACGTGACCACACCTCCCCCTTATTTGTAAATTTCTTCTGCTGTGATGTCCATTTCAGTTATCGTCAGTGAATCATAGTGTAAATCGTTTCTCAACAAGTTGTTCTAACTATCCGAACTGCATTTTACCTCACATTGTAATCAAATTGAAACAATTTCCGACGTGAATTTTTGTGTATACGGTCGTCTGCTACGTGACTCGTGTCCTTATTTTCCACATTCCAGCGTAAAATTCCTATGAATGAAAACGTCTTTAAATGATCGTCGGTAGCTCCGTTTGTAATAACCCGTGTCGTCCTGAAATATATAAATAATCACTGAGATTAAAGATCGTGCTTCATGTAGTATTCGTCCACACAGAACGAGAGACAGAAGACGCTGACAAAATGCTATGAACGCGAGCTTCGACGAAGACACCTCAGTGAAATGTAAAGTGTTCATTTTAAAATGTATACTATAAATAGAGCGAAATGACAAAGAAGTATTTATTTTACACCAAAATAATGTATATGAATTTTTAAAACTAGTTTAACAAATTTTTGTCACAATATTTAAATCTGCAGAGTCCCATTTTCCCGTTTTTTCTCAAAATTAGTACAAAGCTATTTGAATCAATGTCAGACAATCAATTAAAAATACCCAGATGAATAACAAAATAAGTTTACATTCTGCCCTGGTTGGTTGGCCGGGCCCTTTTTAAAATAATTAGAATGTTATAAAAACAATAGAAAAGAAACCGGGGGAGGAGGAGGCCTACGGATATTTTACAATATAAAATAATAGATTTTTACCCTCTGGGATTTATTGTTTGACGTTTAACGTCAGTTTTTTCTATGGAAATAGGGACAACGTGGGAAAGACGGTCAATGTCGAAAAAGTGTCTTGACGTATCGCTTTGAAACTTGGCACACTTAACCAACATTACCTGGGCTCGACCTGAGTCACCTTGCGAAACCGATCTATTTTTAGTAACAGAGTTATCTGCCCCAAACCCAAAACCCTTGTGTTCAGATAAATTCAAAAACCATGACAAATATCAAAAATCTAAAGTGGGGAAAATGTTGTCTGACTCATGGCCATGATTTGTCATGCAAAAAAAATTTCTTCGATACACTTCCTGTTTACGTGATTTCGGCACGAAGTTTGTCGAAAACGTCAAAGTTGTTCGATTTACACAAACATTGGTTTCCAAGTCGATATGAGGGTCTAATTACATATGTTGGATCAAAATTTGTTTTCGATTTATTATTTTCAAAATGGTCGCCATTGAAATTTTGTTTTCAATATAACTCAAAAACCATAAAATATTGAAGGAGACAATATATCAGAAAAATGTTCCTCTCGTTGAGATCTACATTTGATATATAGGCTCAAAAACTGTGCGACAAACCGTTTTAGAGGTTATGGCCCTTGACAGGTTTCGGCTAAATTTTGTTTTCAATATAACTCAAAAACCATAAAAAATTGAAGCAGACAATATATCAGAAAAATGTTCCTCTGATTGAGATCTACATTTGATATAATTGTCGAAAACTGTAAGAGAAACCGTTTTCGAGGTAATGGCCCTTGACACATTTCGACTAATCAGTTTTTGGCTTATAACTTGAAAACGGTTAGAGATAATATAGTAAACATGTGTATTTAAAGTTATCCTCTCATCAAAACCTTCATTTAGTATAATGTATCCGAAACCGTTCTATGAACTGTATTCGAGTTATCCGCCTTGACGCATTTCTGTTATTCGGTTTTTTGACTTATAACTTGAAAACGGTTAGAGATAATATAGTTAACACGGTCATATGTCGTGCGCGAAAAATCTGCCTAGCTTTTTGACCAATTGTACATCACTGTCCAAAGCTCATGAATATTAAGAAAAACATACATCACGATAAAAAAAATACACATCTTTGCTGCAATTAATCAGACCTGTCCAGACACTAAGAAGTGTTACAATATATAAAACGTAACACATAATCAGTATCTAGAGAGTATCTTATATCTTAGAGCTCATCTGATATGGACCTGATAAGCCTTGTCGAGCAAAAAAAAAAACAACTATAAGAATTCATATGTATCAAGATATTAGTACTTTTTGGCTTAGAAAGGGGTAATCATATGAGACTTAAAATTTTTCAATGATGGACAATTCAAAATGGCTTAAACACTAATTTCAAATTTTTAGTACATATTAAATGTACTTTTTGTAACATAAAAAACTAACTTTTGGCAAAAATTGAAAAAAAAGAACATTGAGTGAGTCCTGACAGTGTGTAATTATGTGTCGAGTGAAGTAAACATGCACTTTGTTACAAAATTTGCTGTATTAAACCAAATGTGAAAATTATTAAAATGATTGAATGATGTTAACTTGCACATTTATACAGAAATTAGCAATTTAAGTGCAATTACTTTAAAAATGGTACACTATATTCCTAAATTTTCATGAAAAAATATTCAACACTGTGACAATAGCCTAAATCGACACATTTTAAACCAATGTTAAAACAAAACCTTGTGATTTCTACAAGTTTCCCTCTTTTCCTTATTGTTTAATTATTAAATTTAAAATATTTAAAGCTGTTGTCTCCTATTTTATTGTGTTTCTCCATTAAAAATGAGTACAAAGCTATTTCTGAATCATAATAATAATCTTGAATGGAGACAATCAATTAAAAATACCAAGATGTATGACAAAATAAGTTTGCATAAAATGTTATGAAGTTTGGTCTACTTTCATAGTGTACATTTTTTCAATATACATGACCAAAACACTAAATTTAATCAACTTACTTTGTTAGCTAAATAGATGATACTTTCCGTTTAGAATGTGGATTTCAGTCTAAAAACGTATTTCCTCAAAGTATACGAGTCAATAAATCCTTAAAATCCCAGACAGAAGCACGTGACCACACCTCCCCCTTATTTGTAAATTTCTTCTGCTGTGATGTCCATTTCAGTTATCGTCAGTGAATCATAGTGTAAATCGTTTCTCAACAAGTTGTTCTAACTATCCGAACTGCATTTTACCTCACATTGTAATCAAATTGAAACAATTTCCGACGTGAATTTTTGTGTATACGGTCGTCTGCTACGTGACTCGTGTCCTTATTTTCCACATTCCAGCGTAAAATTCCTATGAATGAAAACGTCTTTAAATGATCGTCGGTAGCTCCGTTTGTAATAACCCGTGTCGTCCTGAAATATATAAATAATCACTGAGATTAAAGATCGTGCTTCATGTAGTATTCGTCCACACAGAACGAGAGACAGAAGACGCTGACAAAATGCTATGAACGCGAGCTTCGACGAAGACACCTCAGTGAAATGTAAAGTGTTCATTTTTAAATGTATACTATAAATAGAGCGAAATGACAAAGAAGTATTTATTTTACACCAAAATAATGTATATGAATTTTTAAAACTAGTTTAACAAATTTTTGTCACAATATTTAAATCTGCAGAGTCCCATTTTCCCGTTTTTTCTCAAAATTAGTACAAAGCTATTTGAATCAATGTCAGACAATCAATTAAAAATACCAAGATGAATAACAAAATAAGTTTACATTCTGCCCTGGTTGGTTGGCCGGGCCCTTTTTAAAATAATTAGAATGTTATAAAAACAATAGAAAAGAAACCGGGGGAGGAGGAGGCCTACGGATATTTTACAATATAAAATAATAGATTTTTACCCTCTGGGGTTTATTGTTTGACGTTTAACGTCAGTTTTTTCTATGGAAATAGGGACAACACGGGAAAGACGGTCAATGTCGAAAAAGTGTCTTGACGTATCGCTTTGAAACTTGGCACACTTAACCAACATTACCTGGGCTCGACCTGAGTCACCTTGCGAAACCGATCTATTTTTAGTAACAGAGTTATCTGCCCCAAACCCAAAACCCTTGTGTTCAGATAAATTCAGAAACCATGACAAATATCAAAAATCTAAAGTGGGGAAAATGTTGTCTGACATGATCATGGCCATAATTTATCATCCAAAAAAAATTTCTTCGATCCACTTCGTGTTTACGTGATTTCGGCGCGAAGTTTGTCGAAAACGTCAAAGTTGTTCGATTTACATAAACATTGGTTTCCAAGTCGATATGAGGGTCTAATTACATATGTCGGATCAAAATTTGTTTTCGGTTCACCATTTTCAAAATGGTCGCCATTGAAATTTTGTTTTCAATATAACTCAAAAACCATAAAATATTGAAGCAGACAATATATCAGAAAAATGTTCCTCTCGTTGAGATCTACATTTGATATATAGGTTCAAAAACTGTGTGACAAACCGTTTTAGAGGTTATGGCCCTTGACAGGTTTCGGCTAAATTTTGTTTACGAAATAACTCAAAAACCATAAAAAATTGAAGCAGACAATATATCAGAAAAATGTTCCTCTCATTGAGATCTACATTTGATATTAGGTTTGAAAACTGTGCGACAAACCGTTTTAGAGGTTATGGCCCTTGACAGGTTTCGGCTAAATTTTGTTTTCGAAATAACTCAAAAACCATACCAAATTGAAGCAGACAATATATCAGAAAAACGTTTCTCTCATTGAGATCTACATTTGATATACAGGTTCCAAAACCGTGCGACAAACCGTTTTAGAGGTTATGGCCCTTGACAGGTTTCGGCTAAATTTTGTTTTCCAAATAACTCAAAAACCATAAAAAATTGAAGCAGACAATATGTGGGAAACTGAATCGGGATCACTAACTAAATTTAAATATCATATTGTATGACCGGAAGTGACATTTTGTCCATAGCAACCAATAAATGTCCTTAGCAACCATACATTTTCTGACTTACGACCACTTGCTTTGTACACTAAAACCATGGTAACTGACCGTAAAGTCATTAGCATCTATATAACTAGACATAACACTACAAAATGCAGGGAAAGACCTCACATTTGTTCTCTGAACAAATGACTTTTCATTAAGGTCTTTCCCCTTTCCAAGGGAAAGACTTTACTGTATTTCTTCTGATTATTATTATTATTTTTTTTATTATTCTTCTTCTTTTCCGCCGCAGATGTCAAAAAAGTGTCTTGACGTATCGCTTTGAAACTTGGCACACTTAACCGACACTACCTGGGCTCGACCTGAGTCACCCTGCGAAACTGATCTATTTTTATTAACAGAGTTATCTGCCCCAAACCCAAAACCCTTTTGTTCAGATAAACTCAGAAACCATGACAAATATCAAAAATCTAAAGTGGGGAAAATGTTGTCTGACTTATGGCCATGATTTGTTACGCAAAAAAACATTCTTAGATCCACTTCCTGTTTACGCGATTTTGACGCGAAGTTTGTCGAAAACGTCAAAGTTGTCGGATTTACACAAAACTTGGTTTCCAAGTAGATATAAGGGTCCTAATTACATGTATCGGATCAAAAACATTTTTCGGTCCACCATTTTCAAAATGGCCGCCATTGAAATTTTGTTTTTAATATAACTCAAAAACCATAAAAATTGAAGCAGACAATATATCAGAAAAATGTTAATCTCATTGAGATCTACATTTGATATAAGGTTCGAAAACTGTGCGACAAACCGTTTTAGAGGTTATGGCCCTTGACAGGTTTCGGCTAAATTTTGTTTTCGAAATAACTCAAAAACCATACAAAATTTAAGCAGACAATATATCAGAAAAA
The DNA here is from genome assembly GCA_944474755.1 of Limnoperna fortunei. NCBI lineage: Eukaryota > Metazoa > Mollusca > Bivalvia > Mytilida > Modiolidae > Limnoperna > Limnoperna fortunei. Next base: position 55,855,850 of record OX104113.1, read on the forward strand.
TGTTCCTCTCATTGAGATCTACATTTGATATAAAGGTTCGAAAACTGTGCGACAAACCGTTTTAGAGGTTATGGCCCTTGACACGTTTCGGCTAAATTTTTGTTTTCGAAATAACTCGAAAACCATAAAAAATTGAAGCAGACAATATATCAGAAAAATGTTCCTCTCATTGAGATCTACATTTGATATACAAGTTCGAAAACTGTGCGACAAACCGTTTTAGAGGTTATGGCCCTTGACTGGTTTCGGCTAAATTTTGTTTTCGAAATAACTCAAAACCCTTTAAAATATTAAGCAGACAATATATCAAAAAAATGTTCCTCTCATTGAGATCTACATTTGATATAAATAATTGAAAACTGTGCGACAAATCGTTTTCAAGTTATGGCCTTTGACATTTTTCGGCTAATCAGTTTATGGCTTATAACTTTTAAACCGTCAGAGATAACATAGTGAGCATAGGTTTTTTGTGACCGTCTCAACAAGCCCTTCGATTTAAGACCAAAGTCCAATGGTTACAGGCAGCAATTTTCAAAATTAGCAACCATATACCTAGACATAACACTAAGAAAATGCCGGGAAAGACCTCACATTTGTTCTTTGAACAAATGACTTTTCATTATTAAGGTCTTTCCCCTTCCAAGGGAAAGACCTTACTGTATTTCGTATGATTATTATTTTTTTTTTTTTTCTTCTGCCACAGATGTCAAAAAAGTGTCTTGACGTATGACTTTGAAACTTGGCACAGTTAACTGACACTACCTGGGCTCAACCTGGTTTACCCTGCGAGACCGATCTATTTTTAGTAACAGAGTTATCTCCCCAAACACTATTTACCCTTGTGTGCAGATACACTCAGAAACAATGACAGATATCAAAAATCTAAAGTGAGGAAAATGTTGCCTGACATATGGCCATGATTTGTCATGCAAAAATACATTCTTCGATCCACTTCCTGTTTACGCGATTTTGACGCGAAGTTTGTCGAAAACGTCAAAGTTGTCGGATTTACTCAAAACTTGTTTTCCAAGAAGATATGAGGGTCCTTATTACATGTATCGGATCAAAAAATTTTTTTGGTCCACCATTTTCAAAATGGCCGCCATTGAAATTTTGTTTTCAATATAACTCAAAAACCATAAAAAATTGAAGCAGACAATATATGAGAAAAATGTTCCTCTCATTGAGATCTACATTTGATATAAGGTTCTAAAACTGTGCAACAAACCGTTTTAGAGGTTATGGCCCTTGACAGGTTTCGGCTAAATTTTGTTTTCGAAATAACTCAAAAACCATACAAAATTGAAGCAGACAATATAAGAGAAAAATGTTCCTCTCATTGAGATCTACATTTGATATAACAGTTCGAAAACTGTGCGACAAACCGTTTTCGAGGTTATGGCCCTTGACAGGTTTCGGCTAAATATTGTTTTCGAAATAACTCAAAAACCATACAAAATTGAAGCAGACAATATATCAGAAAAATGTTCCTCTTATTAATATCTACATTTGATATACAGGTTCAAAAACTGTGCTACAAACCATTTTAGAGGTTATGGCCCTTGACAGGTTTCTGCTAAATTTTTTTACGAAATAACTCAAAAACCGTAAAAAATTGAAGCAGACAATATATCAAAAAAATGTTCCTCTCATTGAGATATACATTTCATATACAGTTTCGAAAACTGTCCGACAAACCGTTTTAGAGGTTATGGCCCTTGACATGTTTCGGCTAAATTTTGTTTTCGAAATAACTCAATAACCATAAAAAATTGAAGCAGACAATACATGGGAAACTGAATCGGGATCACTAACTAAATTTAAATATCATATTGTATGACCGGCAGTGACATTTTCTCCATACCAACCAATAAATGTCCTTAGCAACCATACATTTTCTGACTTAGGACCACTTGCTTTGTACACTACAACCATGGTAACTGACCGTAAAGTCATTATCAATTATATACCCAGACATAACACTACAAAATGCAGGGAAAGACCTCACATTTGTTCTCTGAACAAATGACTTTTCATTAAGGCTTTCCACTTTCCAGTGGAAAGACTTATTGCATTTTGTCTGTTTCTTATTATTAAGGTCTTTCCCCTTTCCAAGGGAAAGACCTTACTGTATTTCTTCTGATTATTAAGGTCTTTCCCCTTTCCAAGGGAAAGACCTTACTGTATTTCTTCTGATTATTATTTTTTTTATTATTCTTCTTCTTTTCCGCCGCAGATGTCAAAAAAGTGTCTTGACGTATCGCTTTGAAACTTGGCACACTTAACCGACACTACCTGGACTCGACCTGAGTAACCCTGCGAAAGTAATCTATTTTTAGTAACAGAGTTATCTGCCCCAAACCCAAAAACCTTGTGTTCAGATAAACTCAGAAACCGTAACCGTTATCAAAAATCTGAAGTGGGGAAAATGTTGCTAGACTCCTGGTCATGATTCGTTACGCAAAAAATTTTGTTTCCATCAACATCCTGGTTACGCGATTTTGACGCGAAATTTGTCGAAAACGTCGAAGTTGTAGGATTTACACGAAATTTGGTTTCCAAGTAGATATGAGGGTCCTAATTACATATATCGGATCAAAATTTTTTTTTGGTCCACCATTTTTAAAATGGCCGCCATTGAAATTTTGTTTTCAATATAACTCAAAAACCATAAAAAATTGAAGCAGACAATATAACAGAAAAATGTTCCTCTCATTGAGATCTACATTTGATATAATTGGTTAAAAACTGTGCGACAAACCGTTTTCGAGGTTATGGCCCTTGACAGGTTTCGGCTAAATTTTGTTTTCAATATAACTGAAAAACCATAAATAATTGAAGCAGACAATATATCAGAAAAATGTTTCTCTCATTGAGATCTAAATTTGATATAATTGGTTGAAAACTGTGCGACGAACCGTTTTTGAGGTTATGGCCCTTGACAGGTTTCGGCTAAATTTTGTTTTCAATATAACTCAAAAACCATAAAAAATTGAACCAGACAATATACTAGAAAAATGTTCCTCTCATTGAGGTCTACATTTGATATAAGGGTTGAAAACTGTACGACAAACCGTTTTCGAGGTTATGGCCCTTGACAGGTTTCGGTTAAATTTTGTTTTCAATATAACTCAAAAACCATAAAATATTGAAGCAGACAATATATCAGAAAAATGTTCCTCTCATTGAGATCTACATTTGATATAAATTGTCGAAAACTGTGAGACAAACCTTTTTCGAGGTTATGGCCATGGACAGGTTTCGACTAATCAGGTTTTGACTTAAAACTTGAAAACGGTTAGAGATAATATAGTAAACATGTATATTTAAAGTGATCCTCTCATCAAGACCTTCATTTAGTATATTGCATCCGAAACTGTTATATGAACCGTATTCGAGTTATCGGCCTTGACGAATTTCTGTTATTTGGTTTTTGACTTATAACTTGAAAACGGTTAAGAGATAATATAGTCAACATGGTCATATGTCGTGCGCGAAGAATCTGCCGATATAGCTAGCTTTTTGAGCAATCGTACATCACTGACCAAAGCTCATGAATTTTAAGGAAAACATACATCATGATAAAAAAAATACACATCTTTGCTGCAATTAATCAGACCTGTCCAGACACTAAGAAGTGTTACAATATATAAAACGTAACACATAACCAGTATCTAGAGAGTATCTTATATCTTCGAGCTCATTTGATATGGACCTGATAAGCCTTGTCGAGTGAAAAAAAAACAACTATACTAAATGTTACACCCCCCATGCGCTCAGCGTTTTGCTTGCATTTTTTTATTATTCCATACTGTACCTTTATAGTGCTAAAATCCGATTTGAAAAAAATCTACACGATAGCACGTCCATATTTTATATTATGCCTTTGTTGTTGAAATATCCGAAATCGTCCTTGACATTTGCTACGGGAATTTTACATAGGAAATCAACCATTTGAGTTTATAAAGGGACCTAGGGTTGTTTTCAAAAAGATCGTCTGCTTTCGTAACGTTCCATGGTATTCGGACAAACCGCGAGACTTTTCCCGCCTTAACTGCAGACGACATGACCCGAAGGATTTCGAATAGATAACAATTGACTCTTCCAAACATACACTTCCGTGGTAATTTAGGTCAAACTTTACTATAGAAAAGTGCTCTATCAAAGTGAAAAAATCTGCCGCATTTCAAACCGCCGACTATCACTTGGATATAATTGTTGTTGTCAGTTTACACATTCTGTAATCTACAAAAGGAGCATAAGCTGGACCAAACGCGGTAAGCAGTTTTTATTTGTCAGACAAAAAACCGCTATATTGCCGCTTCGAAACTTACTATAAGAATTAATATGTATCAAGATATTAGTACTTTTTGGCTTAGAAAGGGGTAATCATATGAGACTTAAAATTTTTCAATGATGGACAATTCAAAATGGCTTAAACACTAATTTCAAATTTTTAGTACATATTAAATGTACTTTTGTAACATAAAAAACTAACTTTTGGCAAAAATTAATAAAATAATGAACATCGAGTGAGTTCCGACTGTGTGTAATTATGTGTCGAGTGAAGAAAACATGCTCTTTGTTACAAAATTTGCTGTATTAAACCAAATGTTATCATTATTAAAATGACTGAAATGCTGTTAACTTGCACATTTAAACAGAAATTAGCAATTTAAGTGCAGTTACTTTAAAAATGGTACACTATATTCCTAAATTTTCATGAAAAAATATTCAACACTGTGACAATAGCCTAAATCGACACATTTTAAACCAATGTTAAAACAAAACCTTGTGATTTCTACAAGTTTCCCTCTTTTCCTTATTGTTTAATTATAAAATTTAAAATATTTAAAGCTGTTGTGTCCTATTTTAGTGCGTTTCTCCATTAGAAATGAGTACAAAGCTATTTCTGAATCATAATAATAATATTGTATGGAGACAATCAATTAAAAATACCAAGATGTATGACAAAATAAGTTTGCATAACATGTTATGAAGTTTGGTCTACTTTCCTAGTGTACATTTTTTCAATATACATGACCAAAACACTAAATTTAATCAACTTACTTTGTTAGCTAAATAGATGATACTTTCCGTTTAGAATGTGGATTTCAAGTCTAAAAACGTATTTCCTCAAAGTATACGAGTCAATAAATCATTAAAATCCCAGACTGAAGCACGTGACCACACCTCCCCCTTATTTGTAAATTTCGTCTGCTGTGATGTCCATTTCAGTTATCGTCAGTGAATCATAGTGTAAATCGTTTCTCAACAAGTTGTTCTAACTATCTGAACTGCATTTTACCTCACATTTTAATCAAATTGAAACACTTTCCGACGTGAATTTTTGTGTATTCGGTCGTCTGCTACGTGACTCGTGTCCTTATTTTCCACATTCCAGCGTAAAATTCCTATGAATGAAAACGTCTTTAAATGATCGTCGGTAGCTCCTTTTGTAATAACCCGTGTCGTCCTGAAATATATAAATAATCACCGATATTAAACTTAAGATCGTGCTTCATATAGTATTCGTCCACACAGAACGAGAGACAGAAGACGCTGACAAAATGCTATGAACGCGAGCTTCGACGAAGACACCTCAGTGAAATGTAAAGTGTTCATTTAATGTATACTATAAATAGAGCGAAATGACAAAGAAGTATTTATTTTACACCAAAATAATGTATATGAATTTTTAAAACTAGTTTAACAAATTTTTGTCACAATATTTAAATCTGTCCCATTTTCCCGTTTTTTCTCAAAATTAGTACAAAGCTATTTGAATCAATGTGAGACAATCAATTAAAAATACCAAGATGAATAACAAAATAAGTTTACATGTTGCCCTGGTTGCGGGGCCGGGCCCTTTTTAAAATAATTAGAATGTTATAGAAACATTAGAAAAGAAACCGGGGGAGGAGGAGGCCTACGGATATTTTACAATATAAAATAATAGATTTTTACCCTCTGGGGTTTATTGTTTGACGTTTAACGTCAGTTTTTTCTATGGAAATAGGGACAACACGGGAAAGACGGTCAATGTCGAAAAAGTGTCTTGACGTATCGCTTTGAAACTTGGCACACCAACATTACCTGGGCTCGACCTGAGTCACCTTGCGAAACCGATCTATTTTTAGTAACAGAGTTATCTGCCCCAAACCCAAAACCCTTGTGTTCAGATAAATTCAGAAACCATGACAAATATCAAAAATCTAAAGTGGGGAAAATGTTGTCTGACTCATGGCCATGATTTGTCATGCAAAAAAAATTTCTTCGATCCACTTCCTGTTACGTGATTTCGGCGCGAAGTTTGTCGAAAACGTCAAAGTTGTTTGATTTACACAAACATTGGTTTCCAAGTCGATATGAGGGTCCTAATTACATATGTCGGATCAAAATTTGTTTTCGGTTCACCATTTTCAAAATGGCCGCCATTGAAATTTTGTTTTCAATATAACTCAAAAATCATAAAATATTGAAGCAGACAATATATCAGAAAAATGTTCCTCTCGTTGAGATCTACATTTGATATATAGGTTCAAAAACTATGCGACAAACCGTTTTAGAGGTTATGGCCCTTGACAGGTTTCGGCTAAATATTGTTTTTGAAATAACTCAAAAACCATAAAAAAATTGAAGCAGACAATATATCAGGAAAATGTTCCTCTTGTTGAGATCTACATTTGATAAATAGGTTTGAAAACTGTGCGACAAACCGTTTATAGGTTATGGCCCTTAACAGGTTTCGGCTAAATTTTGTTTTCAATATAACTCAAAAACCATAAAAAATTGAAGCAGACAATATATCAGAAAAATGTTCCTCTCATTGAGATCTACATTTAATATAAATTGTCGAAAACTGTGAGACAAACTGTTTTCGAGGTTATGGCCCTTGACAGGTTTCGGCTAATCAGTTTTTGGCTTATAACTTTAAAACCAACGATCATAACAAGCCCTTCGTATTAAGACCGAAGTCGAATGGTTATAGGCAGCCATTTTCAAAATGGCTGACACCGTAAACAGTTTTTGTAAAATAACACTTTAACTGTACAAAATTGAAGCGGACAATACATGGGAAACGGAATCGGGATCACTAACTGAATTTAAATATCATATTGTATGACCGGAAGCGACATTTTGTCCATAGCAACCACTAAATGTCCTTAGCAACCATACATTTTCTGACTTAGAACCACTTGCTTTGTACACTAAAACCATGTTAACTGACCGTAAAGTCATTAGCAACTATATACCTAGACATAAGACTAATAAAATGCAGGGAAAGACCTCACATTTGTTCTCTGAACAAATGACTTTTCACTATTATTATTTTTATTCTTCTTCTTTTCCGCCGCAGTTGTCGAAAATGTGTTTTGACGTATCGCTTTGAAACTTGGTACACTTAACCGACACTACCTGGGCTCGACCTGAGTCACCCTGCGAAACCGATCCATTTTTAGTAACGGAGTTATCTGCCCCAAACCCAAAACCCTTGTGTTCAGATAAACTCAGAAACCATGACAGATATCAAAAATCTAAAGTGGGGAAAAAATTGTCTGACTCGTGGCCATGATTCGTAATGCAAAAAAAAATGTTTTGATCCACTTCCTGTTAACGCGATTTTGACGCGAAGTTTGTCGAAACTGTCAAAGTTGTTCGATTTCAACAAAACTTAGTTTCCAAGTAGATATAAGAGTTCTAATTACATATGTCGGATCAAAATTTTTTTTCGGTCCACCATTTTCAAAATGGCCGCCATTGAAATTTTGTTTTCAATATAACTCAAAAACCATAAAAAATTGAAACAGACAGTATATCAGAAAAATGTTCCTCTCATTGAGATCTTCATTTGATATAAAGGGTTGAAAACTGTGCGACAAACCGTTTTCGAGGTAATGTCCCTTGACACGTTTCTACTAATCAGTTTTTGACTTATAACTTGAAAACGGTTAGAGATAATATAGTAAACATGGATATTTAAAGTGATCCTCTCATCAAAACCTTCATTTAGTATAATGTATCCGAAACTGTTATATGAACCGTATTCGAGTTATCCGCCTTGACACATTTCTGTTATTCGGTTTTTGACTTATAACTTGAAAACGGTTAAGAGATAATATAGTCAACATGAGATAATATAGTTAACATGGTCATATGTCGTGCGCGAAAAATCTGCCTAGCTTTTTGACCAATCGTACATCACTGTCCAAAGCTCATGAATATTAAGGAAAACATACATCTTGATAAAAAAAATACACATCTTTGCTGCAATTAATCAGACCTGTCCAGACACTAAGAAGTGTTACAATATATAAAACGTAACACATAACCAGTATCTAGAGAGTATCTTACATCTTAGAGCTCATCTGATATGGACCTGATAAGCCTTGTCGAGCGAAAAAAAAAATTCATATTTATCAAGATATTAGTACTTTTTGGCTTAGAAAGGCATAATCATATGACAACGGCCTCTTAATTATTTGGGTATTGGGGAAACTATTGACGTTTTTTGCTCTGACTCGGGCACCAAGTTTCGTTGAGTAATGGGAGACCCCTCAAAACGAGCGAAATCATTTCACCAATATCACATTAAATTTTCGGGGTGTCATGTCAGATAAAATTTTTCGCAAATTTAGAAAAACCGAAGGGTATTCAAGGAAACTCACAAACACCCATAAAATAGTCCAGAAATGGGCTTTAAACAATCAGCTGAAAAATATCCAATGCATTTAACAAACTATATAAATAAATTTATTTATCAATTCTGTATGAAATTGCTTTTTAAATGCAGCTCTAATATCTAAATTCCATTGAATAATAAATCCACTGTCCATGCTACAGCTCGGCGCAGCCAAATATCAAAATAAGAACTAATTTCCTCTCCCTCAGTCAAAGGTCATTTACAGAGCCGTTGTCATATGAGACTTAAAATTTTTCAATGATGGACAATTCAAAATGGCTTAAACACTAATTTCAAATTTTTAGTACATATTAAATGTACTTTTTGTAACATAAAAAACTAACTTTTGGCAAAAATTGAAAAAATAATGAACATTCAGTGAGTTCCGACAGTGTGTAATTATGTGTCGAGTGAAGAAAACATGCACTTTGTTACAAAATTTGCTGTATTAAACCAAATGTGAAAATTATTAAAAGATTGAAATGATGTTAACTTGCACATTTATACAGAAATTAGCAATTTAAGTGCAATTACTTTAAAAATGGTACACTATATTCCTAAATTTTCATGAAAAAATATTCAACACTGTGACAATAGCCTAAATCGACACATTTTAAACCAATGTTAAAACAAAACCTTGTGATTTCTACAAGTTTCCCTTTTTTCCTTATTGTTTAATTATTAAATTTAAAATATTTAAAGCTGCTGTCTCCTATTTTAGTGTGTTTCTCCATTAAAAATGAGTACAAAGCTATTTCTGAATCATAATAATAATATTGTATGGAGACAATCAATTAAAAATACCAAGATGTATGACAAAATAAGTTTGCATAAAATTGTTATGATGTTTGGACTTTGGTCTACCTTCATAGTGTACATTTTTTCAATATACATGACCAAAACACTAAATTTAATCAACTTACTTTGTTAGCTAAATAGATGATACTTTCCGTTTAGAATGTGGATTTCAGTCTAAAAACGTATTTCCTCAAAGTACACGAGTCAATAAATCCTTAAAATCCCAGACTGAAGCACGTGACCACACCTCCCCCTTATTTGTAAATTTCGTCTGCTGTGATGTCCATTTCAGTTATCGTCAGTGAATCATAGTGTAAATCGTTTCTCAACAAGTTGTTCGAACTATCCGAACTGCATTTTACCTCACATTTTAATCAAATTGAAACAATTTCCGACGTGAATTTGTGTGTATTCGGTCTCGTGTTCCTTATTTTCCACATTCCAGCGTAAAATTCCTATGAATGAAAACGTCTTAAAATGATCGTCGGTAGCTCCTTTTGTAATAACCCGTGTCGTCCTGAAATATATAAATAATCACTGATATTAAACTTAAGATCGTGCTTCATGTAGCTATAGTATTCGTCCACACAGAACGCAGTACGAGACAGAAGACGCTGACAAAACGCGAGCTTCGACGAAGACACCTCAGTGAAATGTAAAGTGTTCATTTAATGTATACTATAAATAGAGCGAAATGACAAAGAAGTATTTATTTTACACCACAATAATGTATATGAATTTTTAAAACTAGTTTAACAAATTTTTGTCACAATATTTAAATCTGCAGAGTCCGATTTTCCCGTTTTTTCTCAAAATTAGTACAAAGCTATTTGAATCAATGTGAGACAATCAATTAAAAATACCAAGATGAATAACAAAATAAGTTTACATGCTGCCCTGGTTGGGGGCCGGGCCCTTTTGTAAATAATTAGAATGTTATAGAAACAATAGAAAAGAAACCGGGGCAGGAGGAGGCCTACGGATATTTTACAATATAAAATAATAGATTTTTACCCTCTGGGGTTTATTGTTTGACGTTTAACGTCAGTTTTTACTATGGAAATAGGGACAACACGGGAAAGACGGTCAATGTCGAAAAAGTGTCTTGACGTATCGCTTTGAAACTTGGGACACTTAACCAACATTACCTGGGCTTGACCTGAGTCACCTTGCGAAACCGATCTATTTTTAGTAACAGAGTTATCTGCACCAAACCCAAAACCCTTGTGTTCATATAAACTCAGAAACCATGACAGATATCAAAAATCTAAAGTGGGGAAAAAATTGTCTGACTCATGGCCATGATTCGTAATGCAAAAAAAAAAAATTGATCCACTTCCTGTTAACACGATTTTGACGCAATGTTTGTCGAAAATGTCAAAGTTGTTCGATTTCCACAAAACTTAGTTTCCAAGTAGATATGAGAGTTCTAATTACATATGTCGGATCAAAATTTTTTTTCGGTCCACCATTTTCAAAATGGCCACCATTGAAATTTTGTTTTCAATATATCTAAAAAACCATAAAAAATTGAAACAGACAATATATCAGAAAAATGTTCCTCTCATTGAGATCTACATTTGATATATTTGGTTGAAAACTGTGCGACAAACCGTTATCGAGGTTATGGACCTTGACAGGTTTCAGTTAAATTTTGTTTTCAATATAACTCAAAAACCATAAAAAATTGAAGCAGACAATATATCAGGAAAATGTTCCTCTCGTTGAGATCTACATTTGATAAATAGGTTTGAAAACTGTGCGACAAACCGTTTTATAGGTTATGGCCCTTGACAGGTTTCGGCTAAATTTTGTTTTCAATATAACTCAAAAACCATTAAAAATTGAAGCAGACAATATATCAGAAAAATGTTCCTCTCGTTGAGATCTACATTTAATATAATTGTCGAAAGCTGTGCGACAAACCATTTTCGAGGTTATGGCCCTTGACAGGTTTTCTAATCAGTTTTTGGCTTATAACTTTAAAACCGTCAGGGATAATATAGTAAACATATTTTTTTTTGTAACGATCATAACAAGCCCTTCGTATTAAGACCGAAGTCGAATGGTTATGGGCAGCCATTTTCGAAATGGCTGACACCGTAAACAGTTTTTGTAAAATAACACTGTAACTGTACAAAATTGAAGCGGACAATACATGGGAAACGGAATCGGGATCACTAACTGAATTTAAATATCATATTGTATGACCGGAAGTGACATTTTGTCCATAGCAACCAATAAATGTCCTTAGCAACCATAAATTTTCTGACTTAGAACCACTTGCTTTGTACACTAAAACCATGGTAACTGACCGTAAAGTCATTAGCAACTATATAACTAGACATAACACTACAAAATTCAGGGAAAGACCTCACATTTGTTCTCTGAACAAATGACTTTTCATTATTCTTATTATTCTTCTGCCAAGTTTTGTTATCCCATTATAAATTTTGTTTCGCGACATGTCGTAAAGACATTTTGTACTATGAATGTATGAGACATTACGCATTCGCAGTTAACCCTGTCACACCGAACACTTTTTCTTTATGGAGTTATTTCTCCTGTCATAAAAATCTTGTGTGCAGATAAACTTTGAAACCGTAAAAGATTTCGCAATGAAAGTTGTTGCAAAATGCTCAGCTATTGATCGCTACAATTTGTTACATATCGCTCAAAGTATTTTGACGACTCCTAGTAGGAGTTATTTCCCTTTCTTTATTGGAAGTACATTTTGTACTATTGTAACTCATGAACCAGACGTGATAGAGACTAGATATTTTGCAGTTGGTCATCATTGACCTTGACCTTGAAAAAGGTCACAAGGTCAAAGGTCAAGGTCATGTTCTAATTTTTTTACCTTTGTTGTGTGCAGATCTCCTCCTTTACTATAATAGATAGAGAACTGAAACCTTTACCAAAATGTGTATCATATTAAGATCTTGAATCGTCACTTTTTTATTTGACATTTTTATAAGAGTTATCTCCCCTATACCAATACAATATATTGTGAATTACATTATATCAATATATCTCAGTTACTATAACAGATATTTATATGAAACCTTATATCATTAGTCATCATTGACCTTGACCTTGCAAATGGACACAAGGTCAAAGGTCAAGGTCACGTTTGAAATTTTGACATTGTCTTGTCATCGCTATTCCATTGAAACGATAAAAGATAGGCAATAAGTTATAATGGATAAAATGTTGGTCTCATCAAGGCGCAACTTTTTTCTATTTGAGGTCAAGGATCCGACTTCATCTTATGGGAGTTATCCCCCATTAAACACATTGATAATTAGTTTTTCATTAATTACTTATCAACTATTGATAGTAGAGGCATGGGGTCTTCACTATAAACCATAAGGACCCTTGACCTTGAAAACAAATACAAGGTCAAAGGTCAAGGTCATCTTCTAATTTTTGGCATTTATTAAAAGTAGTCGTATCTCAGCTACTATAAGAGATATTGGCATAAAATCTTCAATGTTGATCACCGTTGACCTTCAACATGGTCAAGGTCATGCTGTAAGAGTCAAGGTCAAAGTCCTTTTTAAATGTTTTTCATGGTACTATGTATTTTGAATGGCTTATTCTTTTAATACTATTGTCTATAATTAATATTTACTTAGATTAAAAGATCAGTTGTCAAGGTCATTCAAGTTTTCTTACGTCCTATTTAATGACCTTTCTTATTTTGAAAGATATGTAGATAGTTTTTTAATATTTTTTTGTTCTTCTTAATTGCTATAGATAAATTTACGTATGTTTCTTAGCTTTTTAGTTTCAAGGTCATTTATTTTAGGTGTTCTTTTAAGTGGAAAGCCTATTAATCGTTCTTTAGAACGATTGAACCTATATTTAAGGCTTTCCACTTTCCAGTGGAAAGACTTACTGTTATTAGTCTGTTTCTTATTATTATTATTATTATTATTAAGGTCTTTCCCCTTTCCAAGGGAAAGACCTTACTGTATTTCGTATGATTATTATTATTATTTTTTTTTCTGCCACAGATGTCAAAAAAGTGTCTTGACGTATCGCTTTGAAACTTGGCACACTTAACCGACACTACCTGGGCTCGACCTGAGTCACCCTGCGACACCGATCTATTTTTAGAAACGGAGTTATCTCCCCAAACACTGTTTACCCTTGTGTTCAGATAAACTCAGAAACCATGACAGATATCAAAAATCTAAAGTGAGGAAAATGTTGTCTGTCTTATGGCCATGATTTGTCATGCAAAAAAACATTCTTTGATCCACTTCCTGTTTACGCGATTTTGACGCGAAGTTTGTCGAAAACGTCAAAATTGTCGGATTTACACGAAACTTGGTTTCCAAGTAGATATGAGGGTCCTAATTACATGTATCGGATCAAAAAATTTTTTTGGTCCACTATTTTCAAAATGGCCGCCATTGAAATTTGGTTTTCAATATAACTCAAAAACCATAAAAAATTGAAGCAGACAATATATAAGAAAAATGTTCCTCTCATTGAGATCTACATTTGATATAAGGTTCAAACACTGTGCGGCAAACCGTTTTAGAGGTTATGGCCCTTGACAGGTTTCGGCTAAATTTTTTTTTCGAAATAACTCAAAAACCATACAAAATTGAAGCAGACAATATATGAGAAAAATGTTCCTCTCATTGAGATCTACATTTGATATATAGGTTCGAAAACTATGCGACAAACCGTTTTAGAGGTTATGGCCCTTGACAGGTTTCGGCTAAATTTTGTTTTCGAAATAACTCAAAAACCATACAAAATTGAAGCAGACAATATATGAGAAAAATGTTCCTCTCATTGAGATCTACATTTGATATAATTGTTCGAAAACTGTGCGACAAACCGTTTTAGAGGTTATGGCCCTTGACAGGTTTCGGCTAAATATTGTTTTCGAAATAACTCAAAAACCATTAAAAATTGAAGCAGACAATATATAAGAAAAATGTTCCTCTCATTGAGATCTACATTTGATATAAGGTTCAAACACTGTGCGGCAAACCGTTTTAGAGGTTATGGCCCTTGACAGGTTTCGGCTAAATATTTTTTTCGAAATAACTCAAAAACCATACAAAATTGAAGCAGACAATATATGAGAAAGATGTTCCTCTCATTGAGATCTACATTTGATATACAGGTTCAAAAACTATGTGACAAACCGTTTTAGAGGTTATGGCCCTTGACAGGTTTCGGCTAAATTTTGTTTTCGAAATAACTAAAAAACCGTAAAAACTTGAAGCAGACAATATATCAGAAAAATGTTCCTCTCATTGAGATCTACATTTGATATATAGGTTCGAAAACTGTGCGACAAACCGTTTTAGAGGTTATGGCCTTGACAGGTTTCGGTTAAATTTTGTTTTCGAAATAACTCTAAAACCATAAAAAATTGAAGCAGGCAATATATCAAAAAAATGTTCCTCTCATTGAGATCTACATTTGATATACAGGTTCAAAAACTGTGCGACAAACCGTTTTAGAGGTTATGGCCCTTGACAGGTTTCGGCTAAATTTTGTTTTCGAAATAACTCAAAAACCATAAAGATATTAAGCAGACATTATATCAGAAAAATGTTCCTCTCATTGAGATCTACATTTGATTTAAATTATTGAAAACTGTGCGACAAATCGTTTTCAAGTTATGGCCTTTGCGGTTTCGGCTCATCAGTTTATGGCTTATAACTTTTAAACCGTCAGAGATAATATAGTGAACATAGGTTTTTTGTGACCGTCTCAACAAGCCCTTCGTTTTAGGACCAAAGTCCAATGGTTATGGGTAGCAATTTTCAAAATTAGCAACCATATACCTAGACATAACACTAAGAAAATGCCGGGAAAGACCTCACATTTGTTCTTTGAACAAATGACTTTTCATTATTCTTATTGTTTTTCCGCCAACTTTTTTTTCCCAATATAAATTTTGTTTCGCGACATGTCGTAAAGACATTTTGTACTATGAATGTATGAGACATTACGCTTTCGCAGTTGACCCTGTCACACCGAACACTTTTTCTTTACGGAGTTATTTCCCCTGTCATGAAAAAGCTTGTGTGCAGATAAACTATGAAACCGTAAAAGATGTCGCAATAAAATTTGTTGCAAAATGGTCAGCTATTGATTGCGACAATTTGTTACATATTGCGCAATATATTTTGACGATTCCTTGTAGGAGTTATTTCCCCTTATTTATTGGAAGTACATTTTGTACCATTGTAACTCATGAACAAGAGGTGATAGAGACTAGATATTTTACAGTTGTTCATCATTGACCTTGACCTTGAAAAAGGTCACAAGGTCAAAGGTCAATGTCATGTTCTAATTTTTGACCCTTTGTTGTGTGCAGATCTCCTCCTTTACTATAATAGATAGAGAACTGAAACCTTTACCAAAATGTGTATCATATTAATATCTTGAATCGTCACTTTTTTATTTGACATTTTTATAAGAGTTATCTCCCCTAGACCAATAATATATATTGTGAATTACATTATATCAATATATCTCAGTTACTATAACAGATATTTATATGAAACATTATATCATTAGCCATCATTGACTTTGACCTTGAAAATGGACACAAGGTCAAATGTCAAGGTCACGTTTGAAATTTTGACATTGTCTTGTCATCGCTATTCCATTGAAACGGTAAAAGATAGCCAATAAGTTGTAATGGATAAAATGTTGGTCTCATCAAGGCGCAACTTTTTTTTATTTTGAGGTCAAGGATCTGACTTCATCTTATAGGAGTTATCCCCCATTAAACACATTGATAATTAGTTTTTCATTAATTACTTATCAACTATTGATAGAAGAGGCATGGGGTCTTCACTAGAGACCATAAGGACCCTTGACCTTGAAAACAAATACAAGGTCAAAGGTCAAGGTCATCTTCTAATTTTTGGTATTTATTAAAATTAGTCGTATCTCAACTACTATAAGAGATATTGGCATAAAATCTTCAATGTTGATCACCGTTGACCTTCAACATGGTCAAGGTCATGCTGTAAGAGTCAAGGTCAAAGTCCTTTTTAAAATTTTTTCATGGTACTATGTATTTTGAATGGCTTATTCTTTGAAAACTATTGTCTATAATTAATATTTACTTAGATTAAAAGATCAGTTGTCAAGGTCATTCAAGTTTTCTTACGTCCTATTTAATGACCTTTCTTATTGTGAAAGATATCTAAATAGTTTTTTAATATCTTTTGTTCTTATTAATTGCTATAGACAATTTACGTATGTTTCTTAGCTTTTTAGTTTCAAGGTCATTTATTTTAGGTGTTCTTTTAAGTGGAAAGCCTATTAATCGTTCTTTAGAACGATTGAACCTATATTTAAGGCTTTCCACTTTCCAGTGGAAAGACTTATTGCATTTTGTCTGTTTCTTATTATTATTCTTATTATTCTTCCGCCAAGTTTTGTTATCCCATTATAAATTTTGTTTCGCGACATGTCGTAAAGACATTTTGTACTAAGAATGTATGAGACATTATGCATTCGCAGTTAACCCTGTCACACCCAACACTTTTTCTTTACGGAGTTATTTCCCCTGTCATAAAAATCTTGTGTGCAGATAAACTTTGAAACCGTAAAAGATGTCGCAATGAAAGTTGTTGCAAAATGCTCAGCTATTGATCACGACAATTTGTTACATATCGCGCAAAGTATTTTGACGACTCCTAGTAGGAGTTATTTCCTCTTATTTATTGGAAGTACATTTTGTACCATAATAACTCATGAACCAGAGGTGATATAGACTAGATATTTCACAGTTGGTCATCATTGACCTTGACCTTGAAAAAGGTCACAAGGTCAAAGGTCAAGGTCATGTTCTAATTTTTGACCCTTGGTTGTGTGAAGATCTCCTCCTTTACTATAATAGATAGAGAACTGAAACCTTTACCAAAATGTGTATCATATTAAGATCTTGAATCGTCACTTTTTTTATTTGACATTTTTATAAGAGTTATCTCCCCTAGACCAATAAAATATATTGTGAATTACATTATATCACTATATCTCAGTTACTATAACAGATATTTATATGAAACCTTATATCATTAGTCATCATTGACCTTGACCTTGAAAATGGACACAAGGTCAAAGGTCAAGGTCACGTTTGAAATTTTGACATTGTCTTGTCATCGCTATTGCATTGAAACGGTAAAAGATAAGCTATAAGTTATAATGGATAAAATGTTAGTCTCATTAAGGCGCAACTTTTTTATATTTGGAGGGAAAGGATCCGACTTCATCTTATAGGAGTTATCCTCCATTACAACCACTGATAATTAGGTTTTCATCAATTACTTGTCAACTGTTGATAGTAGAGGCATTGGGTCTTCACTATAGACCAGTATGACCCTTGACCTTGAAAATAGAAACAAGGTCAAAGGTCAAGGTCATCTTATAAATTTTGGTATTTATGATAAATAGTCATTTCTTCATAATTATACGACATATTGACATAGGATCTGCACAGTTTGTCCTTTATTGACCCTCAGCATGGTCAAGGTCATATTGACAGAAGTCAAGGTCAAAACATATTTTTCGGAAATTCTGCTTTTTCGTGTAAATTAAATGGTAAATCTTAATAAATGCTTTGTTTTTAAAGCATTAAGTATGCAAATATCAAAAACTTGCTGGTCAAGGGCATTTATGTCAATTAACGTCCTATTTTTTTACCTTTTTTATTTCGAAAGATAGCCGAATGGTTTTTTCTTTCGTGTGTTTATTTTGAAAAGAAAAGTCAATTTCCATCAACCAAAGTCAATGTCAAGGTCATTTTTGCGATAAGTGGAAAGCGTCTCATTTGTTCGGTAGAACCAATGAATTTTAATTATTCTTATTATTCTTCCGCCAAGTTTTGTTATCCCATTATAAATTTTGTTTCGCGACACGTCGTAAAGACATTTTGTACTATGAATGTATGAGACATTACGCATTCGCAGTTAACCCTGTCACACCAAACACTTTTTCTTTACGGAGTTATTTCCCCTGTCATAAAAAGCTTGTGTGCAGGTAAACTTTGAAACCGTAAAAGATTTCGCAATGAAAGTTGTTGTAAAATGGTCAGCTGTGGATTGCGACAATTTGTTACATATCGCGCAAAGTATTTTGACGACTCCTTGTTGGAGTTATTTCCCCTTATTTATTGGAAGTACATTTTATATCATTGTAACTCATGAACCAGAGGTGATAGAGACTAGATATTTCACAGTTGGTCATCATTGACCTTGACCTTGAAAATGGTCACAAGGTCAAAGGTCAAGGTCATGTTCTAATTTTTGACCCTTGGTTGTGTGAAGATCTCCTCCTTTACTATAATAGATAGAGAACTGAAACCTTTACCAAAATGTGTATCATATTAAGATCTTGAATCGTCACTTTTTTTATTTGACATTTTTATAAGAGTTATCTCCCCTAGACCAATAAAATATATTGTGAATTACATTATATCACTATATCTCAGTTACTATAACAGATATTTATATGAAACCTTATATCATTGGTCATCATTGACCTTGACCTTGAAAATGGACACAAGGTCAAAGGTCAAGGTCACGTTTGAAATTTTGGCATTGTCTTGTCATCGCCATTCCATTGAAACGGTAAAAGATAGGCTATAAGTTATAATGAATAAAATGTTGGTCTCATAAAGGCGCAACTTTTTTTTATTTGGAGGGAAAGGATCCGGCTTCATCTTATAGGAGTTATCCCCCATTACAACCATCGATAATTATTTTTTCATTAATTACTTATCAGCTATTGATAGTAGAGGCATGGGGTCTTCACTCTTGATCATTAGGACCCTTGACCTTGAAAACAATACAAGGTCAAAGGTCAAGGTCATTTTCTAATTTTTTGTATATATTATAAGTAGTCATATCTCAATGACTAGAAGAGATATTGGCATAGAATCTTCAATGTTGATCACTGTTGACCTTCAGCATGGTCAAGGTCATGCTGTAAAAGTCAAGGTCAAAGTCATTTTAAAATCTTTTTCATGGCACTATGTATTTTGAATGGCTTCTTCTTTTAATGCTATTGTCTATAAGTAATATTTACGTAGATTAAAAGATCAGTTGTCAAGGTCATTCAAGTTTTCTTACGTCCTATTTAATGACCTTTCTTATTTTTAAAGATATCTAAATAGTTTTTTAATAATTTTTGTTCTTATTAATTGCTATAGACAAATTACGTATGTTTCTTAGCTTTTTGGTTTCAAGGTCATTTATTTAAGGTCTTCTTTTGAAGTGGAAAGCCTATTTATCGTTCTTTAGAACGATTGAACCTATATTTAGGTCTTTCCACCTTTCTGTGGAAAGACCTATAGTTATTGTTCTGATTATTAGGTCTTTCCACCTTTCTGTGGAAAGACCTATAGTTATTGTTCTGATTATTATTATTTTCTCTTTTCTTCCACCAACTTATTTCGGTGTCTGGTTTTTTCACTTCGCGACATGTCGCTTTGATATTTTATATCTGATATCGGTTACCCATTGCGCTTTCGCAGTTCACCCTGACTGACCGCACCCTTTTCCTTTAAGGAGTTATCTCCCCTTTTACTAAAAAGCTTGTTCCTGCTACTCCTGCTAAACCAAAAAAGATAGCAATACCAAACCTTTACCAAAATGTGTCCTATATCCTTGCGCAACTTTGGGACATATTGATTGAAGGGTTCTGACGACATCTTATAGGAGTTATCTCCTTTTAAATAAAAGTAGTAAGTGATATTCAAACAAATCTCAGCAACTAAACGAGATAGAGGCCTGGGGTTTTCACTTAGGACCATCATGACCTTTGACCTTGAAAATGGACACAAGGTCAAAGGTCAAGGTCACGTTCTAAATTTTGAAATTTGCTTGTGTCCGCTACTCCTTTGAAACGGTAAAAGATAGATAAACACTTATTGAGAGTAAAATATTTGTCTTATTAAGACGCAACTTTGTCACATTTGGAGGGAAGTAATTTGACTAATTTTATAGGAGTTATCTCCCATTATATATGTAACTGATTGGTTTTTCACATGGTACTCATTAACTATTAATGATAGAGGGAAACTAAAGAGTGCAAAATGTTGGTCTTTTAAAGGAGCAACTTTGTCACATTTACAGGGAAAGGATTTGACTTCATTTTATAGGAGTTATCTCCCATTATATATGTAACTTATTGGTTTTTTACATGTTACTCATTAACAATTAATGATAAAAGGAAACTAAAGAGTGCAAAATGTTGGTCTTTTAAAGGAGCAACTTTGTTACTTATAGGGAAAGGATTTGACTTAATTTTATAGGAGTTATCTCCCATTATATATGTAACTGATTGGTTTTTCACATGGTACTCATTAACTATTAATGATAAAGGGAAACTAAAGAGTGTAAAATGTTGGTCTCTTAAAGGAGCAATTTTGTTACATTTACAGGTAAAGGATTTGACTTTATTTTATAGGAGTTATCTCCCATTATATATGTAAAATATTGGTTTTTCACATGGTACTCATTAACTATTAATGATAGATGGAAACTGAAGAGTGCAAAATGTTGGTCTCTTAAAGGAGCAACTTTGTTACATTAACAGGTAAAGGATTTGACTTCATTTTATATGAGTTATCTCCCATTATATATGTAACTGATTGGTTTTTCGTATGGTACTCATTAACTATTTATGATAGAGGGAAACTAAAGAGTGCAAAATGTTGATTTCTTAAAGGAGCAACTTTGTTACATTTACAGGTAAAGGATTTGACTTCATTTTATAGGAGTTATCTCCCATTATATATGTAAATTTATGGTTTTTCACATGGTACTCATTAACTATTAATGATAGAGGGAAACTAAAAAGTGCAAATTGTTGATCTTTTAAAGGAGACACTTTGTCACATTTACAGGATAAGGATTTGAAGTCATCTGATAGGAGTTATCTCCCATTATGTAAGTTACTTATTGGTTTTTTACATGTTACTCATTAACTATTAATGATAAAGGGAAACTAAAGAGTGTAAAATGTTGGTCTTTTAAAGGAGCAACTTTTTTACATTTACAGGGAAAGGATTTGATTTCATTTTATAGGAGTTATCTTCCATTATATATGTAAATTATTGTTTTTT
Organism: Limnoperna fortunei; assembly: GCA_944474755.1. Classification (NCBI taxonomy): domain Eukaryota; kingdom Metazoa; phylum Mollusca; class Bivalvia; order Mytilida; family Modiolidae; genus Limnoperna; species Limnoperna fortunei. Next base: position 55,877,452 of record OX104113.1, read on the forward strand.
CACATGGTACTCATTAACTATTAATGATAAAGGGAAACTAAAGAGTGCAAAATGTTGGTCTTTTAAAGGAGCAACTTTTTTCCATTTACAGGGAAAGGATTTGATTTCATTTTATAGGAGTTATCTTCCATTATATATGTAAATTTTTGTATTTTCACATGGTACTCATTAACTATTAATGATAAACGTTAACTAAAGAGTGCAAAATGTAGATCTCTTAAAGGAGCAACTTTGTCACATTTACAGGTAAAGGATTTGACTTTATTTTATAGGAGTTATCTCCCATTATATATGTAAATTATTGGTTTTTCACATGGTACTCATTAACTATTAACGATAGAGGGAAACTAAAAAGTGCAAAATGTTGATCTCTTAAAGGAGCAACTTTGTCACATTTACATGATAAGGATTTGAAGTCATCTTATAGGAGTTATCTCCCATTATATAAGTTACTTATTGGTTTTTTTACATGTTACTCATTGACTATTAATGATAAGGGGAAACTGAAGAGTGCAAAATGTTGGTCTTTTAAAGGAGCAACTTTTTTACATTTACAGGGAAAGGATTTGACTTCATTTTAGGAGTTATCTCCCATTATATATGTAAATTATTGTTTTTTCACATGGTACTCATTAACTATTAATGATAGAGGGAAACTAAAGAGTGCAAAATGTAGATCTCTTAAAGGAGCAACTTTGTCACATTTGCAGGGAATTAATTAGACTTCATTTTATAGGAGTTATCTCCCATTATATATGTAACTGATTAGTTTTTCACTTATAACTCATTAACTATTAATGATAGAGGCATGGGGTCTTCACGATAGACCCTCATGCCCTTTGACCTTGAAAACTTGTATGGGTAAAGGTCACGTACTAATTTTTGACCTTTGCTATTTTTAAAGATATTGAAATTATTTTCGTCCTAAAATGTTCTATTACTAATTACGAGTAAATGAAGACATGGAGTTAAAAGTTGTATTAAACTTTTATTAGAGTTATCTCTCTTAGAATGCCAAATCAGTAGCAAATAATATAAAATAATTTCTATTTTAAATATTTATACCAAAGTTATAACATTTTGCAAAAAGATGATTATTTTAAATGTCATCATATAATACAAAATTAAAATTAATGTGGAAAGACCCTCAAATGTTCAACCGAACAGTTGATCTTTAATTATTATTATTATTATTATTATTATTTTCTCTTTTCTTCCGCCAACTTATTTCGGTGTCTGGTTTTTTCACTTCACGACATGTCGCTTTGATATTTTATATCTGATATCGGTTACCCATTGCGCTTTCGCAGTTCACCCTGACTGACCGCACCCTTTTCCTTTACGGAGTTATCTCCCCTTTTACTAAAAAGCTTGTTCCTGCTACTCCTCCTAAACCAAAAAAGATAGCAATACCAAACCTTTACCAAAATGTGTCCTATATCCTTGCGCAACTTTGGGACATATTGATTGAAGGGTTCTGACGACAGGTTATAGGAGTTATCTCCCTTTAAATAAAAGTAGTAACTGATATTCAAACAAATCTCAGCAACTAAAAGAGATAGAGGCCTGGGGTCTTCACTTTAGACGATCATGACCTTTGACCTTGAAAATGGACACAAGGTCAAAGGTCAAGGTCACGTTCTAAATTTTGACATTTGCTTGTGTCCGCTACTCCTTTGAAACGGTAAAAGATAGATAAACACTTATTCAGAGTAAAATATTCGTCTTAGTCAGACGCAACTTTGTCACGTTTGGAGTGAAGTAATTTGACTTCATTTTATAGGAGTTATCTCCCATTATATATGTAATTGATTGGTTTTTCACATGGTACTCATTAACTATTAATGATAGAGGGAAACTAAAGAGTGCAAAATGTTGATCTCTTATAGGAGCAACTTTGTTATATTTACAGGGAAAGGATTTGACTTCATTTTATAGGAGTTATCTCCCATTATATATGTAACTTATTGGTTTTTTACATGTTACTCATTACCTATTAATGATAAAGGGAAACTAAAGAGTGTAAAATGTTGGTCTCTTAAAGGAGCAATTTTGTTACATTTACAGGGAAAGGATTTGACTTCATTTTATAGGAGTTATCTCCCATTATATATGTAACTTATTGGTTTTTTACATGTTACTCATTACCTATTAACGATAAAGTAAAAATTAAAGAGTGTAAAATGTTGGTCTCTTAAAGGAGCAACTTTGGTACATTTACAGGTAAAGGATTTGACTTCTTTTTATAGGAGTTATCTCCCATTATATATGTAAATTATTGGTTTTTCACATGGTACTCATTAACTATTAATGATAGGGTGAAACTAAAAAGTGCAAAATGTTGATCTCTTAAAGGAGCAACTTTGTCACATTTACAGGATAAGGATTTGAAGTCATCTTATAGGAGTTATCTCCCATTATATATGTAACTTATTGGTTTTTTACATGTTACTCATTACCTATTAACGATAAAGTAAAAATTAAAGAGTGTAAAATGTTGGTCTCTTAAAGGAGCAACTTTGTTACATTTACAGGAAAAGGATTTGAAGTCATCCTATAGGAGTTATCTCCCATTATATTTGTAATTTATTAGTTTTTCATGTGTAACTCATTAACTATTAATGATAAAGGGAAAGTAAAGAGTGGAAAATGTTGGTCTTTTACAGGAGCAACTTTGTTACATTTACAGAGAAAGGATTTGACTTCATTTTATAGGAGTTATCTCCCATTATATGTGTAACTTTTTGGTTTTTTACATTTTACTCATTAACTATTAACGATAAAGGGAAACTAAAGAGTGCAAAATGTTGGTCTTTCAAAGGAGCAACTTTGTTGCATTTATAGAGAAATGATTTGACTTCATTTTATAGGAGTTATCTCCCATTATATATGTAACTGATTGGTTTTCCACATGGTACTCATTAACTATTAATGATAGAGGAAAACTAAAGAGTGCAAAATGTTGATCTCTTAAAGGAGCAACTTTGTCTCATTTGCAGGGAAATAATTTGACTTCATTTTATAGGAGTTATCTCCCATTATATATGTAACTTATTGGTTTTTTACATGTTAGTCATTAACTATTAATGATAAAGGGAAACTAAAGAGTGCAAAATGTTGGTCTTTAAAGGAGCAACTTTTTTACATTTGCAGTAAACAGATTTGACTTCATTTTATAGGAGTTATCTCCCATTATATATGTAACTGATTGGTTTTTCATTTGTAACTCATTAACTATTAATGATAGAGGCATGGGGTCTTCACCATAGACCCTCATGCCCTTTGACCTTGAAAACTTGTCGGGTCAAGGTCACGTACTAGTTTTTGACCTTTGCTATTTTTAAAGATATTGAAATTATTTTCGTCCTAAAATCTTCTATTAATAATTACGAGTAAATAAAGAGTTGTATCAAACTTTTATCAGAGTTATCTCTCTTAGAATGCCAATCTGTAGCAAATAATTTAAAATAATTTCTATTTTAAATATTTATAGCAAATTTATAACATTTTGCAAAAAGTTGATTATTTTAAATGTCATCATGTATTACAAAATTAAAATTAATGTGGAAAGACCCTCAAATGTTCAACCGAACAGTTGATCTTTAATTAAGGCTTTCCACTTTCCAGTGGAAAGCCTTCTTGTTATTCTTCTGTTTCTTATTAAGGCTTTCCACTTTCCGAGTGGAAAGACTTACTGTTATTAGTCTGTTTCTTATTATTCTTATTTTTTTCCACCAAGTTTTGTTACCCCATTATAAATTTTGTTTCGCGACATGTCGTCAAGACATTTTGTACTATGGATGTATGAGACATTACACATTCGCAGTTAACCCTGTCACACCGAACACTTTTTCTTTACGGAGTTATTTCCCCTGTCATAAAAAGCTTGTGTGCAGATAAACTTTGAAACCGTAAAAGATTTCGCAATGAAAGTTGTTGCAAAATGGTCAGCTATTGATTGCGACAATATGTTACATATCGCGCAAAGTATTTTGGCGACTCCTTGTAGGAGTTATTTCCCCTTATTTATTGGAAGTACATTTTGTACCATAGTAACTCATGAACCAGAGGTGACAGAGACTAGATATTTCACAGTTGGTCATCATTGACCTTGACCTTGAAAAAGGTCACAAGGTCAAAGGTCAAGGTCACATTCTAAATTTTGACATTGTGGTGTGTGCGATTCTCCTCCTGAACCATAAGAGCTACAGAAATAAATCTTTACCAAAATGTAGACCATATTAAGGTCTTGAAAGGTCACTATCAATGATTTGACTTTTGAAAGAGTTATCTCCCCTAGACCATTAAAATGTATTGTGAATATCATTATATCCCTAAATCTCAGTAACTATAACAGATATATATATGAAACCTTATATCATTGGTCATCATTGACCTTGACCTTGAAAAGGGACACAAGGTCAAAGGTCAAGGTCACATTCTAAATTTTTACATTTTCTTGTCGTCGCTATTTCTTTTAAACGGTAAAAGATAGGCTATAACTTGTAACGGATAAAATGTCGGCCTCATAATGGCGCAACTTTTTCCTATTTGAAAGAAAAGGATTTGACTTCATCTTATAGGAGTTATCTCCCATTACAACAAGTGATATTTAGTTTTTCATTGATAACTTATGAACTATTGATAGTAGAGGCATGGGGTCTTTCACCAAAGACCATTATGACCTTAACCTTGAAACAGATACAAGGTCAAAGGTCAAGGTCATCTTATAAATTTTGGTATTTATGATAAATAGTCATATCTTCATAACTTTAAGATATATTGACATAGTGGATCTTCATTGTTGGTCCTTTTTTTACCCTCAGCTAGGTCAAGGTCACATTGTAAGAAGTCAAGGTCAAATCCTATTTTTTTGGAAATTCTGCTTTTTCGAGTATATAAAATGGTAAATAATAATAAATGATTTGTTTTTAAAGCATTAAATATGCAAATATCAAACACTTGGTAGTCAAGGTCATTTATCTCAATTAAAGTCCTATTTTATGACCTTTTTTATTTCGAAAGATATACGCATGGTTTTTCTTTCGTTTGTTTATTTTGAAAAGAAGATTCAATTTCCATAAAACCAAAGTCAAGGCCATGGTCGTTCTTGCAATAAGTGGAAAGCCTCTCATTTGTTCGGTAGAACCAATGAACTTATATTTATTAAGGCTTTCCACTTTCCGAGTGGAAAGCCTTCCTGTTATTTGTCTGTTTATTAAGGCTTTCCACTTTCCAGTGGAAAGACTTATTGCATTTTGTCTGTTTCTTATTATTATTCTTATTATTCTTCCGCCAAGTTTTGTTATCCCATTATAAATTTTGTTTCGCGACATGTCGTAAAGACATTTTGCACTATGAATGTATGAGACATTACGCATTCGCAGTTAACCCTGTCACACCGAACACTTTTTCTTTACGGAGTTATTTCCCCTGTCATAAAAATCTTGTGTGCAGATAAGCTTTGAAACCGTAAAAGATTTCGCAATGAAAGTTGTTGCAAAATGCTCAGCTATTGATCGCGACAATTTGTTACATATCGCGCAAAGTATTTTGACGACTCCTAGTAGGAGTTATTTCCCCTTATTTATTGGAAGTACATTTTGTACCATAATAACTCATGAACCAGAGGTGATAGAGACTAGATATTTCACAGTTGGTCATCATTGACCTTGACCTTGAAAAAGGTCACAAGGTCAAAGGTCAAGTTCATGTTCTAATTTTTGACCCTTGGTTGTGTGCAGATCTCCTCCTTTACTATAATAGATAGAGAACTGAAACCTTTACCAAAATGTGTATCATATTAAGATCTTGAATCGTCACTTTTTTTATTTGACATTTTTATAAGAGTTATCTCCCCTAGACCAATAAAATATATTGTGAATTACATTATATCACTATATCTCAGTTACTATAACAGATATTTATATGAAACCTTATATCATTAGTCATCATTGACCTTGACCTTGAAAATGGACACAAGGTCAAAGGTCAAGGTCACGTTTGAAATGTTGACATTGTCTTGTCATCGCTATTGCATTGAAACGGTAAAAGATAAGCTATGAGTTATAATGGATAAAATGTTGGTCTCATTAAAGCGCAACTTTTTTACATTTGGAGGGAAAGGATCCGACTTCATTTTATAGGAGTTATCCCCCATTACAACCACTGATAATTAGGTTTTCATTAATTACTTATCAACTATTGATAGTAGAGGCATTGGGTCTTCACTATAGACCAGTATGACCCTTGACCTTGAAAATAAAAACAAGGTCAAAGGTCAAGGTCATCTTATAAATTTTTGTATTTATGATAAATAGTCATTTCTTCATCATTATACGACATATTGACATAGGATCTTCACTGTTTGTCCTTTATTGACCCTAAGCATGGTCAAGGTCATATTTAGAGAAGTCAAGGTCAAAACATATTTTCGGGAAATTCTGCTTTTTCGTGTAAATAAAATTGTAAATCTTAATAAATACTTTGTTTTTAAAGCATAAAGGATGCAAATATCAAAAACTTGCTGGTCAAGGGCATTTATGTCAATTAACGTCCTATTTTTTTACCTTTTTTATTTCGTAAGATAGCCGAATGGTTTTTTCTTTCGTTTGTTTATTTTGAAAAGAAAAGTCAATTTCCATAAACCAGAGGTAATGTCAAGGTCATGTTTGCGATAAGTGGAAAGCCTATCATTTGTTCGGTAGAACTAATCAACTTTAATTATTATTATTATTATTCTTTTTTTTCCGCCAAGTTTCTTTTCCCATTATAAATTTTGTTTCGCGACATGTCATTAAGATATTTTGTACTATGGATCAACGAGACATTACGCTTTCGCAGTTAACCCTGTCACACCGAACACTTTTTATTTACGGAGTTATTTCCCTTGAAATAAAAAAGCTTGTGTACAGACAAACTTTGAAACCATAAAAGATTTTGCAATAAAAGGTGTTGCAAAATGGTCAGCTATTGATTGCGACAATTTGTTACATATCGCGCAAAGTATTTTGACGACTCCTTGTTGGAGTTATTCCCCCTTATTTATTGGAAGTACATTTTGTACCATTGTAACTCATGAACCAGAGGTGATAGAGACTAGATATTTCACAGTTGGTCATCATTGACCTTGACCTTGAAAAAGGTCACAAGGTCAAAGGTCAAGGTCATGTTCTAATTTTTGACCCTTTGTTGTGTGCAGATCTCCTCCATTACTATAATAGATAGAGAACTGAAACCTTTCTCAAAATGTGTATCATATTAAGATCTTGAATCGTCACTTTTTTATTTGACATTTTTATAAGAGTTATCTCCCCTAGACCAATTAAATATATTGTGAATTACATTATATCAATATATCTCAGTTACTATAACAGATATTTATATGAAACCTAATATCATTAGTCATCAATGACCTTGACCTTGAAAATGGACTCAAGGTCAAAGGTCAAGGTCACGTTTGAAATTTTGACATTGTCTTGTCATCGCTATTTCATTGAAACGGTAAAAGATAGGCTATAAGTTAAAATGGATAAAATGTTGGTCTCATAAAGGCGCAACTTTTTTACATTTAAAGGGAAAGGATCCGACTTCATCTTATAGGAGTTATCCCCCATTACAACCACTGATAATTAGGTTTCATTAATTACTTATCAACTATTGATAGTAGAGGCATTGGGTCTTCACTATAGACCAGTATGACCCTTGACCTTGAAAATAAAAACAAGGTCAAAGGTCAAGGTCATCTTATAAATTTTTGTATTTATGATAAATACTCATTTCTTCATCATTATACGACATATTGACATAGGATCTTCACTGTTTGTCCTTTATTGACACTAAGCATGGTCAAGGTCATATTTAGAGAAGTCAAGGTCAAAACATATTTTTCGGAAATTCTGCTTTTTCGTGTAAATAAAATGGAAAATCTTAATAAATGCTTTGTTTTTAAAGCATCAAGTATGCAAATATCAAAAACTTGCTGGTCAAATGCATTTATGTCAATTAACGTCCTATTTTTTAACCTTTTTTATTTCGAAAGATAGCCGAATGGTTTTTTCTTTCGTTTGTTTATTTTGAAAAGAAAAGTCAATTTCCATAAACCAGAGTCAATGTCAAGGTCATTTTTGCGATAAGTGGAAAGCCTATCATTTGTTCGGTAGAACTAATGAACTTTAATTAAGGCTTTCCACTTTCCGAGTGGAAAGCCTTCCTGTTATTTGTCTGTTTATTATTATTATTATTTTTTTTTTCCGCCAAGTTTCTTTTCCCATTATAAATTTTGTTTCGCGACATGTCATTAAGATATTTTGTACTATGGATGTACGAGACATTACGCTTTCGCAGTTAACCCTGTCACACCGAACACTTTTTATTTACGGAGTTATTTCCCTTGAAATAAAAAAGCTTGTGTACAGACAAACTTTGAAACCATAAAAGATTTTGCAATAAAAGTTGTTGCAAAATGGTCAGCTATTGATTGCGACAATTTGTTACATATCGCGCAAAGTATTTTGACGACTCCTTGTTGGAGTTATTTCCCCTTATTTATTGGAAGTACATTTTGTACCATTGTAACTCATGAACCAGAGGTGATAGAGACTAGATATTTCACAGTTGGTCATCATTGACCTTGACCTTGAAAAAGGTCACAAGGTCAAAGGTCAAGGTCATGTTCTAATTTTTGACCCTTTGTTGTGTGCAGATCTCCTCCTTTACTATAATAGATAGAGAACTAAAACCTTTACCAAAATGTGTATCATATTAAGATCTTGAATCGTCACTTTTTTTATTTGACATTTTTATAAGAGTTATCTCCCCTAGACCAATTAAATATATTGTGAATTACATTATATCAATATATCTCAGTTACTATAACAGATATTTATATGAAACCTAATATCATTACTCATCAATGACCTTGACCTTGAAAATGGACACAAGGTCAAAGGTCAAGGTCACGTTTGAAATTTTGACATTGTCTTGTCATCGCTATTTCATTGAAACGGTAAAAGATAGGCTATAAGTTAAAATAGATAAAATGTTGGTCTCATAAAGGCGCAACTTTTTTACATTTAAAGGGAAAGGATCCGACTTCATCTTATAGGAGTTATCCCCCATTACAACCACTGATAATTAGGTTTTCATTAATTACTTATCAACTATTGATAGTAGAGGCATTGGGTCTTCACTATAGACCAGTATGACCCTTGACCTTGAAAATAAAAACAAGGTCAAAGGTCAAGGTCATCTTATAAATTTTTGTATTTATGATAAATAGTCATTTCTTCATCATTATACGACATATTGACATAGGATCTTCACTGTTTGTCCTTTATTGACCCTAAGCATGGTCAAGGTCATATTTAGAGAAATCAAGGTCAAAACATATTTTCGGTAAATTCTGCTTTTTCGTGTAAATAAAATGGTAAATCTTAATAAATACTTTGTTTTTAAAGCATAAAGGATGCAAATATCAAAAACTTGCTGGTCAAGGGCATTTATGTCAATTAACGTCCTATTTTTTTACCTTTTTTATTTCGTAAGATAGCCGAATGGTTTTTTCATTCGTTTGTTTATTTTGAAAAGAAAAGTCAATTTCCATAAACCAGAGGTAATGTCAAGGTCATTTTTGCGATAAGTGGAAAGCCTATCATTTGTTCGGTAGAACCAATGAACTTTAATTAATATTATTATTCTTATTTTTTTCCGCCATGTTTTCTTTTCCCATTATAAATTTTGTTTCGCGACATGTCGTAAAGACATTTTGTACTATGAATGTATGAGACATTACGCTTTCGCAGTTGACCCTGTCACACCGAACACTTGTTCTTTACGGAGTTATCTCCCTTGTTACAGAAAAGCTTGTGTGCAGATAAACTATGAAACCGTAAAAGATTTCGCAATGAAAGTTATTGCAAAATGGTCAGCTATTGATTGCGACAATTTGTTACATATCGCGCAAAGTATTTTGACGACTCCTTGTAGGAGTTATTTCCCCTTATTTATTGGAAGTACATTTTGTACCATAGTAACTCATGAACCAGAGGTGACAGAGACTAGATATTTCACAGTTGGTCATCATTGACCTTGACCTTGAAAAAGGTCACAAGGTCAAAGGTCAAGGTCACATTCTAAATTTTGACATTGTGGTGTGTGCGATTCTCCTCCTGAACCATAAGAGCTACAGAAATAAATCTTTTACCAAAATGTAGATCATATTAAGGTCTTGAAAGGTCACTATAAATGATTTGACTTTTGAAAGAGTTATCTCCCCTAGACCATTAAAATGTATTGTGAATATCATTATATCCCTAAATCTCAGTAACTATAACAGATATATATATGAAACCTTATATCATTGGTCATCATTGACCTTGACCTTGAAAAGGGACACAAGGTCAAAGGTCAAGGTCACATTCTAAATTTTTACATTTTCTTGTCGTCGCTATTTCTTTTAAACGGTAAAAGATAGGCTATAACTTGTAACGGATAAAATGTCGGCCTCATAATGGCGCAACTTTTTCCTATTTGGAAGAAAAGGATTTGACTTCATCTTATAGGAGTTATCTCCCATTACAACAAGTGATATTTAGTTTTTCATTGATAACTTATGAACTATTGATAGTAGAGGCATGGGGTGTTTCACCAAAGACCATTATGACCTTAACCTTGAAAAAGATACAATGTTAAAGGTCATGGTCATCTTATAAATTTTGGTATTTATGATAAATAGTCATATCTTCATAACTTTAAGATATATTGACATAGTGGATCTTCATTGTTGGTCCTTTTTTTACCCTCAGCTAGGTCAAGGTCACATTGTAAGAAGTCAAGGTCAAATCCTATTTTTTTGGAAGTTCTGCTTTTTCGAGTATATAAAATGGTTAATAATAATAAATGATTTGTTTTTAAAGCATTAAATATGCAAATATCAAACACTTGGTAGTCAAGGTCATTTATCTCAATTAAAGTCCTATTTTATGAGCTTTTTTATTTCGAAAGATATACGCATGGTTTTTCTTTCGTTTGTTTATTTTGAAAAGAAGATTCAATTTCCATAAAACCAAAGTCAAGGCCATGGTCGTTCTTGCAATAAGTGGAAAGCCTCTCATTTGTTCGGTAGAACCAATGAACTTATATTTATTAAGGCTTTCCACTTTCCAGTGGAAAGACTTACTGTTATTAGTCTGTTTCTTATTATTATTAAGGGCTTTCCCGTCTTCCGACGGAAAGCCTTTATTGTATTTCTTATGTTTATTATTTTTCTTTTTCTTATTATTATTTTACGGAAAAAATTCTTCCGCCAAGTCTGGACAGCTCATTTTTTGTCGTGTCGCTTTGATATTTTGTACATGTGACCGGTCATTGAAACCGTGATCTCTGCCATGGGCAGTGTGTCGCAAACTTTGTCCTTACGGAGTTATCTCCCCTTACACCGGAAAGCTTGTGTGCGCTTCTTCTCCGACACTGTAAAAGATATTGCTTCGCAACCTTTTCCAAAGTCTTCAGTCAAGCTGTGCACAACTTTGTTTCATGTCGCGAATAGAATTTCACGACATCTTATGGGAGTTTTCTCCCCTTAAATATTGGTTATAAGAGAAATGCCAAGAAATCTCAAGAACTAGAAGAGATACAGACCTGGGGTCTTCACCATAGACCCTCATGACCTTTGACCTTGAACATGGTCACAAGGTCAAAGGTCAAGGTCATGTTCTAGATTTTGACCTCTGCTTGTGTTCACTACTCCTCCAAAACTATAAAAGATAGAGGAAAACCCAGATAATGAAAAATGTAGATCTCTTAAAGGCGCAACTTTGTCACATTTGTAGGAAAAGGATTTGAGGTCGTCTTTATAGGAGTTATCTCCCATTATACTTGTAACTTATTGGTTTTTCACTTGTTACTCATTAACTATTTATGATAGAGGAAACATAAGAGATCAAAATGTTGGTCTCTTACAGGAGCAACTTTGTCACATTTACAGGATAAGGATTTGAAGTCGTCTTATAGGAGTTATCTCCCATTTTAAATGTAAATTATTGGTTTTTCACAAGTACCTCATTAACTATTAATGATAGATCGAAACCAAAGAGTGCAAAATGTTCATCTCTTAAAGGAGCAACTTTGTCACATTTACAGGAAAAGGATTTGAAGTCATCTTATAGGAGTTATCTCCCATTATACATGTACATTATTGGTTATTCACATGTTACTCACTAACCATTAATGATAGAGAGAAACCAAAGAGTGCAAAATGTTGGTCTCTTAAAGGAGCAACTTTGTCACATTTACAGGATAAGGATTTGAAGTCATCTAATAGGAGTTATCTCCCATTTTAAATGTAAATTATTGGTTTTTCACATGTTACTCATTACTTTTAATGACAGAGGGAAACCAAACAGTGCAAAATGTTGGTCTCTTAAAGTAGCAACTTTGTCACATTTACAGGAAAAGGATTTGAAGTCATCTTATAGGAGTTATCTCCCATTTTAATGTAAATTATTGGTTTTTCATATGTATCTCATTAACTATTTAGGATAGAGGGAAACCAAAGAGTGCAAAATGTTGGCCTCTTAAAGGAGCAACTTTGTCACATTTATAGGATAAGGATTTGAAGTCATCTTATGGGAGTTATCTCCCATTTTAAATGTAAATTATTGGTTTTTCACAGGTACCTCAGTAACTATTAATGATAGATCGAAACCAAAGAGTGCAAAATGTTTATCTCTTAAAGCAGCAACCTTGTCACATTTACAAGAAAAGGATTTGAAGTCATCTTATAGGAGTTATCTCCCATTTTAAATGTAAACTATTGGTTTTTCACATGTTACTCATTACTTTTAATGACAGAGGGAAACCAAACAGTGCAAAATGTTGGTCTCTTAAAGTAGCAACTTTGTCAAATTTACAGGAAAAGGATTTGAAGTCATCTTATAGGAGTTATCTCCCATTTTAATGTAAATTATTGGTTTTTCATATGTATCTCATTAACTATTTAGGATAGAGGGAAACCAAAGAGTGCAAAATGTTAGCCTCTTAAAGGAGCAACTTTGTCACATTTACAGGATAAGGATTTGAAGTCATCTTATGGGAGTTATCTCCCATTTCAAATGTAAATTATTGGTTTTTCACAGGTACCTCAGTAACTATTAATGATAGATCGAAACCAAAGAGTGCAAAATGTTTATCTCTTAAAGCAGCAACCTTGTCACATTTACAAGAAAAGGATTTGAACTCATCTTATGGGAGTTATCTCCCATTTTAAATGTAAATTATTATTTTTTCAAATGTTACTCAATAACCATTAATGATAGAGGGAAACTAAAGAGTGCAAAATGTTGGTCTTTTAAAGGAGCAACTTTGTCACATTTACAGGAAAAGGATTTGACTTCATTTTATAGGAGTTATCTCCCATTATATATGTAACTGAGTGGTTTTTCACATGTAACTCATTAACTATTAACGATAAAGGGAAAGTAGAGAGTGCAAAATGTTGATCTCTTAAAGTAGCAACTTTGTCGCATTTGTAGGAAAAGGATTTGAAATCATCTTATAAGAGTTATCTCCCATTAAATATGTAATTTTTTTCCGCCAACTTTTTTTCCTTATTATAAATTTTGTTTCGCGACATGTCGTAAAGACATTTTGTACTATGAATGTATGAGACATTACGCTTTCGCAGTTGACCCTGTCACACCGAACACTTTTTCTTTACTGAGTTATTTCCCTTGTCACAAAAAGCTTGTGTACAGATAAACTTTGAAACCGTAAAAGATTTTGTAATAAATGTTGTTGCAAAATGGTCAGCTCTTGATTGCGACAATTTGTTACATATTGCGCAAAGTATTTTGACGACTCCTTGTTGGAGTTATTTCCCCTTATTTATTGGAAGTACAATTTGTATCATAGTAACTCATGAACCAGAGGTAATAGAGACTAGATATTTCACAGTTGGTCATCATTGACCTTGACCTTGAAAAAGGTCACAAGGTCAAAGGTCAAGGTCACATTCTAATTTTTGACATTGTGTTGTGTACAGATCTCCTCCTTTACTATAATAGATAGAGAATTGAAACCTTTACCAAAATGTGTATCATATTAAGATCTTGAATCTTCACTTTTTTTATTTGACATTTTTATAACAGTTATCTCCCCTAGACCACTAAAATATATTATGAGTTGCATTATATCACTTTATCTCAGTAACTATAATAGATATTTATATGAAACCTTATATCATTAGTCATCATTTACCTTGACCTTGAAAATGGACTCAAGGTCAAAGGTCAAGGTCACGTTTGAAATTTTGGCGTTGTCTTGTCATCGCTATTCCTTTGAAACGGTTAAAGATAGGCAATAAGTTGTAATGGATAAAATGTTGGTCTCATAAAGGCACAACTTTTTCCTATTTGGAGGGTAAGGATCCGGCTTCATCTTATAGGAGTTATGCCCCATTACAACCATTGATAATTAGTTTTTCATTAATTGCTTATCAACTATTGATAGTAGAGGCATGAAGTCTTTACTATAGATCATTAGGACCCTTGACCTTGAAAACAAATACAAGGTCAAAGGTCAAGGTCATTTTCTATTTTTTGTATATATTATAAGTAGTCATATCTCAATGACTACAATAGATATTGGCATGAAATCTTCAATGTTGATCACTGTTGACCTTCAGCATGGTCAAGGTCATGCTGTAAGAGTCAAGGTCAAAGTCCTTTTTAAATGTTTTTCATGGTACTATGTATTTTGAATGCCTTATTCTTTTTTAGTTACGTATGTTTCTTAGCTTTTTAGTTTCAAGGTCATTTATTTAAGGTCTTCTTTTAAAGTGGAAAGCCTATTAATCGTTCGGTAGAACGATTGAACCTATATTTAAGGCTTTCCACTTTCCGAGTGGAAAGACTTACTGTTATTAGTCTGTTTCTTATTATTCTTATTTTTTTCCGCCAAGTTTTGTTACCCCATTATAAATTTTGTTTCGCGACATGTCGTAAAGACATTTTGTACTATGGATGTATGAGACATTACGCATTCACAGTTAACCCTGTCACACCGAACACTTTTTCTTTACGGAGTTATTTCCCCTGTCATAAAAATCTTGTGTGCAGATAAACTTTGAAACCGTAAAAGATTTCGCAATGAAAGTTATTGCAAAATGGTCAGCTATTGATTGCGTCAATTTGTTACATATCGCGCAAAGTATTTTGACGACTCCTTGTAGGAGTTATTTCCCCTTATTTATTGGAAGTACATTTTGTACCATAGTAACTCATGAACCAGAGGTGACAGAGACTAGATATTTCACAGTTGGTCATCATTGACCTTGACCTTGAAAAAGGTCACAAGGTCAAAGGTCAAGGTCACATTCTAAATTTTGACATTGTGGTGTGTGCGATTCTCCTCCTGAACCATAAGAGCTACAGAAATAAATCTTTTACCAAAATGTAGACCATATTAAGGTCTTGAAAGGTCACTATAAATGATTTGACTTTTGAAAGAGTTATCTCCCCTAGACCATTAAAATGTATTGTGAATATCATTATATCCCTAAATCTCAGTAACTATAACAGATAAATATATATGAAACCTTATATCATTGGTCATCATTGACCTTGACCTTGAAAAGGGCACAAGGTCAAAGGTCAAGGTCACATTCTAAATTTTTACATTTTCTTGTCGTCGCTATTTCTTTTAAACGGTAAAAGATAGGCTATAACTTGTAACGGATAAAATGTCGGCCTCATAATGGCGCAACTTTTTCCTATTTGGAAGAAAAGGATTTGACTTCATCTTATAGGAGTTATCTCCCATTACAACAAGTGATATTTAGTTTTTCATTGATAACTTATGAACTATTGATAGTAGAGGCATGGGGTCTTTCACCAAAGACCATTATGACCTTAACCTTGAAACAGATACAAGGTCAAAGGTCAAGGTCATCTTATAAATTTTGGTATTTATGATAAATAGTCATATCTTCATAACTTTAAGATATATTGACATAGTGGATCTTCATTGTTGGTCATTTTTTTACCCTCAGCTAGGTCAAGGTCACATTGTAAGAAGTCAAGGTCAAATCCTATTTTTTTGGAAATTCTGCTTTTTCGAGTATATAAAATGGTAAATAATAATAAATGATTTGTTTTTAAAGCATTAAATATGCAAATATCAAACACTTGGTAGTCAAGGTCATTTATCTCAATTAAAGTCCTATTTTATGACCTTTTTTATTTCGAAAGATATACGCATGGTTTTTCTTTCGTTTGTTTATTTTGAAAAGAAGATTCAATTTCCATAAAACCAAAGTCAAGGCCATGGTCGTTCTTGCAATAAGTGGAAAGCCTCTCATTTGTTCGGTAGAACCAATGAACTTATATTTATTATTCTTATTTTTTTCCGCCAAGTTTTCTTTTCCCATTATAAATTTTGTTTCGCGACATGTCGTAAAGACATTTTGTACTATGGATGTATGAGACATTACGCTTTCAAAGTTGACCCTGTCACACCGAACACTTGTTCTTTACGGAGTTATCTCCCCTGTTAGAGAAAAGCTTGTGTGCAGATAAACTATGAAACCGTAAAAGATTTCGCAATAAAAGTTGTTGCAAAATGGTCAGCTATGGATTGCGACAATTTGTTACATATCGCGCAAAGTATTTTGACGACTCCTTGTAGGAGTTATTTCCCCTTATTTATTGAAAGTAAATTTTGTACCATTGTAACTCATGAACCAGAGGTGTTAGAGACTAGATATTTCACATTTGCTCATCATTGACCTTGACCTTGAAAAAGGTCACAAGGTCAAAGGTCAAGGTCAAGTTCTAATTTTTGACATTGTGTTGTGTGCAGATCTCCTCCTTTACTATAATCGATAGAGAACTGAAACCTTTACCAAAATGTGTATCATATTAAGATCTTGAATCGTCACTTTTTTTATTTGACATTTTTATAAGAGTTATCTCCCCTAGACCAATAAAATGTATTGTGAATTGTATTATATCACTATATCTCAGTAACTATAACAGATATATATATGAAACCTTATATCATTGGTCATCATTGACCTTGACCTTGAAAATGGACACAAGGTCAAAGGTCAAGGTCACGTTAAAAGTTTTGGCATTGTCTTGTCATCGCTATTCCTTTGAAACGGTAAAAGATAGGCTATAAGTTATATGGATAAAATGTTGGTCTCATTAAGTCGCAACTTTTTCCTATTGGAGGGAAAGGATCCGGCTTCATCTTATAGGAGTTATCCCCCATTACAACCATCGATAATTATTTTTTCATTAATTACTTATCAACTATTGATAGCAGAGGCATGGGGTCTTCACTCTGGATCATTAGGACCCTTGACCTTGAAAACAATACAAGGTCAAAGGTCAAGGTCATTTTCTAAATTTTTGTATATATTATAAGTAGTCATATCTCAATGACTATAAGAGATATTGGCATAGAATCTTCAATGTTGATCACTGTTGACCTTCAGCATGGTCAAGGTCATGCTGTAAAAGTCAAGGTCAAAGTCATTTTTAAATCTTTTTCGTGGTACTATGTATTTTGAATGGCTTCTTCTTTTAATGCTATTGTCTATAAGTAATATTTACGTAGATTAAAAGATCAGTTGTCAAGGTCATTCAAGTTTTCTTACGTCCTATTTAATGACCTTTCTTATTTTTAAAGATATCTAAATAGTTTTTTAATAATTTTTGTTCTTATTAATTGCTATAGACAAATTACGTATGTTTCTTAGCTTTTTGGTTTCAAGGTCATTTATTTAAGGTCTTCTTTTGAAGTGGAAAGCCTATTAATCGTTCTTTAGAACGATTGAACCTATATTTATTATTATTATTCTTATTTTTTTTCCGCCAACTTTTTTTCCTCATTATAAATTTTGTTTCGCGACATGTCGTAAAGACATTTTGTACTATGAATGTATGAGACATTACGCTTTCGCAGTTGACCCTGTCACACCGAACACTTTTCTTTATGGAGTTATTTCCCTTGTCATAAAAAAGCTTGTGTACAGATAAACTTTGAAACCGTAAAAGATTTTGCAATAAAAGTTGTTGCAAAATGGTCAGCTATTGATTGCGACAATTTGTTACATATCGCGCAAAGTTTTTTGACGACTCCTTGTTGGAGTTATTTCCCCTTATTTATTGGAAGTACATTTTGTACCATAGTAACTCATGAACCAGAGGTGATAGAGACTAGATATTTCACAGTTGGTCATCATTGACCTTGACCTTGAAAAAGGTCACAAGGTCAAAGGTCAAGGTCACATTCTAATTTTTGACATTGTGTTGTGTACAGATCTCCTCCTTTACTATAATAGATACAGAACTGAAACCTTTACCAAAATGTGTATCATATTAAGATCTTGAATCGTCACTTTTTTTATTTGACATTTTTATAAGAGTTATCTCCCCTAGACCACTAAAATATATTGTGAATTGCATTATATCACTTTATCTCAGTAACTATAATAAATGTATATATGAAACCTTATATCATTAGTCATCATTGACCTTGACCTTGAAACAGGACACAAGGTCAAAGGTCAAGGTCACGTTTGAAATTTTGGCATTGTCTTGTCATCGCTATTCCTTTGAAACGGTAAAAGATAGGCTATAAATTATAATAAATAAAATGTTGGTCTCATAAAGGCGCAACTTTTTCCTATTTGGAGGGTAAGGATCCGGCTTATCTTATAGGAGTTATCCCCCATTACAACCATTGATAATTAGTTTTTCATTAATTGCTTATCAACTATTGATAGTAGAGGCATGGGGTCTTAACTATTGACCATTAGGACCCTTGACCTTGAAAACAAATACAAGGTCAAAGGTCAAGGTCATTTTCTAATTTTTGTATATATTATAAGTACTCATATCTCAATGACTATAAGAGATTTTGGCATAAAATCTTCAATGTTGAGCACTGTTGACCTTCAGCATGGTCAAGGTCATGCTGTAAGAGTCAAGGTCAAAGTCCTTTTTAAATGTTTTTCATGGTACTATGTATTTTAAATGGCTTATTCTTTTAATGATATTGTCTATAAGCAATATTTACGTAGATTAAAAGATCAGCTGTCAAGGTCATTCAAGTTTTCTTACGTCCTATTTAATGACCTTTCTTATTTTTAAAGATATCTCAATAGTTTTTAGTTTTTGTTCTTATTAATTGCAATAGACAAATTACGTATGTTTCTTAGCTTTTTAGTTTCAAGGTCATTTATTGAAGGTCTTCTTTTAAAGTGGAAAGCCTATTAATCGTTCTTTAGAACGATTGAATCTATATTTAAGGCTTTCCACTTTCCAGTGGAAAGACTTATTGCATTTTGTCTGTTTCTTATTATTATTAAGGCTTTCCACTTTCCAGTGGAAAGCCTTCTTGTTATTCTTCTGTTTCTTATTATTAAGGTCTTTCCCCTTTCCAAGGGAAAGACCTTACTGTATTTCGTATGATTATTATTTTTTTTTTCTGCCACAGATGTCAAAGAAGTGTCTTGACGTATCGCTTTGAAACTTGGCACACTTAACCGACACTACCTGGGCTCGACCTGAGTCACCCTGCGAGACCGATCTTTTTTTAGTACAGAGTTATCTCCCCAAACACTGTTTACCGTTGTGTTCAGATAAACTCAGAAACCATGACAGATATCAAAAATCTAAAGTGAGGAAAATGTTGCCTGACTTATGGCCATGATTTGTCATGCAAAAAAACATTCTTTGATCCACTTCCTGTTTACGCGATTTTGACGCGAAGTTTGTCGAAAATGTCAAAGTTGTCGGATTTACACAAAATTTGGTTTCCAAGTAGATATGAGGGTCCTAATTACATGTATTGGATCAAAAAATTTTTTTGGTCCACCATTTTCAAAATGGCCGCCATTGAAATTTTGTTTTCAATATAACTCAAAAACCATAAAAAATTGAAGCAGACAATATATGAGAAAAATGTTCCTCTCATTGAGATCTACATTTGATACAAGGTTAGAAAACTGTGCGACAAACCGTTTTAGAGGTTATGGCCCTTGACAGGTTTCGGTAAAATTTTGGTTTCGAAATAACTCAAAAACCATAAAAAAATTGAAGCAGACAATATATCAGAAAAATGTTCCTCTCATTGAGATCTACATTTGATATACAGGTTCAAAAACTGTGCGACAAACCGTTTTAGAGGTTATGGCCCTTGACAGGTTTCGGCTAAATTTTGTTTTCGAAATAACTCAAAAACCATAAAAAATTGAAGCAGACAATATAACAGACAAATGTTCCTCTTATTGAGATCTACATTTGATATACAGGTTCAAAAACTGTGCGACAAACCGTTTTAGAGGTTATGGCCCTTGATAGGTTTCGGTTAAATTTTGTTTTCGAAATAACTCAAAAACCAAAAAAATATTAAGCAGACAATATATCAGAAAAATGTTCCTCTCATTGAGATCTACATTTGATTTAAATTATTGAAAACTGTGCGACAAATCGTTTTCAAAAAGTTATGGCCGTTGACATTTTTCGGCTAATCAGTTAATGGCTTATAACTTTTAAACCGTCAGTGATAATATAGTGAACATAGGTTTTTTGTGACCGTCTCAACAAGCCCTTTAATTTAGGACCAAAGTCCAATGGTTATGGGCAGCAATTTTCAAAATTAACAACCATATACCTAGACATAACAGTAAGAAAATGCCGGGAAAGACCTCACATTTGTTCTTTGAACAAATGACTTTTCATTAAGGCTTTCCACTTTCCGAGTGGAAAGACTTACTGTTATTAGTCTGTTTCTTATTATTCTTATTTTTTTCCGCCAAGTTTTGTTACCCCATTATAAATTTTGTTTCGCGACATGTCGTAAAGACATTTTGTACTATGAATGTATGAGACATTACGCATTCGCAGTTAACCCTGTCACACCGAACACTTTTTCTTTACGAAGTTATATCCCCTGTCATAAAAAGCTTGTGTGCAGATAAACTTTGAAACCGCAAAAGATTTCGCAATGAGAGTTGTTGCAAAATGGTCAGCTCTTGATTGCGACAATTTGTTACATATCGCGCAAAGTATTTTGACGACTCCTTGTATGAGTTATTTCCCCTTATTTATTGGAAGTACATTTTGTACCATAGTAACTCATGAACCAGAGGTGACAGAGACTAGATATTTCACAGTTAATCATCATTGACCTTGACCTTGAAAAAGGTCACAAGGTCAAAGGTCAAGGTCACATTCTAAATTTTGACATTGTGGTGTGTGCGATTCTCCTCCTGAACCATAAGAGCTACAGAAATAAATCTTTTACCAAAATGTAGACCATATTAAGGTGTTGAAAGGTCACTATAAATGATTTGACTTTTGAAAGAGTTATCTCCCCTAGACCATTAAAATGTATTGTGAATATCATTATATCCCTAAATCTCAGTAACTATAACAGATATATATATGAAACCTTATATCATTGGTCATCATTGACCTTGACCTTGAAAAGGGACACAAGGTCAAAGGTCAAGGTCACATTCTAAATTTTTACATTTTCTTGTCGTCGCTATTTCTTTTAAACGGTAAAAGATAGGCTATAATTTGTAACGGATAAAATGTCGGCCTCATAAAGGCGCAACTTTTTCCTATTTGGAAGAAAAGGATTTGACTTCATCTTATAGGAGTTATCTCCCATTACAACCAGTGATATTTAGTTTTTCATTGATAACTTATTAATTATTGATAGTAGAGGCATGGGGTCTTCACCAAAGACCATTATGACCTTAACCTTGAAACAGATACAAGGTCAAAGGTCAAGGTCGTCTTATAAATTTTGGTATTTATGATAAATAGTCATATCTTCATAACTTTAAGATATATTGACATAGTGGATCTTCACTGTTGGTCCTTTTTTGACCCTCAGCTAGGTCAAGGTCACATTGTAAGAAGTCAAAGTCAAATCCTATTATTTGGAAATTCTGCTTTTTCGTGTATATAAAAACCCTAAGTCCTAGACACTTGGGATCACCATCATTGATCCTAAGTGACATATGTTACATTGAAAAATGTCAAGGTCAAAGGTCAAAAGTCAAGGTCAAAGGTCACCATAGGTCTTGTTAGCACTATATCTCACAAACCAAAAAAGATAGAAGCAGACAATAAATAGGAAAAATACTCCACTTATCGAGACCTTTATTTGGTACATTTGACAGGAAGCTATGCGATGAACCGTTTTCGAGTTACTGCCCTTGATGTGTTTCGGTTAATCGGTTTTTTTTGTTAAAACTTAAAAACGATTAGAGATAATACTGTAAACATATAGGTTTAACATGATCAGTAGGAAAAGAGCTTCAATTTGAGCCAAGGTCAAAGGTCAAAAGTCAAGGTCAAAGGTCACCATTGGTCTTATTAGCACTATATCTCATAAACCATAAAAGATAGAAACAGACAATAAATGGGAAAAATACTCCTCTTATCGAGACCTCCATTTGGTACATTGGCCCGAAGCTGTGCGATGAACCATTTTCGAGTTACAGCCCTTGACGCGTTTCGGTTAATCGGTTTTTTGGATAAAACTTGAAAACGATTAGAGATAATATAGTAAACATATAGGTTTAACATAATCAGTAGGAAAAGAGCTTCAATTTGAGCCAAAGGTCATACGTCAAGGTCATACCATAGCAACAAGGTGACCGTCATAAAAAGTCCTTAGCAACCATATATTTTTAGAATCAGGATGATGTACTTTACTGATATATGTCATTTCATGACCGGAAGTGGCATTTTGTCCCTAGCAACGGAATGAAAGTCCTTAACAACCATCTATTTTTTGGCTTGGGACCACTTTCTTTACTCAAATAACGTATTTTTGTGACTGGAAGTGACGTTGGTGCTATAGCAAGACACAAAATCACATAGCATCACCTAAATTTTCTGTCTTTAGAGGAACAGTGGGAAAGACCTTCTCATTTGTTCTCAGAACAACTGGCAGTTTAATTTCACTTGCATTTATTTCTGAGAACAGATTTACTCTTTGATTAAGGTACATTGGGCATTCGAGAAAGTAATGAAAGGCATTTTCGTAAAGTGATCCGCACCTACATTTTGAACCGATGATAAGGTTTATCATGGTTAAGTTTGCGTTTAGCGAGCTACGCTGGTGCCTTAGTCTAGTGTTCAGTATATTAAGAATTAGGTTACCTTTGCCGTAATACTCAGCACACACCTTTTATTCTTTCTTTAAAGAGAGAGATGGTAGGAGAATCATGAACAGTTCTGTTTAAATTGTTCCAGATTTTTACAGATGAGGGTATAAATGAGTTTGATGATGTTTTTACTCATTGGATTACGCAGTTAACGTTATATCGGAGGTTGTAGGTATATACATCAGATGCTGGAGGCGGTAAACAATTATTTAAAAATTCCGGGCATAACCCATTATGCATTTTGTAAAAGACCGTCATTTTACGATATTTCGTCTATTATCTAAGGTATCCCATCCCATTTAAAAGTATAAGTCTGTTGTATTTGAAAATTTTGGAAGACCTGTGACTATGTGAGCAGCTACGAGTTGAATTTTCTCTTGTTTGTCCCAATCTCGTTCAAGGCATCCATTCCAAACTTCACAGGCGTATTCCAGGACAGGTCCAATAAAAGTAAGGTAAATATTTTATAATGTACGCCTTGACAAAATAAACTTCAGTTTTTGGAGGGCATTAATTTGTTTAAGGGCTGATTTAGCAATTTTGTCAATATGTTCCGTCAAATTAACATCAAAAGTGTTTATGGTTATGTGCTTATGGTTATTTATTATTTCTACTATTTCGCCGTTAAATTGTATATTCATATTAGGAACATCATTGTTAGACATAACAAGAGCTTTAGTTTTTTATGGGTTGAAGTCGACAAGCCAAGATTTTGCCCAGTCTGTCTATAGTTTTTAGGTCGTAATTAATCTCTCATTCGAGTTACTTGAAATTATCCCCAAGAGTATGATAGCGAAGTGTCATCTATGAATAATTTACTAAATTATTCAAGTTATCCGTTATGTCGTTTATGTATACCAAAAATAGCAAAGTGCCAAAGACAGAACCTTGAGGTACGCCTGCTCTTACTATATCAAGACAGACATCAGACATTTCATTGTTTACTCTAACATTTTGCTTTCAGATATTTGGATAGTCACTTAGCCATTCTAATAGATCATCTGAAATGCCATAGGATTTTATTTGCTTAGAAGTCCCTTATGCCAAACTCTATCAAACGCTTTCGAAATGTCACAAAAGATTAGAACTGTTGAGTAACGATTATCTAGATTTAAACAAATATTATGATAAATCTCTAGCAGTTGGTAAACAGTAGAGTGCTCTTTTAGAAAATCGGACTGATATTCGTAGAGGAACTTGTTTTCGACAATGTAATTAAAAATATACTTGTATACGGCACGTTCCATTACTTTACGCAATTTAGTAATGAAATCGGCCTGTAATTTGACGGTTTTTTTAATCATCTTTTTTCAAAGCTGGAATAACATAAGCTATCTTCCAATCAGACGTAAACTTTCTTTGTTGGAGGGAATAATTAAACAAAATAGTTAGGGGTTTCTGACGTAGCCTTCAACATTTGATGGCTAATAGAGTCATGGCTAGACGCTTTACCTTTTTTAGATTTTGAATGATGTCTTTAACATCTTGGATTCTAAGAGTTATATTTTGCAATGATTCTTTAGTTCTTGATGACAACTGTGGTGAACTGCGGTCGTTGTCATCAACTGTAGATATTGAACAGAAGTAATTATTTAAGAGATTAGCTTTAATATTGTAATTATATATCAGATTGTTTGTTTTGGGTCCAGCAACGTAGGAACTATAAAACTTGTATCAGTGCCTTTCATTAATCGCTTTATCAACAACCAATATGATTTAGGATCATTCCTAGAAAATGAATCGACGGTTTCGTTGGCGGTAAGAAGGAACTGTTCCCGGGCATATTTAATCATGTTATTGACCATATTTCTCTGCGTTTTGTATTTTTGACGGGCTGCAACCGTTGTTTTTTTTCTTGAGATATTGTGTAGTAGGTTACGAATTATAATTTGTGACCTTACATCTGAATTGAACCAGGGTTTATCATTTTAAAGTTTTTCTCAGGTACTTGCATGTATTGAGCGAAATTTTTGCATTTTAATCAGGAATTCAAATGTGTTGATTGAAATATGATGGGAGATTTTTAAAATCATCTTGGGTAAATTAAAGCAAATTTCAGTTAAAAAGGGAGTAAAGAAAATTCATGTTTGTGCTACGAAATATGTCTTCTTGAAAAGAGAAAATAATTAACACATTGTTAAAATGTATTTATTAGAAAAGGAGATAATAGGGAAAGACACGGGTGCCTCACCTCCTACTAAACAGACCAACAGACCTGCGAAAATTGGGGCGGATCCAGGAACTTGTGTTAAGGGAGGCGTAAATGTTCGGCGAGGGGTCTGGGGTCGCTCAAGGCCCGCCAGCAGGTCCAGGCAGCGCCCTGGTAGGTGGTCCAGGTGGCTTAGCCCCCGGAAGCTCCGAGAATATAAGCTTTTTAGACTCAATTTTTACTTTTGCCCCTCTTAGCTGGTTTTATTTTTCAACTAAGACCATTAATAATGAATTTTCTTTAATGAAATATCATATTCCTTTTCTCTCGTTTTACCCTCTCGTTCTCTCGCTCTATCTATCTTTTTTAGGGGGGCGGCGTACGCCCTGTACGCCTTTCCTTGGATCCTCGCCTGATTTCACGGTTTCGTTTACATTTAACTAACAAATTTCGCTCATTTGGAACTTAGTACAATCGGTCTATTATAAATAGTTGAGCACTGTATCAAAATACACTGAACAAAAACATATTATTGAGGGCGGCGATATATTTGTATTAACTTTCGTTGCTAAGTAGAGATCATGGAGAAAACATTTTGAAGTATACTATAGTTACCATAAAATGAACAGAATTTTGCGAAAAAAATGTTTATCATTCAAGCTGAGTGAAAAGTTAAGATAAAATATAACGTTGGACTGCAAAAATGCTTGGGTGATATCAAATTTTCATTCAATGATAATATACATTTATTGACTTTGATATAGGTTAATACCTGGTTTTATCAACCCTGAAAAAATTATATCCACCGAGCCAACGGCGAGTGTGGATATTATTTTTGAGGGTTGATAAAACCAGGTATTAACCTATATAAAAGTCGATGAATGCTTTATTACATGACTGTTTTTTTTTTTACTTTTACACTGGAGTATCTAATAAAAAAAGGATAAAAAATAATAAAAACTATTTCAACAATAACAACACTAAACTATCACATTTTAAATTGAAAGAATTTAACATTTTCCAATAAAAATGTATAGTAATATTAGAGCAATTATAAAAAATTGGCAAAAAAGTTTCTGTTCATTGACAGTTGCAACACTTGTCTGCTGCTCGTAAGCCATTTTGAAACCATGTCAACAAATAGAATGTTTTAAAAGAATAATTTTGATTGGCTGATGTTTTTAATTCAACCAATCAAATTAATGCATGTTTCCTAGTGTTGAATTCTATTTTTAACTACTGAAAAGTGATAAATATTCTATTTTTAACTAATCAAAAGTCAAAACTTTTATATCAGTCTATTTTTATCTACTTTGAGGTTAACACACCGTCTGCATAATACTTTTCATGATACTCTGGGCCAATCAAAATCAAGATAAATGTTAGTCATGTAATAAATATTTTTGGCATTCTTTTTACGGAAGTTAATTAAACAGGGAGAAGTTTATAAATTAAATTATTGACATAAATACATTTATTTATTGAATTATATACATAAAATAGCCTTTTTATTCTGTTTTTCTATTTTTCAAATCTACGCTCATCGATAGCGCGTAGATTTGAAAAATAGAAAACCAGAATAAAAAGGCTATTTTATGTATATAATTCCGGAGTATGCCGTCTTTCAATAAATAAATGTATTTATGTCAATAATTTATTTCATTGAACCACATGAACAACAGTTTTAATTCGAGCATATTTATGATTTAATATATGACAAAAGATTATATTTGCGCAAACTTCGATAATTTATGCTTATCTGGATCTCTACAGATACATTTTTAAGGGTGGGGTTGAGAGGAAGGAGGAACCCGCAAAGCACGAAGAAAACACCCCGACCTTTATTTGTCAAAAAGTTTCAAATCATTACTCTTGGCTACAGTTTATGGTATTATGCCTTTATACCTTTATTTGCGAAAGTTACACCCGTACGGGTCAGAGCAAACATAAACTGTTACATAATAAACAATACACATGACAATACGACAAAAAAGTATAGAGAATATCATTACATAATACAAACAAGACAATAACATCTAGTAAAATGCGTGTATTTAAAATATTATACTAAACATCTAGTTAAATGCGTGTATTTAAAATATTATACTAGAGGAACTTTGACCAATGTGGACCCTATGTTCGTAGTGCCAATGACTGCTTTATAAAGTCCCATACAATTGGAATCAGTTCCAATTTCGGATTCAAAATTTGGTGCATTTGAATAATTTGATTATTGAAATCAATATATTGATTTAAATTTAATTTATAGAACATAGTTCTTCTTAATTCTTTGTTAATATTACAATGTAAGAGAAAATGATATTCGTCTTCGACAACTTCACATACAGAACACAATCTATTTTCTCTTGCTATATTTCTATATCTTCCTAATTCTATAATAAGTTTGTGGTCGCTGACTCTTGTGTTAAAAGTTGCCTGTTTTTAAAAATTGTTTCTTTCAATAGATACTTTTCTAAGCCAAATTCAGCCTTTATTTGTTTATATAAAAATAATTTAGAATCATCGGTAAAGCTGGATAGTTTCTGCATTATTTTATTTTTGTAATTATCTTCTACTTTTTGTTTAATATTACATTTTAAGTTCTTTTTAATTTTCAGAAAAGGTTTATCGAAATTTTCAAATTCTGTAATATCTAAATCACACTCTTCAAATATCTTTGAAGCAAGGGTGTACCATGAGTACATTCCCTCGCTATGTAGTTTTTTGTTTAAGATAGGCGTTTAAGAGGCACTCTTTCAATAATGGGTTAATATTTTCAGAGTTTAATCTACCGAAATACATCATTACTTGAGTTTTAATAAAACTCTTAATTGGTAATCTTCCAAGTTCTGTCTTGTCTTTCCCCAGTGTATTTCGACATTTTCCGACAACTTGATAAGTCTATTGCACATATGAGCCACAAAAATTTTCGTGTATATGGTCTTTTGTGTTTCTTTTTTTTTCTCTCTTTGTTCTGCCTTTAACAATTTGTTTTTGTCTTTGGATTAAACCTTCTGTATTCATATATATGTGCCATTTACACGAAAGCGATATGTAAATCATACATCTTAATGAATATGAGCAAAATTATGAGCTGCATGGGTACAATTTACATTTAAATTATTCGTTAAATGTAGCTGTAAAATTTATGATTAAAGTCTTTAGCATGGCGAAATGAAAAAAAGAAGTTGTGTCTTCGAAAATTTAAAGTAAAAATTCGTTCATTTTATAGCAGGTCGTGTTTACACATTAGTAGCAATGGCAAAGTTTAAACCATTGTTCGTAAAATTTACTTTACCGGAAAATCGATTTCTAACCGCAATGCATGTATTGCTGTTGCCTAGTTACCACCTTAGCTTAGATCGATACATCTACATCATTTACCTGATCACTGAGAAGGCATTCCAACATGTCCGTTATATTAAATGCATGTCGTAACTCTAAACAGAGGAGTATTGAAAAGGCTTTAAAGGAAAGAGCTAAAAAGCAGTAAGTGAACTCGTTATATTTCATAAGTTTGCAACAAGTAAAATTTGCATTTTGAAGCCAAACTTACATCTTTGATATTTATTTAAAATTATCTATTGTATTAATCCAATAGCACTTGAATATTTACACTTAATTTCAACAAAGGGTAATGTCAAGTTAGTTATGTGGTTTTGATTTCATCTTTCCCATTTCCAAATGGAAGATCGTCTTACTACCATATACATGTATATCTTTCCCGTTTCAGTGGAAAAACTTTCTGATTTCCTTACAATTAATTTAGTTTCCAAACGAAAAGATCTTATTGTATGTCTTGATTATTACTATTATTGTTGTTACTGAGTTCAACGACAAAACCTTCGTGTTTTCCATATGACTTTGCAAGTTTTTTCCGCTTCCTAAGTAAAGTCACGCCTATACCTTTCTTACGATTATTATATACTGGGGTAATCTTCATAAAAAGAATCATATATTGGGTTTTTACATATTCTTATACGAGACATTGAAATAAAAAAATTACAATAACACGAACGATATGCACTTAAAATGTTTGTTGGTCATTGCCATTTCCGGTCAACTGTAAGTTAGTAAAGTGAGTGATGTGTGACCATCTCGAGAAGCCAACACTGCTCTGCATCTCCTCGGCATCGACTTTATCAAAACACGAACAATATTGCGAGGTATTCTTCGCCATTCCTTTTCCAGGTCGAGTTGATCCTGAGTCTGTGGTGGTGGTTTGCTCTGGCGCACACGTTTGTCCATTTAGTCCCATAAATGTTCGAAGGAATTCGAATCCGGCGATTTTGGTAAGTTGAGCTGTATGCGGCCTAGCATGTACCGCTAGAATAAATCTCTCTGGAGTTCGATAATTGGAAGAAGATGTGGTTGAAGGAGGGCGTCTCTGACCGCTCAGTCGTTAAGTTGTGTGGTATATACACAAGCTTTGATTTTCTGTCATCTGAGATCGCCGCCTGCATCAAGACGCTACCTCCGCTGTATCTATCCACTTCATGGACACATTTCGTCGGCGATTAACACGTGTTCCAACATCACGCTTCTCTAGCAGGAACCGCCAGTTGTCACTAAACCAGATTCAGCGCCAATTCTGAAATGTCCAGACACTCAACCTGTTGCACCATCTGACTCTTTCCCGACGATGTTACGCCGTTATAAATGCTCCAAGATATGTATCTTATGTCTAATGTTGAAGGAGACGGTTTCTGACAGCTTGGTAGCTGATACCTTGGAATCCAGTTGTTGTTGCTGCGACTGTTCGATTCCGTAAATAAAATGCCTGGATGTACCGTACCGATATTGACGTGGTCTGGTTATGCGTGGTCTACCACTTCTTGTCGTACCTGTCTGTTGGAATCGGGCCCATAGTCTGGAAATAGTACTCAGGTTCACATTCTCCGTCCGTGCAACCTCACTTTGGGAGACCCCAGCCTGTAGTCGTTCGATGACGACGTTTATGGTAGCAGTATCTAACCTCGGCATGGCATAACGTTTTGACAAGTTGTACCATCAAACCTGTTCCTTTTATCCGATACCGATAGACGGTTGAGAAGATCACGAACTTTTCGTTTTATATTGTGGTAGTATGCCAAATCTGAAGAAAAGTTAAAATTACATGTACATTTAAAAGGTTCAATTGGCATTTTAAATTACAATTGATAATTATTAAAAAATTCATTTTTATAGATTTAAACGTAGCCATGCCTACACTACCATAATTTACTCTTTATCGTATACTTATAGCTAAATAATAGTATTTTTGCATATTGTATATGACTGTAAATGACCGACCCGTATTTAACACCCAGTCCGATAACCTCAATAGGTTTATCTCATTTGGCTTTCGCATGCACTTTACTTCCGGTATGTCTTCAGCAATATATGCATTGCCCTTGAGCCTTAACTGTTTGTTGACGTTGGAGACGCAAATGATTTCGTTTCAAATCGTATATTCATTATTTGTTGCAAAATAATGTAATTGTTAAACGTACTCATTGTAGTCTATTAATCTAATTGCCGGAATGATATGATAAAAGATAATATATGGATTAGCCCATATATTAATCTATAAATACTGCACCGAACAAAGTACGCGACATATCATTTCGATTGTCGAGTAATGTTCAGTAAAAACCATGTGAGGTCTCAACACTTGAAACGTCATTATCGCCTTCACGAATGCTCGAATACATAAACACTGAAAGTTGGAAATTGTTAAAGGACTGAAAGGAAATCAATATTTCTCCGAAAAAAGCAATATTTCTTAATTTAGCATTGAATTTCATTTAAATGTTTGACATTGTTTATTGGTTTATTATGTCATATACGCTATAAAATAACAATGCACAATATGCGAAATTGATATTAACAACTTTCTAACAAAAGCATCAAACAGCTATATATTGAATTGAAAGCTTGATATTTAGCCTCTATTAATGATCGTACGATCTGTTTTGGTTCTGATCGAAAATCCAATATTGTTATTACATCGGTATATAATAAACAATAAAGGTATAGCAAATTAAAACTCGGGCAAATTAAATTTAATTTATTTTATACCAGGAAAATATAAACTGTCGCTAAATTGGTTTACATAGTTCTCATGGATATACGTACACGTAACTTCTCGGAAATCATCACATTAAACGTATACATATGTTTACATTACGTATGTCTTTCATCGACATCCTAGATTACAAGTGACGTAGAAACCGGTAGCCTAACCTGGTCTCCCGGTGCAATATTTTTCATTTACGCAAACTTCACTTTCAAATATTACACCAGGCTAGGACCTCCGCTATAAGCATTTTGATTGCTTGATAATATGACGCCATTTAATAGCACATGCATATGTCAATCATTTTTCATATGTTCGATCTCTTCTTATTATCTCTTAATGATATATAATTGTTTTCGGGTAAATTGAGCAAAAAGGTAAAAAACATACTCTACAATATAGTTCATGTTGTAAGTGATAAAATGGCAAATTTAATATTAAAGAAAATATTTCAATTACAGTTTTTCGTATTTGTTAAATCCTTCAAGCTTTAAAATAGGTTTTTTTTTGTCCTGATCTAATAAGGAGAAGTAAAGATGTACATAATTGCATATTAATGCGCGCTTTACCAGTATCTCGGTAGTATGAATAGATCCGCTTCAATTTTTATTTTTGGATTATTTTACTATCTATAGGGTAAGCCTAGTATTTTTATTATCGCTTCAATTGTATTTCTTGGATTATTTCGTGATTTATATGTCAAGCTTTGTAATTTTTTTATGCATTCTTATTTTAACATGATAAAGTGTAAATTTTTCGGTTTCTTTTATTAGTTACTTAGATAATTTGACAATAAAAGTGCATTTTTAGATTTTGTTTAACACGCTTGTGACCACTCATCCAGAAAACTTATTTCTGGATTATTTCATAATTTATAAGGTAGAAAATGGAACTTTTACGCAGAAAATTAGTCATCTTGAACATTAAATTTAATTTCCCTGGGTTTTGTTTATTGACGGTTTCGAAATCCCAAACTCTCGTGAACGATTCGTGTGTGGTAGTGGTGGTTTTAGGGAGGGGGCAGAGACATTTCTGTGATGTAATTGTATATTAGATGTGCCTTGTTTATTTGCTAATTGATTATTTATTACCTGACACTGAACTTTGATGAAAGGTTAAAATGAAAGACCAATCAGACTCGCATAATAAGCCGCTAAAATGGCTAAATTAGATTATGATTTTGATATATATTGTATATAGCCTGTTGTTTTGTTTGTTTATTTGTTACTTTCTCTGTACCAATTGTATCATTGGCTGTGTGAGGAGAAACTATATATACAAAATTAGATTTTCAAACAGGCATGTTATTTAAAAAAAATTGATGTCTGAATCAGTGAAAAATGTGGTAGAAATTAGTAGGGAAAAGAAATTTCTCAATATTACAAAAAGCACAAAAGATATAGATTTTTATTTTATTCAAGATTTAAAAATTTTGATGTTAAGATATTTTAACGAAGCAAGTTATATATATAATAATACAACAGAAAAAATTCAGTTACGTTCGAATAAAGGTCATCAACAGTTTATATTGTTGAAAATAATTGTAGAAGTTAATCTCATCAATTGTTTTGCAAAATAAGACTCTTCTTCTGATTGTTTTTTTTTATATTTTAAATTCTGAAAATTTTTTAAAGTTCTTAGCAATGTTTATGCACATGAATGCTAGTTTGACGTTTGAAATACATTTAATTGCAAATCTTTTGAAACAATTTTAATTACAGTAAAATTAAATCAATAAAAATTGTAACTTGTCGGTATGTTTTCTTTGATTTTCCGAGGACGCGATAACTACATTCACATTTTTCCCCCACAGAACCACTTGACTATGGTCAATGTATTTTTATTGGTAAACATATATTTGTCCTTCCAAAACTTTGCTTTTTTTATTACAGTACTCTTCTCAAAGTTGAGATATTATAATCAAAATGATTATTTCTTGCCTTTCACAATCGTCTATATTTGCATCCCTTTACAGCATATTATGAAATTTTAAATAAAACAAATTGAAAAAAAAAACTATTAAACCAAATGGGATACACCTTTAACATATAAATCGAACATCTCTGGATATGGGTTTAACCCACATCTTTTCTTGTTAGACCCGAGAACACATTTTCTTTATAGAATTTAAAAATAAATTACATTTTAACTTTAGGTTTAAATTATAAAATCAAAATGTAAACTCAACTGAGAAATGTTAACATTAAACGTCCTAAAAAGAGCGACGTCATAATACTTTCGGTCTACTGATCTATATTACAAAATGGTTTGTCTAGAAAAAATCGAACATCAAAGGGCCAAAATTTGCCTATATTTAAAATTAAAGGATATTTGTATTAATTGTAGATGAGTATGTGTAGAATGTTAATCTAGCAAAGTAAATTCAATATTTGCACTTTTGTCTATAATGATGACGTCATTTCCGGTGGTCAAAAAAAGATAAATTGATGGTTGGTGCAATCCCATTGTAATAATTTTGTAAGTCTGGGAGTATTTTATTTATTAGACAAGTTTTGAAGGTAATGAAAGCATAACAAAATGTATGAGGACAATATATAGCGCAACCACACCCAATTATTTTTAAAAATTATTGTGATAAGAATGCGCATGCGCAAAATTCGATCTTTAAAATGTACGTGTGAGGTAACATTAGTACGATTCCACAAACTCTGTGTTTGACCTGTTCTATAACAGTGAATGGATCTTAATCGACCGAGTGGTTAATCATGATAATTTGTCATTTAATACTTTTAATTACTGGCTTCCAGTTTGCTTAACTTTCAACCTATAAAAAAAGTTTCGTTCAATAAGTTGCTTAATCTTATTAAGTTGAAAATAATAATACGAATAATTTTCAATTTAATTAATATTTATGGACTTTTTTTCCTATCAAAACTGTGACTTTTTTCCTGTGACCTTCTTTCCTTTTACCGTTGTTGCAGCTGTGGAAAAGGTCTTAAGTAGAAGTCTTAACTACTTGTTACACAAGTCGGGTTTTTTTTTGCTTATATGTAGATCAGGAATACGAAACGTAATCTTTCCACAACCTTGTCTTATAGTACAACCTTCTGTTATTGACCGTTTCGCGTTACTATCATACGACGACTTGTAAGGTACTTGGATGTCTAGTATCGCCATCTAGTGACGAGATGGTGACAAGATGGCGGACCTCCATAAGTGCATTTTTACACGGTAAATTCCATGCAGAAACTTA
Source organism: Limnoperna fortunei (assembly GCA_944474755.1). Taxonomy (NCBI): domain Eukaryota; kingdom Metazoa; phylum Mollusca; class Bivalvia; order Mytilida; family Modiolidae; genus Limnoperna; species Limnoperna fortunei. The sequence goes on from OX104113.1 coordinate 55,912,070, forward strand.
ACCACTGAAAATATAATAAAACATCAAGAGGCAAATGTGTTCCTTTTTAGTTGAAGAATAACATATAAAATTTTCATTTTTTCGCGAAGTTTCCCTTTAACCATAAGAGATTTTTTAAACAAAATATGGATCCCTTGTCATAAGTTTTTAATGACAATCTGTAAGAGTTATCTCCACTGGATCTATGAACTGTATTATAAATGGCGATATCTCAGTTACTATAGCAGATATTGACATAGTACCTTCCCTGTTGGTCATCATTGACTTCGACCATGAAAAATGTCAAGGCCATCTTTTAATTTTTGATATTATTCTAACCATGACCAAAATGTTGATCCCTTAAAGCTTTTTCAAGTTTCATATATTTTTTATTTAATTTCCACTTGTATGCGTTATATCTCATGGATCAACAAATTTATTACAAAAATCCATATCTCAGTAACAATAAACATATTTTACATAGTATCTTTACTAATGTTCATTGTTGACCTTCCGCATGATCAGGGTCACATTTTAGAGAAGTCAGGGTCACAGTCTTTGTGAAAGATTTTCATATCTCATCTATTTTAAGTGATATATTCTTATAAAAGGATATTTTTATGAGAAATTTGTGCATATGTCAAAAGGTCACTGGTCAAGGTTATTTACATTCCAAAAGTCCTATTTAATGACCTTTTTGAGGGTTATCTGAAAGTTTTTTTTCGTTCATTTGTTTATATTCAAAAGATTCAATTTAAATATGAAAAAGGTCAGGTCTGGGTCATAATGTTTCACAATTAGACTTTTCTTATTTTATTTGATATTTAAATAGAAGACAAATTATTAATGTTAGTTAGATGTTAAATTTCAAGACCATTTGATACAGGCGTTCTTTTTTAATTGCATAAAGTGGGTATCCTATTTATCGTTTTTTTAGAATGATTGAGCTTATATTGAGAACTACTCGAAATAATTCTTCAGTTTGTTGTATATTGATCGCGTTTCTTAACAAATCGGGCTTAAAATGGCAGGCTCGATTGATACACCAAGGGTTTTTTCCATCCACTCTGTTAGCACGTCCCCTTAAAAATAAGGGCGGGGCAGACAACCCATAAAAACGTTGTGTTCAGGAGTGGTGGTTCCATTGCAATTAATAGAGTTTTACCCTTTGGGACCTGTTGTTTTTCGTTTAAAGCAAGTTTTTCGGTAGAAATAAATAAAATGGAAATCCTTATATTTGTTCCACAGAACAAATAAACTTATATTTAGTATCCCTTTTTTCGCCAGGTTATCATTTCGGATTATAAATTTTGTTTCAAAAAGAAATTTTGTACCATAGATTCATTAGAGATTAGACATTACGCTTTGGCACTTAACCTTGGATCACCGAACGGTTTTTACAGAGTTTTCCCCTGTCATTATAATCTTGTGTGCAGATAAACCGTAAAGGATGTCTCAATAAAAGTTGTTTCAATAATGGAACCGGGCACTTTGTTACTGCGACTCTACTGTGCGTGTTCACAGTGCTCAAGCACAGAGCTGCACAGCGCGTCCCCAGGTTATTTTTGATTTTTTTTTTTTTTGGAGAGTGCCAAGCTCCTTGCTTGATAAAGACTCCTTTTGTATATATAGAATTAAGTATAATCGTAGTAACCGCTATAAAAAGCGAAATTTTCCGCCCCTACCCATATCGTGCCTTAACATGTTCTCGATAGTAACCTATTCTCGATAGCCATGCAAAAATTCATTTTGTCATAAAACGAGGATTCGCACATATCTTCTGTTTGTCAGCAATTTTCCTTTAGGATACCACTTTGCTCCTCGGGAATGAAAAAATAAACAGGTTCCACGTTAAGATGTTTAAAATTCTCCCAAATACAGAGTACCATATATTTCGATATCTTTCCGTAATCCCAAAAATTTCTTCAACTTATAGTACAATAAACGGGTACTATTTTTTAAACCAACGCTTCAATTTAAACAAATTTTATATGAATAACATTTTTAATTACATTTTATGGTATTTTATTGTCAGAATAGCCCTGCATAGCTAATTACGCATACATTAACGAGAACTGGGGTAGTATACCATATGTCAAAAATTGGGTCGTTCGAATAATTCGAAGATCTTGGCAATAACCAGACGGTTCCTTGTAATTTTTTTGCAAGTGTGTAGTAGTTTATCTATGAAACAAATGGGTAAATAAATAAATATATCTATTAGATAAGAAAGTTTTATCCAATAATCTCTTAAGCTATCGAGAACCGGCAAAGCCAGGATACCCCTTTATTTTTTCAGTAGCATTCACAATTTTTGGTCGTTATTATTGGTAACGTATTTTTATCTCTGAAATACTGCTCGCTGGACGTAAAGCAAACATTAATCCAAACAATCGAATAAATCAAATGGAGGGGAGAATTTTCACGACTCCTTACAAGGAGTTATTTCTCCTTCTTTATTGCAAATGAAATGTGTAAACTTGAACCAGATGTTATAGATACTTGGGGTTTTCACTGTTAGGCATCATCAAGGTCAAAGGCCACATTCTATTTTTTTCTTTGTTTTGTATTTGTAAGCTTACTACGGAAGCGTATTAGTGCCACATTTATTTATTTTTATTTTTTAATTTGTCGACTTTAATCTTGGAAATTCCAACTTTATTCTTGGAAATATCAACTTTATTCTTGGAATTATCCACTTTAATCTTGGAATTATCGACTTTAATCTTGGAAATTCCAACTTTAATCTTGGAATTATCGACTTTTATCTTGGAAATTCCAACTTTAATAATCTTGGAATTATCGACTTTTATCTTGTAAATTCCAACTTTATTCTTGGAATTATCATCTTTAATCTTGGAAATTCCAACTTTATTCTTGGAATTATCGACTTAAATCATGGAAATTCCAACTTTATTCTTAGAATTATCAACTTTATTCTTGGAAATTCCAACTTTATTCTTGGAATTATCAACTTTAATCTGGGAAATTCCAACTTTAATCTTTAAATTATCAACTCAATAAAACTTATCTATCAACTTGCAAAATATTGGTATTTCAAGACATTTTATGTGACATTTGTATAAGGTTTTTAAATTATTAATCGATTAAAGGGTCTACGTTCCTCCTTAACCCTATCAAAAAGAAAAACAGTTATAAAAATATTATTGAATTTCATTAATATTGCATGACTTTTGGTTTTTTAAGATAAACAAAAAATTATAATATGAGCGAAGAACAGTTTTCTTTTACTTTATTTAAGAAAGAAATGAATAGTTGGTATGGTAACACCATAGACAAAGGTGACACCACAGACTAAAAAAGTAACACCAACAAATAACAGAAAGAAATTATTATTTTTTATTCCAGAAATAAAGTTGGAATTACCGAGATTAAACTCGGAATTTCCAAGATTAAAGTTGATTATTCCAAGAATAAAGTTGGAATTTCCAAGAATAAAGTTGGAATTTCCAGATTAAAGTTGGAATTTCCAAGATTAAAGTTGATAATTCCAAGTTTAAAGTTGGAATTTTCATGATTTAAGTTGATAATTCCAAGAATAAAGTTGATATTCCAAGAATAAAGTTGGAATTTCCAAGATTAAAGTAGGAATTTCCAAGATTAAAGTCGACAAATTAAAAAATAAAAAAATTAATGTGGCCCTAATACGCTTCCGTATTTTTGTACGGAAGCGTATTAATTAGTGCCACATTTATTTATTTTTATTTTTTAATTTGTCGACTTTCATCTTGGAAATTCCAACTTTATTCTTGAAAATATCCTTGAAATTATCAACTTTAATCTTGGAATTATCAACTTTAATCTTGAAAATTCCAACTTTAATCTTGGAATTATCAACTTTAATCTTGAAAATTCCAACTTTAATCTTGGAATTATCGACTTTAATCTTGGAAATTCCAACTTTATTCTTGGAATTATCAACTTTAATCTTGGAAATTCCAACTTTATTCTTGGAATTATCAACTTTTATCTCGGAAATTCCAACTTTAATCTTTAAATTATGAACTTATAAAATATTTGTATTTCAGGACATTTTATGAGACATTAAGGTTTTAAAATTATTAATCAATTAAAGTGTTAAAGTTCCTCCTTAAACCTTTTAAAAAAGAAAAACAGTTATACAAATATTATCGAATTTCATTAATATTGCATGACGTTTAGTTTTTTAAGATAAACAAAAACTTATAATATGAGCGAAGAACAGTTTTTTCTTATATTTTATTTTAGAAAAAATGAATAGTTGGTATGGTAACACCATAGACAAAGGTGACACCGCAGACTGAAAAGGTAACACCAACAAATAACAGGGAGAAATTTTTTTTTTTATTCCAGAAATAAAGTTGGAATTACCGAGATTAAACTTGGAATTTCCAAGATTAAAGTTGATTATTCCAAGAATAAAGTTGGAATTTCCAAGATTAAATTTGATAATTCTAAGTTTAAAGTTGGAATTTCCATGATTAAAGTTGATAATTCCAAGAATAAAGTTGATAATTCCAAGAATAAAGTTGGAATTTCCAAGATTACAGTAGGAATTTCCAAGATTAAAGTCGACAAATTAAAAAATAAAAAAATTAATGTGGCCCTAATACGCTTCCGTATCAGGTGCTACATGTATATATTGAATGAACTTTATTAGTGTTATCTCCTCTGAATCGATGAGATTTATTTAAAGTCAAAATGCCTTTTAAAATATTGTAAATTATAAGTGTGCTATATTGTGATCTTTTGTATTTTACACATCATAACGTTATATTTATGATGTTCAATAGCGAATTCACAATTAATATGAGTATAGCGATATAATATATTTTTTCTCTTCGATGAGCATAAATCTCAAAACTGTACCATATTATTATTATATATATTATATATCATGTCATAGAAATGTTAATTAAAGAGAACTTTATATATATAGTGAAAGCTGTAACTAACAAAGAAATTGTTAACAGCTTATATATTTTTATTTCAAAAGATATCGAAATGGATTTTTCTATAATTTGTTAATATTTTGAAATTGATTTTTTAATATAAGGAAGGTCAAATTCATAATGTTCTACAATTTGACATTTCCCATTTTAATTGATATCTTGTCTTTTTCTTTCCAATTTCATAAGACAAATGACTGATATTGTTAAGAAGCAAAATTCCAGGGTCATTAAATACATGTATGTTTTTTTTTCCTTGTTGCAATAAGCGGAAAGCCTATCATTTGTTCGGTAGAATCAATGTCCTTATAGTTAGGTCTTTCCACCTTTCAGCGGAGAGACTTATAGGTAATTCTTAGATTATTAAGTCCTAGACCACGGAGAGTCGGAGGACTTACTGTTTTTGTCCAGTTTCTTATTATTATTCTGGTCCCAAACGAAGTCTGTAGACATATTGTTTTTGCTCCGTTTCTTATTATGGCTATCAAACGAAGTTTGTACAGATATTGTTATTTCTCTGCGTCTTATTAATAAGTCGCCCAAAACAAAGTTTTGGGAGACTTCTTGTTTTACACTGTTTCTTCTTCTTCTTCTTCTTGACTGGGACCATACTGGGACGGATCCCAGTGCTCGACCCACAGAGCAGCAGCCAGCGCGTCCCCGGGTGGCGGATAGAGGAGAACCTTTCGTTGAGGGTTGTCAGGTCATAATACGGAAAACCTGGCCGCGGACCATAGTGGGTAACGTGTTTGGAGAGTGCCACGCTCCTTGCACGATAAAGATCCCTTCTGTAGATTTCGAATAAAGAGTAGGCTCATTTTATAGCCGCTACAAAAGGCTAAATTTTCCGACCCTACCCAATACTCCGTTCTTTTCCAGTGGCAGTCAAAATTTTGTTCCCTGTGTCCCACCCGCCCCCTTTTTCAATTGATGTATTGTTTGTTAACTTGTTCCCGTCCTGAATATAGCTGTAATAATGCTCGCTGGACATAAAGCAAACATCCAATCAATCAATCAATCAATCAATCTTCTTTTTGAAAGGATAGGACGTGTTTAGAATATACTACCAACATTCGTCAACTGTGTCAAGACTTCATTGCCCGCACAAGAAATCCTGAAACATCTATGCAGTTAAAACCCCGTCTAAACAAATTCATCAAGAAGTTAAAGGCTTACATTAAAACTTATGCTTAGAAATAAATTTTATCAAAGTCAATATTTTGTTCCTATTAATTATGCACTATTGCTCCTTTTTCCACTACTATTGTAATGTCCGGTTTTTCACTGAACACTCAAGGTTGTCGTGATTCCTTTAAAAGATATTTTAAATTGTATTCTTTGAAATCTAAATTAAATGCAGATATAGTTTTTCTCCAAGATACCCATACCATTCCTTCTGATGAAGGTATATGGAAAATGATATGGAGAGGAGAAATAGTGTTCTCTCATATCTCAACTATTTCTGCAGGTTTAGCGGTATGTTTTTCGATAATTTAGAATATACTATTCTAGACCATAAAACTATTTTACCTGATCGCATTTTACATGAAACTATTAAATACAGGAGCAAGCAATATATTTGTTTAATTTGTATTCCCCAACCCTGCCCCCAAAGAAAAAAACTAGACGTTTTGAAATATTAAAAACACCATTTGAATCAACTTGATTTTTCCTTTCCAATATTTCTTGGAGGTGGTTTTAACTGTACTAATCCTTCCTTAGATCAGACAGAACCCCACCCCCATTCTTGTAACGAATTTAAAACTTTTGTTAAGCCTTAAGCCCGGGAATTTCCTAGCTAAGTTTGCCAGGGTTTCGTGGACACATGTGGACACAGAAACCCTGACTTGTGAGGATGGGGAAAGATATGCACGAAGTTTTTGTTTCTTCCATTGAAAACAAACTTCTACTTTCGTGCAGAAGAGCCGTTCTGACGATGATTCCTAAGAAAGGTGTCAGTAGTTTGTTAAAAAACTCGAGACCAGTGTCTCTTTTCTGTTGCGACTATAAAATATCAACTAGAGCTTTCTCGCTAAGACTCCGTACTGTTCTACCGATATATTAAATATAGATCAAAGTTATTGTGTTCCCGGTCGTCAAATAAGGGATAATATTCGTTTCATTTGTGATGCTACGTGTTATGCTTAATCAGGAAGATATCGCCCTTGCCATTGAACAAGAGAAGAGATCGTGTTCATCACGGCTATCTGATCTTTAGAAGCCTTCGGATTTGGTTATTATTTTATATCCTGTATAAAAACTATTTATATAAGATGTACATAGTTTACTTGAAATTAATAACTAGTTATCTTCCCCTTTTCAATTTAAAAGAGGTATACGACAAGGATGTTCCTTGTCAGGGCAGCTATAGTTTTTTTTTGAACCTCTTTTACATAAATTAAGGTCAAAAGACGGCTTATCAGATCTTGAATTCCATTATCTGATGGCAAGGAAAGTTGTTTATCTGCATATGCAGATGATTTAGATACTCTTTTACCAATAGATTCTGATTTTGAAAATTGTCTTTCTGGATGGATATTGAAAAGTTGTCTTTCTGGATGGATATCTATCAGAAAGCTTCAAATTCAAAAAAATAATTTACAAAAGTCTGAAGATTTGTGAGTTGGTAGTTAGAAAAACAGAAATGATTGAAAGATTGGGAATGGATGGAGGAAGATATTACTGTCAAATATGATAGGTGGTAACCATTTGCTCGTGGTGTGTCACTTAGAGAACGAACGCTTGTAATTAATGTACTGTCTGCATCAAAGTTGTGGCATCGATTAAATTAATTCCGTGGCCGTGCCTGACGAAATTATTAATGACATTCAAAATAAATTTGTAGACTTTATATGGCATGGAAAACATTGGGTTTCCAAAGAAATGTTATATCTTCCTGTATTTACTGGAGGACAGGGTTTAGTTCATATTTTATCTAGAATTCGTGATTTCCGAATTCAATTTATGTACAGATTTGAAATTAATGAATAATTAAGAAGTTCACCCTTGTTACTATTTTTTGTAAATATTTTTTGTCTAATGTTTCTAATTTAAATTATGATGTTCAATTGTTATTGCTTGATGTGGATTTTCAGTATCCTAACATTCCAATCTTTTATCAAGATTTAAGAGCTTGGAAATATTTTGAGTCATCTAGAATTAAAATAGATGATGCCTCAGTTGCAGACATTTAAGAAGTACCTTTGTTCTCTTGAAAATTTTGTTATTGCTTGTATAACTAAAGTTAAAAATCTTTTAGATACAAGTCTAAAAAGAAAATTTACTGCAGCAGATCTTGTTGGCATTTTAAGCATTCGTGTTGAACGCTTTTATCCAACAACATCTGGTTTTACTATAGTCGTCCTTAACTCCGGACTGGAGTAAATTGATAGACCGTTTTCAAAACAGTGATATTAATATTGGTGTTGTTCACCAATTCAATTTTTAAATTTGTTATATGTTATTCAAAATTTTAATAGTTCACTTACTTAAAGTTTACTGTCCCCCTGGAATAATATTTTACAATCAAATTTCCGCCCTAATGTTATATGTATAGTCATGTTTATGAATATCCTCATATCATGCATGAAGGTGAACTTAGCTGGAAAATACTTCTGTTTGAACTGGAAAATTTTATTATAAAGCTGGGTATCAGCAATCTGATATTTATTCTTCTTATGATATATTAAAGAATATATGTTACTTTTTTTCTTGTCCCAGAATTAAGGAATTATTAAATTATTCTAAAAGTATTATTTTTAAACATATTTTATTGATAGTATCAAACATGTTTACAAATAATTAGAACAAAATATAACAATGGGATTCGGAAACAAGGAATTAGCTTATATTAATCCGTCTCCGTTATAATACAAACAATTTAAGCATTAAACATACATCGAAAAAGATACAAGGTATTGAAGGAAAATGAAATAATTGTTGAAATGCAGTTTATCAGAATCGTTTGAATATATTTTTGAACAAGTTTAAACACATGAGTATTTTCATCTAAAGATAAAGTATCTGACCATACAATAATAATATTATATCGACAGGGGAATTAAGTGAACGTAAGTTTAAAGTACGTAGCTGATCGTACTTTTGACATTTAAAAAGGAAATGGTAAGTTGATTCGACACGACCACATGAACAGAGTTGAGAGTCAACAAGGTTTCGCAGGAACAGATGCTCGTTTAGTGAGCTGCTGTTCATGCGAAGCCTTGAATGTAGAACTTGTCCCTTTCTTGTCCCTGTATAATAATATTTTGGACATGGCTGTGGCTTTTTCTGAGTCTCTAGTCTGCGTCTAAAAATACTCAACGAACTCGTATCTCCAGAGGCAAACTGTTCCACAGACGGATAGTATAAGGTAGAAAGTAATCGGTGTATAGGTTTGTGCGTGTGCGAACGTTAACAATGTTGTTAACTTGACGAGTAAAATGACCGTGTCTATCTCCAACTGAGTTAGGTACAAGGTCCCATAAGTAGCATGGGGATTCCTTGTTGATAATCTTATATAACAAAATAAGACGATGTTTGTCCCTTCTTGCCGAAAGTGTCTCCCACCCCGTATCTTGATATAGTTTTTCTAATGATGTTAATCTTGTCCCTCCCGTTATAATCCGCATAGCTTCCATAATCTAACTTATTGAAAAGATGTTGGGTTTGATTATGCCATATGACGTCACCATACTCAAGAATAGGTCTTATATAGGAAAAGTACATTTTTTCCAAAACATACCTGTCAAGGACGAAACGCATCTTACGCAAACTATTTACTCTTTAACAATATACAATGTACATGCCTTTTTAACAATATATTCGATGTGTTCATGCTAAGAACCATTGCTAGAAAAAAAATGCCTAGGTGTTTGTGAGAAGCAGCCTCTTGAATATTATGGCCGTCCATAGAGATAGACGGATGTATTGGCTTAACGATTTTACGGGATATAGTTATTGATTCGGTCTTAGTTGGGTAAAATTTTACTAACCATTGTTTTGACCAGTTGTGAATCTTTTCTAGATCTCTATTTAGTATGTTTAGCAGCAGTTATATAAATGCTAGTGTCGTCTGCAAACAGTTTGACACATGCTTTTAAATCGTCTACTATATCATTAATGAATAACAAAAATAGCAAGGGTCCCAGTAAAGAACCCTGGGGGAACGCCTGCTTTAGTAGATTTCCAACTAGAACTTCCACCACTGAAAACCACCCTTTGCTCCCTCCCAGGAGGATAATTTTTGAACCAGTTTAACAAATTCCCACTAACACCGTAGTTTTGCGGTTTGAATAAGAGGCCTGTGCCATACGCGGTCAAATGCCTTGCTTATGTCACAAAAGACTACCTTTATTTCTTTCCCGCTATCTTATGCTTTCCCAATATCATTGGACATGCACACTAGCTGATTTATGGCAGAATCGCCTCTGGTAAACCCCGACTGACTAGGAGTAATTATCTCATTTTGTAATAAGAAATTAGGTACATGTTTATAAACTGAGGGAAAACAATGTTGGCATTAAACTTTTTAGCATTATTAAAGATATGTATAAAATCGTGTGAGTCTTCGATTAAAATTGAAAACACTTTTTCAGACTATTTTCAAATCAAAAGAGGCGTAAAGCAAGGTGATAGCTTGAGCCCCACATTGTTTTATTATTTCATTAATGACTTGCATTCAGAATTTGATAACCATTGTGATCCTGTATGTTTAGATAAGACATATCTTAGTACATTAAGCTTTGCTGATGATCTGGTAATTTTATCAGAAACAGCCTGAGAACTACAGCAAGCACTTAATAAGTATTGTCATAAATGGCAATTAACAGTCAATACAAGTAAAACCAAAATTATTGTTTTCCAAAAGAACGCCAAGGCAAGTCAAATTTCTAATAATCTCTGTTATAAAAATAATATATTAATGAAATGAAGTGAAAGAATTTAACTTCTTAGGCACCATTATTTGTCATACAGGGATTAAAAGCACTATTTTCTATTAAAAAGTATATGTCTAACTTTAAACATATACCAGTAGAACTATCATGTAAATTATTTGACAATTTAATCAGACCTATAATTTTATATAACAGTGAGATCTGGTATATGTATGATTATTTGTCAATGTATAAAGCACTTCAAAGATCTAATGTAAATGGAAAAAATGTTGATACACTATCATTTTCTGATAAACCTGCTTTTGAAAAAGTACACAATAAATTTTGTAAAAGTGTTTTGGGTGTAAGAAAAACATCATGTAATATTGCTGCAAAATCTGAACTTGGTAGATTACCACTAGATTCTTTTATTAAAACACAAGTTATTTGCTATTTTTCTAGACTAAACTGTATAGATATAAACCCTCTCGTAAAAGAAGCATTCTATTTAAATAAAAATCTCCACACAGATGGTGTGTATACTTGGTATAGCTTTGCTAGATCTGTAATGACGGAATTTGAAATAGATTATGAAAATTTTGAGAATGATAATAAAAGTTTTAAGGAAATTAAGTTACACATAAAAAGAGAAATCAAAAAGACTATTAAAGAGAAATATGATGAACTTTTAATAAATAAAATATCTAGCTTTGACGCTTCTTCGAAATTATACCTTTACAGAAAGTTAAAGTCTGATGTTAATGTTTCAGACTATTTAAATCTTCAAAACTTTAACAGTAGAAGAATACTTACCAAACTACGTATTAGTGACCATAACTTAGAGATTGAAATTGGTAGATACAAGAATATACCAAGAGAACAAAGACTGTAAATCATGCAAAATAATTGATGATGAAGCTCATTTCTTTTTTCATTGTCAAACTAATAATAATATAAGAAGAACATTTATTGATTTTATACAAACAAAATATGTTAATTTTAACCAGCTTGATGCCATTGATAAATTAATTTTTGTTCTTAACCCAAATATGGATGTTTTGCCCATGGTTGTTGATTTTGTAAAGCAATCATTTGAGTTGCGACCATGAGATCCACATTGGTCAAATTCATACATATTTGTAAATACTATATTATCTTAGGTTCTGGGACCATACTGGGAGCGTTCCCAGTGCTCGACCCACAGAGCAGCCCAGCGCGTCCCCGGGTGGCGGATAAGGGAGACCCTCTCGTTGGGGCGTTGTCAGGTCATAATACGGAAAGCCTGACCGCGGACCGTAGTGAGTAACGTGTTTGGAGAATGCCACGCTCCTTGCACGATAAAGACCCCTTTTGTAGATTTCGAAAAAGAGAAGGCTCATTGTAGCCGCTACAAAAGGCTAAATTTTCCGCCCCTACCCAAAACTCCATACTTTTCCAGTGGCAGTCAAAATTGTATTCCCTGTGACCCATCCCACCCCCATTTTCCGTTGATTTATTGTTTGTTAACTTGTTCCCGTCCTGAATATAGCTGAAATACTGCTCGCTGGACTTAAAGCAGACATGCAATCAATCAATCAATCAATCAATCTTAGGTTGTATATGTACAGTAACATGTTCATTGTTTTTGTATGTTTATGTATGCTTAACCTCTTGGGGTTTATTATCCACTAAAGTATAAAGTATATACACACCTCTCCATACATTTTGAAATAATGCTTAGTAATGGAATAAATCTATAGTTTTTGACTTCCGCTCGGTGATTCATTTATGAAAACTGGTGTTACGTTCGCCCTCTTCCATTCAGTTGGGAAGTAAGACGAAGATAACGACAAGTTAAAAAGTTTTAAAAAAGTATTGTAAGAAAGTTCAACGAAAATGTAATCATTTATTTGTGGACCTTCGACGTACATGTGCACTGAACAAACGACAACTCAGGTCAGTACAAATCGATCTCCTCCAGCTGTCAACACGCCATCATTGGACAGCTGTCCAGTTAGGAGATCGATTCCAGCTGATCCACCGTCACCTAGGATCAGCTGTTCAGAGATTACAGTACCTACCGACCACACGTCATCCAGGGTCGGCAGTCCATAGACTACCAGGCAGCCAATGATGTACCAACACGCAACGATGGACCAAGCGGTACAGGATGACGACTGTTCCAGTGGATTACCACCCAGGCGAAGATGGCAAACGTACGTCACCTTGCAGGATCTGAGGAGGACAGACGGACCCACTCGAAGAATTCAGGTCGCTCACCCGCGCCCGTTTGTCAATTGAATTTGCCTATTGTAAGTTTATTAATAATGTAGATATTTTTTCAGATTTTTGGTCTTTTAATAATGTATTATGTTTTATCTCTAAAGATAAACTTTTTATAAATATTTAAAGGTAAGTTATTTGTATTTTTAATTTTTATTTGTTCTTGTCTTGTTTATATATTGTAAACCGCGATGTGTCAATGGTCAAAACATAGATTGGCGTGTACCAGTCCATGCTGACTTTGATCATCTGAGATGCAATGTCCAATCAATATGAGACTTTAAGTTACAGGTGACCTGAAGTTTTGCAATCCACTTTTGGAATTTTCAATATGGCTGCCGTTTCCATGGAAACAGGTGTCATTATATAGGACATTGCATTATCTTAGTAGAAATTTATATTTGGGGGTTTTCAACATGCTCAAGTTTATAGTGGCAATTAGGTTCGTTTGTGAGACATTTTGTGTTGGCTTCCCTAGTTATTATTCCTTTTTTTCCATTTATCATGAACTTGTCCGAAATTTTTCACCAACAAAGGTTCTTGCGAGCATTATATTTGACATAGTGAATATTTAACATTCCTAGTTGTGCATACTGGTATTGGTTTTGAAATTTTCAAAATAACCGCCGAACAAGACTCCCTAAAAACGCAAAAATTTAAACGTCATCCGATTTCGATGAAATTTGGTACACAGGAATATTTTTGTCCCCTTATTGTGCCATTACTTTTGGAATTTGTGTCCGACTCCCGTTTAAAAATGGCAGCAATTTTACTACACATGCACAACATGAAAAAGTCAGTGTTGCCCGATTTAAAAAAAAATGATTTCTAGGCATATTTTTATGTACTGATTTGTACTGATTTGAAGGAAATACTATCCAACGCCAACATTTTTTCTCGGAGACCGTAAATTGGATCGATTTGAAACTTCAACCAAAAATTGTCCTTGACGTGAAGTGGTGCAAGTGGTTTTAAAATTTTGAAATTTGCGGCAATCTTGAAATAGCGGCCTTTTTTTTAAAATGAAGAAATCCTTAAATATCTAAACATGTACGGATTTTACTAAAATTTGGTATATAAGTAGAGTATGTTACACCGCACCATATGACGCACATGTTGACTTTCTATGGCGGCCATTTTGAATCCAAGATGGCCGCCAAAAATTAACAATACGCACGAAACTTGGTTTTCATGTATTTTTAGATGTTGGGAAAGGATGTTAATCATAAAACTTAGAAACTGATCATGGCGGCCGTCTTAAATTGGCAACCATTTAGAAATAAAAAAATCCTTAATAATTCTTAAGTTTATGGATTTTAATGAAAGTTTATATGTAAGTGGAATAATATGAATGTAGGCGCAGCCTAAATGCGACCATCGCACATTTTGTCATGTCGTTACTTCAGAGCCCCCTAACAGTGCCTCTACATTCCATTGATGACGTGACGTCTTATCTAATCTGTGGTGACGTCACTAAATTCAATTTCAAATACAGCGTTTCAGCAGATTGAAAAAAAATTGTCTGGCATTTTTGTAGTAATTTAAAAAATAAACACTTTAATGTTATCGATGTCAAAATTATTTTTGTCTACTTTTATATTATATATTTTCGTTCGTCTACAATATTTTCTTCGGATAGCTCAGCTACCATCTGAAATGGATTTGTTCATATGGATCACGTGACTTTTTTTACACACACGCATGTAACCGTATAGCTCGCATCTGCGATGCTCGCTAATAATAATAATAATAATAATAATAAATGCTTTATTTAAAGAGGGTAACTCAGTAAGTTAAAAACTAATCTTCCCTGAAGCCCTCATAAAGTTCATCATACAATGTTACATGAATACAAGAGATAACATATATAAAATGAAAGTTCACATTACAATTAAAATAATGAAGCATACAAACACATATCAAAACTGATGAACAAGAAACATTAAACATGTAAATGTTAAGGTCCATATTGTATATAAAGTATAACATTATAAATTGTCTAAATTATCTCTTGATTTTGTGTATTCTATAAAAATGATTTTAATTTAATCTTAAAAGTATCTAGAGATTTAAAGGAACGTACAGTGATTGGAAGTCTATTCCAGAGAAAAGGTCCAGAATAGAAAAAGGATTGTTTAAAAAGTTCTGTTTTTGGTTTTGGAATACACAAATCTCCATTTGTTGCATTTCGTAATTGATAAGGATTTTCATTAGAGATGTAATTTATCTTTCTTGTAAGATATTGTGGGGCTTCATTATTAATGCATTTATGAACTAAAATACATTTATGATACATAATTCTATTTTCAACTGTCAAAAATTCTAATTTTTTGAAAAGAGGAGCTGATGGGGCTAAAAAGTCAGCATCTAAAATAAGTCTGACAACTCTTTTTTGGAGTTTTGCAATACGATTCAAGTTTACTGCACTACAATTTCCCCAAATAGTGATACAATAGTCAATTAAAGGCAAAATATAACCATTATAAAACAGTTTCATTGAATCAAGAGTTAGATACCTTTTAATCCTTGACAACAAATAGATTCGACTTGAAATTTTTGAACAAACACTGTCAACTTGTTCAGTCCAGTGTAGATTAGAGTCAATTTTAATTCCTAGAATTTTTTCACAATTTGAAATCTCCAATGGTATTGATTTTAGACAGAGATTGAAATTTTTATTTTGTGTAACAAGCTTTTGCTTAGTTCCAATAACCATACACTTTGTTTTACTACAATTTATAAACATTTTATTTTCTTGACACCATTTTTCAATTTCAAGTATGTCTTCTTGAATTTTGGGTTGCAGAACATCTACATTTTTACCAGATAAATGAATTGTTGAGTCATCTGCATATAGATCAGTAAGGGAATGTTTAACATGAAGGAGAAAATCATTAATATATAATATAAAGAGAAGAGGTCCAAGTATTGAACCTTGGGGGACACCATACTTGATTTTCATTGGATCAGATTTAATATTTCCTATTTGGACTTGTTGTGTTCGATTGTTCAAATATGACCTGAAAAATTCAACTGTTTTTGTATTACATCCATATATATTTAATTTTTTGCATAATATATCATGGTCAACTACATCAAAAGCTTTTCACAGGTCCAGAAGGATTGCAATGTTTATATTCCCTTCATTCATTTGTTCAAGAAAATGATCAATAATATTAGTTAGAGCGGTTTGGCATGAATGATTTGGTCTAAATCCTGATTGTGCTGGATGAAGTAAATTTAGATTTGACAAATAACTGTAGAAATTTTTTTGAATATGTTATACCTTATCGTATGACGTTGATTTTCTATGGTTGGGGCCTCGGTGCCTTTGTGGTTAAGGTAGTTCGTCTTCTATTGATTACGTGGTCTGTCAACACTGAGATTGTGGGTTTGAGTCTCACTGCGGGTTATCAAATCTTAATCGACAAGAGTAGTAATAAAGGTCATGTACGCCACAAGGTAAAAGGTAAAATCGAAAAGACAAATAAAAA
The DNA here is from genome assembly GCA_944474755.1 of Limnoperna fortunei. Lineage (NCBI taxonomy): Eukaryota > Metazoa > Mollusca > Bivalvia > Mytilida > Modiolidae > Limnoperna > Limnoperna fortunei. Next base: position 55,928,627 of record OX104113.1, read on the forward strand.
ATAAAAATTAAAAATTAAAAATCAAACAACAATAAAGATGGGCCCGAGCTATCCGCCATTTGTCATTTAGTCTACTCTCTTTCCTTGTCCTATACGGATGTGTTGTTCTTTGTCTCCCTCTTTCGTACCCTGAAGAAGGTCTTTGGACCGAAAGCTCGGGCCCATCTTTATTGTTGTTTGATTTTTAATTTTTATTTTTTATTTGTCTTTTCGACTTTACCTTTTACCTTGTGGAGTACATGACCTTTATTACTACTCTTATTATTTATCTCGCCACCACACAACCCTCATTATTATTCTTAATCGACAAGGATTGCCAGTTTTTCTATCGAAGATCGGATGTTTTCTCCGGTTTCCTCCCGAATTATGATATAGCTGAAAAATTGTTGAAAGTGGCATTCAAACAAACAAACAAAACAAACTATCTATTGTCGCCTTTTTGAATCCAAAAGGCTGCGGAAAATTCAAATTCAAAATGCGCCAATTTATACAAAACTCGGTATTCAGGTAGATTAAGGTTTTACGAAAGGATATTAGTCATAAAAATTTCTTACAGTTCTATTAGTTTTCATTAATTATTATAATTAAATCACGTGTAAACCAGCGCCTTTCCTTGCATATAACATAGCGCACGTTATTGTGTCCCTTTAACATAAACTTATCCGAACACAAGCTATCCTTTACTTTATACACGTAAGGATACTGTAACACAAACTACCTCCATAAGACATCCTCTGGTATCCAGCTCTGATCTGCACACTACTCTTTGTGAAATCCCCATGATTAATTTTTCTGAGTACTGTTGTAGTACAGTCTATATTTTGCAATTAATAACTTTGATATAGATCGCTATCAGGATTCATCAGCCAGAGCAAATGTAATATTCACCGATCCGCCAGGCAAGGTAAATATACATTTTTGAGGGCAGAGTAACCCTGATAGCAACCCTATATCAAAGCCAGTAATTGCTTTATTACATCAATAACCATCTTCCTGCATCAGAAAGCAAAGGATGCTTTCATTTTGTAATTGTTATAATACCGGTTACCTTAATATTAACTGTTAATGCTGCATTTTGATATCGATTTGCTGATAATTCTGAAATTCCATTGAAATCAGATTTCAAATATGGAAAAAAGTATAAAAAATCAATAAGTTAATTCTTACATTATAACAGTATATTTTATAATTACGGATCATTCAATGACCACTAAAACTGAAATTTAATAGTTATGTTGAAACAGCCATGAAAACAGGCTTGAACTGGTCAAAACCATGTCAATATTTCCGCTTGACTTCTGTGCAGCGGAATCATGCAGCAGACAAAAATTTCCATATTTTTGTGTACTGTTAGTATTTTTGGGATTTATCGTGACCTGAAAGTAAGTTGTTTTTAGACCAATCGAAAACACCAAAAAATTGTATTCATGTAATAAATCTCTATGGCATACATATGTATCTATATCTTTTGGTTCCAGACATCGTGGTGCAATTTGGTTTTGGTATACCAAATATGTTACAATTACAATGCGGTAAATAACAAAAAATGAAAGTCGTTATTGCTTTTTCCATTTGCTGACACGTACTCAATAACAGCAATAATACTTAGTTGATCATTGTATTTTGTTAGAAAAGAAAAAAAGGAGCAACATGCTAGGGAGAATGAGGATGGCCACGAAATCGATGATCTAAATTCATTGTCTTATTCAAGTGAAATTCCTGAAGTTGAAGGGTCTTTGCCACCAGAATCAGGAGAGAACCTGGATACTAAAATATGGACATTTTTGCTAGATGAAGAACCGTTCAGCATAGTATTTTGTAAGTAATCGTATTTTTGTATAAAATAAACCAATTAAACAGGCTGACAAGAATCACTTGCCACTGTTTATATTCTTTACATTCATATGATAAGTCTTCTTATTCTGGAAATATACAAAGTAAAATCGTCACACACTAGCAGAAAAAAAAGATAAATAAAATAAAAGCTATTAAAGAAAATTTAATAATTATCTTAATATCATTCTATTTTATAATTGTATCAAATATAAAAAAAAACATATTTAAGATTGTGCTGTAGAAAAAAGGAACACCAATATAATATTTATTGTCTAAAATTACATTGATATAACCAAAAGTATTTAAAGTCTAATCAAAGTAAGCTTATGGTTTGTAACGTGTACGAAAAATATGCGATTTTAACACAGATGCTTACCTTCGCACCTAAGTTCCGAAATTTTGTTGCGGATTCGATATAACTCAGAATTGCCCAAACCATTTATAATTAATAAAGACACCTGAAAACATGTGGATCCCTTGTAGTTTACATTGCAGTTATCAGTTATCATCCTTTGTGTACGATCTAGCTCGTTATTCTTTTTGCCCTTTCACTCTTTGAACTATTTGTTAACTAACTTGGTTTATAGATTCCTGCATATTGATTTTTGCACGGTTTATGGCACAAATAAAAAAAATAAATGTAATCAGTTAGATAATCAATATAGCTTCAAACACACGCTTGATATCTATTTTTGTAATACAAATTCAATTTACTCTTTTCGTGACAACGTTGGTTTCGGTTTTTTTGGCGATAAATAGATGTTAAGGGAGCATAAACATCTGCATATTTATCCTGCAAATATATATAAAAAACATTTTAAAGCATGTTTTAATTTGGGGACAAATCATGAATGTGTTGTAGGAAAAATATAGCTCTTGTGTATGTATTTTGCGAAGTACAGGAGTCCCTAAAACTCGTACAAAGTACAAACTATACTTTTCGACAACACTCGTATATTTTATATGCATTCACTTGATAAATAGCACATATTTCATGCTATTCTTCGGAAGCCTTTATACCTTCTATTAAACGATCTGATTAATAATAACAAAATGGGTAAGCATCAGTTTCGGAGAATAATCAATCACTATTCTCATTTGAAGCTGTTAAGGTGTTCTTGCAAGAGTGAATATAGAGACACCGGTCGTGTTTTCTTACAGTACAAAATTAACGTGAGATCATTAACAAGAGTCGAGAATAGTTTGTTACGTTAGAGTATTCGTCACTATGAGTATGACAGATACATCCCAACTGTTTGACTGATACAGTCATGATGGCGACTGTAAAATTTAAAAACCCTTGTCCTGCGGTCTTTCGTTGAGCAAAAATCTTCTGTCTCGGAATTCAATGTATGAATTGCAAGCCCACGCTTATCTGGATTTCAAGATAGAGATTTAAATACTAGTACGAAGCAGACTTTATTTGTTGTGTTTTTAATCTCAAGCTCCCTAGGATTAATACGATCAATCGTCTATACAACAAAAACTGAAATTAAACGATTGTTTTTCATTGTTCTGTCGTACAAGACCTTAAATGAAATCAGTCTAGTACGAATGCATAAACAAGTACGTACCAATTGAAATGGGAAGCCTCGGTGGCCGAGTGGTCAAGGTAGTTCGTCTACTATTGATCACGTGGTCTGTCAACACTGAAGTTGTGGGCAGGGTGTACTCGTCTCTAAACTTAATTGACAAGGATTGCCAGTTATCCTACCGCAGGTCGGGGGTTTTCTACGGATACTCCGGCTACTTCCCCCAATAAAAACAGGACGCCATGATATAGCTAAAAAATTGCTGAAAGTGGGGGTAAACACTAAACAACCAAACAAGTTGAAATGTTAACTGTTTTTGGGAAATAATGAACACTATACATGACCAAAATATTAATATAATTTTGTTTTTTTTGTTTAGGTTATGACGCTTTTTTAGAAATTTTTTAGCAATATCATTACATCCAGTTGTACTGTGGCAGTATATTTGATTCAAAACCATTGTGGGATTTAACGAAATATAATTTATCACTGCTTATACCTAAATACTGGTATTGGCACATCAAACATTTTGTATCGAAGCAATGGTAAATCTGCAACTTCAAACTAGATTTGTTTACTTGGGTAATAGGAATGGCATTGTAAAGGTTGAAGTTTTAAGCACTTTCAAACTGTAAAAATGAAATTTTTCAAATCTGTTTTACACAAATCTAGCTATTTTTACAATATCTCTTTAGCCTATTTTAACAGCAGATAGTATAGATGTGATTTTTAAGGAAGGTGGTTGGTTGAATCTTTGTTTATGTGGGCGTTATATACATATTCCAGTAGAGAAAGGGAAGCTGGCGAAAGTTAAAATGCCAAAAAACTATAACATTGTCTTGTGATTGCCCCGGATCTCTTGAGAGCGCTGTAGCAACCGTTTATGTAATTACTACGTTTTGAAAACGTAGTAAAACTGGAATATACGTAACGACACGTATTACAATGAAGTAGAAACGGAAATTGCACGTTGCGACACGTAGTACAAACTGGTATTTAAAAATATAATAACAAACTTGATGAAAAATAAAAATTAATAAATACCGCATAAATACATAGCAAAGCGAAACGGAACGTAACAAAAATGTACCAAAACGTATGAGAAATGTAGTAAATGGTTTTCACATATCACAATACATGAACACATGTACTAGACACTTCTACGCTTTTCTACATTTCATGTAGGTATCAACAGGTCCACTACGCTTTCTCTACGCTTTATTTGGACATTTTCAGGTGTCGCTACGTTTCTTTACGTTTGTTCAGGGTTAGCTACGTTCATCTACGAGTTTGCAATTAAAAACATCTACCACTCCAAATTTGCTAACGAATCGTTCATATTTTGTGTATTGAAAGCCATTTGGTGTACATCCATTTAGAGAAAAATTACGGATAAAAGCAGGATAGAGCTAGTTTGTTTGAGCTTGTCTTTGTCTTCGTCTACGAATATTGCATTATACTTTGGCAAGAGGTTAAAACAGTCTCTTTAGATCCGAAAATGGATCAGGCGCCGATCTCAGTCTTGAGTATTTTGTAGCAATGTAACAACGCTGTAACAACATAACAACGTTTTTGTTACAACAATATAATATAATATTAAAGTGCAGCAGCTTCTGTTGATAAATTGGCTAATACCCTCATTTAGTACACGAGTTATCTGCCTTGACACGTTTCGGTTATTCAGTTTTTGGCTTAAAATATAGTATGCATGCGTAAAGTGATCCTCTCATCTAGACCTTTATTTATTAAAATGGGGTCCGAGACTGTTCTATGAACCGTTTTTCGAGTTTTTGGCCTTGACATGTTTTGGAAAATCGATTTTCGTGATCATCAAGTCAATATGTTCAATTCAAGACCAAAGACATATTATGTATGCATATGAAATTTTAAATCTTTCAATGATGGATGATTAAAAATTGGATAAACTCAATTTTCAATATTTAATACATATTAAATGTACTGTTTGTACCATAAAAACTAACGTTTGGAAAAATAGATAAAATAATATTTTTTTTTAAATAAATAGAGTGTGTTATTATTATCCAGTGAAACATGCACTTTGTTAAATAATTTGCTGTTTAAAACCAAATGTGCTCATTTATAAAATTATTGAAATGATGTTAACTTACACATTTATAAAAAAAATATGAATTATAAGCAATTTAAATGTGATTTCTTAAAAAAAATGTACACTTAACTACAAGATTTTCATGAAAAATATGTAACAATGTGACTATAACCTTAATTGACACATTTCAAACCAGTGTTAAAAAATAATATGAGATTTTAAAAAAAGTATCAACGTTTTCTTATTGTTTATTAAATTTTACATATTTAAAGCTGTCGAATCCCATTTTAGTTGCTTTTCATTCAAAATTGAGTACAAAGCTATTTCAGAATCATAGAAATATAATATTAAGGGAATCAATTAAAAGTACCAATCATGAGTGGTCCCTAGGCTTTGTTTAATGATCATTTTCTAGAATATGCTATCAAATGTACATGATTATTGTTTCTTTGAATGTTTTTTTAAATGTTCCATATTTATTTAAGCTCAAATGCATCTAGAAATGACGACTTTCCAATTAAAAAACGCCACCTATTGTCCACTTCCGGTACTTAAAACTGCGGCTCTAGTTTTTTTTAACCGGAAGTAAAAGGGGAGATAAATCATGTAAAACTGGAAATTGAGTACAACCAGTCATTAAATTAAAATTAATTCCATTAGTACGTAAACAACAGAAAGAAATCTTTTGTTTGAGATTGAGTCGTCTGCAACTTACTTGCCATCCATAGTCGGAGACATCCTAAAATATGACTTCTACATCATTTAAAGGTGTGCATAAAGCTAGGACTTTAGTCCCTGATAATATATGTCGGTGTCACATGATGACAGAGAAAACAACCAATGGTAATCATACACAGCGGTTTAATTATATAATCCATTTATAATATTTAGTTGTCCTCAAAATTTAAATATATAAGTAACGAATACTAAAATTTTCAAACAAACAAAAAAAAAAAAAAAAAAAAAAAAAAAGGGAGGGAAAAAAGACATCTGCTTTCCGGTCAATATTAAGCTACACAGAAACGTCAGTTACATACATATAAAAATACCCCCGTTTACCTGCTAATTTTTCTTTTTAAAGGTTTGTCTACAACATATAACTGACCGAAAATATAACGCTACATCAACTAATATATATTAGAGAGTGGGGGTCCGGGGGGCGTGTAGTTTTGACAAGTTTTGGAAACTGAAAGTCTGTTTGGAATTTATCCTGGGAAACCAAAACATTTTGCGGTGTTATCTCCCCAAACACAGAGAAACTTGTTATCACGTAATCTCTTGAACTATTAAAGATTTGAATTATTAAAGATAAAAGAAAAACTGATGGTTGGTAAATGTAAGCAGCTTTATTGCATATATCAAATACATTTTAGGGGAGCACACACAATTAACTGATCTTTAAAGATTTTACGATTTCATTAATTGTCAAAATTCATAAATCTTAAATCGTTAACACCTATGGTCTTCGACAAAGGTCATCTGAAGATTTGACCTTGAAATGGCATCAACTTCTGATTTGGTTAAGTAACTCCCGGTTTTCAAAAAGTCACTTCTGGTTGAATTTACCCTGTGAAATCGAAAAAAACTTTTTTGCGGACTTTTCTGCCCAAACACCGAAAATCTTGTTATCGTTTAATCTCGGAAACTATAACAGATGGAAGAGAACTGAAAAGTGATAAATGTTAAGGAACTTTTGAGACAACTTTATGACATAACATGTCGTTAAAGATAATCTCAACGTCAAAGTTCAGAAGTGACCTGAACCTTAGGTCTCCAATCCTTTTTATAATAACAACTTTATAAGGAGAACATTTTCCCGTAAATAAGTGTTTACTTAACTTTTACAGTTTCAAAGATGAAGCGATAACAAGCAAATGTCAAAATTTAGAACGCGACCTTGACCTTGTGTCCATTTTGTCGGAAGAAAGGAGAAAATAATAATAATCAGAGCAATAACTATAATAAGTCTTTCCACTGAAAGGTGGTTTCAAAATTATCTGCACACAAACTTTTTAGCGACAGGTACTTTTTTAAACTAAAAGAATTCTTTTATACCGTTTGATAAATGCATAAGCGTGGTTAAAGTCAATTTTATTTAAGCGACATGTAACTCCTCCGGCTTTGAAAAAATCATTGATTGGTAATGCCCTATAGTCTCTACAAAGTGGACGTTCAAACAGAAGTGTTTTGCATTTTCAATTGCGAATAATTTATCGGAAGAATTTTAAATCATAAAAGAAAACTATAGCGAAAATAGACAAGGCTACTCCACGCTTGATAATACATTTTAAATCTTTACACTATTCCAAATACTTAAACAAAAAAAAATGTACTGTGCTTGTATAGATTTCAAAAAAGTTTTTGCTAATGTATGGGGAGAAGGTCGTTATTGTGTAATAGAAATGGTAAAATATATAATGTAATTTTGAATATGTACCTTTTTTTAAATCTTGTATTGCTCATAATAATCATGTTGCAGATTATTTTAATTGTGAAATAGGAGTTCGACAAGGTAAAAATCTCTGCTGATTCCCATTGCCATTGTTTATAAACAGACTACAAAATGTAAAATGATTTAACAGGTAGATCGTCTACTTTTGATCACGTGGTCTGTCAACACTGAGATTGTTGATTCGATTCTCACTGCGGGCAGGGTGTACTCGACTCCCAATCTTCATTGACAAGGATTGCCAGTTTTCCCACCGAATGACGGGGTTTTCTTCGGGTACTCCGGCTTCCTCCCCCAATAAAACTGGACGCCATGATATAGCTGAAAAATTGCTGAAAGGGGCGTTAAACACCATTGAAACAAACAAACAAATCCATGCTGGCTAGATCAATTAAACTTTGAATCCTCTTATGAATATAGTGTACATAGCCAGTGTACATGAAATTTAGTTGCATGTTGTTTTTTTTTTCTCTGAACCAATGTAGGTTGTATGAGAAATGTATTTTCAGATACCTGCAAAATGTGGTGTCATGAGTATGACTGCATAGATAATCAGGGCTGGGCGTTTTTAATGTTGAATAACATTATTAGTTTCTTCTTTTTCGTCTTACAGCTTATTAACTTTCCCACTAAATTTCCTGATATATAAAATTCTTGTAAATAGTAAATATTGGTAGTCCAGTTACTGTTCTTGCACATTCCAACTGTATAATTGTTCCATTCTATTAGCATCTTCAATACAATAATTATCCCACACTTAAGTTGCATGGGGGACGGACAAAATCCATTAAGAAAGACATTAACCATTTCTTTAAACATTTCTCAAGCTTTTTCAGAGAAGTAATTATATCTGCTATATCGATAGATATGCATTTTAACATAACAGGTGAATTTTTATGTGTATTCTGTTTATCCGCAATTTCGGGGAAGGTTGCGTAGCTCAAATACAAAGAAACTACTGCGACCGGCGTGTAATAATAACCTTACGCTCGTTAAATATAGGTCATATTGGAGGAATTTATCAATTACATGAAATGGTGCACCTCATTTATCTTATTTAAGTTATTTAACAACTTTACTATACATGTCATTTCGTATTATGTGTCATTTACTGTATAACTGATAAGTAATATTACGATTTAAACTAATATTCCATGTTCATCCGCGAGAGACAGACTCGTTACACTTTTTGGTTTTGGAAATCAACGCGATATTTGGCAATTCTCGCGTTAGCTGTTCACTGAACCGACAAATGAATTACTGACAGTGGCACCAGTCTATTTGACTACGTTATTATGAAGTGATTTAATGATATTTTTCGCGATCGTGTGGTTTTGCATTTTACGTTTTTTTAATTAAATGAAAATCAACACAAAGGTTGGTGCTTTGTCGATGTGCAGATTTGCACAGCGGCGCCACCTATAAAAATTTTCTATGTTGGGAGAATGCCATGTTGAAGTTTCGTAAATAAAATGCAAGTAGTTTAATTAAATATAACAATTTCTAACTCTGAATGAAAAAATACTTTAAGCATTTAGAGTTAAACGCCACTGATGAGTCTTAAGTAGACGAAACGCGCGTCTGGCGTAATGAATTTGTCACCTTGGTAATTTTGATTACATCTTGTTGGAATATTTGAGCAAAGCAAAGTAACAGCACGGCACGTCCGCGGCTGGCGGACTTGTGAAGCAACTATTTTGGGTTAAGTTGGAAATGAGAAATTTCAAGATCAATATGTTATGACTTGTTTACGTCATTTATTTATATTGACATTCAATGACTAAGGCCATTCGTTGGTCAGTCTTTGTCTAAATTTTTGACAAGAAACACCGTCATTTGTATCGTTGCATAATCTTCTAGACTTGTATATTATTTTTTGTTTATGCTGTATCGTCATGTTTGTCGATCCGATACTTAATAAGCTTGCTGGTTGGTAGACTCTTTAGACTTTTATATAATATTTTGAACTACCTGTATTGTGTTTTTACACGATCCCAGTGGACTTATATTATTCAATCCCCGAATGAAAAAATACTTTAAGCATTTAGAGTTAAACGCCACTGATGAGTCTTAAGTAGACGAAACGCGCGTCTGGCGTAATGAATTTGTCACCTTGGTAATTTTGATTACATCTTGTTGGAATATTTGAGCAAAGCAAAGTAACAGCACGGCACGTCCGCGGCTGCCGGACTTGTGAAGCAACTATTTTGGGTTAAGTTGGAAATGAGAAATTTCAAGATCAATATGTTATGACTTGTTTACGTCATTTATTTATATTGACATTCAATGACTAAGGCCATTCGTTGGTCAGTCTTTGTCTAAATTTTTGACAAGAAACACCGTCATTTGTATCGTTGCATAATCTTCTAGACTTGTATATTATTTTTTGTTTATGCTGTATCGTCATGTTTGTCGATCCGATACTTAATAAGCTTGCTGGTTGGTAGACTCTTTAGACTTTTATATAATATTTTGAACTACCTGTATTGTGTTTTTACACGATCCCAGTGGACTTATATTATTCCATCACCGAATGAAAAAATACTTTAAGCATTTAGAGTTAGACGCCACTGATGAGTCTTAAGTAGACGAAACGCGCGTCTGGCGTAATGAATTTGTCACCTTGGTAATTTTGATTGCATCTTGTTGGAATATTTGAGCAAAGCAAAGTAACAGCACGGCACGTCCGCGGCTGGCGGACTTGTGAAGCAACTATTTTGGGTTAAGTTGGAAATGAGAAATTTCAAGATCAATATGATATGACTTGTTTACGTCATTTATTTATATTGACATTCAATGACTAAGGCCATTCGTTGGTCAGTCTTTGTCTAAATTTTTGACAAGAAACACCGTCATTTGTATCGTTGCATAATCTTCTAGACTTGTATATTATTTTTTGTTTATGCTGTATCGTCATGTTTGTCGATCCGATACTTAATAAGCTTGCTGGTTGGTAGACTCTTTAGACTTTTATATAATATTTTGAACTACCTGTATTGTGTTTTTACACGATCCCAGTGGACTTATATTATTCCATCACCGAATGAAAAAATACTTTAAGCATTTAGAGTTAAACGCCACTGATGAGTCTTAAGTAGACGAAACGTGCGTCTGGCGTAATGAATTTGTCACCTTGGTAATTTTGATTACATCTTGTTGGAATATTTGAGCAAAGCAAAGTAACAGCACGGCACGTCCGCGGCTGGCGGACTTGTGAAGCAACTATTTTGGGTTAAGTTGGAAATGAGAAATTTCAAGATCAATATGTTATGACTTGTTTACGTCATTTATTTATATTGACATTCAATGACTAAGGCCATTCGTTGGTCAGTCTTTGTCTAAATTTTTGACAAGAAACACCGTCATTTGTATCGTTGCATAATCTTCTAGACTTGTATATTATTTTTTGTTTATGCTGTATCGTCATGTTTGTCGATCCGATACTTAATAAGCTTGCTGGTTGGTAGACTCTTTAGACTTTTATATAATATTTTGAACTACCTGTATTGTGTTTTTACACGATCCCAGTGGACTTATATTATTCCATCACCGAATGAAAAAATACTTTAAGCATTTAGAGTTAGACGCCACTGATGAGTCTTAAGTAGACGAAACGCGCGTCTGGCGTAATGAATTTGTCACCTTGGTAATTTTGATTACATCTTGTTGGAATATTTGAGCAAAGCAAAGTAACAGCACGGCACGTCCGCGGCTGGCGGACTTGTGAAGCAACTATTTTGGGTTAAGTTGAAAATGAGAAATTTCAAGATCAATATGTTATGACTTGTTTACGTCATTTATTTATATTGACATTCGATGACTAAGGCCATTCGTTGGTCAGTCTTTGTCTAAATTTTTGACAAGAAACACCGTCATTTGTATCGTTGCATAATCTTCTAGACTTGTATATTATTTTTTGTTTATGCTGTATCGTCATGTTTGTCGATCCGATACTTAATAAGCTTGCTGGTTGGTAGACTCTTTAGACTTTTATATAATATTTTGAACTACCTGTATTGTGTTTTTACACGATCCCAGTGGACTTATATTATTCCATCACCGAATGAAAAAATACTTTAAGCATTTAGAGTTAAACGCCACTGATGAGTCTTAAGTAGACGAAACGCGCGTCTGGCGTAATGAATTTGTCACCTTGGTAATTTTGATTACATCTTGTTGGAATATTTGAGCAAAGCAAAGTAACAGCACGGCACGTCCGCGGCTGGCGGACTTGTGAAGCAAATATTTTGGGTTAAGTTGGAAATGAGAAATTTCAAGATCAATATGTTATGACTTGTTTACGTCATTTATTTATATTGACATTCAATGACTAAGGCCATTCGTTGGTCAGTCTTTGTCTAAATTTTTGACAAGAAACACCGTCATTTGTATCGTTGTATAATCTTATAGACTTGTATATTATTTTTTGTTTATGCTGTATCGTCATGTTTGTCGATCCGATACTTAATAAGCTTGCTGGTTGGTAGACTCTTTAGACTTTTATATAACATTTTGAACTACCTGTATTGTGTTTTTACACGATCCCAGTGGACTTATATTATTCCATCACCGAATGAAAAAATACTTTAAGCATTTAGAGTTAAACGCCACTGATGAGTCTTAAGTAGACGAAACGCGCGTCTGGCGTAATGAATTTGTCACCTTGGTAATTTTGATTACATCTTGTTGGAATATTTGAGCAAAGCAAAGTAACAGCACGGCACGTCCGCGGCTGGCGGACTTGTGAAGCAACTATTTTGGGTTAAGTTGGAAATGAGAAATTTCAAGATCAATATGTTATGACTTGTTTACGTCATTTCTTTATATTGACATTCAATGACTAAGGCCATTCGTTGGTCAGTCTTTGTCTACATTTTTGACAAGAAACACCGTCATTTGTATCGTTGCATAATCTTCTAGACTTGTACATTATTTTTTGTTTATGCTGTATCGTCATGTTTGTCGATCCGATACTTAATAAGCTTGCTGGTTGGTAGACTCTTTAGACTTATATATATATATATATATATATATATATATATGTGTGTGTGTGTGTGTCTGTCGTTCCATTCGTTACACTTTACGTGGGACCCATCTCTTATTCTCTTTTCCACCATCTGCACTGAATGGATTTTGATGCAATTTTAATCGAATCTTGGTCATATAGTGCCATTGTTCACCTGATATTTTATATTTTGATTGGAATGATATTTCGGATTGCCCATAGCGAAACATGGACTTTCCATTCTTTGATGTAGGGGATACCTATCTCTTATCCACAACTACTTGCCCCACTGAATGGAATTTGATGAAACTTTTGCAGAACCCTTTGTCACATCGCAGAATTTTGCACCTGATATTTTACATTTTGACCAGAATGATTTTTGGAGTTTCCAGCATCAAAGTGGCCATTTTAGACCTAGTGGAGATGGGGTTATCACTTACGAGGATTGCAAAGATTTTTTTGCATTGGTTTGTTTTATTTCCCATCAAACATGAGACAGGAATCTCTTGCAAAGCAATCTTTCCCTCAGTGCAATCTGCACGTTGATTCTTTAGGTCCAACGGACATTACTTTGCTCCTGGGGAATGAAAAAATCAGCATGTTCCGTGTTAAGATGTGTAAAATTATCCCAAATAAATAGTATCATATATTCCGATACATTTCCGTATAACATTTCTTCACCCTTCTTCTAGGAAGCTCCCATCTTGGAAACCATTGCTCCAATTTAAACAAATATAATATTTGAATGCATAGTCAAATAATGAATAGTATACGGAGTAAATGCACTATCTGTTACTTGATTGGGTGGTTCACCAAATCTATAAATATCTTTGTCATATCATTGGTTTACGTTAGGATCGCACTAGTATGTGTACTAAAATTTCTTGGGTTGAATCGGGATTGTAATCAGTATTTCTGTGTAGTAATGTTACGTTCCACATATTGACTTCTATTTCATTCTGTTCATTTGTCAGTGAACAATTAAAAGGTTAACCTTGCACCAAAATTTCCCTACTTTTAAAGCTGTTTTTGGAAAAAAATTTCAAACAACAGATACTTTAATAATACCCATAAAATGGAAAATGCAGCTAAGAGACGGTTAGCTTTTCAGAAAAGCTAAACTTGTATTGGGTTATTGTCAGAAATGCCCTACATAGGTAATTATCGAGAACTAATGACGTAGTATACATTATGTCAAGAATGAAGGTGTTTGAAAAACTATTCAGTTCTCTGTAATAACCGGACGATCAATGTTAGTAAAGCTTATATAGGTTACTCTAATGTGTTTAAATTTCAGATAAAGATACCCTAGATGTCTATTGCAATGGCGAAGAAGTCCATACAGTGGTAAGCTGCGTACATATAAATAAACCCAGTAAACACGAACTTTCTACTGAACCAAGTACCGTAGTATAATAGTTGTTTTTGTTTTCAGCTTAATAGTTGATAAAATAAATTGGCGTATGCATTGCCCTAATCTTCACGCAAAGGATTTTTGGTATCCTTCAACTATAATCACCTCTTCCACACATTGGTTGATGTCATGAGAGATATGTCTCATTGCTGAAAAGCCTCGCGTACAAACGCAGCAATTTTAATGTAAAACTGTATCAAAAGTGTATAATTAGATTATATAAAAATAAATAAGATCTCGTGTATATTTTTACAAACATCTTTTTTGTTTACAACATCACGAGCAGACGAAAAATGTTGTCCCGCAGTAAAGGGGGATGACGTGTTTCAGAGGTTATATCTGGGAACCAGTTATGTTCTCTGTGCCGGAGAGTGGCATTGCCATACTAATAAAACTACATAATAAAAAACCATTAGTAAAATGTTTCGTCGAATGCAATTAGTTAGTCCATTTTGATTTAACCAATCGAAGATAGCTTTACTTTAATCGGTAATGAAGTAATTTTTAGAATGAGTGATCAGTTGGTAACGCTCGATGAAGATCAATTTTAGGCATTTGACTTTGGCAATTGTGAATTTTGTATGCAACAATATATCCATATATATTTATTTCAATCATCAGCATGTTTATGAATGTGATAATACGATGTAACATTTAATAATTCTATACATGCTGTAATTTATTTATATTAAGTGCTTTGATTGGATAAAAACACCTAAATGGCGTCTTCTCAGATAATTTATATATCGATATTTCCTCTGAGAGGACTACTTTCAGAATCCTATGTAAACAAGATGGCGTCCTCCTAGTGTATCGTCAGGGAGAGGGGACAATGTTTTCTCTGCCCCAATGCCTTCCAATTAAATCGATTGAGATTTTAAATAAAATATAATATAAATACAATTTAGTGTTTCATTTTGTTTTTTTTTCCTATTAATATCTACAGAACCGCGATTCCTATAGTACTATGTTTTGCAAATCCCTACGCATTCCAGCGTAGGTACGTTTTGAGGTCTAGATGGGTTTCGGTAACTGTTTTTGCTGTTTTTAAAATCGCAACGATTATTTCACAGAATTATAAGGATTAAACACGGGTTTTCAGAAAATTATCAATGTGTTAACTCCGGCGACTCCCTCACAAACTTGACAAAAAGTTCTTCGGACTGGATTTAGTTTGTGAGTGAGTCGCCGGAGTTTACACATTGATAATTTCCTAAAACCCAGTGTTTAATCCTATAATAACCAAACAGTTACTTTTAGTTACTTGATCAGTTAAAATTATTGATATATTATAGAATAAGTTACAAATTTGATAATTTAGTTAATAATTTCCACAGAATTTATTGCCGACACATTTTAGCTTTAACAATTCGTTTTTAATATCAATTAAACCGCAAATGTCAACAAATGTCGTAAATGATTTTTAATTGCATCTTTTTATATTTTATAGTCCGCTTAATTGGTACCGTTAATATTTTTAATTGAAAACAATAAATGTCTATTTGCCTGTTAAAACTAATCACGAGTCATGACATCATTATTATCTGCTATTTTGTTTAAATTGACATACCTGTACTTCTTGATATGGCTTCTGTTATCAACGTTCTTTGTACCTGACGTTAATTACTTCAACGTCGCTTCGAGTTATTGATGGTGACTTGCATGAATTTACTACAAAGGAATCCATAAATGAGTTTTCGAGAAATCGATCTTCGAAAAACCGGTTTTTTTCGACGAACATATAAAGAAAATCGGTGATGATTTAGCCATCCGAGTTTGAGCTACCGAAGTTTGACTGTAGATAATAGTCTGTTTTAAAAAACAGATAAATTTTAAGTATATCATTTGGACCAGATTTTGGTCGTTCAATTATGGACCCTAAATGAAAATTTAAGATAGAACAGTTGTCGAACGTGCATTGTGGAAAACTATTACAGGAAAAATACCAAGAACGAGATGTTCTATTAATATGTTATAAGGGTTCTCGATTTGGTTTAATAGATTTTTTCCATTTGTTTTATTTAAAATTTCATCATATGCTGTAAATGGTTACAAATATAGACGATTGTGGAAGGCAAGAAATAATCACCTTAATTATAATATCTCAACTTTGAGAAGAGTACTGTAATAAAAAAAAGCAAAGTGTTGGAAAGACAAATGTTTACCGTACAATAACAATATACATTGACCTTTTCGAAATTACATAGTCACGTGGTTTTGTGGAAAAAAAGGGGGGTAAGATCTGCAGTTATCGAGTCCTTCCGTCGGGCATCCCATCGCGAGATCAAAGAAAACTTCCGACAAGTTACAATTTCTTTTAATTTAATTTTACAACAATTAAAATTGTTTTTCAAAAAATTTGCAATTAAATGTAGTCAAACGTCAAACTAACGTTCATTTGCATAAACATTGCTAAGAACTTAATAATATTTTCAGACTTTAAAATAAACTAAAAAAATATATATATATAGAAGAGTCTTATTTTTGTCAGAGACAGGTAATTATATGTCTCTGTTTTTGCAAAACAATTTATGAGATTATTAATTTCTAATTTTTTTTTTCAACTATTTAAACTGTTGATGACCTTTATTCGAATGCAGCTGAATTGTTTTTCTATTGTATTATTATATACATTTTTCAAAATTTCATTTAGCTGTTAATTTCTGTTTGTTTAAAGGACTTCATATACGATCTTAGAGGTATGTTTAATCTAATTCTATAGTATCTAAATATAACTTGCTTCTTTAAAATAGTTTAACATAAAAAATTTTAAATTTTGAATTAAATAAAAATCCATACCTTTTGTATTTTTTTATTATAAAGAAATTTATTTTCCCTACCACTGATTTTTCTTTAAATAACATGCCCGTTTTAAAATTTTATTTGCGTATAAAAATAATAATATAAATTAGCATTTTCGTGGCTAATTATGTGAGTCTAAATTGTCTTTCATTTTTACCTTTCATTTAAGTTCAGTGTCATACTAAGCAATTAGCAAATAAACAAGGCACATCTAATTTACAATTTACAATTACATCACAGAAATATCTCTTAGCCCCCACCCCTACCATGCACACACACACACATGCCTCGTTCTCGGCCAATCTTGTGCGAGAGAGTTTGGGATTTAGAAATCGTTAATAATCAAAACCCAGGGAAATTAAATCAAATGTTCAAGATTGATGAATTAAATGTTTCATTTCCTACCCAATTATAAATTAATCCAGAAATAATACTGAAAATTATCGATCAAGGCTTTCTGGATGAGTAATAAAATGAGTATAAAATAGCCTTTTAACAAGCGAGTTAAAAATACTGTTGGACTTATGATGATGCACGAGGGGAACGTCATGCATTTTCGTAATACTACAAAATTTTAAAATGCATTATTTTTATCAAATCATCTTATGAATTACTATAAAAACAAATACATTCACATTCTATTATGTGAAGATTAGAAACTGCATACAAAATGCAAAGCTTAAGTACACTATAAATTCTGACATAACCAAAGAAATAAAATTGAAAATTATCGATCAAGTCAAATTTATAATCATCTACATTTTTATGTAAAGATACGAATGCAAAAAAAAGATATGAAGCTTGCTCTATTAATCCAAACAAAACAAAATATATTATGATACAATTGAACCGAACAAGTCTTTCTAACATATACATTACGTATTATAACGTAACAAAATCTAAAAATGCCTTTTTATTATCAAATATCTAACTGATAAATAAAAGAAACACAAATATATACATTTTATTTTGTTAAGATAAGAATGCATTAACAAAAATACTAAGCATACCCTATAAATCTGGAAATAATCCAAGAAATAAAATTGAAGCGATGATCTAGCGAGGTCAAAAGCGCATTTTACTACAGAACACCACAGAATACCACAGAACTCTATAAAATATAGTTTTTTCTTTGATAAAATTAAATGAAATAATATTTTATGTGTAATTATGGGTTATTTGATATAATTATGTGTTAAAATCACATATTTGTTCAATATTATGTCTCGTCGTACGCGGATGAAGTATTAGATGAAAACGGCGATAGCACAGAACTCGATAAAATAGCCTTTTGTTATTGAATAAACTAATTAAAATAATATTTTGTGTGTAATTATGACTTATTGGATACATTATGTATGAAAACCACATATTTGTTCAACATTACGTCTCGTCGTACGCGGATGAAGTTTTCGCTGAATACGGAGATACCACAGAACACCACAGAACTTGATAAAATATCCCCTTTTTATTGATAAAACTAATATAAAAAGTTATATGCACGTAAAAATGCCTTACTGTATAAAAATTAGCTCTTTAAACCTCAAATTGGTTCCTAGATTTGTTCATCCTCATGTCTTGTTGAGAGAGCAGTTGACTTTTTTCATGAAAACGGCAGAACCACAGAACACCACAGAACTTTACGTAACACTTTATTGAATTTCAAAAAGCTATTTTAAATGTTTATATGTGTTAAAATGCTGAAAATATAGTTATTGTTATGCATAATATATAAAAAGAAATATTTCATGATTGACGATCATGACGACCCACATTAAACTTGAATTCAGTTATACTTCATTAAGGATTCCGAATTTTATGTGTGTATGTTTGTGTTTTTTCTCTTAAAGCGCCACCTTCATGAAGTCATCTTTTATAGTACTATAGAACATATATTTGAGAAATTTAATATTTAAATCAAGGAAGTCCTAGTTCAAAAACATTTTTATTAATATTATAAGTTGGTTTAAATAAATGTTTCTTATAAATAAAATTCATCATCGTCATCAAACAATAAAACACGCTTGTTAATTAATAAAGCGCTGTCATGGAGAAACCTTACCAAAATTGATTTATGGCCCCATCACTACACTTAACTTACCCAAACATACCCAAATTTACCCAAACTATACCCAAACACATATAACACTAACATTTTTTGCATTTCTATTATGTTTAAATAATTTATATACTATATTTTTAATGGAAAATGTTATAAAAGTGAAGTTAACGTGACAATTTTTGCTTTTAAAGTCGATCTTATGAAGCCCCTTACGATCGGGAAAAATGTATTACCCAAACTCTCATTAAAATTACATTATTGATTCTAAATAAACAACGAATTTTTAAAATGCAGATTTATTCCTTGGTAAATTTCAGTTTGAAAAAAAATATGGTAAATATAACACATGGCACTACGTATAAATATCGCAGACAATAGTAACAATGACAACATGGACTGTAGGACAAAATCCCCCCCCCCCCCGGACAAAATCCCTTCCGTGTAATTTAGCATAGGCGGACAAAATCCCCCTCGTTAAATTTACAATGCGGACAAAATCCCCCCTGTAAAATTTTCAAGGCGGACAAAATCCCTCCCGAATATGATTTTTAAAAATGCATGTTTTTAAAACGTTCACACCGTACAGTCTCGTACATATACAGATAAACCTTTAAAATGACCTTATGTTTTACTCAAAACCCCCCAGATTTTTAATTACTTAAAAATAATAATTGTTTGTCTCATTTGCAGTGCTTAATTGGTGGCTTGTTAATTAATATGTTTATGATCAAACGAATACCGCTTTCTTGAGCAAAATATTCTCTATATCTTACAGAAAATTGAAACAGGTATGGCTTTTACTAATAAGTTAAAATTTAGTAAAATAATGGTATAACTTAGTTCAATAACTTGAATTGTTTTTTGGTAAATAACAATGAAAGGGATCAAATGGCACGGTTCCTTTATTAACACATACTTATTGAATCAGTCCAAAGACGAGCTACACGCCTGGTAAAAAGTATTGAACATTTAAGTTATAGTGACAGGCTCAGAAGGCTTGGTTTACCGTCACTACAATACCGGCGAGTCAGAGCAGATATGATCGAGACTTACAAAATTCTATACAATATTGACAAAGTAGAAGAGATAGGCAATATGTTACCTTTGAACACGAATAGCATCAACACTAGAGGGCATAAATTGAAATTACTGAAAAAGCATTCAAGAACCAAAAAGAGGCAACAAACATTCTCCCAAAGGATTATTAATTATTGGAACAGCTTACCAGCCAGTACTGTGGAAGCCAAAACTGTAAATAGTTTTAAAAGTCAACTAAACATTGCTTGGAAAACCCTAAGCATCAAGTTTGAGCCCGATATATATAGACCGGAAGCGGGTAGCCATAAAACACAAACGGGTCAGAGAGGCATATTTGCCTAAACTAAGGACCTCTAAAGAAAAAGTAAATCCCAGAATAAGGTAAACATGAAAAGTTTGAAAATAGAAATAAATTTTGAAATAACGCACACATGCGTTTTTTATTTATATGAAGTCATATATTACTCAATTTGAGTAATTTATCAATGGTAACAAAGTTCTATATCTACATCTAGATCTATATGATACGTGCTGCCGTCATCGTTGACTATTACTGCATTGGGGGAGCGCAATAAATAAATAAATAAATAAATAAATAAATAAATAAATAAATAAATAAATAAATAAATAAATAAATAAATAAATAAATAAATAAATAAATAAATAAATAAATAAATAAATAAATAAATAAATAAATAAATAAATAAATAAATAAATAAATAAATAAATAAATAAATAAATAAATAAATAAATAAATAAATAAATAAATAAATAAATAAATAAAAGAACATGTCGTACAACACAAACCATACCGACTCGATGCGTTTCAGTGAAAAAAATAATAACCATGTTTTAATCTTTGTCTCATTCATCATTTCAAGTACTAAGTAAAAAAACTATAAAACATGATGCACAATAATTATTGATATTACCATAATTTGATTCGGGAGGGATTTTGTCCGCCTTGAAAAATTTTCAGGGGGGATTTTGTCCGCGTTGTAAATTTAATGAGGGGGATTTTGTCCGCCTATGCTTAATTATACGGAAGGGATTTTGTGTCCAACAATCGACAATACAAACAGTTCTATCTCTTTTGTCGCGCACGTGCGATCAGTGCTCTTTTTACAATAAAATCCCAGAATAAGGTAAACATGAAAAGTGTGAAAATAGAAATAAATTTTGAAATAACGCACACATGCGTTTTTTATTTATATGAAGTCATATATTACTCAATTTGAGTAATTTATCAATGGTAACAAAGTTCTATATCTACATCTAGATCTATATGATACGTGCTGCCGTCATCGTTGACTATTACTGCATTGGGGGAGCGCAATAAATAAATAAATAAATAAATAAATAAATAAATAAATAAATAAATAAATAAATAAATAAATAAATAAATAAATAAATAAATAAATAAATAAATAAATAAATAAATAAATAAAAACAGTAGACAGACAGACAGACAGACAGACAGACAGACAGACAGACAGACAGACAGACAGACAGACAGACAGACAGACAGACAGACAGACAGACAGACAGACAGACAGACAGACAGACAGACAGACAGACAGACAGACAGACAGACAGACAGACAGACAGACAGACAGACAGACAGACAGACAGACAGACAGACAGACAGACAGACAGACAGACAGACAGACAGACAGACAGACAGACAGACAGACAGACAGACAGACAGACAGACAGACAGACAGACAGACAGACAGACAGACAGACAGACAGACAGACAGACAGACAGACAGACAGACAGACAGACAGACAGACAGACAGACAGACAGACAGACAGACAGACAGACAGACAGACAGACAGACAGACAGACAGACAGACAGACAGACAGACAGACAGACAGACAGACAGACAGACAGACAGACAGACAGACAGACAGACAGACAGACAGACAGACAGACAGACAGACAGACAGACAGACAGACAGACAGACAGACAGACAGACAGACAGACAGACAGACAGACAGACAGACAGACAGACAGACAGACAGACAGACAGACAGACAGACAGACAGACAGACAGACAGACAGACAGACAGACAGACAGACAGACAGACAGACAGACAGACAGACAGACAGACAGACAGACAGACAGACAGACAGACAGACAGACAGACAGACAGACAGACAGACAGACAGACAGACAGACAGACAGACAGACAGACAGACAGACAGACAGACAGACAGACAGACAGACAGACAGACAGACAGACAGACAGACAGACAGACAGACAGACAGACAGACAGACAGACAGACAGACAGACAGACAGACAGACAGACAGACAGACAGACAGACAGACAGACAGACAGACAGACAGACAGATAGATAGATAGATAGATAGATAGATAGATAGATAGATAGATAGATAGATAGATAGATAGATAGATAGATAGATAGATAGATAGATAGATAGATAGATAGATAGATAGATAGATAGATAGATAGATAGATAGATAGATAGATAGATAGATAGATAGATAGATAGATAGATAGATAGACAGACAGACATACATACATAATAAATAAGGTACAGTATAAGAAAAAGATTTGTCGAGCTGCGTGTTCATACCTTCAGCAATAGTCCAATCTCGCTACCGTAGCAGCCCCTGGGCATAAACCCAGCCAGCACAGCACTGTCAGCCTCCCTAGGTACTACTTACAGCTTGACGGCCCTAACTTAAATAGATAAAGTAGAAAGCTCCGTTTGAACGATACCAAACAGGCAGCCTTTGCAACAGATGCCGACAAAGAGTTCCATGCTGTCGTTGTTTCTGGGTAAAAACTGTGTTTGTAGTAGTTGGTGGTAGCAGAGAACAGTTGGTACTTCTGGGAGTGGTTCGCTTTTGTCTGATGTGTTGGTTTCGTAAGATAATCATCATCTCTGATGTCAATGAGGTTGTTGATGATCTTGTACAACATGATGAGTCTACATTTCTTCTACTTTCCAGGCTTTCTCATTTCAGTTCTTCTAGCATAGATGTTACACTGCTGGTATTTCTATAACGGTTGGTGACATATCTTGCTCCTCGTCGTTGTACCATTTCAACCTTAAGAATGGATTCTTTGGTGTATGGGCTCCATACTGATGAACAGTACTCAACTGTTGGTCTGACAAGAGAAATGTATGCTGCAGTTTTTGTGTCCTGGTTACTGACCTTCAGGTTATTTCTGAGAAGTTGCAGTTGCTACATTAAATTTGTAGGCACAATATACCACCAAAAATAAAGCCGTGTATCAAACTATACTTCAAAGTCAGCCAGTTACTACTTAAATGTTAATCAATAAAATCACCTGTCATAAAATCAAGTGTATAATATGCAATTGTTGGCACCACATCGTTCACTCTATAATCAAGACATCAAAGGACTGCAGTTCGTGGTCACACAATTCTTTCGATCTCTAATTATGTTTGGGTTATTTTCTTTTAAAACTGCAATGTCTACTAAATATTCTTTATTAAACATAATATTATCACTCTTTCCTTTTTGTTGTTAATTTACCACCAAAAATGTCATTTTAATGAGTGTTTGTGTAATACATTTTTCACGATCATAAGTGGCTTCATAAGATCGACTTTAACAGCGAAAATTGTCATATTAACTTCACATTATAACATTTTCCATAAAAAATATACTATATTAAATGTTTAAACATAATAGAAATGCAACGAAATATTAGTTTAATGTGTGTTTGGGTATGTTTGGGTAAGTTTGGGTAAGTTTGGGTAAAAAGTTACACCCGGTATGTATAACTGTGAAATGATTTTTTTAATTTGTTCAAGAAGTAAACTTCGTATAGAATTACCTGACTGTTGTATTGTTTGTAAATTGATATAATATTAAAACAAACACATAAAATATATAAGAATAATACTATTTAAATGTTCTATTTTACGAATAAGCCAAATTGTTCATTATTTCATCTTTTCGCTCTTGGTCGTCTAACCTGTCCATGTTTTCTGGCTATCTTCTTGGCCTTGTTTAGTATTGTATATTGCCCGTTTGTAGATGTAATAACAGTACTGATCGGTCTCTTTTTGCTATTGTTTAAAAAGTTTTGAGAAAGTCTTTGCGGGTCAATAGAAATACCCAAGAATACCCCAAAATTCCCAAGAACACCCAAGAATACCTGATAAAACTACAAAATTGACATGAAAACAATATTTATGTGTAAAAAATACATATTGCAAGATGTAAAATATTTTTTATGAGCAACTAATATTATAATATAGAAAAACTCGAAATTATTGTCATGAAGACACTGGTTAATAGGACAGTGTTTGG
Organism: Limnoperna fortunei; assembly: GCA_944474755.1. Taxonomy (NCBI): domain Eukaryota; kingdom Metazoa; phylum Mollusca; class Bivalvia; order Mytilida; family Modiolidae; genus Limnoperna; species Limnoperna fortunei. The sequence continues at coordinate 55,953,155 of OX104113.1, forward strand.
CAGTCTTAGCCTGTTTACATAAAATAGTATGTTTAATCTATTTATGTGGAAAATGTACAACTAAAGCCCGCAAAGTATGCTAAATATTAATATAACATAAAATTCTGTAACTAAGAAACACATTTTGGAAACATTTCATATTACCGTTACATATGATATTATTTCAATCAAGATTTCAATGGAGTGCAGCTGGTGATAATATGTTCGATCTTTAGTTATTTTGGGATATTTTGTTTTAAAATTGCGATGTCTAATAAATAATCATTTTTAGTGAATTTTCTTAGTTTACTATATGGTGTTTATTTACTACAAAAAATGTTATTTTAACAAGTTTTGGGGTACAGTTTAGGTTTTACACAATCATGATGGGCTTCATAAGATCGACCTATGGTACACACATATGGCACCTTTTTAAAACAAATTTAATGGTTTAAATGTAGAAAACACATTTTGGCATTAAAAAATTTCGTTGTGTTTCCATCATTAGTTTTATGAGGTATTCTTGGGTATTCTGGGGTATTCTTTGGTATTTTTATGGTCCGCGGTCTTTGCTTCTCTTCTTGCGACTTTGTCCTTCAAATCATGTCGGAGACCAGGTACATCCTGAATGACAATGTTAAACTATAATCTCCAAAAGAATGAAGGGCACTTCGTAAATTCAAAAACTGGAAGTCTACCATACAATTTGTTGATAAGTTCTGGTGTACTTTGGGGCTTCCATCATTGAACTATCCTTTTTAAGTTATTTAGGGTTTTCTGTGGTATCGCCGTTTTCATCTGCGTACGACGAGACGTAATGTTGAACAAATATGTGGTTTTCATACATAATTTATCCAATAAGTCATAATTACACACAAAATATTATTTTATTTAGTTTATTCAATAAAAAAGGATATTTTATCGAGTTATGTGGAGTTCTGTGCTATCGCCGTTTTCATCGAAAACTTATCCGCGTACGACGAGACATAATGTTGAACAAATATGTGGTTTTTAAACATAATTATATCAAATAACCCATAATTACACATAAAATAACATTTCATTTAAATTTATCAAAGAAAAAACTATATTTTATAGAGTTCTGTGGTCTTCTGTGGTATTCTGTGGTGTTCTGTGGTAAAAAGACGCACCGTTCCGTTAGTGCTGTTGATTATTTAACAAAAATGTAGTGGGCATATACATCGATGTCCCTTTATGCTTTAGTGACCATTTGTTAATGGTCACCCCTGCGAAAAAAGGCGTGTTTTTGCAAGTAGTTTTTTGCTCCTTAATTTGTACTGCGCTTCGAAATTGATGTTTTCATATGTTCGATCTCTTCTTATTATCTCTTAAAGGGAAACTTTGATATGTTATTCTTCAAATAAAAAAAAACTCTTTTGCCTCTTGATGTTTTATTATATTTTCAATTGTTAAGTTTCTACATTGAATTTACCGTGTAAAAATGCAATTATGGAGGTCCGCCATCTTGTCACTATCTCGTCACTAGATGGCGATACTAGAGATCCCTGGACATCCAAGAACCTTAAAGTCGGCGTATGATAATAATGTGAAACGGTCAATAACAGAAGGTTGTACTATAAGACAAGGTTGTGGCACCGTATTATTATTTAACTTAATCAGATATGCAACTTATTGAACACAACTTTTTTATACAAAATCTTTGCGAAGTTGACAATATTAGAAATAACGGTCATTAAATGAAATATTTTTAAAAACCCTGTTTTCGCGCATCAAAATTTCACTTCACGTTTAGTACATATATTATTATTATTAATACTGGTAACATTTATTGTGCGTATGCGTAACACAGTTTCCAAAATTTTACATGTGCATATTTTGAGTCAAGGTGTCAGTTTTACATTTCCTCTGACATGGCATCTCAAGGTATTCGAAATCTTATATACATCCTGTGTTCCGACACTTCGGTGTATTCAAATCATACCTGTCCTTGGCTGGAGGGGGCGTGCCGTTCTAATTTCGAATTACATGATAAACTTTTAATCTAATTAGCTTTTGAAAATGTCCGAATATTCATACTTCAAAGATCAAATGATCTAGTAATTGCAATAAACATTCCTGTTTGTTTACCTGCTAATACTGTTAATTACCCTTCAAAAACGAGTAATGATTTACCTGTAAAATTTTCACGTCCAGGTACAACTGCCGTTTCAAGGGTTTATTCACGTTTCTCCAACATTTGTAAAAATATATTCACGTTTCTCCAACATGAAATGAACAATGACAGGGCTTGTTGTTTTTATAACAATCAAATATGTTGTTTTAAGCAGTTTACAGTAAAACTTGGGAAATCTATATCTAAAATTTATGGCAAAGTTATAATTAAAAAAATACATTTATTTTTATTCAGTCTTCATATCAAAAATCATAATTGAATTAACAAAGAGATGCCTAGACTTATTTAAAACCGAAAATACATTCGACTAGACGGAAAATTGACAGACACTTACTTGCAGGGGAAAGATATTTACTAGCGGACGACGGAAATGCACAAAAAATACTGATTTCGACTACCCACAACTTAGCAGCAGTCGACAACATTTATGGAGACGGGACCTTTTACTCAGCACCAACCCAGTTCACATAGCTTTACACCCTGCATTCTATCGTTAACGACATAATGTACCCACTTGTTTTCGCCTTACTGTCTTCAAACACTAAAGACAAGACTTAATCAACTAGGACATAACAGTATTTGACTACGCCGACCATGTTATAAAGACTTACCATTTAATTAGTACTGTAATTCAAATAAATATATATAATATTCTATAAACTGGGTGCCGTTTCATAAGGGTCCGTCTAAATACTGCTTAGCCCGGGCTAAGTGCACTTAGCCCTAGATATGCACTTAGCCCACGAAGGAATGAATTATTTGTTAATTTTTACATGCTGATATAATAATTTAAAAATGACAAGGCACCAGTCAAATTTTGGTGACTTTACATAAAATGGTTATTGTAAAAATTGCATAAAAATATTTTCATTGGACATGTGCCAATAATCATAAAACCAGTGAACCTTTAAAGATTATCGCACGTCTGTTATTAGTGCAGGTAATTGTACACAAAACAAACATGTTAATCTTTAATTATTTATCAGTTAAACTAAATAACATTTATAATAATACAAGCCATTAAGAACGAAAAACATACATTTCAAGAAATGTACAGTCTAAAATACAAATATGTACAGACAATGTTCCAGGAAATGTACAGTCTAAGATACAAACATACAATGTTTCAAGAAATGTACAGCATAAAACACAAATTATTTAAAATCGTGGTTTTGTCCTGCAATATTTTGGTCGACATCTCTGATAGGGTTTTGTGGCTATTCTTTTTGTTTTGGGTACTTCAAAATTTTTGTACGATGATTTTATAATTTCTTCATTGGTATTGGCGTCTTTTTATTAGTCCATAAGCGGTTCAATTTTAGCTGTCTCTTGGTAATAATGACATGCTGGCGTATGCGATTAATAAGTTGCCCTTGAAAAAATGGATTGAATTGTGGGAAGTCGGTACTTATTTCACATGTTTTTGTGTCAAAGTCTACCGAATCAACAGCGGAGGTAAGCCCATTGCACCCGAAAATTTTAGAAAGAATTAAAGCACGTTCGTCACCTTTGCAACCAATTTTGTTTTTCAGATGGTCCGACACATTGTCCTTGATGTGTTTTGTACATAAAAGCCGGCATATGTTCGGAAAAACACAATCTATAGCTTTCGTAAGACCAGGTTCATTGTCACTACATATTTGATGACATCGCTGATAATATAAATAAAAAGAAGAGATAGTGGCGAGTCCAAGGTAATTGTCTTGAAACAATAAAACCTTTCCAAGATTGGGGCCTATCACTCTATTCTTGTAATACCTGTATGAACGTTAAGATCCGTGCAATGGGAAAGCCGTCAGCACCAGACTGGCGACCTAGAAGATTCCACCAAGGCCACAGCATTGTGAATTTATGACGAAATTTCGATGAAATTTTACTATGAATTCGTACGTGTAAAGCGATTAAAATGAATCAAATGACCCTAAACGGTTCTCTTTTTTAGTTCAGTTTAATTAAATACTTTCGCTTTGAGTAAAATCTGTACCATATGATCTTTTGATTTAGGTTTATTTTAAGTTTTGCGTTAAAATAGTAAGTGCTAAATTGGCAACGAAACATTCCTCTTGAAGTAAATTTTGGGTTTATTTAACATTTATTTGTTTCCGTTAGAATTATTCATGATCGAGTCTAATTGAACAGTTAAAATTAACTAACAAATAATTATATCAGTTAACATGTGTATTCTGTCACGAGTGGCTTCCCGCAGCACTTGGGAATCGTATTGTTATGGCATGTGCCAATAAAATGTTCAATATCTCTCTTATTTTAAAAGATTTCTTTTTAAAAATAAGATTTTTACCCTAACATATAAATATCTTTCATATGAAATGTTAAAAAACGTAAAAACTCTATGATTTGATGGGCTAGGTGCATAATTTGTGGCTAAGTGCACTTAGCCCGGGCTAAGCAGTATTTAGACGGACCGGTTTCATAAAGCGATCGTTAGCTTAACGTGCACGTTATCGCATTTACATTGCAAGGGATAACGAGCACGTTAGTTAGCAATTGCTTTATGAAACGGCACCCTGTACTTATACCTTACAAAAAATTAATTTATACATGTTTTACTGTAGTCTTAATTACAGGTAAAATTAATAAAGTTTTCATACTACCTATTCACGTTTCTCCAACATACTTATGTTGAAAAAATAAATATACAAATATATCTTTTATTACAATTATTATTTAGGTAATTATCTGAGTTAAATAAAGACAGGTTAAAATTTGTGTCTAAAATACTTTTATTAATACAAAGATCATTAAAACATTAAGACGTATTTGGTATTCTTATGTTGTCAGCTGGTTATTAGTCATCGCCACATTTTTAATATTCTTCAAAGAGCAAAGGCAGAAAAACATATTTTTAAACTGGATTATTTATCATATTTACTGGATAATTACATTTATCACGTCACAAACGCAATCACGTGATAAAATACTGTCAATATGGCAGCCCCCATACACAAAATTTTATCACCTTTAATCCACTCTAGAAGCGTAACGATAAAGAATACAATAAAACATCAAAAGGCAATTATATTTCTTTTTATTTGAAGAATAACATATCAAATTTTCATTTTTTCGCGAAGTTTCCCTTTAATGATATATCATTGTTTTCGGGTACGATTGACCATATATCGCTTCCCGGGTAAAACCAAACTCTACAATATAGTTCATGTTGTAGGTGATAAAATGGCTAATTCAATATTAAAGAGATTTTTTTTTACAGTTTTTTGTTTTTGTTAAGTCCTTCAAGCTTTAAAATACAGCTTTTTGGTGTTCTGTGGTATTCTGAGGTGTTCTGTGGTAAAAAGACGCACCCCTAACGGAATTTAATTTACCCTAATTCTGCATTTATTTAGTATCTTTATAAGTATCAATGTACAAAGATAAAGCGTGAAAAAAACAAAAACAAAACGAACGGTCAGGTTACACGAGATTGGTAAAAAATGATTTTTGTAATAATATATTTTATACTCCTCCAAAAAGACAAATGACATACAACAACTCGCACATTTAAGGGACGAATACCAATCTTTATAAAACTTATATTTTCTCCTTTTGATATATTTGTTTCAACGCACAAACTATTCCCTAGTAAGATTTTTCTCTGCCTACTAAGTTTCAATGGGTTTGAGCAAGAGAAAACAACATGCAGAAAACTGTTCGCATCAAGGGCATCTCTATTTTGCCGATTCCCCAATTGCCGAATAAAACAAATTTATGCTACCGACCGCACTGTTAAAAGTGCACAATTATCGACCTATCCACTACCAATGAGAAGAAAAGCTTAAGTACGCCACGAGAAAATAAAGATACTAGAGGAACAACTATCTTCGGTCAGCGTTCTATTACAGAATAATCAAAGGCCAATTACCGACATGTGGGTTTTAAGTCCTAATGAAAATCATTGACTTCGTTTAATTGTATAATGTTTTAGTTCTTTTGTGCAAAAGTTGCTTTGTTATAACTCTTGTGCTTGTTGTCAAATTGATGAAATAAATTATATGTCTATCTATTGTTTATTTCATTATTTAAATAATTTCGTACATACGAAACAATACAAAGACCTTTAAGAAACTAATCCATTAATAACATATAGTTTAAGTTTTGATTGTCGGCAATTTGGGAATTGGCTAACTGGACTCGAAGGGATTCCACTGGATTCATTTCTCAAAAAAACTTAAAATGAAATACAATTAAAGTAAAAATTAGATAACACAGATAAAAAATCCCTGTTTACACTACGACGATAACATCTTCAACAGTAAAGTACACATAATATATGTCACAAAATGTTATGGTTGCATAAGCTCACCAATAACGATTGGCATTTTCCTTTCTGCAGTTCATGCTATGGTTACATAAGCTCACCAATAAAAAGTAATTAACCAATAACAAAACTAAACCGCTAGGAGATGTGATGGCTTAAGCTCAACACATCAAAACACCAAAAATCTAGATATTATAACTTATATATTATTACCGGTGACACGAATTACCGGAATCCACATTTTTTTTATCAGAATCCACTTTGATTTACCGGAATCCACTTCAAAAATTGTTATTCGTATGATATTTATGTGTTTAATCACTTCAATTTGTTATTATTCATGATTCTCAATGTTTCTCATAAAAGTTAAGAGGTATACGTTCAAATTAAGAAATTAAATCGAAGAAAGTCGCTCTATACGATGAGAACGGAGATAATCTATTTAAATACATTTAATTTATTTGTCAGTGACATAAATGGATGTATGATGACATACATAAATGAAGGAGATATTAATATTTACTAGCGTATATAATATTATATTCTAAAAATGAAAAATAAAGACGCTATAGATTAATTTGTCGGCACGTGCCAATAAGTTTGGCTACCAGGTGTTAATTGACAAGTAATTGGTAATTGCAAGGCCAATAACAAGTGTTATCAACATAAACAATTACGATTAATGCAGCGAGAGTTAATTCTTGAATTAACACAATGATTGAGCTGCTTAAGTTGTAATAAAGATATTGATATAATTATTGATGTATTAATTGTTGAACACTGACAGAATTGTAACAATATAAAGTGTTTAGAGCCAAACCCCTAAAATAATGATAATGTAGAAATTGATATGGGAATTTTCCGTCAGAAATCGATAACGTTGATGCACAAAACTTTTGTAGATCTGTCCGAGCATTTTTATAAACGTTAAGGGTAGATATGGCCTTTGAAGATTTAACTAAATTGATGGCAATTTGTCTTAAACCGGCAATATCGGGAGAGGGGGATTCTTGTTGACTAAAGATTGGCATCTGTCTGCACCTGTAAACGTGAAAGCGCATCGCTTAATAAATTAATTTTTCCAGGAATATGCATAGCTGATATCATAATATCATAGCGAAGTTATAATAGTACCATCTTTCGAATTAAAAACATAACATGGGGTTCACGACTGTTGTCACAATTAAATACCACGGATTTATTATTTTTCTGTTTTCACCCCAAACTTCCAATGATAAAACTATCAGAAAAAGTTTCTTGACTGTGATATGACTATGCAACTACTTCATACCATACCCCGAAAAATTTTGTTTTTTTAAAAACTGCACCAAAGCATAAGTTTTCACTTGCATCTGTATAAAGTTTATTATATACTCACTCCAAAAACAAACGCAACATCGGATAATTTTTGTTCAAATCATTTTTTGCGGCAAAAATAACCTATATACATTCAAATATATATTCACATCATAGTTACACCTTAATTAAAGGTTTCCAGGTGAATGCATTTAAGTTCATCCACCCAAGAACGACTGTGGTCGAAATCTGGAACACACTATGCATATAGTTACTTTAGATTATTCCATCTACGGAGCAGGACTATTGCTGTCACAGAAACAGCTGTTAGCGTCCCTGGGTTGCGCCGTATGTCACCACATACAGTACGCAATCGGTTACGGTCTCATGGATTGCGCACAAGAAGACCTTACGTCGGAGCAACACCGCCGAGCAAAGGTTAGATGGTGTACTACCGTTCGTGTATGGAATTTACAGAACTGGAGAAGAGTGTGGTTCAACGATGAGTCACGTTTTCAGCTTGAAAAGCGAGATGGTGGCATACGAGTGTACATGCGCCGAAATGAACGCTGTGGGCAAAACTGTGTTGTAGAAAGAGACAACTTTGGCGCAGGCAGTGTTATGATGTGAGCCGCTATCTCTTACGCCATGAACACACAGCTGAAACATATCCAAGGCAATCTTAACGCTGTTAGGTAAAGAGACGAAATTATACGTCCGCATTTATTGCCCGTAATTGACATACAAAGAGATCTTAACCCAATCGAACATATGTGGGATGAACTGGATCGGCGCGTGCGCCAAAGACAACCACCCCCACAAAATCTGCAACAATTAGAGCAGGCACTTCAGTATGATTGGCAAAGGATACCACGTGTTCGTACTCAACGTTTAATTGCCATGCCAAGAAGAGTAAGGACTGTGCTACAAGCAAATGGTGGGCACAACAGACAGACTTTTTTGCGTGATTTATTGACAATATACGACAAAATGTTTTATTCCATGGTAAAAGAACTATTGAACAAGAAATGTGCCAATTTTTACATTTCTGTATCAATTATTTATATGATAAATGGTTAAAATAATTATATGAAGTTAAATTGTCATTTTTTTGGTTTTGCGTTTCTTTTTTGAGTGAGTATATATTCTGTGTTGGATAATCCTTAACCTCTCCTTTAAACGCATCTTAATCCCTTGTTTTAATTGGTTGTTGTTTTATTCTAAGTAGAAATGTTGGAGAAACGTGAATAAACCATTGCAAATAGTCGGACAAAACGTTTTGCTGTTCCATGATGAGGAATTTACAATTGAAGCCAATCAGAAAATCTTGCGACATTTTAAAATCTTTAACGACTTTTGTTAACTTTACCTCATGATACGAATTTTTACACCTCTACACAAATCAAATAAACTCTTGAGAAACGCCATTCCCGGAAGAACAACATGGCATGCAAAGTTTAAAAGACCGCAGAGAAATTGCAACTACCTTAACTCTTTCCCTTTCATGATTTTTAAACAGTTTTTAAAATATGCATGTTACTTAAAACTATTTAAAACTAAAGATAAAGTGATGACCTTTACAAAAAAAGTTTGAAATTTTTGGTTACCATGGAAACCAAGCACGTGGTTAAGGGTCAAAGACGTTCAAAAATTTAAATTTGAACATTTTTTATCAAATACAATTATGTTGAAGACCAGAACATTTCTACTAGCGCAAAAAGATATTTTTCTATACTGCAGTAATATCCTCAGGTGTCAATGTTTATAAAGCAAACATTTTCCCCAGTCTTATTGACATGCATTTTTGGGAGGTTACCAGGTAATATGTGACCTTTATTGGCTAATATATAATTCTGATATAATAGATACATGTTGCTTCTTGTCTTGTAATGTTGTTGTATTATTAGTTATGACTTTTGTGAGCATAAAACAGAGGTTCAGCATAGGAAGTTTAAACCTATAAATTTATTTTCCAAACTATATCGAATTTGGTTGCTATGTTTACCCTTGATGTTAACACTAGAAACCGATATTTAAGCATGTTTTGAAATACTGTACGTGTATCTTTATACTAAACATATGTGATATGTATTTAGTGCTACTGTTGGCATTCAAGTTTGAAGAAATGTATTCAAATGTTTTTTGATATGTTTATGGAGTTGGGAGTATATATATTTTGGTTGTTGTCCATCTGTCCATTTTAATTTTGTGTATGTCACAAGTAAGAAGAATACGATCTTGTATTCGTTTCGCAAGCATTGGTGATATAATTTCAATAAATTTTCTGAAAGTACAAATCGCTAGTGTTTGAAATCTTACATAATCTTACACAATATTAAGGGATTCTCTAATGAGATCGATCATGGACTATGCCATCGTAGTACAAACAGAGGGGGTGTGGTGGTGGTGGTGGTGGTGGGGGGGGGGAGGGTATCCCACAATGTTACATATTTAATACATGTGCTATATTATTCAACTAATTGCAGCACAACGGTTTGGAAAGGTTCTACGTACACCGCCATTGAACAAGATCTATAACGTTTCAAGACTTTATAGACTTGGCACTATTGGCACTATTAGAAATATGTAACCCCTACTGGATACTTACACTTTATAGCTACAAATACAAGCCCTATATTCCTCAACTTGTGACTGCCAACTGCAATGATAAAAGAATGTTTCACAAAGCAAGAAAAACACTCGAGATAGAACAAAATTCTTAAAAAGGTTAATTCATTTTTTTTTTACAAATTCTGTTCGTGAAACAGAAATATTTATTTAAAATAAAAAAAAACAATTTCTGGATTAAGCGGTACTGAATGGTTGGTTTGTCAGCTATATCTTGGTGTACAGTTTTTACTGAGGAAGAAAGTAAATTGTGAAAACACCTGACCTTCGTTAGGATAACTGGCAATACTTGTCAATTAGTCCATAACACCATGCCTGCAGTGGGACTAGAAACCGCAACCTTAGTATTGACAGGTACTTGATCAAAAGTTGATGACTAACTACCTCAACCAATCAGCCACTGAGATCAAGCCTTACTAAACTTTGATTTTAGTTTTAAAAGATTGACAATTGAGCAATATATGTGTATCATGCTGATGTACGGAATCGTTATGACTAACTATGAAATTCAAAGTGGAAAAAATATACTGCCATTTTATTATTCGCAGTATATAAAAGAAAAATACAATAAAATGAATCATTCTTGTCCCAATTGGCTAATATATGTGCAACTCAGTATAATACCTTTATAACTTCTTTCGAAGATTTCACTTGAAGAAATGAAAGGACTCACTGGTATTAAATTTATGGCACAGACATTCTGATCAAGTGCATGTGCTTGTTGTTGAACATTTTTTTTAAACTGATGAAAGCGTCTGGTCTGATATTTAGTGGAATGCAAATTTATGGAACAAGTTCTTCTGTATTTTGAAGAACCAATTAGTAGCATTAACTGCTGCGTGTCCATTCTAAACAAAAGAAATTAATCATGATAATTCAACTGTATATTACATGGATACTAAACAAAAATCTACATTTTACAATCATGTTGTGAATATGACATGAATATTTAAAATATGACAAAATAATAGATTAATGAAACATTTTGGGTAATATACAACTGTATTACATTTTGATATTTGCTTCGATAACGGTGATTTTAGTTGCTGCTAGTATGTCAAATTCTAAACAATATTTATGATATTAGGTCTATTTGTTGGAATATCAAATTGCAATTTACTTGATGATCCAGCTGTTTAACATTTCATGCCATTGCATTATGATCAATTTAGTATGATCTTATTTTTTGTACCTGTTTAAATAAAATTTCCAAAACGATATATAAAACAATTGAAGCACTTTTACTTTACCAAAATGAAGTTCTACCCAGCACTCGTCCAATAATATACAATTAATGACTTTGATATAGGTCGCTATAAGGATTCATCATCCAGAAAAAATGATTCTTACATTTTCATTGGATTATTTAGTCACGTGGTTTAAGAATATTTAGTGTATTTATTTACTTTGAAATCAAAGCGGTGCCTTTTTGGTATATTGACGCTATGTTACTAAATTTAGATCCGGATATATGTACATAACAAAATCGGAAAAAATAACTCAGCCCTACATATGTAATATAACACAATGATGGACTCTGTCAATACATTATATATGGACCTGTTAGGAATATATAATGTATTGACCTTGTCAAAAGTCCATAATTCGAATTTGTATCGAAACATAACTTTACGTTTAATGGCGAACACTATTTACAAATTAACAGAACAGTCATGGGAACTAAAATGGCACCAACCTATGCTAACATCTTTATTTTTGTTCATTAATTATCCTGTACCGTATATCATGCGTATACGACTAAAACTTTTTATTTGTTATTTTCATTTGTTGTAAAAACATTGTCGAAGCCTGTTGGTCAGGCGAAATATTTGTGCAATTTTAAAGTGTAAAATTTTGTTTTCGCTTTAATTAAGTATCTACTGTACAACTTTTTAAAACTTTTGGCAATGACTATATATATATATATATATATATATATAATTTAGAGTAGTCATTGCCAAAACGCGAGCACAGACAATAAAGTAATTTATTATTGTTATTATTTTTTTATTTTGCACACAATTCCTTGTTTACTTTGTTAATTAATTTTGCGATTACGCTATTTCACTATCTTGTATACATGTAGTTATAGCGTCAAAAAGAAATAACTAAGTCAAATAATTAATCTATCTATTAAGTTATACAAGAATTTTGCTAACATGCTTATGCCTGTAGGTCATACAGATCCTAAAGTATTTTTAGACAGACTGTCCCGCCCCCTCCCTTTTCTGTTGAAAAAGGCACATCGTTTTGTTAAGAGTTATCCCTCTTTGGTCAGTGGACATTGCTTTCCTAACCCTGATTACCACTATTTGAAACCCCTGTTCAAACGAGCTCTAGTTTGTTGCTGCATTGTGTTGTTAAATAACGCATATATTGGTCTATATTGCTTTTTACTGAACACGGTACCTGTCGCTGTGTACAGTAGTGTTACTTCTGTGAAGCTGCGGAACCGTAGTATCACGCTACTTAATTTTTTTTAAAATAAATCAGCTAGAACGTAAATTTAAAAATGACAAAATAGGCCGATATTATGCTAAACGCATAAAGAAAATTATTTTTTTTATTTCAATTGGACTTTAAATTATTTACATGTATTTATAATTTCATTTGCTTTGTAAGCTGAAATCTGATTGGTGAATTCAAATCGGGCAACCCATATTATAAGAAATAACTTGCGTGACCTATGACCTATTCTAACGCCGTTAAAATTCAAATAGTTCCACGACATCATCGACGTTTTTACCGCAAAAATTGATAAGATTTATAGTTAAAATTAAATTATAAGGAATATTTCAAATTTCTGAACAGATTATACGATGTAATATGGTTTGGGTCTGTTTACACCATTCATAAACCGCTTCACGGTTTATTAGGCGTAAACAGACCCAAACCATATTATATCGTATATTCTAATATGACGTGCTTTAAAGGCTTTGAGACCACAACTGTGGTAAAAAAATGATTTATCTATGAGCAACACGCGCTGAAAAGGGCGTGTTTTAAATGGCTGTTCCAATTACAAAACTGTAACTCCTACCGGAAAGCTATTGCATACGACGTATAAATCTTATAAATAGCTACACGCGCTATAATTATCCGTTGCAATATATTGTGTGTTACATTGACGGAACAGCCAGTTTGTGGCGGAAATGATGTTTTCTATAGGTACGAAAATATTATAAATGTACTCTCATTGTCTTATTAGAATAGAAATAATCCACGGAGGCTGTGATTTATCATTGTTTTACTACGGGATGACCATTTATGTCGTTATTTTATCCCTCGCTATCGCTCGGGATAAAATAATACGACATAAATGGTCACCCCGTGGTAAAACAATGATAAACCACAGCCTCCGTGAATTATTTCTTAAATCTGTTCAGAAATTCGAAGTCGCGGTTTATGAATGGTGTAAACAGACCCAAACCATATTATATCGTATAATCTGTTCAGAAATTTGAAGTATTCCTTAAATAATGTTTACACGACATTTAGTACTTGGCGTTACTTCCGAAGACCCTATAACATTGCCCCTAAATTCCAGTGGTCACGGTGACGTCTTCCTTATATATATGAATGTCAGCTTTTCAAAGATCGATTTAGAGATGCAAAACAATTATGAAATTTGTGTTCTTATTTTAAAATAGAACATTTATTTTTTATCGATGTCAAATATATTTTTAATTTTACTTTAAAAATGAGTTTTAATGCTCTTCTTCATTCACTTTATGACAGTTTTTTTGGCGATATCAACTTCCGGACGAAAAAAAAATCAATATCAGCATTAGCCGGATTTTGATCATGTGATTTGATTGTGATCACGTGACACATAATTGCCGTAGAGCTCACCGCTCTTCGCGGGCAGCTTCGTTATTTTTGGTTTTTGGTTCTGGGGTTTTCTCGGACTTTAAATTTTGTGGATTGTCTTTTTTTGACAGTTTCATCGGTTTTCAATATTTTGTTATTACCTTTATGCATCAGTGTGGTTATTTCTTTAATTTCGTTTTGTTTTCATTGTTCTTTCATAGGTATATTTTAAAATATAAATATCACAGTGCAAAGAAAAGATGTATATGGATCAGTGTGATTTTTTTGTGTAAAAACATATCATAAATCATTCATTCCATGTAATCATTCTCATAACTATTTTTAAGGACCAATTTCTCAGCATGTACAAGAGCTGCTCTATTGTTCTGAAATAAACGCATATTTCCATACTGGTTCAAATGAATCCAGTCATCTAATAGCAACTTTACCGAAGGACACTGAAAACCCTAATGTACCCAAAACATCACCTTTCCAGGTCAACGAAGTGAGAGTAAATAAACTCCTAGGTTAACCTTACTATTAGACTGGTCAAGTCTAAGACCCCTCCAAGATGCTACCCGATCTCTCCGTAAAACCAATCCAAGAAACATATATTTGATTCCAAATGTTAAAAGAAAATCTATAAAAATATGAAAAGACTGGAGGACATCTTCGACCTTGGTAGCCACGTGGCTTATGTCATTACTTCCCATCTGCACAAATATTGTGTCGACTAAGTTAGTGCGTTAATATGACTAAATTTGAAAACAACGAAAAATTGTTCAACCTCTAATTCCAATGGTCATAATTTATATCCCTGCAAATTCCAAACACGTGTTATTTTCACACATTTTTACCAGATCTTGTTATATGAGAACTGCCAATTAATAGCGTCTTCACACTTTAACTATTGCGGCACTAATCTTTAATGAATTTAAGTAAACAAATTTTTCTTTGCCTTTCTTAGTCTGTTTCAACTTGGTAGGATATTTACGGGAGACGAAAAATGGTGGAAACACGTTGGAAACTAATTTTTAACTAATGACTTCATAAACACTTCATAACGCCAAGCACGTGGCTTTCACTCAACATCCAAAAGCGGAATAACTCTAATTGACCTAGAGATTTCCAGTCGTCGTATAAAAGAGTTATTCTTATAGTTCCGATTTAAACAGAAATGCAATCTTTGGTACGAAAAAACACTATAAAAGCGTTTTTAATGCATTTTGGAGTAAGAAAATCGAATTTTGAATACGTAGGGGCACCTCATGGAAATTTGAAAAAATAAGACTTCCCCTTTTCGATCCCCATTTTTCAGTCGGAAAAGCAACTGGAACCTATATTTTTATAACACAAAACGAACCCCGTATTATTTAACAAAGGTATCATGTCCATTTAACATTATATTAATTATTAATCATTCAACGAAATAATAATCGAATAGGGGTGTAACCCAGTGTGGAAAATAACATCGAAAAGCTAATGGTTCTTTGCATTCTGTATGATACACTGGAGGATGTCATTTTGTTTACCTTGAATACTGAAAGTAATCCGCCCAGAGGACATATCGATTTATAAACTATTTGGGATGAAGTAATTTTAAGTGCTTTTATCCAATCAAAACACTTGTTATAGAAACATTGCAGCATAAATAGAATTATATAAGAGGTAAATATGCAGCCCATGTTGACTAATTTTAAAGCAACTAGCTGTATCAGTTGAAAAGGACTTTGATCATTTAGAGAAAGTTTTTCATGTGTAATTCTAAATTTTGCTTTAAAGTTTAAATATTTCCATATGTAATTTTCAAAATTGTTAATAAACCTTGTAATAATAATGACCATGTTGGGTTAATATACTCTTCAAAAGAAGAAATGCATGGCTACGTTTGAATTTATCAAAATGACGTTCGACTCCCAAACTAAGGTTGCACGGACTAAAATTTGAACCATAGTTCCATTTCCAGACCATGGGCCCTATATCAACAGACCGGTACGACTAATGACCGTCCAAGATGTGGTAGACCACGCATAACCACAGCACGTCGGGTATTCCATCTATGGAATCGAACAGTCACATCAACTGCAATCGGAATACCTGGATTGCGAAGAATCAGCTCCCAAACTGTCAGAAACCGTCTCCGAAAACATGGAATTAGACCCACGCAACCAACCGAATTTTGGAGAAGTTTTGATGTGTGTTACATCGACGGGAAAGAGTCAGATGGTGCAACACGTTGAGTGTATGGAGACTCCAGAACTGACACAGGATATGGTTTAGTGACGAGTCTTTGTTCTTCCAACAGACGCGTGATAATAGAACGTTCACTGCGGACGAAATGAACGATTCGCGCAGTCATGTGTCCATGAAGTCGATAGATTCGGCTGAGGTAGCGTCATGATGTGGGTGGCGACCTCAGATGACAGAAAGTCACAGCTTTTGTACGTCCCACACAGCTTAACGGCTTAACTTCTCTCGAGATCTGCTGTTAGACTCTTCGATTTCAAATATACAGTAGTATAAAGATGACCAATGTGCAAATCAGTCTGATCTTTGAACTGAGGTTATGTTTCGGTCATTCCAGATTGTCTACAATCTTGTCATTGCCGCTGTTGTTTGCGTTCTCCAAGACAGTATTTCGGGTGTTGATATTTTATATGTGACAATGGATCCAAGGTATTGAGGTACAGTTTCATAGTTTCTGCCCATTTGATTATATAATGTCTTTATTCTGAGGTTGGAGGTATTTTCAAACAGTAACCTCATGTTAAAATCTGCTATCTTGTTCTTCGCCTTGTCTACCACAATGATTAGCCTGCCTGTGGCTTCAGTCTAAATATTGAGAATTTCAACGCGACTTGTCTTAAATGACATTCAAGGATCGATGTAGGCTGTTTAATATGTTGGGATGTGTAGTTATACAAGTCTGAAAAGTACTCTGTTCGTCTCGGCAAAATATCTTTTTCTTCTGTGAGATATTTGCTATCTTCATCCTGTATAACGGAAGTGCGTCCATGTTTTGTACTAGTTAGGTTGATATGTGTTTGTACAGTTATTTTTCTTGTGGCATATGTCTTAACATTGTTCATCTATCCAGGTTTCCTTTATAAGTAAGTAACCAAGTCAGTAGGTTAATTGTTTATTATAGTGACATGTGTAAAATGCAATGTGACGCAACAACAACAACATATATAGAAACACTCGCCGATGAGAAATATAAGTCCACTGGGATCGTGCAAAGACTGACCAACGAATGGCCTTAGTCACTGAGTGTCAATATAAATAAATAAATTTATTATTTATTTATTATTTATTTATATTGACACTCAGTGACTTAGGCCATTCGTTGGTCAGTCTGTGTCTAGATTTTTGACAAGAAACACTGTCATTTGTATCGCTGCATAATCTTCTAGACTAGTATATTATTTTTTGTTTATGCTGTATCGTCATGTTTGTCGATCCGATTACTTAATAAGTTTACTGGTTGGTAATCTCATTAGATTTTTTATATAATATTTTGAACTACCTGTATTGTGTATTTACACGATCTCATTGGACTTATACTTTTCCATCTCTAAATGAAAAAAATACTTTAAGCATTTAGAGTTAAACGCCACTAATGAGTCTTAAGTAGACGAAACGCGCGTCTGGCGTAATGAATTTGTCACCTTGGTGATTTTGATTACATCTTGTTGGAATATTTGAGCAAAGCCAAGTAACAGCACGGCACGTCGCGGGTGGCGGACTGGTAGAAGTTTTAGGTTCAGTTGGAGTGAGAAAGTTTAAGATCAATATGTTATGACTTGTTTACGTTATTTATTTATATTGACACTCAATGACTAAGGCCATTCGCTGGTCAGTCTGTGTCTAGATTTTTGACAAGAAACACCGTCATTTGTATCGAAGTTATGCAACTGCTATTATGGAAGTGTTCCAGTATTTCTTTCTTAATTTTCCAGCCTTGGGAACGTAGTCATTTTTCAGAACATTTGCAGAAGGCGGTACCTATTTTTGTGTTATCAACTCCTTCTACAGTTTTCAACCCAGATCTTTGAAACTTCACAGAAAGATTGCACATTTATCAAAGTTGTGTACCTTTTAATATGAATGTAGGCGCAGCCTAAATGCGAGCGTAGCACATTGTTTATGTCGTTACTTCAGAGCCCCCTAACAGTGCCTCTGCATTCCATTGATAACGTGACGTCTTACTCTAATGTGTTGGTGACGTCACAAAACTCAATTTCAAATACAGCGTTTCAGATTGAAAAAAAAATTGTCTGGCAATTTTGTAGTAATTTAAAAAATAAACACTTCAATTTTATCTATGTCAGAATTATTTTCTGTCTACTTTTATATTATATATTTTTTCGTTCGTCTACAATATTTTCTTCGGATAGCTCAGCTACCATCCGAAATGGATTTGTTCATATGGATCACGTGACTTTTTTTACACACGCATGTAACCGTATAGCTCGCATCTGCGATGCTCGCTATTATGGAAGTGTTCCAGGATTTTTTTCTTTATTTTCCAGGCTTTGAAACTTAGTCATTTTTCAGAACATTTGCAGAAGACGGTACCTACATTGTGTAATCAACTCCTACATTTTTTTTACACAGACCCATGCACAACCTACTTCCAACAAATTGTAAACCATTCTTTATTTGTTTAGTTACTTGCTTCGCAACCCTGCCATTTCAGACTTTTGCGATTTTTAGTTGTGCTAAGGTATTATCTGCATAGTTGAATAATTAAAGTGTAATGTAGAACCATCAGCTTTTGGCATAATAGAAACGTCACAGTCTGGCAAGGTTTAATGTTTATTTTTCTTAGAAATCGTTGGATACAAAAGAGAATCGAGATCAATACTTAACCATGAAAGATTTCAAGTTACTTTAAAATCGAAATTATTTAAACTTCAAAGTGATTCATTTCAGAATATATAATGTTAGATTTTATTATAAAAATCAGTTATTAACAGCACCACGTACAGTTATTTGGAATGCCATAGCTATCTTATGTATTATAAGATAATTATATGCTGTTGTTTCATTTTTATTTGCTGTGGTTTCGTAATTATATGCTGTTGTTCCTTTATTATATTTTGTGGCTTTATTGTTATATGCTGTGGTTTCGTGATTATATGATGTTATTCCATCAATTTATAGTTGTGGTTCCGGCATTACATGTTGTAGTTTCATAATTACATGCTGAGGTTTCGTAATTACATGCTGTGGTTCCTTTATTATATGCAATGGTTTCGGAATAACCTGCTGTTGATTCATCATTATAATGAGCTAAATTATTATAATAAGATTACATTTTATATCCCGCCACACGAAGTTGAGAGGTATTATATGTGATACCCTCTGTTTGGACGTTGTACCTCGAAAACGTGGCGACGGATTTCAGCTGTTCAGTATTATAAAAGGAAGATCAAGTTCAATTTTCAGCCCAATCCAATTTGGAGTTTTTGATATACGAAAGTTTTTTGGTCAAAAGTTGACGGTTTCCCAATGATAACTTGAAACACGTAAACTGATTGTGTTAAAACTTTTCGCAGCTGTTAAGCACTCTCTATACTATTAGATTTGCAGACTTTTTATTATAGCTGTCGACAATTGACAGAAATATTATATTAAAATAAAATAGTGAGTGTGTATAATGTACATTATTTCATATAGTAGTTGTCTTAATTAGCGCAGCTAATATCTTTTTCCGGTATTGGTTCCCGTTCGGTTTCGCTTTTATTAAATTAAAAAAAAAATATAGTCTCGATCACCCAGACGCATAATAATTGTATTTAGGATCACCTTGTTGTAATTTCGCTACCAATAAGTTGAGACAAAACAATCATTCTATTTTAGAGCCCTATTTTCAAACCATGAAAACATGTCTCTACTTATAAAATAACGTCACAGTAAGACTCTCTTGATTGTGCATAACAATAATATTTGTTTAATTAAATGATAAAATAATATTTTATAAAAATATTCAACGTAAACTTTTGGCAAAATTTTTAAGACACTTCTTCATATGAACGGAGGTAGTTTTTTAGACAATAAGAAAACACCATTGCAATCAGAAACTTTCGCCAATTTTTGGGCGTAATGATAACCAGTTCAATATAGAGACGAATCCAGAAGCACAAATGTAATGAAAGCTGTCTGGATGATGGAGACTTAAAAATAGACAGAGGCCGTGTTTTCTAAACTATCCAATATGTCTTATGAAATGTCTTAGGACATAATTTAGGAACGACATAGGGTCGTCTTAATTCGTGTCGTAAACCTCACACCGAAAGTATCCTTAGACCATCATAGCAAAGATGTTAAAACTCTGTTTAAAGTATCTCTCAACAATTTATACATGTGTGATTAATTAAGAAATTCATAAAGTCAGCAAAATATAATGTGGACTGCAAATCAATATTTTGTGAACATGTATCAATAAATATATAATTGTAAGTATTATATGTAAAATATTAAAATTGGTACAAGTTAAAACATAAATTTCTCGTTTATATGACTTTCAATGTGGTATAATTTGGAGCAATTTTATAATTAATCAAGTTTGACTGCACGAAGTCTTCTTTTTTCTGGTTCAAAGGTTGATTTCGTGCTGTAAACCTTACTTTTTGTATATAAATAAGACTACAAGTAGTGTTCTAGCTAAGGGTCAGGCAGTGGGCGGCACATCAAAAATTTTGTTTTTAGATTTTTTGGCTTAGCTGCATTCATTTTGATATAAAAACAAATTCTAACAAGATTTTACATTTGAAAAAGTGTCAATTGCCTAGATAATTTTTGACTGGTTACATAGAGAAAAATTTGGCTGGAAAATTTCCCGGCATTTTTCACTGTACAATTCAACTAAATTTCAAATGATTATATCTTAAAAAGGCAAAATAATTCAGAAATTTAATAAATAAGAATGTTGTTATATTGGATAGTTTTATCAAATTCCATGATCAAACGTTTGCGTTTTTTTCCTTCATGTGCCATCACATGTATGCATTTTGCCGGATTCTTCCGTGGACTGATACTTTACACAATTTATTGTAATGAGTAAGAAAAGGGGTACACAATTTACGGAAACCGAGCTTCAAATTTTGCTAGTAGAGATTAAAAAGCACAAGTCAGTGCTATTTAACACACTTTCATATATAATATTGAAACTTAAAAATAAAAATGTAAAAATTAAAATAAATTAAATTAATGACCATCTTAAGAAAATCTAAAGTTATGATAAAAATGAGGACATGGCATAAATAACGACATCTTCGGTAACACGATTTAAGACAAAGATGTGTGCAAAGATTGTCTTATGACATATCTTAGTCCTAAAACATCTTCGATGACAATGCCCAGAATTGTAAGACTACGCACAGTGGGCGTGGATAAGATACGGTATACATAGATAAGGCACGGTCCGTTGTATTTTTTTTTGTCAGACTTGTTTTCGACCGCTGCCAGAAGGATATGTTTTTCTTTGTATATTTATTTCAAATGGAAACAATTTCGAAAAATGATTTTGAGGGCCAGATTAACATAGTTTTCACTCCATGCACTGACCAGATAATTCTTCCGGATCAAAATATGGACAAGGTTTTGTTATTGTTTAAATTGTTATAATACAGGTACCTTATAGTAAAATGAAGATAAAGTTCAATTTTCATCACATCCCATTTGTAGTTTTAGGTAATGTAATTAAAAAATGTCAAATATTGGCAGTTTCCAAATGATAACTTGGAAAACGAAGTGCACAATCTAAAGGATTATATCTTTTCTCCTGATCTAAAGTCAAATCATTTGTGTGTGGAGAACGTGGAAGCGTATGAAATCCGGTGTTCCACAGGATGGGATTCTCTTATTTATACTTTAAATTAACTTTACTTTATTTGCGAAAGTTACACCCGTACGGGTCAAAGGAAACATAAACTGTTACACAATAAACGATACACATGACAATACGACAAAAAAGTATAGAGAATATCATTACATAATACAAACAAGATAATAACAGCTAGTTAAATGAATGTATTTAAAATATTATACTAAAGGAACTTTGACCAATGTGAACCCTATGTTCGTAGTGCCAATGACTGCTTTATAAAGTCGCATACAATTGGAATCAGTTCCAATTTCGGATTCAAAATTTGGTGCATATGGATAATTTGATTATTGAGATCAATATATTGATTTAAATTTAATTTATAGAACATAGTTCTTCTTAATTCTTTGTTAATATTACAATGTAAGAGAAAATGATATTCGTCTTCGACAACTTCACATACAGAACACAATTTATTTTCTCTTGCTATATTTCTATATCTTCCTAATTCTATATTAAGTTTGTGGTCGCTGACAGTTATGTTAAAAGTTGCCTGTTTTTAAAACTCGTTTCTTTCAATAGATACTTTTCTAAGCCAAATTCAGTCTTTATTTGTTTATATAAAAATAATTTAGAATCATCGGTAAAGCTGGATAGTTTCTGCATTATTTTATTTTTGTAATTATCTTCTACTTTTTGTTTAATATTACATTTTAAGTTCTTTTTAATTTTCAGAAAAGGTTTAATTTTCAAATTCTGTAATATCTAAATCACACTCTTCAAATATCTTTGAAGCAAGGGTGTACCATGAGTACATTCCCTCGCTATGTAGTTTTTTGTTTAATATATGTGCCTCTTTCAATAATGGGTTAATATTTTCAGAGTTTACTCTACCGAAATACATCATTAGTTGAGTTTTAATAAAACTCTCAATTGGTAATCTTCCAAGTTCTGTCTTGGATGAGATATTAACGACATCGTTACAGGTATCGAATCAACTATAAAGTTATTCGCAGATGACGCTAGCATATAGTAGAGAAAGAGAATAGAAGACTGAATGCTTTGCGCAAATTTAGAATTTCCTTGACAGACTTAATTTGGAAAATGTTTTTTAATACATTCGACCCCATTAGAATACGCAGATGTCGTATGGGACAATAGCACGATGTTTTTATTGTCTGAGACGATAGCACGATAGTGTTTATTGTCTGAGGAGAAGCCGAACTAGGCCAATACAAAACTCATCACGCCATGATATTATATTTATGATATTTCACAGATGTTCAGTATGGTATTTAATGAATGATATTTAACCAAAGGCAATGCTGTAAGTGAATTAGTCCGACGCGGAATACTCAGTCCAATATCGACTATTTCTTATTGGTCTAGGTCAACCAAATATATGGTACTTTAAATCATATATTATATGGTTAAATGATATGTAAAATCAATATAATGGCCGGAAGAAGTAACACAGGTGGTTGAATATCACACCAGGTATGACTTATCTTTTCCGATACTAGGATAGGAACCGCGGAATATTGCTGACCCTTAGCCAGATAATTCTGAAAATGTGTTCAATTCACATAGACTAGACCTGTATATCTGATATACAGGTCTATGACTTTTCTTATATATTATTTGTATATAGTAGTGTTGTTTTAATTATTTTCATTAGACAACCATATAATGACACAATATATGCATATTATATCTAAGAAAATGCAAGTATGTGCATGTAAATCCGAGTTCATAAACACTAATCACAATAAACAAGTCTAGCTGGACAATTTACTATTTGACCTCGAAAGGTTAAACTCCTCGGATAGTTGTAGTCAAGAAGATATTGACGAGCTTACCAATAAAATATCACATTTATTCACCAGCAGTAGTAAGGAAGTGTTTAACAGACGACATAAGAAAAGTACATTTAAATCTGAATCTAAACCATGGTATACAAATAAATGTTATGAACACAGGGAAAAATTCAACAGAGCAAGAAAGGCTTATAATATAAATAAAAATGAATCCAACCGACTTAATTTACTGAAACATAGTAAACAATACAAGCAAGTTACTGCTAAAGCGTATAATAATTTCCAATTCAAACTAGAAAATAAGTTAAGAAATACTGCTTAAAGTAGTAGTAAAGAGTCATGGAACATTTTTAATAATTTCTTAAAAAATAATGGTGACAAAAGTAATGATATTCCATAAGAAGAACTCTATAAGCATTTTGAAAATCTGAACAAAAATACCACTGATGATGAAAATGAAATAGATTTTGATATTAATAATATAAGTCCTGAATTAGAAGATTTACTCAATGCACCAATTAACACGGAAGAGATCCAAAATCTAATTAAAGGTCTAAAAATGGTAAGTTACCTAGTGTTGATGATGTTAAAAATGAACATATTAAGTATACTATAGATGATATGTTGCCAATATATGTACTACTTTTTAATATTATACTAGATAAAGGTTTGATCCCTGAATCATGGGGAAAGGGAATACTTATAACAATATATAAAAATAAAGGATCTAATTCAGGTCCTAATTCATACAGAGGGGTTACGCTAAATTCATGTCTTAGCAAAGTTTTACTGCTCTACTTAACAATAGACTGACGGTGTTCTCCGATGAGTTCAATAATATCAAATGCTCAAGCAGGTTTTAGAAAAGGATTTTCAACTGTCGACAAAATTTGTGTACTCCATTCCCTCATCTCTATATATTTTGGGTTGGGTAAAAAGTTATTTTGTGCTTTTATAGATTTCAAAAGTGCTTTTGATTTGATTTGGAGAACGAGTCTCTGGCAAAAGATGTTAAAGTCAAGGATTCAAGGGAAGATATTCAATGTTATTCATTGTATGTATAGAAACATACAGACTTGTATAAGACATGGAAATTAATATTCCAATTTCTTTAATTGTGAAGTAGGTGTTAAACAGGGCGAAAAATTGTCACCCTTTTTATTCTCTTTATATCTCAATGATCTAGAAACTTTTTATTGGAAAATAATATAAGCAACATGGGAACTATATCCAAAAAATTTGTAGAACATTTACAATGGTATGTTAAGATTTTTATTATATTATATGCAGATGACACAGTTATTATGGCGGAAAGTGAAAATGAATTACAAGATGCATTTTGCTGAATATATGGAAACTAAGTGTAAACACTCAAAAAACCAAAATTGTCATTTTTAGCAAGCGTAAATATAACCTGCAAAGATCTTTTACATTATTTGGGGTAAAATTAGAGATTGTAGATAATTTTCCATATCTCGGTTTAGTTTTTAATTATAATGGGACCTTTTGTACTGCAAGAAAGAAATTGATTGATCAGGCAAATAAAGCACTTTACGGTTGAAAACTTTCAAACTTGAGTTATATAAACCCTTTTATCTTTGATAAAATGTTATTGATTTGCAGCTCAGATTGTTTGATTCACTTGTTGTTCCAATACTTATCTACTCTAGTGAAGTTTGGGGATTTGAGTCTAAAGAGGGGACCGAAAAGATACAGTTACAATTTTGTAAGAAAATACTAGGATTAAGAAACAACACCCCAAATTATATGGTATACGGGGAATTATGTCGTTTTCCTATTGAGGTTATCATTTAGATTAGAATGGCTGTGTTCTGGAATAGTCTACTGGAAAATAATAGTAAGTTGACCTACATGTTATTTAAACTCATGCTTAAACTTCACGAGAGCAACCAAATACAATTTAAATGGATAGCATATATCAAATCTATTTATGATGATACAGGTCTTAGCTTTATCTGGTACCAGCAATTATCTGTTAAAAAGGATGTATTGAAAACCTTGTTGAAACAAAAACTACTTGGTCAATTTGTACAAAAATGGTTTTCTCAGATGCAAGAATCGTCAATAGGGGAATTTTATAGTAAATTCAAAATAGAATTCACATTGGAACCCTATTTGCTAAGGTTACAAAAGAATGATAGAATTATTATGAGTAAATTAAGATGCTTCAATATTAAATTCCCAGTAGAAACTGGGAAATAGTTAAGAATCCCCAAACATGAACGAATATGTAATCATTGTAAAATGTTAGGAAACGAATTTCATTATTTCTTTATCTGTAAAAATCCAGTGGTAGCCCAATTACGAGAGAAACTATGTACTATATGTTAACATATTGCAATATAACATATTGCAATGTTAAGCTATACCACAAAATTTGCTCTTTCATTAAACAAATTATGACACACCCACATATATATAGCATTAATATGAGTAACCTTATGTATTATCAAGCCTTACAAATTATTACTAACCTAAATATTTATTGATTATATACCCAAAAATAATATTTAATCCTTCTTCCAAATTTATAAATATTTATAAGCACACGGTCTAATATTGTAAATCCTTGAATGAGAACACGTGATGTAATAGTGTACTTTTTGTATACATCATGTAGATGTGAGACTCGAATGATTCTCTGTTAACGGTTGGTTGATTTCCATATTATTTATGTGTTTGTTATTACCCTGATGCTATGTGAATATTGTTGTATGTTTTGACCTCTTGTACACGATGTGTCTGAGGATAATAAACCATTTGTCTTGTCTTGTCATAATGTTAAAAAAGTATATGCATATAATGACAAAGTAGATGCATATAATGTTAAATTATATGCATATGATGTTGAATTATATGCTTATAATATCAAAGTATATGCACATAATATGAAAGTATAAGCATGTATTTTAAACATTAACACATAGGACAGGAAGGACGTTTCATATGTATGTTTTTAACAGAAGGCATAATGATGGCTCAACAAACTATAATTACGAAACCAAAGCATATATATAATGATCAAACAACAGCATATAATTAACTAATACCACACACGACAGCATAAGTCTGATACATGTGTTATTACACCATTTGGACTAATTCCAATTAAAACCTTCCTGGTCATATGTGATTTATAGTCTGAATACATCTTACTCTATTTTGATAATGACTGTGGAGTTTCTGTAAATATTTCTGTGCAATCTACAATTACACGGCAATTTGGATAACGTCTTTTAAAGCATTCTGGAATATTATTTTTGACAGTTTCTCTATCAGGCCACGCAACCAGAAAACTTAAGTGCTCATACATTAAGTCAAGCCATTCGTTAAATATTATGCTGCAAGTCGACACTGAAATGTTAAAACGACGTGCCAAGTCCTGAGTCATTAAACCAAGACGCAATCTCATAAGTACCATGAAGAACTCGTCCACATATCTCAGTTTTCGAGGTCTTCCTCCACTTTCTGGGTCTAAAGTTTTTAGTTTGGACATAATGTGGTTAAACAATAAATAAAAAGTTTGTTTATTTGGCAATCCAGTGTAAAATGTTACATCCTCACCACTGAGATCCTCAATTACCAGTGTTGGCAGTTTAGTGTTAATCTCAGCCTCTCTAATGGAATATGCAGTGTACACAATGTTTTCTAATTCACTTGCTTCTGTTTGTGAACTGCGGTTATTCAAATTATTGTCATATTGAGTTTCTTGATTTCGAACTTTGCCTATATTCGTTGGATCAACATTTCCACAATAATCATGCATCATCAGTGATGTATCCATTCTGGAAAAACTGTCTTGCACCAAAATTGGCTTGTTGGTTACATGTGGATCCATATCCATATTTTCTTGTTCAGCTTCACTAGTGTTGTTTTCATGTTCAAAATCAAAACAGTTTTCCTGTGCAAATTATTTAACAATGTTTCTCAATTTAATGCACTATCAAATGTGTATGAAAGGACTTCTGTTTCTTTTTCTTTTTCTTCTGAAACCTGTCAAACGTATTTATCTCCGTAGTAAATTCCTACTTGTATTACACTTACATTTGTTGTTTTGAAAATCTTGTGGTGAAAAATTGAAAGGAATCGGGTGTTCTTTTGCTGGTCCTCTTCTTGTGATGAAATGTTCTGAACAAATTCTGCTGCAGCTGGTTGGCTTCCAGTTTTTCCTACATATTCTATTTTTCCAAATTACAGCTAGTCTTCTGTTTACTGGAAATCTGTGTAGCGTAACCCTTTTCCCATTGAAGATTTTTCCTCTGTAATTATTACAACACATATTTACATTAAAAAAAATCAAAACAGTTTTCCTGTGCAAATTATTTAACAATGTTTCTCAATTTAATGCACTATCAAATGTGTGTGAAAAGACTTCTGTTTCTTTGTCATTTTTTCTTCTGAAACTTGTCAAACGTATTTATATCCGTAGTAAATTCCTACTTTTATTACACTTACATTTGTTGTTTTGAAAATCTTGTGGTGAAAAAATTGAAGGAATCGGGTGTTCTTTTGCTGGTCCACTTCTTGTGATGAAATGTTCTGAACAAATTCTGCTACAGCTGGTTGGCTTCCAGTTTTTCCTACATATTCTATTTTTCCGAATTACAGCTAGTCTTCTGTTTACTGGAAATCTGTGTAGCGTAACCTTTTTCCCATTGACGATTTTTCCACTGTAATTATGACAGTTTGTTGCCGAACAATATAGTTTGCCCATGGCTATAACTTTAGTCCTCACTAGTTTAAAATTTAACGAGCCGACTTATATTTTACTGAGTGGTACCTACCGGAAGTAAAATACCGAAATTTTGTGAGACAAAAGAGTTCCAAAATCAGGGCGCGATAAACTAGTTACCGAAAGAGGCTATAGGGTTCATACAATTTCATTAGTATCATACTCTAGTACAATGTATATTATTTCAAATAAATGTGAACAATTGCGGACACTACAAAAACTCAAACTAAATTACAAAAGACTACACAGAAGTACAAAATAAAATAAAATAAAACACAGAACACAGAACACAGCTTACTTAGGACAATATCCCCAATATTATCGCCTGTAATCTACAGGTTACACGTATGTCAACATTCTTTATCTGTATAAAACAAAGTATGAACTGTGTATCCGATGGTTATCATGAAGTTACCCTTTTGTACTACTAAAAATATAAAAAGCCAATGTATTGTACTAAATCTACAAAAACATATAGAAATAATAATGATCAACCCACGTATGTAGGTCGACTATCCGCAATAATCGACTTAACCTAAAAAGATTTACCGATAATCGCAAAAATTCTTCCGCTAAACAAAAAAAAACCCCCAAAAAACCCAAAAAAAAGATTTTTGTGACTATCCGCAAAAATTATTACTTTTCTAAATATAAAAATCATAGATCAATTTTGATTAATTTTATTTCATTCAAAGTCATAGTGATTGTTTCTAATTTATTTATATGGTTTTAATTGAAACTATAGGAAGTTGGGACAGTTTGGTTTTGAAATAAAATAATATATCAACACAACTGGCCTTGACATTGCTGCGTAATATTTATTGTAAGTTTTGATATATACTTCAATTAAGGTTGGAATTCTTTAGTTTTTACGGATAATCGAAGTAAGAAATTTTATCGACTAAACCAAAGAAAAAACAAATTAAATGAATAAACTGTACATGCAAATATATGTATAAGGGGACATTTTTATGTTAACCCTGATAATAACAGCCTCAGAACATGATGCTATAGACAAAAATATAGTTCTGTTCCGGACAATATTTTTATTAAGATTAAGTGTGTTCACGAGTAATTTATTTCAACAGCTTACTGTTCTGTTTAAATGGGAATGCAAATTTCACAAGAAATACTTGATATTAGAAATCATAAACCCTAGCCCCGTTAAATACTAAGATATATGATTTTAAAGGAGACTACCCCAACTTCAACATCAAGAGTTAAATTTATCTATGGCCAAAATTGAATATAATTATAGTGATTATATTTAGAAAAATAACAATTTTTGCGGATAGTCGCAAACATCGTTTTTGGTTTAGTCGCAGAATTTTTGATTTGCGACTATCCGTAAATTTTTTAGGTTTAGTCGATTTTAGCGGATAGTCGACCTACATACGTGTACCATTATAATTAATTTTACTATTAAAAATATTCTACTTTTCACTCCTTTAAATATATATAACCATCACACAAGACTCTTACATTTTGTAAACGAGGATATAAAAGAAATGATAAATGTATATAACTGACCTGTTAGTATGCAACTATGAATCCATCCCATTAATAAAAAATTATCTGAGTGACTATAGCAACAAAAGTTTTCCAATCCAATTTACTCACCACAAGAATCGAATTAAATTTAATCATGTTTTTTTTCATAAATTTAATCAGGTCAATGTTTGTTTGTATGTTATTAACAGCACTTCCAGCAATTTTTCAGCTATATCATTGTTTTCATTGGAAAAGGAAAACGGAGTACCGGAAGAAAACCCCCGACCCGTTCGATAGGAAAATTGGCAATCCTTGTCAATTAAGATTGGAGTCGAGCACGCATTGCCCACAGTGAGACTCGAACTCGCGAAATGACAGACCACCTAATCAGTAATAGACGAACCACCTTAACCAATAGGCCACCGAGGCCTCTTATAAGTCAATGTCCGTATACATGTTAATGTCTGACTCAATCAAATTAATTATCTAATTAATCACATATACATACATTACAAATAACTAAAATTTTTAAACATGCTTAACGTATCATATTTAGACTGTTTATTTGTCCATATCGGATACATTCCGCTTGTAGGCGGAAATTGCTGATATAATACGATTCCAGATAGTAATTTTGGCGTGGTTTTTTTCTGGGCTTAATTATTCTTATTATTATCTGAATTAATCGTATATTTTTTTATAATTTCATTTTGCATTTGTATTTATTATTTCAGAATAATTTTCCAGAAGACGATAAGTCTGACGTTACCGTAGACTTTTGTGTAGGAGCTCACAAGGCAAGGATATCTTTACAGAGTGCCGTGTGCAGTAATGCTAGTGTTAATCACTTGCTCACAATCGATGGAATAGCTGTTCCAGAATAGTGGAATCTGCAAAAAATACTTTAGACCAACTGTGATGCAACTATACTTTGTTTTAAATTTATATAGTCTTTTTACACAAAATATTTTAAAATATAATGTACTGATGTCTATATTATTTTTATCCTTACGTAGTTAATTGTTATAGAAACTATTAAAATTTTTAGACTTACAAAATATATGGACTTAATCGGATCCTTATTTTGTGCATTTATTAAAAACTTCCTAATACATGTATTTTCTGGTCATAATTAAAAATTATTTGATAAAATAGGAAAATGGGTAAATTTAATAAAATTTAGGGTGGTTAAACGCTGCGGCATTTGAGTTATTCGATTAAAATAATAAAATCTCTGCGCGTCAAACAAAAGATGCAAGATTAAACAAATCAATATACAAATAATGCATCTTCATATGTCACCCTTTTGATCACAATATAATCCCGAAACAAGCCGTTTTGCTATAAAAACCACTAACGTCGCTTTCTGAAAACGACAAGAGTTTTGTCCATTTTATTAGACTTTATAATTTATTGGTTATTTGTCTAAGCTTGAAACAAAGCTCAAGGTAGACATTTTGTTGTCATTTCAATTTATAATAATTGAAGTCATTTCGTGTTACACTTACCTCCAAATTTAACGAATGCAGTTCTTTGCAGATTTATTATATCTGTTGTCATCTTCTACGTCGTCTGTCTGCAGACAGAAGTTTCCGGACACTACACTTGGATAGTACATTTTTTTTTGTTTACATTGTACCAAAATGGACACCGGAACAAAAAATGTGATTGATGCCGTTAATAAAAAAGTGGTCTAACTACTTTAAAAAAATTCTTTTTATTTGATTTCATTTTGCAACAGTGAAATCTGGATATGTAATATTTGCAGTGAAAGGAACCAAAATGGCATGTTTTCAAGATACACTTATAAGTAATCGTAAAAGTATGTTTTGTTTGCTCTTACTATCTGGGTTTGTAATTTATTCTTTATTCAAATTTGTATGCTGGTATTTTCTTAAAATTTTTCAATGAATGTGGGTTTTATTAATGTATTTGATATATTGTTCCCCTCTTTTACAGTTATCGAAATATATAAAGGTACCAAATGGCCATTTGTTTTTGTTGTTACCATTTTACGACTTTTTGATTTATATCTCAATTTGAAATCATTAAATATTGATTCTTTATTTCAAGGAACTAAGTAATACGTCAACAATATTTCTTTTGAATGTGTTTGAATATCAATATATTTTGGGATGACGGCGCAGGACGTTGGTCGTCCAAGTAAATATAATGACCAATCATATACATTGTATATTAAATCCACATTTATTTGACTAACAGTGATACAATTTCTTTAGTTGACTTGCTGTGGTTGTCTCACGAATTGCGTTGTTGGCTCCATGTTTTTGTTGGCAAAGGCGATATTTATGTTGTGCAAAAGTACTTGTAAGTATTTTTTTTCCTTGATATGCAGTACTTCATTCTTCTAACTTTTTAAACGTATATTTGCATATAGTAAGGAGCTAACGTATTGGTCTTATACTTAGGATAAATATCAGTAAATATTATGGCCTTTAATTAAAATCAATAGTTATCAAATAAGGACTTTTTACGAGGTCAATACGTAGTTATATGGACCGTGGAGGAAAATATTGACCGAGGATGAAGTCCAAGGTCAATATTTTTCCACAGGTCCATATAACTACGTATTGACAGAGTAAAAAGTCCTTAATTGTTGTATTACATATGAATTTTTCTCTATTTATTTAAATTTAGAATAATGAGTTGGAAGAGTATATCCGGATCTATTTTTAGAAACAAGCCTTAAATATGCTTTATAAATAGTAACATATCCGAATCTATTTTTAGAAACAAGCCTTAAATATGCTTTATAAATAGTAACATGCCTTAAATATGCTTTAAAAATAGTAACAAGCCTTAAATATGCTTTAGAAATAGAATATATACACAGAATATTTTAGGGGACCACGTGACTAAATAATCCAATGAAAATGTAAGAATCATAAACCATATGTAATATTATATAAATAGTTTATATTAGTATATTAGTATATCAAACAATCGATCATTTTCCTGTTTTTCGTAAAGTCCAAATATTACATTGTTTTATGTCAACTCAATATTGATCAAAAATGGACTTTTTACGAGGCCAATACGTAGTTATATGGACCGTGGAGGAAAATATTGACCGAGGACGAAGTCCGAGGTCAATATTTTTCTACATGTCCATATAACTACGTATTGACAGAGTAAAAGGTCCTTAATTGTTATATTACATATGAATTTTTCTCTATTTATTTAAATTTAGAATAATGAGTCGGAAGAGTATATCCGGATTTATTTTTAGAAACAAGCCTTAAATATGCTTTATAAATAGTAACATATCCGGATCTATTTTTAGAAACAAGCCTTAAATATGCTTTATAAATAGTAACATGCCTTAAATATGCTTTAAAAATAGAATATATACACAGAATATTTTGGGGGGCCATTGTCTACACGAACCAATCAAAATTAGGACTTAACACACCATATGTAATATTTGTCTACATGGTACATAATTTTGTGCATAGTAATTACTCAAAAGCAAAAAATTATTGGTAATGTATTACCAGTGTAATATTTTGGGTCCCTTATATTATACTTTGGCAAATGTTTTAGGTTCCCTATATTATACTTAGGCAAATGTATGGCTGTTGATTTTATCTCGAGATTTTAAAGCTTCGTGTTTATTCTGCATTGATTGAAATCCTCACACAGAATAAAAAAATATTGTAAATTCGTACATTATGTTTATAAATCTTTATGTCTTATTACACATTTTTATAAAGTTAAGGAGTGGGAAGTAATATTTCACTTGGAAGAAATGACAATTTTAGTGTTTTAGAAATATATTGAAGAAGGAATCAATAATTCATAACTAGTATTAACGCTTTGGAATCACGTTTTTAATTTTAACAGTTAAAAAAAAGATTGATGATAAAGAATTAAGAAAGACGAATTATAAGTTAAGTGTTATGAATAAAAAATAAGAAACTATCTGGAGTCTAATAAATATGTGTTTTTATGCTGTTGTATTACCATAATAAAGAAGTGTCACGAAATTGTTGCGATGGGTTTTGTAACGCAACATAATAACTAGAAACTGTCCGGGGCTAAGGCCCTAATAATTACTAATATTATGACTGAATACATGATAAAAGAGCATGCACATTTTAAAGAATTACAACCACATGTTCGCGGCAATAAGAGAAACATATTAGAATCAAACTATGCGCGAGAGGTCCGCTATGTAAACACTAAGTGCTTATCCATTGTGAAATATATAATTGCTTACAAAACAGGTTATAATTTCATTAACACACATTTCCGTTGTAACATCACTCCCGGGTTTTTAAAATAAAGTTTCCACTACTTTTTGAGAAAATAATTATGTAGATAAAAATTCGAAACAAGATTACAAGTATAAAATAGATATAGAGTAAAAAAATGAAAATAAAAATTGACTGCTCCTGCACTCTCAATAGCTAACAGAACAAAATTCAAATTTGTTTTACATTGGAAAAATTTTAATATTTAACTAAAAAATAATCAAATAGTACACGCGTATTATACTACAGACTTATGAAATTACCAGTTGATAAGTGATCAGGTCAACCACCAGGCCCTTATACAACACCAGTTGGACTATACACATCACAGCACAGTCAGGCCCATTTGTGCTTCCTTCTCCATCCCAACCTGGGTAAAATAGTTATGTTTACAATAGAAAAGATAAAATTCTTTCAAAAAATATCCCATGCCCTCCTTTTCCTTGTAAGTTAGTGGTCTGCTGTATTGTGCTGGCTTGCTGAATTTCCATAGTAGTCACTCATTTGGACGCTATCCTAAGTTTAAGATTGAGCTATCATTATTTAACAAACTGGTATATAAACCTCGATGGGTACTCACCAGCACAGTAATTATGTTGTCTACTATTAATCATGTGCCTGTCAATGTTAAGGTGTGAGCTACAGTCTTGTGGTCAGGGTGTGCTTAACTCCAACCTTAACTAGATATCAGTCAGATGGAATCCATCTCTGTGCGCCCCGCCGAACTTTAGGTCAAGGTCTAAGGTCATCGACCATGGTATGCAACACATCGCCTTGATACCCACATACCATATATCAAAAGCCTACCTCAAAAGTTATAGCTCGGACACGATTAGTTCGGATGACGGACCGACAGACTGATCATTATAGGGTTTCACCACTAAGTGGCAGGGCCCACATTAACAACGATTGCCAGTTTTTTGCTGTAAGGCTGGGGATTTTCATTAGGTACTCCTAAAATAAAAGTTTGCACCATGTTATGGCCTTAAAATTACTGAAAGTGTGGTGTCAAATACTTAATTTAAACAAAAAACTAATAAGCCCAAATGACAGAAGTTCTTAAATACCAAGGACGCAATTATCTGTATTATGATAAGAACAAGACTTATCCAGACTTAACAAGAACAAGACATACTTAAGTATGCACTGCATACTTAAATGTATTTTATTCCGTATCTTCTTTTTATTAAAAGTCTCTTCTGGTCTTCATATTATAACCTGCCTTAAATTGGATCTATCCATTCTGACCAGACACTCTTCTCTCTCATCATGTTAGTTTAGCTATCAACCAAATGTTCTGTTTCTTTGCAAAGTACACTGAACAATTTACATTAAAGTTCTGAGTCTGATCCACCTTTATACAGGTAAAAGTAATGTTTTGTTCCATTCAACTCACAACTGTTTAATGAAATGTAAGTTGGCAAGAGAAAATATGAAATATATACACTTGGCCATAAGTTAGGGACCACCAGGATTTTAGCGGAGACGATTTTTTTTTTAAACCAATATTTTTATCAATATATAACCATCAATTGTTCATTTAAAATAGTCTACTATTTTAAAGAGTTTATGATTTTACTATTCAAAATGTATAGAAAAGACCAACAATATGTCGTTTGTAAAAATATGCCATAAAACTGCAAAAATATAACTCCAAAAAAAGTTTCAGTTTGAACCGCTTGTAATGTTACATAGAGTTGGCAGGTTGAGGTGTAAGAAGAAATCATTTTAAAACATTTATTCACCAGAGTCCCAAACATGCTCTATGGGATTCATATCCGGAGACATGGCAGGCCATGGTAATGTCTCAATTGCCTCATTTGCAAGATAATCTGTGACGATTCGTGCTCTATGAGGTCTTGCGTTGTCGTCCATGAACACGGGTCTGTTTCCATGTGGATGAGCATCAAAATGGGGCACAATACTGGGTCCAGAATCTGATCTTTGTATTTTAAAGCAGTTAAAGCAGTGCCATCTAATGGATACAAGTCGAACTTACAGTCATATAAGAAGCAGCCCCAAACTGTCACTCCGCCACCACCAAAAGCTGTAGTTCCCAGAACATGTGCAGGATCAAAAGCTGTGATGACGCCATTCCCACATCCTACCATCAACTGGTTTCAGAAGAAAATGACTTTCATCGGACCAATGAATTCTTTTCCAAGAGCGAATATTCCACCCAATATGGTCACGCGCCCACTGCAGCCGGACATCCTTATGTCTTGTGTAAGTGCTGGTCGCTTTATTTGAGTCCGTTCGCAGTTTAGCCTTCTGTTTACTGTCCGTTTACTGATTCTAACACGGACATTCCATCGACTACGCAACCTGTTTGCAGTGGTAAAAGGTTGTTGTCTAGCAAGTCTTCGAAGAAGTCTTCTCTCTCTGTTGTCTTCTTCGGTTGCCCTGATCATGGCTTTTCCCAAACAATACCAGTTTCATTATATCCTCTCATTAGCCTACTGATGACAGAATGGCTAACATTGAACCTATCTGAGTCCTGCCACTGTGTCATTCCAGCCGTTATCATACCAACTGCTTGCCATCTCTCTGCATCTGCTAGTTTTAGACGTACCCTGTTGAAATGATTTCAAAACAGGATTAACTTTACCTGTTACGCACGTGCACACGATGAAATGAAAAAAGGGGCCAAACTTGGGTTTTCAAAAGCTGAGAGCAGTGTTTTTTTAAATCTCTATTGTTATTGTATCGTGAATCGAGTGATTTAAAAATTTTAACAATAGATACTACAATCCTAGCTTTTGTTGATAACATATGTACAAAGAACCAGAAACAATTAATTTGTTTATTTATTTGAAGCATAACCTGGTGGTCCCTAACTTTTGGCCAAGTATATATATATATATATATATATATATATATATATAGAACTTAATCAGTAGGTTTTATTTAACAATGGGGCTAGTAGCAATAAAAGTCGATTTTTTATTCTTACAAGACTGATTAACCAGATTATGTTCTATAATTCGAAACTGTTGTTTACATAGTAGTATTAATATAGGTTTCTAACTTCTATCAAGATTGTGCCAGTCAGTGTAAGTAATTATTCACAATATCCAGGAAGAAAATAAGCTACTGCAAGTAAAAAAAATGTGAGAGTTATTACTTTCTGCAATATACACATGTAAAATTCTGCATTGATAAATAACATTAGCGAATAAATTTAGAGCTGATATCCATCACATTCATGAAATGTTTTTAAACATAGTTTACAGCTGTCATCTCTGTTTAAGACTGTGTATTTCAACCAGTGGTTTAAAATATCGTCCCTGAAAAATAACAAACACGATAATCAATAAATACGTTTTATTAATATGAATCCTAAAACAATATTTATATTGCATGTTCTAATGTGAAGCTAAATGCCATTATTAACTATTTAAATTTTTAACAGATTTTAACCTGAGTGATACGGATACAGCAGTAATTTCTTACCCTTCCAGAGCACCTGGACTCACCCCTCGTTCTAAGTGTGCTTCGTAGACTGTTTTTGTTTTGTGTGTATGTTAGTTTGGTCGTTGTTCACGTGTTTGTTTAAACAAAGCTTTGCCTGCACTTGTCCTATCGTTTCCTGAATACTCCTTGGTATCTTTTATTCGTTTTTTCCTTTTTTTACTTAAAAAAAGTTAAACATTTCAGAAATGCTCTAGTTCATAACAGCAAGGAATTGTTTGTAAGAATAGAAATGTATCCAAAAATGAAAGTCCTTCATATTATTCCTCTAACTTTTATATTTACCGAAAAACATGTATCTATAAATAGATTCGTTGAACTATTCTGGATCAAACTCTTTGGACAAGATTGCGAGGAAAATGCCAAACCCTGCTTCTTGAAAAATGAACTAGTCCGGGTCATCAATTCATTATCAAATCAGTCAAAGTGTTGTTTTTAGTTTTTATCTGTAACAACAATCGATATGCTTATAACATGTATACAATCAAAGCTACAAAATACACGAAGCAACACTGATAGAGGTTTAAAAGTTTTCAATACCCTGGTACTTTCCAATATTTTGTAGATACCCAAAAGTTTCAGACTTGATATTTTTATCAGTTATTTTTTTTTGGGGGGGGGGGGGGTTCACGAATTTCAGCTGACAGTCTAAATGATCTTGGCGGTTAAATTGGCAATTGGTCCACTTTAAAATCCCTGCACACAGCAGGTCTAATTTTTTTGGAGAGGAGGGATGAAAGCACTTTATAGCTCAATGTAGAAACCCAATGCATGAATCATGCACGCAGACAATAAATGCCATTTTTGTGAATAAAGTACACTTTTGTGATTAATAAGAAGAAGGAATATATGAAACAAGTATGATTAAACAAGTATAGACAGTATGGGTCTTAAACAAAATTCTGTCAACTGAACGGAAAAGGGAAAGGGGAAATTTTGATACTCAGTATGTCTTGAGAATCCTCAATTAAACACATGTATATTTGTTTGGCTTTTTTACAATAAAACACAATTCTTTTATACCAAGAATAAGATGGTGGAAAAGTAAGGTTAATATGAAAGATTTCTTTACATAAAACATAAAACATAGAACATAATTTTTCCTTACCTCTATTATTGGCCTTTTAGTTTCATGCATTTGGACAAGACAGGAGAGATAATTACTTTATTCACTACAGCTGGTTCTCCATATTATATTCCTGTAATACAGCAAAAGCCTTTACTTGCACTTATAGGCTGGTATGGTGGTAAACATGACAGACCTGCAAAAAAAATACAAGTACTTGTGTACATCTATGGCTTCAATACATAAATATATATGAAGTTTTATAGTTTTCATACTCAAACTGCTTCAAACTTTAAAAATGGAAAATATAGGTAATTTTTTAGCACAAGCCAAAGAGAGTTGACATTGTCTAGAATGTATAACTTATTTTTAGGAATGCATTATTTTATATTGTCGAAAATATAAATATTGTATGTTGTCCTAAATTCACAAAATTATCACATTGTATGAAATTATTGATTTAAATAGCAGAATCTAGAAGTATTTGCCTTTTTTCAAAAATTAGTAGTACAGTCAGTAGAAAAAATCATAGTGTGATACAGGTATCTAGTTTACAGAGGTCCGCATAAATGAAATTTAGGGAACCAGAACGGCAGGAGAGGATACATTGTCACTGACTTTACATCCCCAACAATTGTCATGTATGTCAACTGTGTTCAAATCTAAGTATTCAGTAAAACAGGCGGTAGATGGCTAAGGAGCATAAAATCTCTACATACCACATGATTAAAGCAATATGCAAAGTATCAGGCTTCTTCTTGCTATATTTGCTTAGAAAAATGCGACGCAGCCAGACGTTGCCATGGAAGCGACGCCATTAACGTTGCCGAAGTAAAGGGAAATAAGTCGTTTGCAACAATCTGCCGAAAGCGCCTTAACATACACGCGTGTCTAGTAAAAGATAAACACCGAGTCGGATAAAAATGTCCGATATTCAAATCAATAGGTTTAGAGTAACCATTTTCGTGTCAAGAAAATCCTTGTATAAATTAGGTTTCGGGTTATTTTAGTGTAAGGTCAGATTAAGATATATTTGGTTTATGTCATTACGACGACTGTTGGTCAGATAATAAACTTACTTGTTAGAAAAAAGATTTTTTTGGCTAGTAAACGCTGGGTCCGAAAAGATGTTTGATAGTCAAATTAATAGGTTTACAGTAACCTTTTTCGTATTATTGAAACCATCTAAAAATATCCTTGTATAAGTTATGATTAGGGTCATTTTAGTGTTAGGATAGATTTAGATGTATTTGGTTTATATCATTACGACGACTGCTGGTCAGGTAAAGAAACTTACTTGTTCGAAAAGTTTTTTGCTGGCTAGTAAAAAATTAAAGCTGGATCAGATAAAGATTTCGGTAGTCGAATCAAAATTTTGTAGTAACCTTTTTCGTTTTATTGAAACTATTTGAAAAATACCCTGTACAAATTAGGTTAATATTTAAATCGTTAATTTCATTACGACGGCTGCCGGTCATATAAAGAAACTAACTTGTTAGAAAAGAATTTAGCTGGCTAATAAAAGATTAACGATAGGTCCGATAGAGATGTTCAATATTCAAATCAATAGGTTTACAGTAACCTTTTTCGTATTATTGAAACCATCTGAAGAATATCCTTGTAAAAATATTGATTTGACAATTTTAGTGTATGGTTAAATCTAGATATATTTGGTTTATGTCATTACGACGACTGTTGGTCAGAAACTTTTTAGAAAAGATTTTTGCTTTCTAGTCAAATCAATACGTTTATAGTAACCCTTTTCGTACTATTGAAACCATTTGAATATTACTTGGTAAAAATTAGGTTAAGGGTTATTTTAATGTAAACTTACATTTAGATGTATTTCGCTAATGTCATTACGACGACTGTTGGCCATATACAGAAACTTACTTTGGAGAAAAGAATTTTGCTGGCTAGTAAGATTAACTCGCTATCAGATAAAAACGATCGATAGTCAAATATATAGGTTAAAGTAACCCTTTTCGTAATGTTGAAGAATATCCTTGTAGAAATAAGGTTTAGGGTTATTTTATTCTAAGAGTAGCTTAAAATGTACAAAATGTATTAGGTTTATGTCATTACGACAAGTTGTGGTTATGACCTCAAGTTGTCATAATGACAAACCAAATACTAAATCTAACCTTGCACTAAAATAACCATTAACATCTTTGTCTGACCTAGTCGTACGCTTTGAGTCTTTACGACGACTTAATGTTAGATAAAGAAACTTACTTGTTATAAAAGATTCCCAATGGCTAATAAAATAATACGAAAAAGCCATACACAGATTTTAAGGGTTATTATAATATAAGGTTAGATTTAGATGTATTTGGTTTATGTCTTTACGACGACAGCTGGACAGAGAAAGAAAATTAATTGTAATTAAAGATTTCTGCTGGCTAGTAAAAAAAAAGTGCGACATTTCACACAAAGGTGTTTTCGGTTATTTTAGTGAAATGTTAGATTTAGACCTATTTGCTATATGTCATTACGGCGATTGCTGGTCAGATTAAGAAACTTAATAGTTAAAAAAGATTTCCGCTTGCTAGTAAAATAGTACCACTGTGTCAGGCAGAGATGTTCAGGCTATCTTAGTGTATCTAATAAGATGTATCTGGCTTATGTCATTGCAAAGATATTAATGGTTATTTTTGTGTAAGGTTAGATTTCGATGTATTTGCTTTATGTCATTACGACGACTGCTGGACCAAATAGATATAAGTCTAAACTTAAACTAAAATATCACTTAACATCTTTGATTGATACATTCGTAAAGTTTTACAAGCCAGCGAAATCATTATAACGAGAAATTATCTTTAGCTGACCAGCAGTCGTCTTGATGTGACAAACCAAATACATGTAAATATAACATACTATAATTACCCTTAAAATCTTTGCCTTACACATTCGTACACTTTTACTAGCCATAGGAAATCTTTTCTTACTATTAAATTTCTTCATCAGTCCAGCAGGTTAATCAAACCTTACACTAAAATAACCCTTAACATCTTTTCCTCACACAATCGTACTCTTTTCCTAGCAGCGGAAATCCTTTCTAACAAGTCTGTTTCTTTATCTTGTCCACCAGTCGTAGTAATAACAGAAACTAAAAAACATCGAAATCTAACCTTACACTAAAATCACCCATAAACATCCATGCCTTACACAGTCGTACAGTTTGACTAGCTAAATGGAAATTGTTTCTAAAATTTAAGTTTCTTAACAAGCAGTCGTCGTAATGATATAAACCAAATACATCTAATTATAACTATACACTAAAATAAGCAATAACATCTTTGCCTCACACCGTTGTAAACTTTTGCTAGCAAGCGGAAATCTTTTATAACAAGCAGATATCTTTAGCTGAAAAGCAGTCGTCGTAATGAGATAAACCAGACACATTTAAATCTAACTTACACTAAAATAAACCTTAAACATCTTTGCCTGACAAAGTTGTACACTTTTCTAGCCAGCGGAAATTTTTTCTAACAAGTAAGTTTCTTTACCAAGAGCCTTCGTAATGATATAAACCAATACATCTAAATGAAACATGCGTTAAAATAACCCTTAACGTCTTTGCCTTACACAGTCGTGCACTTTTACTAGCCATCGTTAATCTGTTCTTACTATTAAGGATCTTTCTCTGTTCAGCAGTCGTCGTAATGACATAAACAAAATACATAAAAATCTAACCATACACTAAAATAACACTTAACACCTTTGCCTGACCCAATAGAACACTTTTACTAGCCAGTAGAAAATTATTTCATAAAAAATATGTTTCTTTATCTATCCAGCAGTTGTCGTAATGACATAAACCAAATACATCTAAGTATAACCTTACACTAAAATAAGCCTTAACATCTTTCAA
Source organism: Limnoperna fortunei (assembly GCA_944474755.1). Lineage (NCBI taxonomy): Eukaryota > Metazoa > Mollusca > Bivalvia > Mytilida > Modiolidae > Limnoperna > Limnoperna fortunei. The sequence goes on from OX104113.1 coordinate 55,995,873, forward strand.
ACAGTTAACCCTTTTGCCTTACACAGTCGTTAATTTTTGACCAGTCAGTGAAAATATTTAATAAAAAGCAGTCGTCGTAAAGACTCAAACCACATCTAAATCGAACGTTACACTAAAATAACTTTAAAATCTAGTCTTACCTAGTGATACATTTTTACTAGCCAGCGGAAATAACTTCTAACAAGTAAGTTCTTTTCATAAGCAACAGTAGTCATAATGACATAACCAAAGTTTCTTTTCAAGCAGTCGTCGTAATAACATAAATCAAATAGCTCTAAGTCTAACCTTTCACTAAATTAACCTTTCACATCTTTGCCTGACACTGTCGCACAATTTTACTAGACAGCAGAAATCTTTTATAACAAGCACGTTTCTTTATCTGACGAGCAGTCGTCGTAATGATATAAACCGAATTCATCAAAATATAACCTTACTCTAAACTAACCCTTCACATCTTGGTCTGACCTAGTCATACACTTTGTCTGCCATCGGAAATATTTTCTTATTTTTAAGTTTCTTCCTCTCACCAGCAATCGTCGTTAATGACGAAATAGATCTTTGTCTAACCTTACACTAAAATATCCCTTAACATCTTTGCCTGACACAGTCGTAAACATTTATAAGCCAGTGGAAATCTTTGGAACAAGAAAGTATCTGTAGCAGAGCAGCAGTCGTAGTAATGTGACAACCCAAATTCATCTAAATATAACATACACTAACATAACCCTTTGCATGACAAAGTCGTACACTTTTACTAACCAGAGAAAATCTGTTCTAACTAGTATGTTTCTTTACCATCAGTAGTCGTAAGTATATAAACCAAATACATCTAATTATCAGATACACTAAGATTAACCCTTAACATCTTTGCCTGACACAGTCGTACACTTTAACAAGTCAGAGGAAATTTTTCTAAAAATTATGTTTCTTAATTTTACCAGCAGTCGTCGTAATGACATATATCAAATAGGTCTGAATCTAACATTACACTTAAATAACCGAAAACACCTTTGTGTAACCTTCTCGTACACTTTAACTAGCCAATGGAAATTGGTTGTTTCTCTTTAGTTTCTTCATCTGACCAGCAGTCGTCGCAATGACATAAACCAAACACATCAAAATTTAACCTTGCACTAAAATAACTCTTAACATCTTTGCCCGAAACAATCGCCGTAATGACATAAACTAAATTGATCGATATCTAACCTTACACTGAAATAAGATTTTACAGCTTTGCCTGTCCTAGTCACAGTCCTTTACTAGCCAGTGGAAATCTTTTCTAACAAGTAATTTTTTGATATGACCAGCAGTCGTCGTAATTATACAAACCACCTACATCTAATTCTAACCTTACACTAAAATAACCAGTAATATCTTTGCCTCACACAGTCGTAAATTTTTCCTATACAGCGGAAATCTTTTATCACAAGCAGGTATCTTTAGCTGACCAGCAGTTAGTAAGTACGTAAGTAAGTAAATGCTTTATTTAAAGAGGGTAACTCAGTTAGTTAAAAACTAATCTTCCCTGAGGCCCTCATAAAGTTGTTATGATATAAACCAAATACATTTAAATATAACTTACACTAAAATAACCCTTAAAAATCTTTGCTTTACACAGTCGTACACTTTTACTAGCCAGCGGAAATCTTTTCTAACTAGTAAGTTTCTTTACCAGCAGTCTTCGTAATAATATAAACCTAACGATAAAATAACACTTAACATCTTTGCCTTGCAAAGTCGTAAACGTTTTCTGCTAGCCAGCCGAAATCTTTGATAACAAGCAATTATTTTTAGCTGACAGCAATCGCCGTAATGCGATAAACCAAATGCATATAAATCTAACTTACAATAAAATAACCCTTAACATCTTTGCCTGACACAGTCGCACACTTTTACTAGCAACAAGAAATCTTTTATAAAATGGAAGGTTCTTTACAAGCAATCGTCGTAATGATTTAAACCAAATATATCTAAATATAACCAACACTAAGATAACACTTAACATCTCTGCCTGACACAGTCGTACACTTTTACAAGCAAACGAAAATCTTTTCTAACAAGAAGGTTTCTTTACCGGAACAGCATTAGTCGTAATGACACAAATCAAATACACCTAAATTAAACCTTACACTAAAGAAATAATCCTTATTATATCTGTCTGACACAGTAGTACACTTTTACTAGCCGTTTGATATCTTTTTTAACAAGTACGTTTCCTTATCTTTACCAGCAGTAGCCGTGATGATATAAACCAAATACATACCAATCAAACATTACACTAAAATAACCGTTATCATCTTTTCCTGACACAGTCGTACACTTTTACTAGCCAGGAGAAATTTTTTCTAACTAGTAAGTGTCCAAATCTGGCCAGAAGTCGTCTTAATGACATATACAAAATAGGTCTAAATCCAAAATAACACTTAAATAACCGAAAACACCGTTGTGTGACCATGTCATTCTCGTTTACTAGCAATTAAGTTTCTTTCTCTTTCTAGCAGTCGTCGTAATGACATAAACAAAATACATCTTAATCTAACCTTTTATTTAAATAACCCCAGCGAAAATCTTTTATAACAAGAAAAAATTTCTTTATCTTACCTCAAGTCTTTGTAATGACTTAAACCAATTTCATCTTAGTTGAACCTTACACTAAAATAAACCTTAACATCTTTGCCTGACAGTCGCACACTTTTACTAGCCAGCGGAAATCTTTTTTTTTAAAACACAGGTTTTTTTTCGTGAGCAGCAGTCTTCGTAATGACACAAATAAAATACCTCTAAATCAAACCTTATACTAAAATAATCCTTAACATCTTTGCTGGACACAGTCTTACACTTTTACTAGGCAATGGATATCTTTTCTAACAAGTAAGTTTCTTTATCTGACCAGTAGTTGTCTTAATGACATATACAAAATAGGTTCTAAATCCAACATAACACTAAAATAACCGAAAACACCGTTGTCTGACCTTGTCGTTCTCTTTTACTACCTAGCTGAAATCTTTAAATACAATTAAGTTTCTCTGTCCAGCAGTCGTTTTAATGACATAAACAAAATACATCTAAATCTAACCTTTTATTTAAATAACCCTTAACATCCATGTATGCCCTTGTCGTACTCTTTTTCTAGCCAGCGAAAATCTTTTATAACAAGAACATTTCTTTATCTAACCTTAAGTCGTTGTAATGACATAAACCAATAACATCTAAATCTAACCGTACACTAAGTACGTTTCTTTATCTGACCAACAGTAGTCGTAATGATATGAACCAAATACATTTAAATCTTACTTACACTTAAATAAGCCTTCAAATCTTTGTCTGACCTAGCCAGCGGTTATCTTTTCTTACTAGCAAGTTTCTTTACCAGCAGTCGTCGTAATATAAACATTACACTAAAATAACCTATGATTGAAACCTTACATAAAATAATACTTAACATCTTTGCCTGACTCTTTCGTACACGTTTACTACCGGCGGAAATATTTTCTAACAAGTAAGTTTCGTTACCTTAGCAGCTTGTCATAATGACATAACCAAAGTTTCTTTACTGGCAGTCGTAATGACATAAAACAAATTGATCTAAGTCTACCTTTACACTAAAATACGTAAATCCATTAACATCTCTTCCTGACACAGTCATACACTTTTACTTTCCAGCGGAAATAAAAAATTCTTTCTATTAGGTTTCTTTATCTGACAAGCAGTCGTCATAATGACATAAACCAAATACATCTAATTATAACCTTACACTAAAATAACCCTTAACATATTTGCCTCACAAAGTCGTAAACTTTTCCTGACCAGCGGAAATCTTTATAAGCAGTTATCTGTAGTTAACCAGTTGTGGAATGATATAAACCAAATACATCTAAATCTATTTTGACACTAAAATAACCCTTAACATCTTTGCCTGACACATTAATACACTTTTACTAGCCAGTTACTATTAAGTTTCTTCATCCGAGCAGCAGTCGTCGTAATGACATATCTAAGATCTAAGTTTAACATCACACTAAATATCTCTTTACATCTTTGCTTGACACAGTCGTAAACCTTTACTAGAGAGCGCAAATCTTTATAACAAGCAAGTATCTTTAACTGAGCAGCAGTCGACTAAATGTGATCAACCTAATACATCTAAAAAACATACAGTAAGATAGCCCTTTACATCTTTGCTTGACACAGTCGTTCACTTTTTATTAGCCAAAGGAAGTCTTTTCTTACTATTAAGTTTCTTCATCTGACAAGCAGTCGTCGTAATGACATCAACCAAATACATCTAAATTTAACCTTACACTAAAATAATTCATAACATCTTTCCCTGACACAATCGCACACGTTTACTAGGCAGCGGAAATCTTTTTTAACAAGTAATTTTCTTCACCAGCAGTCGTCGTAATGATATAAACCAAATACATCTATAATTATAACAAACACTAAAGATAACCCTTAACATCTTAGCCCGACACGGTCGTACACTTTTACTAGCCATCGGAAATCTTTTTCTATATTCTATTCACCTTTTCATTGTGTCAGAAGAATTTACGACAATTAAATCTAAAAAAAGAATTAGCTACTAAATATGCTTGTATGAAGATAATTCTGAGTTAAAGATGCGAACATGTAAGTTTAAGATAAAAGCAATTCTGCTTTCTCATTCTTGCCATCAAAGTTCTGAACTTTCGTTTTATAAAAAACAAAGGCGAAGTACTTAATATTGTAAACGATTCTTTGTTATCCATTCAGTAGTATTTAAATAAGATTGGTAATTATTCCGCGAATTTTTAAAACATTGAACAGATTTTTTAAAGATAAGTTTTGTACCAATTTGTTTTCTCAAAAGAAATCATAAATAGTTGACATTCATGGAAAATGATATTTTAATTAATGTGTTTTACGATGTCTGTTATAGGCGTTCGACATTTAATGATACATGTATATAAGTATAAATGTTTTCCTTAAAAATCGGGAGTATTTGAAATAAGTTACTAGGGTTCACAGAGCTGCTGAGCGTGTCCTCAGGTGGCGGATAAGGGATGCCCTCTCGTTGCGAAAGGGGTTGGGGTGGGGTTCAAGTCATAACACGGAAAAGTGTTATGACTCATAGTGGGTGACGTTTTTAGAGAGTGCCATGCTACTTGCACAATATGTATCTTTGTTGTAGATTTAAAAAAAAGGCTCAACAATATTTTGCTAGTGGAATTCAAAATGTTCAACTCAATTGACTGGGATTGTCCGTTTAAACATGTACTCCGGCTTCCTTCCACCCCACCCCAATAAAAACTGGATGCCATGAAATAACTAAAATGTTGCTGAAAACCCTAAACAATCAAACAATCAAGCGTAATTATAAGCATACCTTTGTAACAACTTTTGCTGCATTTCAAAAAAATATTGCGACAAAAATCGCTGTATATTTTACAATATTTTCAATTTATGGTTAGTAAAACAATATGTTTATATTGACAATGTTTGTTCAACAGTTGAACAATTGTTTATACATAACAGTTTTATAATTGAATTTAAAAATTGGGTGACCAAAAATGTCGTAAACTAAATAAAAACATGCATACCCAAGTAACTTGTTGTTTTCTAACTGCATGTAAAAATGACGTCTGTGGAAATAAGAAGCTGTCCTTTGCTTAATGTGAAATACACCTCTTACTGAGTTGGAGGACGGGTAGGCGCAATATTTACGACAAAAATATACATGTAATAGGACACAGAAAATAGAAGAAGCCGAAATCACTAGTCGCGGAAATAAGAAAGAGGATCAATAATGAATTACGAAAATAAAATATTTACCTATAGCTACTGATGTGCCTTAGTTTTTTTAAAGGTTTATATGGCTCGACCTGCAACAATGACCTGCCTTAAAGAAATTTGCTCAAGTATATATTATAAATAAAAGAGGTGTTTTCTTAGATTAATTTATTAATTTATTTTTTACTTTTTGGAACGAGAAATTTGTTTTAACTATTCTTTTGAATACTCGCCTAAACACCATTGCCATTATATGTAAAATGTAGAATGGAAAAAAGTATCTTCCAGGGTCTTCTAACGTACATGGCACTCTGATGATTAAAACGAGACCCATTGTAAGGAAATCGGTTTTGGCGTTGAGACGATGGACCAAAGAAAAATGAGGCCTTCTTTAGTACTATACATACAAGAGAAATTATCACCACGGAATATGACCTAAGCACCATGGACTTTATCAATAAATTGAATGGACCAATTATTGATTAAATGGTCTTCCTATGTACCTGGGACATTGGCGATCAACACGAGACCCATTGGATGGTAATCACCGTTAGCATTAGGACGATGAATAAAAGTGAAATGAGGACTAATACAGTACTATGCATACAAGAAAAATTGGGACCACGGAATTGGTTCTAAGCAACATGGTAATTATATGAAAAATGAATGGACCAATAATTTATTCCAGGGTCTTCTTACGTACAATGACGATTAAAACGAGACCAATTGGAAGTTAATCGGTGTTGGCGTTGAGAAGATGGACCAAAGTAAAATGAGGCCTTCTATTGTACTTAACATTCAAGAAAAATTAGCACCACGGAATAGGTTCTATGCACCATGCGCCTAATATGTAAAACGAATGGACCAATAGTTTACTCCAGGGTCTTCTAATGAACATGGGACACTGACGATTAAAACGAGACCCATTGGTAGGTAATCGGTGTTGGCGATGAGAAGATGGACCAAAGTAAAATGAGTCTTTTTTATAGTACTAAACATAGAAGAAAAATTAGCACCACGGAAAAGGTTCTAAGTACCATGGGTCTTCTATTTTAAATGAATGGACCAAATTATTAATTCAGTGGTTTCGAATGTACCTGAGACCCTGGCGATCAAAACGAGGCCCATTGGATGGTAATCACTGTTAGGATTGGAACGATGGACCAAAGTGAAATGAGGCCTTATACAGAACTACACATAAAAGAAGAATTAGCACCACGGAATAGGTCCTAAGTACCATGGGTCTTATATGTAAAATGAATGGACCAATAATTGATTCGAGGGTCTTCTAAAGTACAGGGGACCCTGACGATTCAAACGAGACCCATTGGAAGAAAATCGGTGCTGGCGTTGAGAAGATGGATCAAAGTTAATAGAGGCCTTCTATAGTACTATACATAGAAGAAAAAATAGCATCATGGAATAAGTCCTAAGTACCATGGTTCTTATATGTAAAATGAATGGACCAATAATTGATTCCAGGGTGTTCTAACGTACATAGGGCCCTGACGACTTTAAACCAGATCCATTGGAAGTTAATCATTGCTGGCGTTGAGAAGATGGATCAAAGTCAATAGAGGCCTTCTGCAGTGCTATACATACAAGAAAAATTAGAACCACGGAAGTGGTCCTAAATACCATTGCCCTTTTATGTAAAATGAATGAAAAAAATAATTACTTCGAGTGTTTTCTAACGTACATGGGACCCTGACGATTCAAACGAAACCAATTGGAATGTAATCGGTACTGGCGTTGAGAAGATGGATCAAAGTTAATAGAGGCCTTCTATAGTGGTATACATACAAGAAAAAATAGCATCATGGAATATGTCCTAAGCACCATGGTTCTTTTATGTAAAATGAATGGACCAATAATTGAATCCAGGGTCTTCTAAGTTACATAGGGCCCTGACGATTAAAACCAGACCCATTGGAAGGTAATCGGTGCTGGCGTTGAGAAGATGGATCAAAGTTAATAGAGGCCTTCGATAGTACTATACAAATAAGAAAAAAATAGCATCATGGAATAAGTCCTAAGTTCCATCGTTCCTATATGTAAAATGAATGGACCAATAATTGAATCCAGGGTCTTCTAACGTACATGGGGCTCTGATGATTAAAACAAGACCCATTTGAAGGTAATCGATGCTGGCGTTGAGAAGATCTATTAACTTTGATCCACAAAGTTAATAGAGGCCTTCTATAGTACTATACATACAAAAAAAAATTAGCACCACGGAAGAGGTTCTAAACACCATTGCCTTTTATGTAAAATGAATGAAAAAATAATTGCTTCCAGGTCTTCTAACGTACATGGGACCCTGACGATTCAAACGAGACACAATGGAAGGTAATCGGTGCTGTCGTTGAGAAGATGGATCAAAGTTAATAGAGACCTTCTATAGTACCATACATACAAGAAAAATTAGGACCACGGAATAGGTCCTAAGTACCATGGGTCTTATATGTAAAATGAATGGCCCAATAATTGAATCCTGGGTCTTCTAACGTACATGTGGCCTCGCCGATTAAACCCAGACCCATTGGAAAGTAATCGGTGCTGGCGTTGAGAAGATGGATCAAAGTTAATAGAGGCCTTCTATAGTACTATACATACAAGAAAAAAATAGCATCATGGAATAAGTCCTAAGTACCATGGTTCTTATATGTAAAATGAATGGACCAATAATTGAATCCAGGGTCTTATAACGTACATGGGGCCCTGATGATTAACACAAGACCCATTTGAAGGTAATCGGTGCTGGAGTTGAGAAGATGTTGTTAATATTGCCCTATCAAATAAGGGCAATATTAACAACAAAGATATAATTCTGGAAGAAAATGGCAAAATAATTAATGATCAAATAGAGGTCGCCAAAACTTTTAATAACTTTTTTTATAAATGTGGCTAAAGATATTGGAAATGACAAAATAATAGATATAGATAACCACCCTAGTCTAAACAAAATAAATGAACATAAACAGGAAAATCATGAATTAAAATTTAATGAAATTGATGAGAATTATGTTAATAAACTTCTAAATAAAGTAAATATTAAAAAAGCTACAGGAAGAGATGGCATTTCACCGAAACTGTTAAAATTAGCGAAACCCATAATTGTTAAACCTATAACTAGATTAATAAACAAAAGCATAACCTCATCTGAATTTCCCGATAAACTGAAAGAAGCTCAAGTAGTACCATGCCACAAGAAAAATAATGCCCTTGATAAAACTAATTATAGACCAGTTAGCATACTTCCTTTTATCTCTAAATTTTTTGAAAGAACAATTTATGATCAATTAGTTAACTATTTTGATAATATTTACCACCCCTTTCTGTCGGCTTTTAGGTCAGGATATGGATGTCAAACTGTTTTATTAAAAATTATTGAAGACTGGAAAAAAGCTCTTGATGAAAATAAATATGTAGCAGCCATCCTAATGGACTTGTCTAAGGCTTTCGATTGCCTACCTCACAATCTACCCATGCATAAATTAAAGTCATATGGTCTGTCAAATGATAGTTTGAAACTTCTAAATAACTATTTATCTAATAGAAAACAATGTGTAAAAATAGGAAATAATTTAAGTGATTGGGATACAATTTATAAAGGTGTCCCACAGGGCTCAATTTTAGGACCTGCCTTATTCAATATTTTCTTAAACGATATATTTTACTTTATAAATGACAGTTCTTTATACAACTATGCTGATGACAACACAATTTCTTATTCTGGCTACAACATAGAACAATTAATAAATATTTTGGAAACTGACAGTCTAAATTTAATTCAATGGTTTAAAGATAATCAAATGGAAGCTAATCCCAATAAATTTCAGGCAATAGGTATAGGAAATAAAACACATGATAAACATATAACTTTTAATTTAAATAATAATATAATTAAATGTGAAAACGAAGTAAAACTATTAGGCGTAACCATTGACTATCAACTAAAATTTGACACACATATAACAAACATTTGCAAAAAGGCATCAAGACAGCTAAACGTACTTAAAAGGCTAGGAAAATACCTTAATAAATTAGGAAAATTAACAATATACCATTCTTTTATTCTTTCAAACTTTAATTTTTGCCCAGTCACATGGCACTTCTGCAGTGAACAAAACACCAAAAACATGGAAAAAATTCAGGAAAGGGCTTTAAAATTTATTTATAATGATGATAACACTAGCACATATGAAGAACTACTTGAAAAATCAAAACTCCCGTCCCTTAAAATCAGAAGAGTAAGAACTATTGCTTTAGAAACTTTTAAAATTATTAACAAAATGAGTCCAGTCTATTTACAAGATCTTGTTGAAATAAAAACACACAAATATTCTTTTAGGCATCACAACACAGCAAAACTCCCCAGTGTCAGGACAACAAGGTATGGTATAAAATCTTTTCGATATTTTTCTGCTAAAACCTGGAATGACCTGCCTGAGCATTTTAGGAATGAATCTTCATTCCAACAATTTAAAAATTTAATTAACTCATGGGATGGCAAGTCATGCCACTGCTCTGCTTGCATTTAACCTGCTTGTGCTTATAAATTATTTATTCTCTACATGTAGTGCTGCATTTATATTTAGAGTTAAAGCTGCTGTCTTAATATAGTGCTAATCTTTCTATGTCTCTCAGTATAAATATATATAGCTTTTTTGACAGCTATTGATGTGTTCAATACCATGGTAATGGTAATGGTTTCTAATAATAATATAATATTATGGTAATAGTATCTAATAATAATATAATAATAAGTCAAAAGAAGTTGTCTTTAGTATATGCTTTTATGATCTTTTATATTTTAAATGTCTTAACCTGGCTTAATCATTGGCATTTTTTCTCACTAGATGCTTATTAATACCTGCTTTTATACTTTCTAAATTATTTTAACCTGCTGTTTTTTACTGACTAGTTATTTAGCTACATGTACCTGTGCTGTTTTATGTATATTGTTTTAACATGTATGTATGTATATTTTAATATTGTGTCTCTGTTGTTGTCTATGTATGTATGTCGGATTTAAAAGCTCTGTAGAGCTTGTGTTTACTGTTTTGATACACCGACTTTAAATAAAGCTTTTTGTCTTTGTCTTTGTCTAGATGGATCAAAGTTAATAGAGGCCTTCTACAGTGCTATACATACAAGAAAAATTAACACCACGGAAGAGGTCCTAAATACCATTGCCCTTTTATGTAAAATGAATGAAAAAAATAATTGCTTCTAGGGTCTTCTAACGTACATAGGACCCTGAGGATTCAAACGAGACCCATTGGAAGGTAATCGGTGCTGGCGTTGAGAAGATTGATCAAAGTTACTTGAGGCCTTTTATAGTACTATACATACAAGAAAAAAATAGCACTTCGGAATAAGTCTTAAGTACCATGGGTCTTATATATAAAACGAATGAAAAAATAATTGCTTCAAGGGTCTTCTAACGTAAATGAAACCCTGACGATTAAAACCAGCCCCATTGGAAAGTAATCGGTGCTGGCGTTGAGAAGATGGATCAAAGTTAATAGAGACCTTCTATAGTACCACACATACAAGAAAAATTAGGACCACTGAATAGGTCTTAAGTACCATGGGTCTGAAATGTAAAACTAATGGACAAATAATTGATTCCAGTGTCTTCTAACGTACATGGAGCCTTGCCGATTAAAAACCAGACCCATTGGAAAGTAATCGGTGCTGTCGTTGAGAAGATGTTAATAGAGATCTTCTATACAAAAAAATTAGCACTACGGAAAAGGTCCCAAGTACCATGGGTCTTATATGTAAAATGAATGGACCAATAATTGATTCCATGGTTGCCTTATATACATAGGGCCCTGACGATTTTAATCCAGACCCATTGGAAGGTAATCGGTGCTGGCGTTGAGAAAATAGATCAAAGTCAATAGAAGCCTTCTGCCGTGCTATACATACAAGAAAAATTAGCACCACGGAAGTGGTCCTAAATACCATTGCCCTTTTATGTAAAATGAATGAAAAAAATAATTACGTCAAGTGACTTCTAACGTACATGGGACCCTGACGATTTACACGAGACCCATTGGAAGGTAATCGGTGCTGGCGTGGAGAAGATGGATCAAAGTTAAAAGAGGCCTTCTATAGTACTGTACATACAAGAAAAAATAGCATCATGGAATAAGTCCTAAGTACCATGGCTCTAATAGTAAAATTAATGGCCCAATCATTGATTTCAGGGTCTTCTAACGTACATAGGGCCCTGACAATTTTAAACCACACCCATTGGAAGGTAATCGGGGCAGGCGTTGAGAAGTTTGATCAAAGTTAATACAGGCCTTCTGTAGTACTATACATACAAGAAAAATTAGCATCACGGAAGAGGTCCTCAACTCTATTGCCCTTTTATGTGAAATGAATAGAAAAATGATTGCTTCTAGGGTCTTCTAACTTACATGGGACCCTGTCGGTTCAAACAAGACCCATTGGAAGGTAATCGGTGCTGGCGTTGAGAAGATCAATCAAAGTCAATAGAAGCCTTCTGCAGTGCTATACATACAAGAAAAATTACCACCACGGAATTGATCCTAAATGCCATTGCCCTTTAATGTAAAATGAATGAAAAAAATAATTGCTGCTAGGGTCTTCGAACGTACATGGGACCCTGACGATTCAAACGAAACCCATTGGAAGGTAATCGGTGCTGGCGTTGAGAAAATTGATCAAAGTTAATAGAGGCCTTCTATAGTACTATAGTACCATGGTTCTTACATGTAAAATGAATGGACCAATAATTGAATCCAGGGTCTTCTAACGTACATGTGGCCCTGACGATTAAAAGCAGACCAATTTGAAGGTAATCGGTGCTGGTGTTGAGAAGATGGATCAAAATTAATAGAGGTTTTCTATAGTACTATACATACAAGAAAAAATAGCATCATGGTATAAGTCCTAAGTACCATGGTTCTTATATGTAAAATTAATCAAACAATAATTGATTCCAGGTTCTTCTAACGTACATAGGGCCCTGACGATTTGAAAGCAGACCCATTGGAAGGTAATCGGTGCTGGCGTTGAGAATATGGATCAAAGTTAATAGAACCCTTCTATAGTAATATACATGCAAAAACATTAGCACCACGGAAGAGGTTCTAAACACCATTGCCTTTTATGTAAAATGAATGAAAAAATAATTGCTTCCAGGTCTTCTAACGTACTTGGGACCCTGTCGATTCAAACGAGACCCATTGGAAGGTAATCGGTGCTGTCGTTGAGAAGATGAATCGAGTTAATAGAGACCTTTTATAGTACCATTCATACAAGAAAAATTAGGACCATTGAATAGGTCCTAAGTACCATGGGTCTTATATGTAAAACGAATTGACAAATAATTGATTCCAGTGTCTACTAACGTACATGGGGCCTTGCCGATTAAAACCAGACCCATTGGAAAGTAATCGGTGCTGGCGTTGAGAAGATCTTTCAAAGTTAATAGAGGCCTTCTATACAAAAAAATTAGCACTACGGAATTGTTCCTAAGTACCATGGGTCTTATATGTAAAATGAATGGACCAATAATAGATTCCAGGGTCGCCTTACATACATAAGGCCCTGATTATTTTAAACAAGACCCATTGGAAGGTAATCGGTGCTGGCGTTGAGAAGATCGATCAAAGTCAATAGTCAGAGTCCTTCTGCAGTGCTATACATACAAGAAAAATTAGCACCACGGAAGTGATCCTAAATACTATTGCCCTTTTATGTAAAATGAATGAAAATAATAATTGCTTCCAGGGTCTTCTTACGTACATGGAACCCTGACGATTAAAACCAGACCCGTTGGAAGGTAATCGGTGCTGGTGTTGAGAATACGGATCAAAGTTAATAGAGGCCTTCTATAGTACAATACATACAAGAAAAAATAGCTTCATGGAATAAGTCCTAAGTACCATTGATCTGACATTTAAAATGAATGGACCAATAATTGAATCCAGGGTCTTCTAACGTCCATGTGGCCCTGACGATTAAAACCAGAACAATTTGAAGGTAATCGGTGCTGGCGTTGAGAAAATGGATCAAAATTAAGAGAGGTCTTCTATAGTAATATACATAGAAGAAAAAATAGCATCATGGTATAAGTCCTAAGTACCATGGTTCTGACATGTAAAATGAATGGACCAATAATTGAATCCAGGGTCTTCTAACGTACATGTGACCCTGAAAATTCAAACGAGACCCATTGGAAGGTAATCGGTGCTGGCGTTGAGTAGTTTGATCAAAGTTAATAGAGGCCTTCTATAGTACTATACATACAAAAAAAAATAGCTTCATGGAATAAGTCCTAAGTACCATGGTTCTTATATGTAAAATGAATGGACCAATAATTGATTCCATGGTTGCCTTATATACATAGGGCCCTGACGATTTTAATCCAGACCCATTGGAAGGTAATCGGTGCTGGCGTTGAGAAAATAGATCAAAGTCAATAGAAGCCTTCTGCCGTGCTATACATACAAGAAAAATTAGCACCACGGAAGTGGTCCTAAATACCATTGCCCTTTTATGTAAAATGAATGAAAAAAATAATTACGTCAAGTGACTTCTAACGTACATGGGACCCTGACGATATACACGAGACCCATTGGAAGGTAATCGGTGCTGGCTTGGAGAAGATGGATCAAAGTTAAAAGAGGCCTTCTATAGTACTGTACATACAAGAAAAAATAGCATCATGGAAAAAGTCCTAAGTACCATGGTTCTTATAGTAAAATTAATGGCCCAATCATTGATTTCAGGGTCTTCTAACGTACATAGGGCCCTGACAATTTTAAACCAGACCCATTGGAAGGTAATCGGTGCAGGCGTTGAGAAGTTTGATCAAAGTTAATACAGGCCTTCTGTAGTACTATACATACAAGAAAAATTAGCATCATGGAAGAGGTCCTCAACTCTATTGCCCTTTTATGTGAAATGAATAGAAAAATAATTGCTTCTAGGGCCTTCTAACGTACATGGGACCCTGACGATTCAAACGAAACCCTTTGGAAGGTAGTCAGTTCTGGCGTTGAGAAGTTTGATCAAAGTTAATACAGGCCTTCTGTAGTGCTATACATACAATAAAAATTAGAACCACGGAAGAGGTCCTCATCTCCATTGCCCTTTTATGTGAAATGAATAGAAAAATAATTGCTTCTAGGGTCTTCTAACGTACATGGGACCCTGTCGGTTCAAACAAGACCCATTGGAAGGTAATCGGTGCTGGCGTTGAGAAGATCAATCAAAGGCAATAGAAGCCTTCTGCAGTGCTATACATACAAGAAAAATTAGCACCACGGAATTGATCCTAAATACCATTGCCCTTTTATGTAAAATGAATGAAAAAAATAATTGCTGCTAGGGTCTTCGAACGTACATGGGACCCTGACGATTCAAACGAAACCCATTGGAAGGTAATCGGTGCTGGCGTTGAGAAGATTGATCAAAGTTAATAGAGGCCTTCTATAGTACTATAGTACCATGGTTCTTACATGTAAAATGAATGGACCAATAATTGAATCCAGGGTCTTCTAACGTACATGTGGCCCTGACGATTAAAAGCAGACCAATTTGAAGGTAATCGGTGCTGGTGTTGAGAAGATGGATCAAAATTAATAGAGGTTTTCTATAGTACTATACATACAAGAAAAAATAGCATCATGGTATAAGTCCTAAGTACCATGGTTCTTATATGTAAAATTAATGGACCAATAATTGATTCCAGGATCTTCTAACGTACATAGGGCCCTGACGATTTGAAAGCAGACCCATTGGAAGGTAATCATTGCTGGCGTTGAGAATATGGATCAAAGTTAATAGAAACCTTCTATAGTACTATACATGCAAAAAAATTAGCACCACGGAAGAGGTTCTAAACACCATTTCCTTTTATGTAAAATGAATGAAAAAATAATTGCTTCCAGGTCTTCTAACGTACTTGGGACCCTGTCGATTCAAACGAGACCAATTGGAAGGTAATCGGTGCTGTCGTTGAGAAGATGGATCAAGGTTAATAGAGACCTTCTATAGTATCATACATACAAGAGAAATTAGGACCACGGAATAGGTCCTAAGTACCATGGGTCTGAAATGTAAAACTAATGGACAAATAATTGATTCCAGTGTCTTCTAACGTACATGGGGCCTTGCCGATTAAAACCAGACCCATTGGAGAGTAATCGGTGCTGTCGTTGAGAAGATGGTTCAAAGTTAATAGAGGTCTTCTATACAAAAAAATTAGCACTACGGAAAAGGTCCAAAGTACCATGGGTCTTGTATGTAAAATGAATGGACCAATAATTGATTCCATGGTCGCCTTACATACATAGGGTCCTGACGATTTTAAACCAGACCCATTGGAAGGTAATCGGTGCTGGCGTTGAGAAAATAGATCAAAGTCAATAGAGGACTTCTGCCGTGCTATACATACAAGAAAAATTAGCACCACGGAAGTGGTCCTAAATACCATTGCCCTTTTATGTAAAATGAATGAAAAAAATAATTACGTCAAGTGACTTCTAACGTACATGGGACCCTGACGATTTCAACGAGACCCATTGGAAGGTAATCGGTGCTGGCGTTGAGAAGATGGATCAAAGTTAAAAGAGGACTTATATAGTACTGTACATACAAGAAAAAATAGCATCATGGAATAAGTCCTAAGTACCATGATGGTTCTTATAGTAAAATTAATGGCCCAATCATTGATTTCGGGTCTTCTAACGTACATAGGGCCCTGACAATTTTAAACCAGACCCATTGGAAAGTAATCGGTGCTGGCGTTGAGAAGTTTGATCAAAGTTATTACAGGCCTTCTGTAGTACTATACATACAAGAAAAATTAGCATCATGGAAGAGGTCCTCAACTCTATTGCCCTTTTATGTGAAATGAATAGAAAAATAATTGCTTCTAGGGTCTTCTAACGTACATGGGACCCTGACGATTCAAAACGAAACCCTTTGGAAGGTAATCAGTGCTGGCGTTGAGAAGTTTGATCAAAGTTAATACAGGCCTTCTGTAGTGCTATACATACAAGTAAAATTAGAACCACGGAAGAGGTCCTCATCTCCATTGCCCTTTTATGTGAAATGAATAGAAAAATAATTGCTTCTAGAGTCTTCTAACGTACATGAGACCCTGACGATTCAAACGAGACCCATTGGAAGGTAATCGGTGCTGGGGTTGAGAAGTTTGATCAAAGTTAATAGAGGCCTTCTATAGTACTATACATACAAGAAAAAATAGCATGATGGAATAAGTCCTAAGTACCATGGTTCTTATATGTAAAATAAATGGACCAATAATTGAATCCAGGGTCTTCTAACGTACATGGGGCCCTGACGATTAAAACAAGACCCATTTGAAGGTAATCGGTGCTGGCGTTGAGAAGATCTATTAACTTTGATCCACAAAGTTAAGAGAGGCCTTCTATAGTACTATACATAACAAAAAATTAGCACCACGGAAGAGGTCCTAACACCATTGCCTTTTATGTGAAATGAATGAAAAAATAATTGCTTCCAGGTCTCCTAACGTACACGGGACCCTGACCATTCAAACGACACCAATTGGAAGGTAATCGGTGCTGTCGTTGAGAAGATGGATCAAGGTTAATAAAGACCTTCTATAGTACCATGCATACAAGAAATATTAGGACCACGGAATAGGTCCTAAGTACCATGGGTCTGAAATGTAAAACTAATGGACAAATAATTGATTCCAGTGTCTTCTAACGTACATGGGGCCTTGCCGATTAAAACCAGACCCATTGAAAAGTAATCGGTGCTGTCGTTGAGAAGATGGTTCAAAGTTAATAGAGGTCTTCTATACAAAAAAATTAGCACTACGGAAAAGGTCCAAAGTACCATGGGTCTTATATGTAAAATGAATGGACCAATAATTGATTCCATGGTCGCCTTACATACATAGGGTCCTGACGATTTTAAACCAGACCCATTGGAAGGTAATCGGTGCTGGCGTTGAGAAAATAGATCAAAGTCAATAGAGGACTTCTGCCGTGCTATACATACAAGAAAAATTAACACCACGGAAGTGGTCCTAAATACCATTGCCCTTTTTCTGTAAAATGCATGAAAAAAATAATTACATCAAGTGACTTCTAACGTACATGGGACCCTGACGATTTAAACGAGACCCATTGGAAGGTAATCGGTGCTGGCGTTGAGAAGATGGATCAAAGTTAAAAGAGGCCTTATATAGTACTGTACATACAAGAAAAAATAGCATCATGGAATAAGTCCTAAGTACCATGATGGTTCTTATAGTAAAATTAATGGCCCAATCATTGATTTCAGGGTCTTCTAACGTACATAGGGCCCTGACAATTTTAAACCAGGCTCATTGGAAAGTAATCGGTGCTGGCGTTGAGAAGTTTGATCAAAGTTAATACAGGCCTTCTGTAGTACTATACATACAAGAAAAATTAGCATCATGGAAGAGGTCCTCAACTCTATTGCCCTTTTATGTGAAATGAATAGAAAAATAATTGCTTCTAGGGTCTTCTAACGTACATGGGACCCTGACGATTCAAACGAAACCCTTTGGAAGGTAGTCAGTGCTGGCGTTGAGAAAATAGATCAAAGTCAATAGAGGCCTTCTGTAGTGCTATACATACATGAAAAATTAGAACCACGGAAGAGGTCCTCATCTCCATTGCCCTTTTATGTGAAATGAATAGAAAAATAATTGCTTCTAGGGTCTTCTAACGTACATGAGACCCTGACGATTCAAACGAGACCCATTGAAAGGTAATCGGTGCTGGGGTTGAGAAGTTTGATCAAAGTTAATAGAGGCCTTCTATAGTACTATACATACAAGAAAAAATAGCATGATGGAATAAGTCCTAAGTACCATGGTTCTTATATGTAAAATAAATGGACCAATAATTGAATCCAGGGTCTTCTAACGTACACGGGGCCCTGACGATTAAAACAAGACCCATTTGAAGGTAATCGGTGCTGGCGTTGAGAAGATCTATTAACTTTGATCCACAAAGTTAAGAGAGGCCTTCTATAGTACTATACATAAAAAAAAAATTAGCACCACGGAAGAGGTCCTAAACACCATTGCCTTTTATGTGAAATGAATGAAAAAATAATTGCTTCCAGGTCTCCCAACGTACATGGGACCCTGACCATTCAAACGACACCAATTGGAAGGTAATAGGTGCTGTCGTTGAGAAGATGGATCAAGGTTAATAAAGACCTTCTATAGTACCATGCATACAAGAAATATTAGGACCACGGAATAGGTCCTAAGTACCATGGGTCTGAAATGTAAAACTAATGGACAAATAATTGATTCCAGTGTCTTCTAACGTACATGGGGCCTTGCCGATTAAAACCAGACCCATTGAAAAGTAATCGGTGCTGTCGTTGAGAAGATGGTTCAAAGTTAATAGAGGTCTTCTATACAAAAAAATTAGCACTACGGAAAAGGTCCAAAGTACCATGGGTCTTATATGTAAAATGAATGGACCAATAATTGATTCCATGGTCGCCTTACATACATAGGGTCCTGACGATTTTAAACCAGACCCATTGGAAGGTAATCGGTGCTGGCGTTGAGAAAATAGATCAAAGTCAATAGAGGACTTCTGCCGTGCTATACATACAAGAAAAATTAGCACCACGGAAGTGGTCCTAAATACCATTGCCCTTTTATGTAAAATGAATGAAAAAAATAATTACGTCAAGTGACTTCTAACGTACATGGGACCCTGACGATTTAAACGAGACCCATTGGAAGGTAATCGGTGCTGGCGTTGAGAAGATGGATCAAAGATAAAAGAGGCCTTATATAGTACTGTACATACAAGAAAAAATAGCATCTTGGAATAAGTCCTAAGTACCATGATGGTTCTTATAGTAAAATTAATGGCCCAATAATTGATTTCAGGGTCTTCTAACGTACATAGGGCCCTGACAATTTTAAACCAGACCCATTGGAAAGTAATCGGTGCTGGCGTTGAGACGTTTGATCAAAGTTAATACAGGCCTTCTGTAGTACTATACATACAAGAAAAATTAGCATCATGGAAGAGGTCCTCAACTCTATTGCCCTTTTATGTGAAATGAATAGAAAAATAATTGCTTCTAGGGTCTTCTAACGTACATGGGACCCTGACGATTCAAACGAAACCCTTTGGAAGGTAGTCAGTGCTGGCGTTGAGAAGTTTGATCAAAGTTAATACAGGCCTTCTGTAGTGCTATACATACAAGAAAAATTAGAACCACGGAAGAGGTCCTCATCTCCATTGCCCTTTTATGTGAAATGAATAGAAAAATAATTGCTTCTAGGGTCTTCTAACGTACATGAGACCCTGACGATTCAAACGAGACCCATTGGAAGGTAATCGGTGCTGGGTTTGAGAAGTTTGATCAAAGTTAATAGAGGCCTTCTATAGTACTATACATACAAGAAAAAATAGCATGATGGAATAAGTCCTAAGTACCATGGTTCTTATATGTAAAATAAATGGACCAATAATTGAATCCAGGGTCTTCTAACGTACATGGGGCCCTGATGATTAAAACAAGACCCATTTCAAGGTAATTGGTGCTGGCCTTGAGAAGATCTATTAACTTTGATCCACAAAGTTAAGAGAGGCCTTCTATAGTACTATACATAAAAAAAAATTAGCACCACGGAAGAGGTCCTAAACACCATTGCCTTTTATGTGAAATGAATGAAAAAATAATTGCTTCCAGGTCTCCTAACGTACATGGGACCCTGACCATTCAAACGACACCAATTGGAAGGTAATCGGTGCTGTCGTTGAGAAGATGGATCAAGGTTAATAAAGACCTTCTATAGTACCATGCATACAAGAAATATTAGGACCACGGAATAGGTCCTAAGTACCATGGGTCTGAAATGTAAAACTAATGGACAAATAATTGATTCCAGTGTCTTCTAACGTACATGGGGCCTTGCCGATTAAAACCAGACCCATTGAAAAGTAATCGGTGCTGTCGTTGAGAAGATGGTTCAAAGTTAATAGAGGTCTTCTATACAAAAAAATTAGCACTACGGAAAAGGTCCAAAGTACCATGGGTCTTATATGTAAAATGAATGGACCAATAATTGATTCCATGGTCGCCTTACATACATAGGGTCCTGACTATTTTAAACCAGACCCATTGGAAGGTAATCGGTGCTGGCGTTGAGAAAATAGATCAAAGTCAATAGAGGACTTCTGCCGTGCTATACATACAAGAAAAATTAGCACCACGGAAGTGGTCCTAAATACCATTGCCCTTTTATGTAAAATGAATGAAAAAAATAATTACGTCAAGTGACTTCTAACGTACATGGGACCCTGACTATTTAAACGAGACCCATTGGAAGGTAATCGGTGCTGGCGTTGAGAAGATGGATCAAAGTTAAAAGAGGCCTTATATAGTACTGTACATACAAGAAAAAACAGCATCTTGGAATAAGTCCTAAGTACCATGATGGTTCTTATAGTAAAATTAATGGCCCAATAATTGATTTCAGGGTCTTCTAACGTACATAGGGCCCTGACAATTTTAAACCAGACCCATTGGAAAGTAATCGGTGCTGGCGTTGAGACGTTTGATCAAAGTTAATACAGGCCTTCTGTAGTACTATACATACAAGAAAAATTAGCATCATGGAAGAGGTCCTCAACTCTATTGCCCTTTTATGTGAAATGAATAGAAAAATAATTGCTTCTAGGGTCTTCTAACGTACATGGGACCCTGACGATTCAAACGAAACCCTTTGGAAGGTAGTCAGTGCTGGCGTTGAGAAGTTTGATCAAAGTTAATACAGGATTTCTGTAGTGCTATACATACAAGAAAAATTAGAACCACGGAAGAGGTCCTCATCTCCATTGCCCTTTTATGTGAAATGAATAGAAAAATAATTGCTTCTAGGGTCTTCTAACGTACATGAGACCCTGACGATTCAAACGAGACCCATTGGAAGGTAATCGGTGCTGGGTTTGAGAAGTTTGATCAAAGTTAATAGAGGCCTTCTATAGTACTATACATACAAGAAAAAATAGCATGATGGAATAAGTCCTAAGTACCATGGTTCTTATATGTAAAATAAATGGACCAATAATTGAATCCAGGGTCTTCTAACGTACATGGGGCCCTGATGATTAAAACAAGACCCATTTCAAGGTAATTGGTGCTGGCCTTGAGAAGATCTATTAACTTTGATCCACAAAGTTAAGAGAGGCCTTCTATAGTACTATACATAAAAAAAAAATTAGCACCACGGAAGAGGTCCTAAACACCATTGCCTTTTATGTGAAATGAATGAAAAAATAATTGCTTCCAGGTCTCCTAACGTACATGGGACACTGACCATTCAAACGACACCAATTGGAAGGTAATCGGTGCTGTCGTTGAGAAGATGGATCAAGGTTAATAAAGACCTTCTATAGTACCATGCATACAAGAAATATTAGGACCACGGAATAGGTCCTAAGTACCATGGGTCTGAAATGTAAAACTAATGGACAAATAATTGATTCCAGTGTCTTCTAAAGTACATGGGACCTTGCCGATTAAAAACCAGACCCATTGAAAAGTAATCGGTGCTGTCGTTGAGAAGATGGTTCAAAGTTAATAGAGGTCTTCTATACAAAAAAATTAGCACTACGGAAAAGGTCCCAAGTACCATGGGTCTTATATGTAAAATGAATGGACCAATAATTGATTCCATGGTCTCCTTACATACATAGGGCCCTGACGATTTTAAACCAGACCCATTGGAAGGTAATCGGTGCTGGCGTTGAGAAAATAGATCAAAGTCAATAGAGGCCTTCTGCCGTGCTATGCATGCAAGAAAAATTAGCACCACGGAAGTGGTCCTAAATACCATTGCCCTTTTATGTAAAATGAATGAAAAAAATAATAACGTCAAGTGACTTCTAACGTACATGGGACCCTGACGATATACACGAGACCCATTGGAAGGTAATCGGTGCTGGCGTGGAGAAGATGGATCAAAGTTAAAAGAGGCCTTCTATAGTACTGTACATACAAGAAAAAATAGCATCATGGAAAAAGTCCTAAGTACCATGGTTCTTATAGTAAAATTAATGGCCCAATCATTGATTTCAGGGTCTTCTAACGTACATAGGGCCCTGACAATTTTAAACCAGACCCATTGGAAGGTAATCGGTGCAGGCGTTGAGAAGTTTGATCAAAGTTAATACAGGCCTTTGTAGTACTATACATACAAGAAAAATTAGCATCACGGAAGAGGTCCTCAACTCTATTGCCCATTTATGTGAAATCAATAGAAAAATAATTGCTTCTAGGGTCTTCTAACGTACATGGGACCCTGTCGGTTCAAACAAGACCCATTGGAAGGTAATCGGTGCTGGCGTTGAGAAGATCAATCAAAGGCAATAGAAGCCTTCTGCAGTGCTATACATACAAGAAAAATTAGCACCACGGAATTGATCCTAAATACCATTGCCCTTTTATGTAAAATGAATGAAAAAAATAATTGCTGCTAGGGTCTTCTAACGTACATGGGACCCTGACGATTCAAACGAAACCCATTGGAAGGTAATCGGTGCTGGCGTTGAGAAGATTGATCAAAGTTAATAGAGGCCTTCTATAGTACTATAGTACCATGGTTCTTACATGTAAAATGAATGGACCAATAATTGAATCCAGGGTCTTCTAACGTACATGTGGCCCTGACGATTAAAAGCAGACCAATTTGAAGGTAATCGGTGCTGGTGTTGAGAAGATGGATCAAAATTAATAGAGGTTTTCTATAGTACTATACATACAAGAAAAAATAGCATCATGGTATAAGTCCTAAGTACCATGGTTCTTATATGTAAAATTAATGGACCAATAATTGATTCCAGGATCTTCTAACGTACATAGGGCCCTGACGATTTGAAAGTAGACCCATTGGAAGGTAATCATTGCTGGCGTTGAGAATATGGATCAAAGTTAATAGAAACCTTCTATAGTACTATACATGCAAAAAAATTAGCACCACGGAAGAGGTTCTAAACACCATTTCCTTTTATGTAAAAATGAATGAAAAAATAATTGCTTCCAGGTCTTCTAACGTACTTGGGACCCTGTCGATTCAAACGAGACCCATTGGAAGGTAATCGGTGCTGTCGTTGAGAAGATGGATCAAGGTTAATAGAGACCTTCTATAGTATCATACATACAAGAGAAATTAGGACCACTGAATAGGTCCTAAGTACCATGGGTCTGAAATGTAAAACTAATGGACAAATAATTGATTCCAGTGTGTTCTAAAGTACATGGGGAATTGCCGATTAAAAACCAGAACCATTGGAAAGTAATCGGTGCTGTCGTTGAGAAGATGGTTCAAAGTTAATAGAGGTCTTCTATACAAAAAAATTAGCACTGCGGAAAATGTCCCAAGTACCATGGGTCTTATATGTAAAATGAATGGACCAATAATTGATTCCATGGTCGCCTTAGATACATAGGGCCCTGACAATTTTAAAACAGACCCATTGGAAGGTAATCGGTGAAGAAAATAGATCAAAGTCAATAGAGGCCTTCTGCCGTGCTAAACATACAAGAAAAATTAGCACCACGGAAGTGGTCCTAAATACCATTGCCCTTTTATGTAAAATGAATGAAAAAAATAATTACGTCAAGTGACTTCTAACGTACATGGGACCCTGACGATTTAAACGAGACCCATTGGAAGGTAATCGGCGCTGGCGTGGAGAAGATGGATCAAAGTTAAAAGAGGCCTTCTATAGTACTGTAAATACAAGAAAAAACAGCATCATGGAATAAGTCCTAAGTACCATGGTTCTTATAATAAAATTAATGGCCCAATCATTGATTTCAGGGTCTTCTAACGTACATAGGGCCCTGACAATTTGAAAGCAGACCCATTGGAAGGTAATCGGTGCAGGCGTTGAGAAGTTTGATCAAAGTTAATACCGGCCTTCTGTAGTACTATACATACAAGAAAAATTAGAACCACGGAAGAGGTCCTCATCTCCATTGCCCTTTTATGTGAAATGAATAGAAAAATAATTCCTTCTAGGGTCTTCTAACGTACATGAGACCCTGACGATTCAAACGGGACCCATTGGAAGGTAATCGGTGCTGGGGTTGAGAAGTTAATAGAGGCCTTCTATAGTACTATATATACAAGAAAAAATAGCATGATGGAATAAGTCCTAAGTACCATGGTTTTTATATGTAAAATAAATGGACCAATAATTGAATCCAGGGTCTTCTAACGTACATGGGGCCCTGATGATTAAAACAAGACCCATTTGAAGGTAATCGGTGCTGGCGTTGAGAAGATCTATTAACTTTGATCCACAAAGTTAAGAGAGGCCTTCTATAGTACTATACATTAAAAAAAAATTAGCACCACGGAAGAGGTCCTAAACATCATTGCCTTTTATGTGAAATGAATGAAAAAATAATTGCTTCCAGGTCTCCTAACGTACTTGGGACCCTGACCATTCAAACGACACCAATTGGAAGGTAATCGGTGCTGTCGTTGAGAAGATGGATCAAGGTTAATAAAGACCTTCTATAGTACCATGCATACAAGAAATATTAGGACCACGGAATAGCTCCTAAGTACCATGGGTCTGAAATGTAAAACTAATGGACAAATAATTGATTCCAGTGTCTTCTAACGTACATGGGGCCTTGCCGATTAAAAACCAGACCCATTGAAAAGTAATCGGTGCTGTCGTTGAGAAGATGGTCCAAAGTTAATAGAGGTCTTCTATACAAAACAATTAGCACTACGGAAAAGGTCCCAAGTACCATGGGTCTTATATGTAAAATGAATGGACCAATAATTGATTCCATAATCGCCTTACATACATAGGGCCCTGACGATTTTAAACCAGACCCATTGGAAGGTAATCGGTGCTGGCGTTGAGAAAATAGATCAAAGTCAATAGAGGCCTTCTGCCGTGCTATACATGCAAGAAAAATTAGCACCACGGAAGTGGTCCTAAATACCATTGCCCTTTTATGTAAAATGAATGAAAAAAATAATTACGTCAAGTGACTTCTAACGTACATGGGACCCTGACGATATACACGAGACCCATTGGAAGGTGATCGGTGCTGGCGTGGAGAAGATGGATCAAAGTTAAAAGAGGCCTTCTATAGTACTGTACATACAAGAAAAAATAGCATCATGGAAAAAGTCCTAAGTACCATGGTTCTTATAGTAAAATTAATGGCACAATCATTGATTTCAGGGTCTTCTAACGTACATAGGGCCGTGACAATTTTAAACCAGACCCATTGGAAAGTAATCGGTGCAGGCGTTGAGAAGTTTGATCAAAGTTAATACAGGCCTTTGTAGTACTATACATACAAGAAAAATTAGCATCACGGAAGAGGTCCTCAACTCTATTGCCGATTTATGTGAAATGAATAGAAAAATAATTGCTTCTAGGGTCTTCTAACGTACATGGGACCCTGTCGATTCAAACAAGACCCATTGGAAGGTAATCGGTGCTGGCGTTGAGAAGATCAATCAAAGGCAATAGAAGCCTTCTGCAGTGCTATACATACAAGAAAAATTAGCACCACGGAATTGATCCTAAATACCATTGCCCTTTTATGTAAAATGAATGAAAAAAATAATTGCTGCTAGGGTCTTCGAACGTACATGGGACCCTGACGATTCAAACGAAACCCATTGGAAGGTAATCGGTGCTGGCGTTGAGAAGATTGATCAAAGTTAATAGAGGCCTTCTATAGTACTATAGTACCATGGTTCTTACATGTAAAATGAATGGACCAATAATTGAATCCAGGGTCTTCTAACGTACATGTGGCCCTGACGATTAAAAGCAGACCAATTTGAAGGTAATCGGTGCTGGTGTTGAGAAGATGGATCAAAATTAATAGAGGTTTTCTATAGTACTATACATACAAGAAAAAATAGCATCATGGTATAAGTCCTAAGTACCATGGTTCTTATATGTAAAATTAATGGACCAATAATTGATTCCAGGATCTTCTAACGTACATAGGGCCCTGACGATTTGAAAGCAGACCCATTGGAAGGTAATCAGTGCTGGCGTTGAGAATATGGATCAAAGTTAATAGAAACCTTCTATAGTACTATACATGCAAAAAAATTAGCACCACGGAAGAGGTTCTAAACACCATTTCCTTTTATGTAAAATGAATGAAAAAATAATTGCTTCCAGGTCTTCTAACGTACTTGGGACCCTGTCGATTCAAACGAGACCCATTGGAAGGTAATCGGTGCTGTCGTTGAGAAGATGGATCAAGGTTAATAGAGACCTTCTATAGTATCATACATACAAGAGAAATTAGGACCACTGAATAGGTCCTAAGTACCATGGGTCTGAAATGTAAAACTAATGGACATATAATTGATTCAAGTGTCTTCTAACGTACATGGGGAATTGCCGATTAAAAACCAGACCCATTGGAAAGTAATCGGTGCTGTCGTTGAGAAGATGGTTCAAAGTTAATAGAGGTCTTCTATATAAAAAAATTAGCACTGCGGAAAAAGTCCCAAGTACCATGGGTCTTATATGTAAAATGAATGGACCAATAATTGATTCCATGGTCGCCTTACATACATAGGGCCCTGACGATTTTAAACCAGACCCATTGGAAGGTAATCGGTGCTGGCGTTGAGAAAATAGATCAAAGTCAATAGAGGCCTTCTGCCGTGCTAAACATACAAGAAAAATTAGCACCACGGAAGTGGTCCTAAATACCATTGCCCTTTTATGTAAAATGAATGAAAAAAATAATTACGTCAAGTGACTTCTAACGTACATGGGACCCTGACGATTTAAACGAGACCCATTGGAAGGTAATCGGCGCTGGCGTGGAGAAGATGGATCAAAGTTAAAAGAGGCCTTCTATAGTACTGTAAATACAAGAAAAAACAGCATCATGGAATAAGTCCTAAGTACCATGGTTCTTATAATAAAATTAATGGCCCAATCATTGATTTCAGGGTCTTCTAACGTACATAGGGCCCTGACAATTTGAAAGCAGACCCATTGGAAGGTAATCGGTGCAGGCGTTGAGAAGTTTGATCAAAGTTAATACAGGCCTTCTGTAGTACTATACATACAAGAAAAATTAGCATCACGGAAGAGGTCCTCATCTCCATTGCCCTTTTATGTGAAATGAATAGAAAAATAATTGCTTCTAGGGTCTTCTAACGTACATGAGACCCTGACGATTCAAACGAGACCCATTGGAAGGTAATCGGTGCTGGGGTTGAGAAGTTTGATCAAAGTTAATAGAGGCCTTCTATAGTACTATACATACAAGAAAAAATTGCATGATGGAATAAGTCCTAAGTACCATGGTTCTTATATGTAAAATAAATGGACCAATAATTGAATCCAGGGTCTTCTAACGTACATGTGGCCCTGACGATTAAAACAAGACCCATTTGAAGGTAATCGGTGCTGGCGTTGAGAAGATCTATTAACTTTGATCCACAAAGTTAAGAGAGGCCTTCTATAGTACTATACATAAAAAAAAAATTAGCACCACGGAAGAGGTCCTAAACACCATTGCCTTTTATGTGAAATGAATGAAAAAATAATTGCTTCCAGGTCTCCTAACGTACATGGGACCCTGACCATTCAAACGACACCAATTGGAAGGTAATCGGTGCTGTCGTTGAGAAGATGGATCAAGGTTAATAAAGACCTTCTATAGTACCATGCATACAAGAAATATTAGGACCACGGAATAGCTCCTAAGTACCATGCGTCTGAAATGTAAAACTAATGGACAAATAATTGATTCCAGTGTCTTCTAACGTACATGGGGCCTTGCCGATTAAAAACCAGACCCATTGAAAAGTAATCGGTGCTGTCGTTGAGAAGATGGTTCAAAGTTAATAGAGGTCTTCTATACAAAAAAATTAGCACTACGGAAAAGGTCCCAAGTACCATGGGTCTTATATGTAAAATGAATGGACCAATAATTGATTCCATGGTCGCCTTACATACATAGGGCCCTGACGATTTTAAACCAGACCCATTGGAAGGTAATCGGTGCTGGCGTTGAGAAAATAGATCAAAGTCAATAGAGGCCTTCTGCCGTGCTATACATGCAAGAAAAATTAGCACCACGGAAGTGGTCCTAAATACCATTGCCCTTTTATGTAAAATGAATGAAAAAAATAATTACGTCAAGTGACTTCTAACGTACATGGGACCCTGACGATATACACGAGACCCATTGGAAGGTAATCGGTGCTGGCGTGGAGAAGATGGATCAAAGTTAAAAGAGGCCTTCTATAGTACTGTACATACAAGAAAAAATAGCATCATGGAAAAAGTCCTAAGTACCATGGTTCTTATAGTAAAATTAATGGCACAATCATTGATTTCAGGGTCTTCTAACGTACATAGGGCCCTGACAATTTTAAACCAGACCCATTGGAAGGTAATCGGTGCAGGCGTTGAGAAGTTTGATCAAATTTAATACAGGCCTTTGTAGTACTATACATACAAGAAAAATTAGCATCACGGAAGAGGTCCTCAACTCTATTGCCCATTTATGTGAAATGAATAGAAAAATAATTGCTTCTAGGGTCTTCTAACGTACATGGGACCCTGTCTATTCAAACAAGACCCATTGGAAGGTAATCGGTGCTGGCGTTGAGAAGATCAATCAAAGGCAATAGAAGCCTTGTGCAGTGCTATACATACAAGAAAAATTAGCACCACGGAATTGATCCTAAATACCATTGCCCTTTTATGTAAAATGAATGAAAAAAATAATTGCTGCTAGGGTCTTCGAACGTACATGGGACCCTGACGATTCAAACGAAACCCATTGGAAGGTAATCGGTGCTGGCGTTGAGAAGATTGATCAAAGTTAATAGAGGCCTTCTATAGTACTATAGTACCATGGTTCTTACATGTAAAATGAATGGACCAATAATTGAATCCAGGGTCTTCTAACGTACATGTGGCCCTGACGATTAAAAGCAGACCAATTTGAAGGTAATCGGTGCTGGTGTTGAGAAGATGGATCAAAATTAATAGAGGTTTTCTATAGTACTATACATACAAGAAAAAATAGCATCATGGTATAAGTCCTAAGTACCATGGTTCTTATATGTAAAATTAATGGACCAATAATTGATTCCAGGATCTTCTAACGTACATAGGGCCCTGACGATTTGAAAGCAGACCCATTGGAAGGTAATCAGTGCTGGCGTTGAGAATATGGATCAAAGTTAATAGAAACCTTCTATAGTACTATACATGCAAAAAAATTAGCACCACGGAAGAGGTTCTAAACACCATTTCCTTTTATGTAAAATGAATGAAAAAATAATTGCTTCCAGGTCTTCTAACGTACTTGGGACCCTGTCGATTCAAACGAGACCCATTGGAAGGTAATCGGTGCTGTCGTTGAGAAGATGGATCAAGGTTAATAGAGACCTTCTATAGTATCATACATACAAGAGAAATTAGGACCACTGAATAGGTCCTAAGTACCATGGGTCTGAAATGTAAAACTAATGGACAAATAATTGATTCCAGTGTCTTCTAACGTACATGGGGCCTTGCCGATTAAAAACCAGACCCATTGGAAAGTAATCGGTGCTGTCGTTGAGAAGATGGTACAAAGTTAATAGAGGTCTTCTATACAAAAAAATTAGAACTGCGGAAAAAGTCCCAAGTACCATGGGTCTTATATGTAAAATGAATGGACCAATAATTGATTCCATGGTCGCCTTACATACATGGGGCCCTGACGATTTTAAACCAGACCCATTGGAAGGTAATCGGTGCTGGCGTTGAGAAAATAGATCAAAGTCAATAGAGGCCTTCTGCCGTGC
The DNA here is from genome assembly GCA_944474755.1 of Limnoperna fortunei. Lineage (NCBI taxonomy): Eukaryota > Metazoa > Mollusca > Bivalvia > Mytilida > Modiolidae > Limnoperna > Limnoperna fortunei. The sequence goes on from OX104113.1 coordinate 56,026,528, forward strand.
TAAACATACAAGAAAAATTAGCACCACGGAAGTGGTCCTAAATACCATTGCCCTTTTATGTAAAATGAATGAAAAAAATAATTACGTCAAGTGACTTCTAACGTACATGGGACCCTGACGATTTAAGCGAGACCCATTGGAAGGTAATCGGCGCTGGCGTGGAGAAGATGGATCAAAGTTAAAAGAGGCCTTCTATAGTACTGTAAATACAAGAAAAAACAGCATCATGGAATAAGTCCTAAGTACCATGGTTCTTATAATAAAATTAATGGCCCAATCATTGATTTCAGGGTCTTCTAACGTACATAGGGCCCTGACAATTTGAAAGCAGACCCATTGGAAGGTAATCGGTGCAGGCGTTGAGAAGTTTGATCAAAGTTAATACAGGCCTTCTGTAGTACTATACATACAAGAAAAATTAGCATCACGGAAGAGGTCCTCATCTCCATTGCCCTTTTATGTGAAATGAATAGAAAAATAATTGCTTCTAGGGTCTTCTAACGTACATGAGACCCTGACGATTCAAACGAGACCCATTGGAAGGTAATCGGTGCTGGGGTTGAGAAGTTTGATCAAAGTTAATAGAGGCCTTCTATAGTACTATACATACAAGAAAAAATAGCATGATGGAATAAGTCCTAAGTACCATGGTTCTTATATGTAAAATAAATGGACCAATAATTGAATCCAGGGTCTTCTAACGTACATGGGGCCCTGACGATTAAAACAAGACCCATTTGAAGGTAATCGGTGCTGGCGTTGAGAAGATCTATTAACTTTGATCCACAAAGTTAAGAGAGGCCTTCTATAGTACTATACATAAAAAAAAAATTAGCACCACGGAAGAGGTCCTAAACACCATTGCCTTTTATGTGAAATGAATGAAAAAATAATTGCTTCCAGGTCTCCTAACGTACATGGGACCCTGACCATTCAAACGACACCAATTGGAAGGTAATCGGTGCTGTCGTTGAGAAGATGGATCAAGGTTAATAAAGACCTTCTATAGTACCATGCATACAAGAAATATTAGGACCACGGAATAGCTCCTAAGTACCATGGGTCTGAAATGTAAAACTAATGGACAAATAATTGATTCCAGTGTCTTCTAACGTACATGGGGCCTTGCCGATTAAAAACCAGACCCATTGAAAAGTAATCGGTGCTGTCGTTGAGAAGATGGTTCAAAGTTAATAGAGGTCTTCTATACAAAAAAATTAGCACTACGGAAAAGGTCCCAAGTACCATGGGTCTTATATGTAAAATGAATGGACCAATAATTGATTCCATGGTCGCCTTACATACATAGGGCCCTGACGATTTTAAACCAGACCCATTGGAAGGTAATCGGTGCTGGCGTTGAGAAAAGAGATCAAAGTCAATAGAGGCCTTCTGTCGTGCTATACATGCAAGAAAAATTAGCACCACGGAAGTGGTCCTAAATACCATTGCCCTTTTATGTAAAATGAATGAAAAAAATAATTACGTCAAGTGACTTCTAACGTACATGGGACCCTGACGATATACACGAGACCCATTGGAAGGTAATTGGTGCTGGCGTGGAGAAGATGGATCAAAGTTAAAAGAGGCCTTCTATAGTACTGTACATACAAGAAAAAATAGCATCATGGAAAAAGTCCTAAGTACCATGGTTCTTATAGTAAAATTAATGGCACAATCATTGATTTCAGGGTCTTCTAACGTACATAGGGCCCTGACAATTTTAAACCAGACCCATTGGAAGGTAATCGGTGCTGGCGTTGAGAAGTTTGATCAAAGTTAATACAGGCCTTTGTAGTACTATACATACAAGAAAAATTAGCATCACGGAAGAGGTCCTCAACTCTATTGCCCATTTATGTGAAATGAATAGAAAAATAATTGCTTCTAGGGTCTTCTAACGTACATGGGACCCTGTCGATTCAAACAAGACCCATTGGAAGGTAATCGGTGCTGGCGTTGAGAAGATCAATCAAAGGCAATAGAAGCCTTCTGCAGTGCTATACATACAAGAAAAATTAGCACCACGGAATTGATCCTAAATACCATTGCCCTTTTATGTAAAATGAATGAAAAAAATAATTGCTGCTAGGGTCTTCGAACGTACATGGGACCCTGACGATTCAAACGAAACCCATTGGAAGGTAATCGGTGCTGGCGTTGAGAAGATTGATCAAAGTTAATAGAGGCCTTCTATAGTACTATAGTACCATGGTTCTTACATGTAAAATGAATGGACCAATAATTGAATCCAGGGTCTTCTAACGTACATGTGGCCCTGACGATTAAAAGCAGACCAATTTGAAGGTAATCGGTGCTGGTGTTGAGAAGATGGATCAAAATTAATAGAGGTTTTCTATAGTACTATACATACAAGAAAAAATAGCATCATGGTATAAGTCCTAAGTACCATGGTTCTTATATGTAAAATTAATGGACCAATAATTGATTCCAGGATCTTCTAACGTACATAGGGCCCTGACGATTTGAAAGCAGACCCATTGGAAGGTAATCAGTGCTGGCGTTGAGAATATGGATCAAAGTTAATAGAAACCTTCTATAGTACTATACATGCAAAAAAATTAGCACCACGGAAGAGGTTCTAAACACCATTTCCTTTTATGTAAAATGAATGAAAAAATAATTGCTTCCAGGTCTTCTAACGTACTTGGGACCCTGTCGATTCAAACGAGACCCATTGGAAGGTAATCGGTGCTGTCGTTGAGAAGATGGATCAAGGTTACTAGAGACCTTCTATAGTATCATACATACAAGAGAAATTAGGACCACTGAATAGGTCCTAAGTACCATGGGTCTGAAATGTAAAACTAATGGACAAATAATTGATTCCAGTGTCTTCTAACGTACATGGGGCCTTGCCGATTAAAAACCAGACCCATTGGAAAGTAATCGGTGCTGTCGTTGAGAAGATGGTTCAAAGTTAATAGAGGTCTTCTATACAAAAAAATTAGCACTGCGGAAAAGGTCCCAAGTACCATGGGTCTTATATGTAAAATGAATGGACCAATAATTGATTCCATGGTCGCCTTACATACATGGGGCCCTGACGATTTTAAACCAGACCCATTGGGAGGTAATCGGTGCTGGCGTTGAGAAATTAGATCAAAGTCAATAGAGGCCTTCTGCCGTGCTAAACATACAAGAAAAATTAGCACAACGGAAGTGGTCCTAAATACCATTGCCCTTTTATGTAAAATGAATGAAAAAAATAATTACGTCAAGTGACTTCTAACGTACATGGGACCCTGACGATTTAAACGAGACCCATTGGAAGGTAATCGGCGCTGGCGTGGAGAAGATGGATCAAAGTTAAAAGAGGCCTTCTATAGTACTGTAAATACAAGAAAAAATAGCATCATGGAATAAGTCCTAAGTACCATGGTTCTTATAATAAAATTAATGGCCCAATCATTGATTTCAGGGTCTTCTAACGTACATAGGGCCCTGACAATTTGAAAGCAGACCCATTGGAAGGTAATCGGTGCAGGCGTTGAGAAGTTTGATCAAAGATAATACAGGCCTTCTGTAGTACTATACATACAAGAAAAATTAGCATCACGGAAGAGGTCCTCAACTCTATTGCCCTTTTATGTGAAATGAATAGAAAAATAATTGCTTCTAGGGTCTTCTAACGTACATGGGACCCTGTCGATTCAAACAAGACCCATTGGAAGGTAATAGGTGCTGGCGTTGAGAAGATCAATCAAAGTCAATAGAAACCTTCTGCAGTGATATACATACAAGAACAATTAGCAACACGGAATTGATCCTAAATACCATTGCCCTTTTATGTAAAATGAATGAAAAAAATAATTGCTGCTAGGGTCTTCGAACGTACATGGGACCCTGACGATTCAAACGAAACCCATTGGAAGGTAATCGGTGCTGGCGTTGAGAAGATTGATCAAAGTTAATAGAGGCCTTCTATAGTACTATATTGCCATGGTTTTGTACAGTTTATTGACTGGTTCTTTATTCAGTTTTGTACAGTTTATTGACTGTTCCTTTATTTAGTTTTGTACAGTTTATTGACTGTTTCTTTATTGAGTTTGTGTACAATTTATTGACTTGTTCTTTATTGAGTTTTGTACAGTTTATTGATTGTTTCTTTATTGAGTTTGTGCACAGTTTATTGACTGGTTCTTTATTGAGTTTTGTACAGTTTATTGACTGTTTCTTTATTGAGTTTTGTACAGTTTATTGACTGGTTCTTTATTGAGTTTTGTCCAGTTTATTGACTGGTTTTTTATTGAGTTTTGTACAGTTTATTGACTGGTTCTTTATTGAGTTTTGTACAGTTGATTGACTGTTTCTTTATTGAGTTTTGTACAGTTTATTGACTGGTTCTTTATTGAGTTTTGTACAGTTTATTGACTGTTTATTTATTGAGTTTGTGTACAGTTTATTGACTTGTTCTTTATTGAGTTTTGTACAGTTTATTGATTGTTTCTTTATTGAGTTTGTGCACAGTTTATTGACTGGTTCTTTATTGAGTTTTGTACAGTTTATTGACTGTTTCTTTATTGAGTTTTGTACAGTTTATTGACTGGTTCTTTATTGAGTTTTGTACAGTTTATTGACTGGTTTTTTTATTGAGTTTTGTACAGTTTATTGACTGGTTCTTTATTGAGTTTTGTACAGTTTATTGACTGGTTCTTTATTGAGTTTTGTACAGTTTATTGACGGTTTCTTAATTGAGTTGTATACAGTTTATTGACTGGTTATTTATTGAGTTTTGTAAAGTTTATTGACTGTTTCTTTATTGAGTTTTGTACAGTTTATTGACTGGTTCTTTATTTAGTTTTGTACAGTTTATTGACTGTTTCTTTATTTAGTTTTGTACAGTTTATTGACTGGTTCTTTATTGAGTTTTGTACAGTTTATTGACTGCTTCTTTATTTAGTTTTGTACAGTTTATTGACCGTTTCTTTATTTAGTTTTGTACAGTTTATTGACTGTTTCTTTATTTAGTTTTGTACAGTTTATTGACTGGTTCTTTATTCAGTTTTGTACCGTTTATTGACTGTTTCTTTATTGAGTTTTGTACAGTTTATTGACTGGTTCTTTATTCAATTTTGTACAGTTTATTGATTGGTTCTTTGTTGAGTTTTGTACAGTTTATTGACTGGTTCTTTTTTGAGTTTGTGTACAATTTATTGACTGGTTCTTTATTGAGTTTTGTACAGTTTATTGACTGGTTCTTTATTCAGTTTTGTACAGTTTATTGACTGGTTCTTTATTGAATATGTGTACAATTTATTGACTGGTTCTTTATTTAGTTTTGTACAGTTTATTGACTGTTTCTTTAGTTAGTTTTGTACAGTTTATTGACTGTTTCTTCTTTATTTAGTTAGTGTACAATTTATTGACTGGTTCTTTATTTAGTTTGTACAGTTTATTGACTGTTTCTTTATTTAGTTTGTGTACAATTTATTGACTGGTTCTTTATTTAGTTTTGTACAATTTATTGACTATTTCTTTCTTTAGTTTTGTACAGTTTATTGACTGTTTCTTTATTTAGTTTTGTACAGTTTATTGACTGTTTCTTTATTTAGTTTTTGTACAATTTATTGACTGGTTCTGTATTGAGTTTCGTACAGTTTATTGACTGTTTCTTTATTTAGTTTTGTACAGTACATTGACTGTTTCTTTATTTAGTTTTGTACAGTTTATTGACTGTTTCTTTATTTAGTTTGTGAACAATTTATTGACTGGTTCTTTATTGAGTTTCGTACAGTTTATTGACTAGTTCTTTATTGAGTTTTGTACAGTTTATTGACTGGTTCTTTATTCAGGTTTGTACAGTTTATGGAATGTCTTTATTGAGTTTTGTACAGTTTATTGACTGGTTCTTTGTTCAGTTTTGTACAGTTTATTGACTGGTTTTTTATTGAGTTTTGTACAGTTAATTGACTGGTTCTTTATTGAGTTTTGTACAGTTTATTGACTGTTTCTTTATTTAGTTTTGTACAGTGTATTAACTGTTCATTTATTGAGTTTTGTTCAGTTTATTGACTGGTTCTTTATTGAGTTTTGTACAGTTTATTGACTGGTTCTATATTGAGTTTGTGTACAATTTATTGACTGTTTCTTCATTGAGTTTTGTACAGTTTATTGACTGGTTCTTTAGTGAGTTTTGTACAGTTTATTGACTGGTTCTTTGTTCAGTTTTGTACAGTTGATTGACTGGTTCTTTGTTCAGTTTTGTACAGTTTATTGACTGGTTCTTTTTTGAGCTTTGTACAATTTATTGACTGTTTTTTTTAGTTTTGTACAGTTTATTGACTGGTTCTTTATTGAGTTTTGTACAGTTTATTGACTGGTTCCTTAGTGAGTTTTGTATAGTTTATTGACTGATTCTTTATTGAGTTTTGTACAGTTTATTGACTGTTTCTTTATTTAGTTTTGTACAGTTTATTGACTGGTTCTTTATTGAGTTTTGTACAGTTTATTGACTGGTTCTTTATTTAGTTTTGTACAGTTTATTGTCTGTTTCTTTATTGAGTTTTGTACAGTTTATTGACTGTTTCTTTAATTGAGTTTTGTACAGTTTATTGACTGTTTCTTTATTTAGTTTTTTACAGTTTATTGACTGTTTCTTTATTTAGTTTTGTACAGTTTATTGACTGTTTCTTCTTTATTTAGTTTGTGTACAATTTATTGACTGGTTCTTTATTTAGTTTTGTACAGTTTATTGACTGTTTCTTTATTTAGTTTGTGTACAATTTATTGACTGGTTCTTTATTTAGTTTTGTACAGTTTATTGACTGTTTCTTTCTTTAGTTTTGTACAGTTTATTGACTGTTTCTTTATTTAGTTTTTGTACAATTTATTGACTGGTTCTTTATTGAGTTTTGTACAGTTTATTGACTGTTTCTTTATTTAGTTTTGTACAGTACATTGACTGTTTCTTTATTTAGTTTTGTACAGTTTATTGACTGTTTCTTTATTTAGTTTGTGAACAATTTATTGACTGGTTCTTTATTGAGTTTTGTACAGTTTATTGACTGGTTCTTTATTGAGTTTTGTACAGTTTATTGACTGGTTCTTTATTCAGGTTTGTACAGTTTATTGAATGTCTTTATTGAGTTTTGTACAGTTTATTGACTGGTTCTTTGTTCAGTTTTGTACAGTTTATTGACTGGTTTTTTATTGAGTTTTGTACAGTTAATTGACTGGTTCTTTATTGAGTTTTGTACAGTTTATTGACTGTTTCTTTATTTAGTTTTGTACAATGTATTAACTGTTCATTTATTGAGTTTTGTTCAGTTTATTGACTGGTTCTTTATTGAGTTTTGTACAGTTTATTGACTGGTTCTATATTGAGTTTGTGTACAATTTATTGACTGTTTCTTTATTGAGTTTTGTACAGTTTATTGACTGGTTCTTTAGTGAGTTTTGTACAGTTTATTGACTGGTTCTTTGTTCAGTTTTGTACAGTTTATTGACTGGTTTTTATTGAGTTTTGTACAGTTTATTGAATGGTTCGTTATTTAGTTTTGTACAGTTTATTGACTGTTTCTTTATTGAGTTTTGTACAGTTTATTGACTGTTTCTTTAATTTAGTTTTGTACAGTTTATTGACTGTTTCTTTATTTAGTTTTGTACAGTTTATTGACTGGTTCTATATTGAGTTTGTGTACAATTTATTGACTGTTTCTTCATTGAGTTTTGTACAGTTTATTGACTGGTTCTTTAGTGAGTTTTGTACAGTTTATTGACTGGTTCTTTGTTCAGTTTTGTACAGTTGATTGACTGGTTCTTTGTTCAGTTTTGTACAGTTTATTGACTGGTTCTTTTTTGAGCTTTGTACAATTTATTGACTGTTTTTTTTAGTTTTGTACAGTTTATTGACTGGTTCTTTATTGAGTTTTGTACAGTTTATTGACTGGTTCCTTAGTGAGTTTTGTATAGTTTATTGACTGATTCTTTATTGAGTTTTGTACAGTTTATTGACTGTTTCTTTATTTAGTTTTGTACAGTTTATTGACTGGTTCTTTATTGAGTTTTGTACAGTTTATTGAATGGTTCTTTATTTAGTTTTGTACAGTTTATTGTCTGTTTCTTTATTGAGTTTTGTACAGTTTATTGACTGTTTCTTTAATTGAGTTTTGTACAGTTTATTGACTGTTTCTTTATTTAGTTTTTTACAGTTTATTGACTGTTTCTTTATTTAGTTTTGTACAGTTTATTGACTGTTTCTTCTTTATTTAGTTTGTGTACAATTTATTGACTGGTTCTTTATTTAGTTTTGTACAGTTTATTGACTGTTTCTTTATTTAGTTTGTGTACAATTTATTGACTGGTTCTTTATTTAGTTTTGTACAGTTTATTGACTATTTCTTTCTTTAGTTTTGTACAGTTTATTGACTGTTTCTTTATTTAGTTTTTGTATAATTTATTGACTGGTTCTTTATTGAGTTTTGTACAGTTTATTGACTGTTTCTTTATTTAGTTTTGTACAGTACATTGACTGTTTCTTTATTTAGTTTTGTACAGTTTATTGACTGTTTCTTTATTTAGTTTGTGAACAATTTATTGACTGGTTCTTTATTGAGTTTTGTACAGTTTATTGACTGGTTCTTTATTGAGTTTTGTACAGTTTATTGACTGGTACTTTATTCAGGTTTGTACAGTTTATTGAATGTCTTTATTGAGTTTTGTACAGTTTATTGACTGGTTCTTTGTTCAGTTTTGTACAGTTTATTGACTGGTTTTTTATTGAGTTTTGTACAGTTAATTGACTGGTTCTTTATTGAGTTTTGTACAGTTTATTGACTGTTTCTTTATTTAGTTTTGTACAATGTATTAACTGTTCATTTATTAAGTTTTGTTCAGTTTATTGACTGGTTCTTTATTGAGTTTTGTACAGTTTATTGACTGGTTCTATATTGAGTTTGTGTACAATTTATTGACTGTTTCTTTATTGAGTTTTGTACAGTTTATTGACTGGTTCTTTAGTGAGTTTTGTACAGTTTATTGACTGGTTCTTTGTTCAGTTTTGTACAGTTTATTGACTGGTTTTTATTGAGTTTTGTACAGTTTATTGAATGGTTCTTTATTTAGTTTTGTACAGTTTATTGACTGTTTCTTTATTGAGTTTTGTACAGTTTATTGACTGTTTCTTTAATTGAGTTTTGTACAGTTTATTGACTGTTTCTTTATTTAGTTTTGTGCAGTTTATTGACTGTTTCTTTATTTAGTTTGTGTACAATTTATTGACGGTTTCTTAATTGAGTTTTGTACAGTTTATTGACTGGTTATTTATTGAGTTTTGTACAGTTTATTGACTGTTTCTATATTGAGTTTTGGACAGTTTATTGACTGGTTCTTTATTGAGTTTTGTACAGTTTATTGAATGTTTCTTTATTTAGTTTTGTACAGTTTATTGACTGTTTCTTTATTTAGTTTTTTACAGTTTATTGACTGGTTCTTTATTCAATTTTGTACAGTTTATTGATTGGTTCTTTATTGAGTTTTGTACAGTTTATTGACTGGTTCTTTATTCAGTTTTGTACAGTTTATTGACTGGTTCTTTATTGAATATGTGTACAATTTATTGACTGGTTCTTTATTTAGTTTTATACAGTTTATTGACTGTTTCTTTATTTAGTTTTGTACAGTTTATGGACTGTTTCTTCTTTATTTGGTTTGTGTACAATTTATTGACTGGTTCTTTATTTAGTTTTGTACAGTTTATTGACTGTTTCTTTATTTAGTTTGTGTACAATTTATTGACTGGTTCTTTATTAAGTTTTGTACAGTTTATTGACTATTTCTTTCTTTAGTTTTGTACAGTTTATTGACTGTTTCTTTATTTAGTTTTGTACAGTTAATTGACTGTTTCTTTATTTAGTTTTTGTACAATTTATCGACTGGTTCTTTATTGAGTTTTGTACTGTTTATTGACTGTTTCTTTATTTAGTTTTGTACAGTTCATTGACTGTTTCTTTATTTAGTTTTGTGCAGTTTATTGACTGTTTCTTTATTTAGTTTGTGTACAATTTATTGACGGTTTCTTAATTGAGTTTTGTACAGTTTATTGACTGGTTATTTATTGAGTTTTGTACAATTTATTGACTGTTTCTTTATTGAGTTTTGTACAGTTTATTGACTGGTTCTTTATTGAGTTTTGTACAGTTTATTGACTGTTCCTTTATTTAGTTTTGTACAGTTTATTGACTGTTTCTTTGTTTAGTTTTGTACAGTTTATTGACTGGTTCTTTATTGAGTTTTGTACAGTTTATTGACTGGTTCTTTATTTAGTTTTGTACAGTTTATTGACTGTTTCTTTATTTAGTTTTGTACAGTTTATTGACTGTTTCTTTATTTAGTTTTGTACAGTTTATTGACTGGTTCTTTATTCAGTTTTGTACCGTTTATTGACTGTTTCTTTATTGAGTTTTGTACAGTTTATTGCCTGGTTCTTTATTCAATTTTGTACAGTTTATTGACTGGTTCTTTATTGAGTTTGTGTACAATTTATTGACTGGTTCTTTATTGAGTTTTGTACAGTTTATTGACTGGTTCTTTATTCAGTTTTGTACAGTTTATTGACTGGTTCTTTATTGAATATGTGTACAATTTATTGACTGGTTCTTTATTTAGTTTTGTACAGTTTATTGACTGTTTCTTTATTTAGTTATGTACAGTTTATTGACTGTTTCTTTATTTAGTTTGTGTACAATTTATTGACTGGTTCTTTATTTAGTTTTGTACAGTTTATTGACTGTTTCTTTATTTAGTTTGTGTACAATTTATTGACTGGTTCTTTATTTAGTTTTGTACAGTTTATTGACTGTTTCTTTCTTTAGTTTTGTACAGTTTATTGACTGTTTCTTTATTTAGTTTTGTACAGTTTATTGACTGTTTCTTTATTTAGTTTTTGTACAATTTATTGACTGGTTTTTTATTGAGTTTTGTACAGTTTATTGACTGTTTCTTTATTTAGTTTTGTACAGTACATTGACTGTTTCTTTATTTAGTTTTATACAGTTTATTGACTGTTTCTTTATTTAGTTTGTGAACAATTTATTGACTGGTTCTTTATTGAGTTTTGTACAGTTTATTGACTGGTTCTTTATTGAGTTTTGTACAGTTTATTGACTGGTTCTTTATTCAGTTTTGTACAGTTTATTGAATGTCTTTATTGAGGTTTGTACAGTTTATTGACTGGTTCTTTGTTCAGTTTTGTACAGTGTATTAACTGTTCATTTATTGAGTTTTGTTCAGTATATTGACTGGTTCTTTATTGAGTTTTGTACAGTTTATTGACTGGTTCTATATTGAGTTTGTGTACAATTTATTGACTGTTTCTTCATTGAGATTTGTACAGTTTATTGACTGGTTCTTCATTGAGTTTTGTACAATTTATTGACTGTTTTTTTTTTAGTTTTGTACTATTTATTGATTGGTTCTTTATTGAGTTTTGTACAGTTTATTGACTGGTTCCTTAGTGAGTTTTGTATAGTTTATTGACTGATTCTTTATTGAGTTTTGTACAGTTTATTGACTGTTTCTTTATTTAGTTTTGTACAGGTTATTGACTGGTTCTTTATTGAGTTTTGTACAGTTTATTGAATGGTTCTTTATTTAGTTTTGTACAGTTTATTGACTGTTTCTTTATTGAGTTTTGTACAGTTTATTGACTTTTTCTTTATTTAGTTTTGTACAGTTTATTGACTGGTTCTTTATTGAGTTTTGTACAGTTTATTGAATGGTTCTTTATTTAGTTTTGTACAGTTTATTGACTGTTTCTTTATTGAGTTTTGTACAGTTTATTGACTGTTTCTTTATTTAGTTTTGTACAGTTTATTGACTGTTTCTTTATTTAGTTTGTGTACAATTTATTGACGGTTTCTAAATTTAGTTTTGTACAGTTTATTGACTGGTTCTTTATTGAGTTTTGTACAGTTTATTGAATGGTTCTTTATTTAGTTTTGTACAGTTTATTGACTGTTTCTTTATTGAGTTTTGTACAGTTTATTGACTGTTTCTTTAATTGAGTTTTGTACAGTTTATTGACTGTTACTTTATTTAGTTTTGTACAGTTTATTGACTGTTTCTTTATTTAGTTTTGTACAGTTTATTGACTGTTTCTTCTTTATTTAGTTTGTGTACAATTTATTGACTGGTTCTTTATTTAGTTTTGTACAGTTTATTGACTGTTTCTTTATTTAGTTTGTGTACAATTTATTGACTGGTTCTTTATTTAGTTTTGTACAGTTTATTGACTATTTCTTTCTTTAGTTTTGTACAGTTTATTGACTGTTTCTTTATTTAGTTTTGTACAGTTTATTGACTGTTTCTTTATTTAGTTTTTGTATAATTTATTGACTGGTTCTTTATTGAGTTTTGTACAGTTTATTGACTGTTTCTTTATTTAGTTTTGTACAGTACATTGACTGTTTCTTTATTTAGTTTTGTACAGTTTATTGACTGTTTCTTTATTTAGTTTGTGAACAATTTATTGACTGGTTCTTTATTGAGTTTTGTACAGTTTATTGACTGGTTCTTTATTGAGTTTTGTACAGTTTATTGACTGGTTCTTTATTCAGGTTTGTACAGTTTATTGAATGTCTTTATTGAGTTTTGTACAGTTTATTGACTGGTTCTTTGTTCAGTTTTGTACAGTTTATTGACTGGTTTTTATTGAGTTTTGTACAGTTTATTGAATGGTTCTTTATTTAGTTTTGTACAGTTTATTGACTGTTTCTTTATTGAGTTTTGTACAGTTTATTGACTGTTTCTTTAATTGAGTTTTGTACAGTTTATTGACTGTTTCTTTATTTAGTTTTGTGCAGTTTATTGACTGTTTCTTTATTTAGTTTGTGTACAATTTATTGACGGTTTCTTAATTGAGTTTTGTACAGTTTATTGACTGGTTATTTATTGAGTTTTGTACAGTTTATTGACTGTTTCTATATTGAGTTTTGGACAGTTTATTGACTGGTTCTTTATTGAGTTTTGTACAGTTTATTGAATGTTTCTTTATTTAGTTTTGTACAGTTTATTGACTGTTTCTTTATTTAGTTTTTTACAGTTTATTGACTGGTTCTTTATTCAATTTTGTACAGTTTATTGATTGGTTCTTTATTGAGGTTTGTACAGTTTATTGACTGGTTCTTTATTTAGTTTTGTACAGTTTATGGACTGTTTCTTCTTTATTTGGTTTGTGTACAATTTATTGACTGGTTCTTTATTTAGTTTTGTACAGTTTATTGACTGTTTCTTTATTTAGTTTGTGTACAATTTATTGACTGGTTCTTTATTAAGTTTTGTACAGTTTATTGACTATTTCTTTCTTTAGTTTTGTACAGTTTATTGACTGTTTCTTTATTTAGTTTTGTACAGTTTATTGACTGTTTCTTTATTTAGTTTTTGTACAATTTATCGACTGGTTCTTTATTGAGTTTTGTACTGTTTATTGACTGTTTCTTTATTTAGTTTTGTACAGTTCATTGACTGTTTCTTTATTTAGTTTTGTGCAGTTTATTGACTGTTTCTTTATTTAGTTTGTGTACAATTTATTGACGGTTTCTTAATTGAGTTTTGTACAGTTTATTGACTGGTTATTTATTGAGTTTTGTACAGTTTATTGACTGTTTCTTTATTGAGTTTTGTACAGTTTATTGACTGGTTCTATATTGAGTTTTGTACAGTTTATTGACTGTTTCTTTATTTAGTTTTGTACAGTTTATTGACTGTTTCTTTGTTTAGTTTTGTACAGTTTATTGACTGGTTCTTTATTGAGTTTTGTACAGTTTATTGACTGGTTCTTTATTTAGTTTTGTACAGTTTATTGACTGTTTCTTTATTTAGTTTTGTACAGTTTATTGACTGTTTCTTTATTTAGTTTTGTACAGTTTATTGACTGGTTCTTTATTCAGTTTTGTACCGTTTATTGACTGTTTCTTTATTGAGTTTTGTACAGTTTATTGACTGGTTCTTTATTCAATTTTGTACAGTTTATTGACTGGTTCTTTATTGAGTTTGTGTACAATTTATTGACTGGTTCTTTATTGAGTTTTGTACAGTTTATTGACTGGTTCTTTATTCAGTTTTGTACAGTTTATTGACTGGTTCTTTATTGAATATGTGTACAATTTATTGACTGGTTCTTTATTTAGTTTTGTACAGTTTATTGACTGTTTCTTTATTTAGTTATGTACAGTTTATTGACTGTTTCTTTATTTAGTTTGTGTGCAATTTATTGACTGGTTCTTTATTTAGTTTTGTACAGTTTATTGACTGTTTCTTTATTTAGTTTGTGTACAATTTATTGACTGGTTCTTTATTTAGTTTTGTACAGTTTATTGACTGTTTCTTTCTTTAGTTTTGTACAGTTTATTGACTGTTTCTTTATTTAGTTTTGTACAGTTTATTGACTGTTTCTTTATTTAGTTTTTGTACAATTTATTGACTGGTTCTTTATTGAGTTTTGTACAGTTTATTGACTGGTTCTTTATTGAGTTTTGTACAGTTTATTGACTGGTTCTTTATTCAGTTTTGTACAGTTTATTGAATGTCTTTATTGAGGTTTGTACAGTTTATTGACTGGTTCTTTGTTCAGTTTTGTACAGTGTATTAACTGTTCATTTATTGAGTTTTGTACAGTTTATTGACTGGTTCTATATTGAGTTTGTGTACAATTTATTGACTGTTTCTTCATTGAGATTTGTACAGTTTATTGACTGGTTCTTCATTGAGTTTTGTAGAGTTTATTGACTGGTTCTTTGTTCAGTTTTGTACAGTTTATTGACTGGTTCTTTATTGAGTTTTGTACAATTTATTGACTGTTTTTTTTTTAGTTTTGTACTGTTTATTGACTGGTTCTTTATTGAGTTTTGTACAGTTTATTGACTGGTTCCTTAGTGAGTTTTGTATAGTTTATTGACTGATTCTTTATTGAGTTTTGTACAGTTTATTGACTGTTTCTTTATTTAGTTTTGTACAGCTTATTGACTGGTTCTTTATTGAGTTTTGTACAGTTTATTGAATGGTTCTTTATTTAGTTTTGTACAGTTTATTGACTGTTTCTTTATTGAGTTTTGTACAGTTTATTGACTTTTTCTTTATTTAGTTTTGTACAGTTTATTGACTGGTTCTTTATTGAGTTTTGTACAGTTTATTGAATGGTTCTTTATTTAGTTTTGTACAGTTTATTGACTGTTTCTTTATTGAGTTTTGTACAGTTTATTGACTGTTTCTTTATTTAGTTTTGTACAGTTTATTGACTGTTTCTTTATTTAGTTTGTGTACAATTTATTGACGGTTTCTAAATTTAGTTTTGTACAGTTTATTGACTGGTTCTTTATTGAGTTTTGTACAGTTTATTGAATGGTTCTTTATTTAGTTTTGTACAGTTTATTGACTGTTTCTTTTTTGAGTTTTGTACAGTTTATTGACTGTTTCTTTAATTGAGTTTTGTACAGTTTATTGACTGTTTCTTTATTTAGTTTTGTACAGTTTATTGACTGTTTCTTTATTTAGTTTTGTACAGTTTATTGACTGTTTCTTCTTTATTTAGTTTGTGTACAATTTATTGACTGGTTCTTTATTTAGTTTTGTACAGTTTATTGACTGTTTCTTTATTTAGTTTGTGTACAATTTATTGACTGGTTCTTTATTTAGTTTTGTACAGTTTATTGACTATTTCTTTCTTTAGTTTTGTACAGTTTATTGACTGTTTCTTTATTTAGTTTTGTACAGTTTATTGACTGTTTCTTTATTTAGTTTTTGTATAATTTATTGACTGGTTCTTTATTGAGTTTTGTACAGTTTATTGACTGTTTCTTTATTTAGTTTTGTACAGTACATTGACTGTTTCTTTATTTAGTTTTGTACAGTTTATTGACTGTTTCTTTATTTAGTTTGTGAACAATTTATTGACTGGTTCTTTATTGAGTTTTGTACAGTTTATTGACTGGTTCTTTATTGAGTTTTGTACAGTTTATTGACTGGTACTTTATTCAGGTTTGTACAGTTTATTGAATGTCTTTATTGAGTTTTGTACAGTTTATTGACTGGTTCTTTGTTCAGTTTTGTACAGTTTATTGACTGGTTTTTTATTGAGTTTTGTACAGTTAATTGACTGGTTCTTTATTGAGTTTTGTACAGTTTATTGACTGTTTCTTTATTTAGTTTTGTACAATGTATTAACTGTTCATTTATTGAGTTTTGTTCAGTTTATTGACTGGTTCTTTATTGAGTTTTGTACAGTTTATTGACTGGTTCTATATTGAGTTTGTGTACAATTTATTGACTGTTTCTTTATTGAGTTTTGTACAGTTTATTGACTGGTTCTTTAGTGAGTTTTGTACAGTTTATTGACTGGTTCTTTGTTCAGTTTTGTACAGTTTATTGACTGGTTCTTTATTGAGTTTTGTACAGTTTATTGAATGGTTCTTTATTTAGTTTTGTACAGTTTATTGACTGTTTCTTTATTGAGTTTTGTACAGTTTATTGACTGTTTCTTTAATTGAGTTTTGTACAGTTTATTGACTGTTTCTTTATTTAGTTTTGTGCAGTTTATTGACTGTTTCTTTATTTAGTTTGTGTACAATTTATTGACGGTTTCTTAATTGAGTTTTGTACAGTTTATTGACTGGTTATTTATTGAGTTTTATACAGTTTATTGACTGTTTCTTTATTGAGTTTTGGACAGTTTATTGACTGGTTCTTTATTGAGTTTTGTACAGTTTATTGACTGTTTCTTTATTTAGTTTTGTACAGTTTATTGACTGTTTCTTTATTTAGTTTTTTACAGTTTATTGACTGTTTCTTTATTCAATTTTGTACAGTTTATTGATTGGTTCTTTATTGAGTTTTGTACAGTTTATTGACTGGTTCTTTATTCAGTTTTGTACAGTTTATTGACTGGTTCTTTATTGAATATGTGTACAATTTATTGACTGGTTCTTTATTTAGTTTTGTACAGTTTATTGACTGTTTCTTTATTTAGTTTTGTACAGTTTATTGACTGTTTCTTCTTTATTTGGTTTGTGTACAATTTATTGACTGGTTCTTTATTTAGTTTTGTACAGTTTATTGACTGTTTCTTTATTTAGTTTGTGTACAATTTATTGACTGGTTCTTTATTTAGTTTTGTACAGTTTATTGACTATTTCTTTCTTTAGTTTTGTACAGTTTATTGACTGTTTCTTTATTTAGTTTTGTACAGTTTATTGACTGTTTCTTTATTTAGTTTTTGTACAATTTATAGACTGGTTCTTTATTGAGTTTTGTACTGTTTATTGACTGTTTCTTTATTTAGTTTTGTACAGTTTATTGACTGTTTCTTTATTTAGTTTTGTACAGTTTATTGACTGTTTCTTTATTTAGTTTGTGTACAATTTATTGACGGTTTCTTAATTGAGTTTTGTACAGTTTATTGACTGGTTATTTATTGAGTTTTGTACAGTTTATTGACTGTTTCTTTATTGAGTTTTGTACAGTTTATTGACTGGTTCTTTATTGAGTTTTGTACAGTTTATTGACTGCTTCTTTATTTAGTTTTGTACAGTTTATTGACTGTTTCTTTATTTAGTTTTGTACAGTTTATTGACTGGCTCTTTATTGAGTTTTGTACAGTTTATTGACTGGTTCTTTATTTAGTTTTGTACAGTTTATCGACTGTTTCTTTATTTGGTTTTGTACAGTTTATTGACTGTTTCTTTATTTAGTTTTGTACAGTTTATTGACTGGTTCTTTATTCAGTTTTGTACCGTTTATTGACTGTTTCTTTATTGAGTTTTGTACAGTTTATTGACTGGTTCTTTATTCAATTTTGTACAGTTTATTGACTGGTTCTTTATTGAGTTTGTGTACAATTTATTGACTGGTTCTTTATTGAGTTTTGTACAGTTTATTGACTGGTTCTTTCTTCAGTTTTGTACAGTTTATTGACTGGTTCTTTATTGAATATGTGTACAATTTATTGACTGGTTCTTTATTTAGTTTTGTACAGTTTATTGACTGTTTCTTTATTTAGTTATGTACAGTTTATTGACTGTTTCTTTATTTAGTTTGTGTACAATTTATTGACTGGTCCTTTATTTAGTTTTGTACAGTTTATTGACTGTTTCATTATTTAGTTTGTGTACAATTTATTGACTGGTTCTTTATTTAGTTTTGTACAGTTTATTGACTGTTTCTTTCTTTAGTTTTGTACAGTTTATTGACTGTTTCTTTATTTAGTTTTGTACAGTTTATTGACTGTTTCTTTATTAAGTTTTTGTACAATTTATTGACAGGTTCTTTATTGAGTTTTGTACAGTTTATTGACTGTTTCTTTATTTAGTTTTGTACAGTACATTGACTGTTTCTTTATTTAGTTTTATACAGTTTATTAACTGTTTCTTTATTTAGTTTGTGAACAATTTATTGACTGGTTCTTTATTGAGTTTTGTACAGTTTATTGACTGGTTCTTTATTGAGTTTTGTACAGTTTATTGACTGGTTCTTTATTCAGTTTTGTACAGTTTATTGAATGTCTTTATTGAGGTTTGTACAGTTTATTGACTGGTTCTTTGTTCAGTTTTGTACAGTGTATTAACTGTTCATTTATTGAGTTTTGTTCAGTATATTGACTGGTTCTTTATTGAGTTTTGTACAGTTTATTGACTGGTTCTATATTGAGTTTGTGTACAATTTATTGACTGTTTCTTCATTGAGTTTTGTACAGTTTATTGACTGGTTCTTCATTGAGTTTTGTACAGGTTATTGACTGGTTCTTTGTTCAGTTTTGTACAGTTTATTGACTGGTTCTTTATTGAGTTTTGTACAATTTATTGACTGCTTTTTTTTTAGTTTTGTACTGTTTATTGACTGGTTCTTTATTGAGTTTTGTACAGTTTATTGACTGGTTCCTTAGTGAGTTTTGTATAGTTTATTGACTGATTCTTTATTGAGTTTTGTACAGTTTATTGACTGTTTCTTTATTTAGTTTTGTACAGCTTATTGACTGGTTCTTTATTGAGTTTTGTACAGTTTATTGAATGGTTCTTTATTTAGTTTTGTACAGTTTATTGACTGTTTCTTTATTGAGTTTTGTACAGTTTATTGACTGTTTGTTTATTTAGTTTTGTACAGTTTATTGACTGTTTCTTTATTGAGTTTTGTACAGTTTATTGACTGTTTCTTTATTTAGTTTTGTACAGTTTATTGACTGTTTCTTTATTTAGTTTTGTACAGTTTATTGACTGTTTATTTATTTAGTTTGTGTACAATTTATTGACTGGTTCTTTATTTAGTTTTGTACAGTTTAGTGACTGTTTCTTTGTTTATTTTTGAACAGTTTATTGACTGTTTCTTTATTTTTTTTTGTACAGTTTATAGACTGGTTCTTTAACGAGTTTTTTACAGTTTATTGACTGGTTCTTTATTGAGTTTTGTACAGTTTATTGACTGGTTCTTTATTGAGTTTTGTACAGTTTATTGACTTGTTCTTTATTTAGTTTTGTACAGTTTATTGACTGGTTCTTTATTGAGTTTTGTACTGTTTACAGACTGTTTCTTTATTGAGTTTTGTACAGTTTATTGACTGGTTCTTTATTGAGTTTTGTACAGTTTATTAACTGTTTCTTTATTGACTTTGTGTACAATTTATTGACTGGTTCGTTATTGAGTTTTGTACAGTTTATTGACTGGTTCTTTATTCAGTTTTGTAATGTTTATTGACTGTTTCTTTATTTACTTTTGTACAGTTTTTTTACTGGTTCTTTGTTCAGTTTTGTACAGTTAATTGACCGGTTCTTTATTGAGTTTTGTTCAGTTTATTGACTGGTTCTTTATTGAGTTTTGTATAGTTTATTGACTGGTTCTTTATTGAGTTTTGTACAGTTTATTGACTGTTTCTCTATTGAGTTTTGCACAGTTTATTGACTGTTTCTTTATTGATCTTTGTACAGTTTATTGACTGGTTCTTTATTGAGTTTTGTATTGTTTATTGACTGGTTCTTTATTGAGTTTTGTACAGTTTATTGACTAGTCCTTTATTTTGTACAGTTTATTGACTGGTTCATTATTGAGTTTTGTACAGTTTATTGACTGTTTCTTTATTTAGTTTTGTACAGTTTATTGACTGTTTCTTTATTAAGTTTTGTACAGTTTATTGACTGGTTCTTTATTGAGTTTTGTACAGTTTATTGATTGTTTCTTTATTTAGTTTTGTACAGTTTATTGACTGTTTCTTTATTAAGTTTTGTACAGTTTATTGACTGGTTTCTTATTGAGTTTTGTACAGTTTATTGACTGTTTCTTTATTTAGTTTTGTACAGTTTATTGACTGGTTCTTTATTGAGTTTGTGTACAGTTTATTGACTGTTTCTTTATTCAGTTTGTGTACAATTTATTGACTGGTTCTTTATTTAGTTTTGTACAGTTTATTGACTGTTTCTTTATTTAGTTTGTGTACAATTTATTGACTGGTTCTTTCTTTAGTTTTTACAGTTTATTGACTGTTTCTTTATTTAGTTTTGTACAGTTTATTGACTGCTTCTTTATTTAGTTTTATACAGTTTATTGACTGTTTATTTATTTAGTTTTTGTACAATTTATTGACTGGGTGTTTATTGAGTTTTGTACAGTTTATTGACTGTTTCTTTGTTCAGTTTTGAACATTTTATTGACTGGTTTCTTATTGAATTTGTACAGTTAATTGACTGGTTCTTTATTGAGTTTTGTACAGTTTATTGACTGGTCCTTTATTCAGTTTTGTACAGTTTATTGACAGGTTCTTTATTGAATATGTGTACAATTTATTGACTGGTTCTTTATTTAGTTTTGTACAGTTTATTGACTGTTTCTTTATTTAGTTTTGTACAGTTTATTGACTGTTTCTTTATTTAGTTTGTGTACACTTTATTGACTGGTTCTTTATTTAGTTTTGTACAGTTTATTGACTGTTTCTTTATTTAGTTTGTGTACAATTTATTGACTGGTTCTTTATTTAGTTTTGTACAGTTTATTGACTGTTTCTTTCTTTAGTTTTGTACCGTTTATTGAATGTTTCTTTATTTAGTTTTGTACAGTTTATTGACTGTTTCTTTATTTAGTTTTTGTACAATTTATTGACTGGTTATTTATTAAGTTTTGTACAGTTTATTGACTGTTTCTTTATTTAGTTTTGTACAGTACATTGACTGTTTCTTTATTTAGTTTGTGAACAATTTATTGACTGGTTCTTAATTGAGTTTTGTACAGTTTATTGACTGGTTCTTTATTCAGTTTTGTACAGTTTATTGAATGTCTTTATTGAGTTTTGTACAGTTTATTGACTGGTTCTTTGTTCAGTTTTGTATAGTTTATTGACTGGTTTTTTATTGAGTTTTGTACAGTTAATTGACTGGTTCTTTATTGAGTTTTGTACAGTTTATTGACTGTTTCTTTATTTAGTTTTGTACAGTGTATTAACTGTTCATTTATTGAGTTTTGTTCAGTTTATTGACTGGTTCTTTATTGAGTTTTGTACAGTTTATTGACTGGTTCTATATTGAGTTTGTGTACAATTTATTGACTGTTTCTTTATTGAGTTTTGTACAGTTTATTGACTGGTTCTTTATTGAGTTTTGTACAGTTTATTGACTGGTTCTTTGTTCAGTTTTGTACAGTTTACTGACTGGTTCTTTATTGAGTTTTGTACAATTTATTGACTGTTTTTTTTTATAGATTTGTACAGTTTATTGACTGTTTCTTTATTGAGTTTTGTACAGTTTATTGACTGGTTCCTAAGTGAGTTTTGTATAGTTTATTGACTGATTCTTTATTGGGTTTTGTACAGTTTATTGACTGTTTCTTTATTTAGTTTTGTACAGTTTATTGACTGGTTCTTTATTGAATTTTGTACAGTTTATTGAATGGTTCTTTATTTAGTTTTGTACAGTTTATTGACGGTTTCTTTATTAAGTTTTGTACAGTTTATTGACTGCTTCTTTATTTAGTTTTGTACAGTTTATTGACTGTTTCTTTATTTAGTTTTGTACAGTTTATTGACTATTTATTTATTTAGTTTGTGTACAATTTATTGACTGGTTCTTTATTTAGTTTTGTACAGTTTATTAACTGTTTCTTTATTGAGTTTGTGTACAATTTATTGACTGGTTCTTTATTGAGTTTTGTACAGTTTATTGACTGCTTCTTTATTTAGTTTTGTACAGTTTATTGACTGTTTCTTTATTAGTTTTGTACAGTTTATTGACTGGTTCTTTATTCAGTTTTGTAATGTTTATTGACTGTTTCTTTATTTACTTTTGTACAGTTTTTTTACTGGTTCTTTGTTCAGTTTTGTACAGTTTATTGACTGGTTCTTTATTGAGTTTTGTACAGTTTATTGACTGGTTCCTTATTGAGTTTTGTACAGTTTATTGACTGGTTCTTTATTGAGTTTTGTACAGTTTATTGACTGTTTCTCTATTGAGTTTTGCACAGTTTATTGACTGTTTCTTTATTGAGCTTTGTACAGTTTATTGACTGGTTCTTTATTGAGTTTTGTACTGTTTATTGACTGGTTCTTTATTGAGTTTTGTACAGTTTATTGACTAGTCCTTTATTTTGTACAGTTTATTGACTGGTTCTTTATTGAGTTTTGTACAGTTTATTGACTGTTTCTTTATTTAGTTTTGTACAGTTTATTGACTGTTTCTTTATTAAGTTTTGTACAGTTTATTGACTGGTTCTTTATTGAGTTTTGTACAGTTTACTGACTGTTTCTTTATTGAGTTTTGTACAGTTTATTGACTCTTACTTTATTAAGTTTTGTACAGTTTATTGACTGGTTTCTTATTGAGTTTTGTACAGTTTATTGACTGTTTCTTTATTTAGTTTTGTACAGATTATTGACTGGTTCTTTATTGAGTTTGTGTACAGTTTATTGACTGTTTCTTTATTTAGTTTGTGTACAATTTATTGACTGGTTCTTTATTTAGTTTTGTACAGTTTATTGACTGTTTCTTTATTTAGTTTGTGTACAATTTATTGACTGGTTCTTTATTTAGTTTTTACAGTTTATTGACTGTTTCTTTATTTAGTTTTGTACAGTTTATTGACTGCTTCTTTATTTAGTTTTATACAGTTTATTGACTGTTTATTTATTTAGTTTTTGTACAATTTATTGACTGGGTGTTTATTGAGTTTTGTAGAGTTTATTGACTGTTTCTTTGTTCAGTTTTGAACAGTTTATCGACTGGTTTCTTATTGAATTTGTACAGTTTATTGACTGGTTCTTTATTTAGTTTTGTACAGTTTATTGACTGGTCCTTTATTCAGTTTTGTACAGTTTATTGACTGGTTCTTTATTGAATATGTGTACAATTTATTGACTGGTTCTTTATTTAGTTTTGTACAGTTTATTGACTGTTTCTTTATTTAGTTTGTGTACAATTTATTGACTGGTTCTTTATTTAGTTTTGTACAGTATATTGACTGTTTCTTTATTTAGTTTGTGTACAATTTATTGACTGGTTTTTTATTTAGTTTTGTACAGTTTATTGACTGTTTCTTTCTTTAGTTTTGTACAGTTTATTGACTGTTTCTTTATTTAGTTTTGTACAGTTTATTGACTGTTTCTTTATTTAGTTTTTGTACAATTTATTGACTGGTTATTTATTAAGTTTTGTACAGTTTATTGACTGTTTCTTTATTTAGTTTGTGAACAATTTATTGACTGGTTCTTAATTGAGTTTTGTACAGTTTATTGACTGGTTCTTTATTGAGTTTTGTACAGTTTATTGACTGTTTCTTTATTTAGTTTTGTACAGTTTATTGACTGTTTCTTTATTTAGTTTCTGTACAATTTATTGACTGGTTCTTTATTGAGTTTTGTACAGTTTATTGACTGGTTCTTTATTGAGTTTTGTACAGTTTATTGACTGTTTCTTCTTTATTTAGTTTGTGTACAATTTATTGACTGGTTCTTTATTTAGTTTTGTACAGTTTATTGACTGTTTCTTTATTTAGTTTGTGTACAATTTATTGACTGGTTCTTTATTTAGTTTTGTACAGTTTATTGACTATTTCTTTCTTTAGTTTTGTACAGTTTATTGACTGTTTCTTTATTTAGTTTTGTACAGTTTATTGACTGTTTCTTTATTTAGTTTTTGTACAATTATATTGACTGGTTCTTTATTGAGTTTTGTACAGTTTATTGACTGTTTCTTTATTTAGTTTTGTACAGTACATTGACTGTTTCTTTATTTAGTTTTGTACAGTTTATTGACTGTTTATTTATTTAGTTTGTGAACAATTTATTGACTGGTTCTTTATTGAGTTTTGTACAGTTTATTGACTGGTTCTTTATTGAGTTTTGTACAGTTTATTGACTGGTTCTTTATTCAGGTTTGTACAGTTTATTGAATGTCTTTATTGAGTTTTGTACAGTTTATTGACTGGTTCTTTGTTCAGTTTTGTACAGTTTATTGACTGGTTTTTTATTGAGTTTTGTGCAGTTAATTGACTGGTTCTTTATTGAGTTTTGTACAGTTTATTGACTGTTTCTTTATTTAGTTTTGTACAGTATATTAACTGTTCATTTATTGAGTTTTGTACAGTTTATTGACTGGTTCTTTAGTGAGTTTTGTACAGTTTATTGACTGGTTCTTTGTTCAGTTTTGTACAGTTTATTGACTGGTTCTTTATTGAGTTTTGTACAGTTTATTGAATGGTTCTTCATTTAGTTTTGTACAGTTTATTGACTGTTTCTTTATTGAGTTTTATACAGTTTATTGACTGTTTCTTTAATTGAGTTTTGTACAGTTTATTGACTGTTTCTTTATTTAGTTTTGTACAGTTTATTGACTGTTTCTTTATTTAGTTTGTGTACAATTTATTGACGGTTTCTTAATTGAGTTTTGTACAGTTTATTGACTGGCTATTAATTGAGGTTTGTACAGTTTATTGACTGTTTCTTTATTGAGTTTTGGACAGTTTATTGACTGGTTCTTTATTGAGTTTTGTACAGTTTATTGACTGTTTATTTATTTAGTTTTGTACAGTTTATTGACTGTTTCTTTATTTAGTTTTTTACAGTTTATTGATTGGTTCTTTATTCAATTTTGTACAGTTTATTGATTGGTTCTTTATTGAGTTTTGTACAGTTTATTGACTGGTTCTTTATTGAGTTTGTGTACAATTTATTGACTGGTTCTTTATTGAGTTTTGTACAGTTTATTGACTGGTTCTTTATTCAGTTTTGTACAGTTTATTGACTGGTTCTTTATTGAATATGTGTACAATTTATTGACTGGTTCTTTATTTAGTTTTGTACAGTTTATTGACTGTTTCTTTATTTAGTTTTGTACAGTTTATTGACTGTTTCTTCTTTATTTGGTTTGTGTACAATTTATTGACTGGTTCTTTATTTAGTTTTGTACAGTTTATTGACTGTTTCTTTATTTAGTTTGTGTACAATTTATTGACTGGTTCTTTATTTAGTTTTGTACAGTTTATTGACTATTTCTTTCTTTAGTTTTGTACAGTTTATTGACTGGTTCTTTATTTAGTTTCGTACAGTTTATTGACTGTTTCTTTATTTAGTCTTTGTACAATTTATCGACTGGTTCTTTATTGAGTTTTGTACTGTTTATTGACTGTTTCTTTATTTAGGTTTGTACAGTTTATTGACTGTTTCTTTATTTAGTTTTGTACAGTTTATTGACTGTTTCTTTATTTAGTTTGTGTACAATTTATTGACGGTTTCTTAATTGAGTTTTGTACAGTTTATTGAATGGTTATTTATTGAGTTTTGTACAGTTTATTGACTGTTTCTTTATTGAGTTTTGTACAGTTTATTGACTGGTTCTTTATTGAGTTTTGTACAGTTTATTGACTGGTTCTTTATTTAGTTTTGTACAGTTTATTGACTGTTTCTTTATTTAGTTTTGTACAGTTTATTGACTGGTTCTTTATTGAGTTTTGTACAGTTTATTGACTGGTTCTTTATTTAGATTTGTACAGTTTATTGACTGTTTCTTTATTTAGTTTTGTACAGTTTATTGACTGTTTCTTTATTTAGTTTTTGTACAATTTATTGACTGGGTGTTTTTTGAGTTTTGTACAGTTTATTGACTGTTTCTTTGATCAGTTTTGAACAGTTTATTGACTGGTTTCTTATTGAATTTGTACAGTTAATTGACTGGTTCTTTATTGAGTTTTGTACAGTTTATTGACTGGTCCTTTATTCAGTTTTGTACAGTTTATTGACTGGTTCTTTATTGAATATGTGTACAATTTATTGACTGGTTCTTTATTTAGTTTTGTACAGTTTATTGACTGTTTCTTTATTTAGTTTGTGTACAATTTATTGACTGGTTCTTTATTTAGTTTTGTACAGTTTATTGACTGTTTCTTTCTTTAGTTTTGTACCGTTTATTGAATGTTTCTTTATTTAGTTTTGTACAGTTTATTGACTGTTTCTTTATTTAGTTTTTGTACAATTTATTGACTGGTTATTTATTAAGTTTTGTACAGTTTATTGACTGTTTCTTTATTGAGTTTTGTACAGTTTATTGACTGGTTCTTTATTTAGTTTGTGAACAATTTATTGACTGGTTCTTAATTGAGTTTTGTACAGTTTATTGACTGGTTCTTTATTCAGTTTTGTACAGTTTATTGAATGTCTTTATTGAGTTTTGTACAGTTTATTGACTGGTTCTTTGTTCAGTTTTGTATAGTTTATTGACTGGTTTTTTATTGAGTTTTGTACAGTTATATGACTGGTTCTTTATTGAGTTTTGTACAGTTTATTGACTGTTTCTTTATTTAGTTTTGTACAGTGTATTAACTGTTCATTTATTGAGTTTTGTTCAGTTTATTGACTGGTTCTTTATTGAGTTTTGTACAGTTTATTGACTGGTTCTATATTGAGTTTGTGTACAATTTATTGACTGTTTCTTTATTGAGTTTTGTACAGTTTATTGACTGGTTCTTTATTGAGTTTTGTACAGTTTATTGACTGGTTCTTTGTTCAGTTTTGTACAGTTTACTGACTGGTTCTTTATTGAGTTTTGTACAATTTATTGACTGTTTTTTTTTGTAGTTTTGTACAGTTTATTGACTGGTTCTTTATTGAGTTTTGTACAGTTTATTGACTGGTTCCTAAGTGAGTTTTGTATAGTTTATTGACTGATTCTTTATTGGGTTTTGTACAGTTTATTGACTGTTTCTTTATTTAGTTTTGTACAGTTTATTGACTGGTTCTTTATTGAATTTTGTACAGTTTATTGAATGGTTCTTTATTTAGTTTTGTACAGTTTATTGACGGTTTCTTTATTGAGTTTTGTACAGTTTATTGACTGCTTCTTTATTTAGTTTTGTACAGTTTATTGACTGTTTCTTTATTTAGTTTTGTACAGTTTATTGACTATTTATTTATTTAGTTTGTGTACAATTTATTGACTGGTTCTTTATTTAGTTTTGTACAGTTTATTAACTGTTTCTTTATTGAGTTTGTGTACAATTTATTGACTGGTTCTTTATTGAGTTTTGTACAGTTTATTGACTGGTTCTTTATTGGGTTTTGTACAGTTTATTGACTGTTTCTTTATTTAGTTTTGTACAGTTTATTGACTGGTTCTTTATTCAGTTTTGTAATGTTTATTGACTGTTTCTTTATTTACTTTTGTACAGTTTTTTTACTGGTTCTTTGTTCAGTTTTGTACAGTTTATTGACTGGTTCTTTATTGAGTTTTGTACAGTTTATTGACTAGTTCTTTATTGAGTTTTGTACAGTTTATTGACTGGTTCTTTATTGAGTTTTGTACAGTTTATTGACTGTTTCTCTATTGAGTTTTGCACAGTTTATTGACTGTTTCTTTATTGAGCTTTGTACAGTTTATTGACTGGTTCTTTATTGAGTTTTGTACTGTTTATTGACTGGTTCTTTATTGAGTTTTGTACAGTTTATTGACTAGTCCTTTATTTTGTACAGTTTATTGACTGGTTCTTTATTGAGTTTTGTACAGTTTATTGACTGTTTCTTTATTTAGTTTTGTACAGTTTATTGACTGTTTCTTTATTAAGTTTTGTACAGTTTATTGACTGGTTCTTTATTGAGTTTTGTACAGTTTACTGACTGTTTCTTTATTGAGTTTTGTACAGTTTATTGACTCTTACTTTATTAAGTTTTGTACAGTTTATTGACTGGTTTCTTATTGAGTTTTGTACAGTTTATTGACTGTTTCTTTATTTAGTTTTGTACAGATTATTGACTGGTTCTTTATTGAGTTTGTGTACAGTTTATTGACTGTTTCATTATTTAGTTTGTGTACAATTTATTGACTGGTTCTTTATTTAGTTTTGTACAGTTTATTGACTGTTTCTTTATTTAGTTTGTGTACAATTTATTGACTGGTTCTTTATTTAGTTTTTACAGTTTATTGACTGTTTCTTTATTTAGATTTGTACAGTTTATTGACTGCTTCTTTATTTAGTTTTATACAGTTTATTGACTGTTTATTTATTTAGTTTTTGTACAATTTATTGACTGGGTGTTTATTGAGTTTTGTAGAGTTTATTGACTGTTTCTTTGTTCAGTTTTGAACAGTTTATCGACTGGTTTCTTATTGAATTTGTACAGTTTATTGACTGGTTCTTTATTGAGTTTTGTACAGTTTATTGACTGGTCCTTTATTCAGTTTTGTACAGTTTATTGACTGGTTCTTTATTGAATAAGTGTACAATTTATTGACTGGTTCTTTATTTAGTTTTGTACAGTTTATTGACTGTTTCTTTATTTAGTTTTGTACAGTTTATTGACTGTTTCTTTATTTAGTTTGTGTACAATTTATTGACTGGTTCTTAATTTAGTTTTGTACAGTTTATTGACTGGTTCTTTATTTAGTTTGTGTACAATTTATTGACTGGTTTTTTATTTAGTTTTGTACAGTTTATTGACTGTTTCTTTCTTTAGTTTTGTACAGTTTATTGACTGTTTCTTTATTTAGTTTTGTACAGTTTATTGACTGTTTCTTTATTTAGTTTTTGTACAATTTATTGACTGGTTATTTATTAAGTTTTGTACAGTTTATTGACTGTTTCTTTATTTAGTTTGTGAACAATTTATTGACTGGTTCTTAATTGAGTTTTGTACAGTTTATTGACTGGTTCTTTATTGAGTTTTGTACAGTTTATTGACTGTTTCTTTATTCAGTTTTGTACAGTTTATTGAATGTCTTTATTGAGGTTTGTACAGTTTATTGACTGGTTTTTTATTGAGTTTTGTACAGTTAATTGACTGGTTCTTTATTGAGTTTTGTACAGTTTATTGACTGTTTCTTCTTTATTTGCTTTGTGTACTATTTATTGACTGGTTCTTTATTTAGTTTTGTACAGTTTATTGACTGTTTCTTTATTTAGTTTGTGTACAATTTATTGACTGGTTCTTTATTTAGTTTTGTACAGTTTATTGACTATTTCTTTCTTTAGTTTTGTACAGTTTATTGACTGCTTCTTTATTTAGTTTTGTACAGTTTATTGACTGTTTCTTTATTTAGTTTTTGTACAATTATATTGACTGGTTCTTTATTGAGTTTTGTACAGTTTATTGACTGTTTCTTTATTTAGTTTTGTACAGTACATTGACTGTTTCTTTATTTAGTTTTGTACAGTTTATTGACTGTTTCTTTATTTAGTTTGTGAACAATTTATTGACTGGTTCTTTATTGAGTTTTGTACAGTTAATTGACTGGTTCTTTATTGAGTTTTGTACAGTTTATTGACTGGTTCTTTATTCAGGTTTGTACAGTTTATTGAATGTCTTTATTGAGTTTTGTACAGTTTATTGACTGGTTCTTTGTTCAGTTTTGTACAGTTTATTGACTGGTTTTTTATTGAGTTTTGTACAGTTAATTGACTGGTTCTTTATTGAGTTTTGTACAGTTTATTGACTGTTTCTTTATTTAGTTTTGTACAGTATATTAACTGTTCATTTATTGAGTTTTGTACAGTTTATTGACTGGTTCTTTAGTGAGTTTTGTACAGTTTATTGACTGGTTCTTTGTTCAGTTTTGTACAGTTTATTGACTGGTTCTTTATTGAGTTTTGTACAGTTTATTGAATGGTTCTTCATTTAGTTTTGTACAGTTTATTGACTGTTTCTTTATTGAGTTTTATACAGTTTATTGACTGTTTCTTTAATTGAGTTTTGTACAGTTTATTGACTGTTTCTTTATTTAGTTTTGTACAGTTTATTGACTGTTTCTTTATTTAGTTTGTGTACAATTTATTGACGGTTTCTTAATTGAGTTTTGTACAGTTTATTGACTGGCTATTAATTGAGGTTTGTACAGTTTATTGACTGTTTCTTTATTGAGTTTTGGACAGTTTATTGACTGGTTCTTTATTGAGTTTTGTACAGTTTATTGACTGTTTATTTATTTAGTTTTGTACAGTTTATTGACTGTTTCTTTATTTAGTTTTTTACAGTTTATTGATTGGTTCTTTATTCAATTTTGTACAGTTTATTAATTGGTTCTTTATTGAGTTTTGTACAGTTTATTGACTGGTTCTTTATTGAGTTTGTGTACAATTTATTGACTGGTTCTTTATTGAGTTTTGTACAGTTTATTGACTGGTTCTTTATTCAGTTTTGTACAGTTTATTGACTGGTTCTTTATTGAATATGTGTACAATTTATTGACTGGTTCTTTATTTAGTTTTGTACAGTTTATTGACTGTTTCTTTATTTAGTTTTGAACAGTTTATTGACTGTTTCTTCTTTATTTGGTTTGTGTACAATTTATTGACTGGTTCTTTATTTAGTTTTGTACAGTTTATTGACTGTTTCTTTATTTAGTTTGTGTACAATTTATTGACTGGTTCTTTATTTAGTTTTGTACAGTTTATGGACTATTTCTTTCTTTAGTTTTGTACAGTTTATTGACTGTTTCTTTATTTAGTTTCGTACAGTTTATTGACTGTTTCTTTATTTAGTCTTTGTACAATTTATCGACTGGTTCTTTATTGAGTTTTGTACTGTTTATTGACTGTTTCTTTATTTAGGTTTGTACAGTTTATTGACTGTTTCTTTATTTAGTTTTGTACAGTTTATTGACTGTTTCTTTATTTAGTTTGTGTACAATTTATTGACGGTTTCTTAATTGAGTTTTGTACAGTTTATTGAATGGTTATTTATTGAGTTTTGTACAGTTTATTGACTGTTTCTTTATTGAGTTTTGTACAGTTTATTGACTGGTTCTTTATTGAGTTTTGTACAGTTTATTGACTGTTTCTTTATTTAGTTTTGTACAGTTTATTGACTGTTTCTTTATTTAGTTTTGTAAAGTTTATTGACTGGTTCTTTATTGAGTTTTGTACAGTTTATTGACTGGTTCTTTATTTAGTTTTGTACAGTTTATTGACTGTTTCTTTATTTAGTTTTGTACAGTTTATTGACTGTTTCTTTATTTAGTTTTGTACAGTTTATTGACTGGTTCTTTATTTAGTTTTGTACCGTTTATTGACTGTTTCTTTATTGAGTTTTGTACAGTTTATTGACTGGTTCTTTATTCAATTTTGTACAGTTTATTGACTGGTTCTTTATTGAGTTTGTGTACAATTTATTGACTGGTTCTTTATTGAGTTTTGTACAGTTTATTGACTGGTTCTTTATTCAGTTTTGTACAGTTTATTGACTGGTTCTTTATTGAATATGTGTACAATTTATTGACTGGTTCTTTATTTAGTTTTGTACAGTTTATTGACTGTTTCTTTTTTTAGTTTTGTACAGTTTATTGACTGTTTCTTTATTTAGTTTGTGTACAATTTATTGACTGGTTCTTTATTTAGTTTTGTACAGTTTATTGACTGTTTCTTTATTTAGTTTGTGTACAATTTATTGACTGGTTCTTTATTTAGTTTTGTACAGTTTATTGACTGTTTCTTTCTTTAGTTTTGTACAGTTTATTGACTGTTTCTTTATTTAGTTTTGTACAGTTTATTGACTGTTTCTTTATTTAGTTTTTGTACAATTTATTGACTGGTTCTTTATTGAGTTTTGTACAGTTTATTGACTGGTTCTATATTGAGTTTGTGTACAATTTATTGACTGTTTCTTTATTGAGTTTTGTACAGTTTATTGACTGGTTCCTTAGTGAGTTTTTTACAGTTTATTGATTGGTTCTTTATTCAATTTTGTACAGTTTATTGATTGGTTCTTTATTGAGTTTTGTACAGTTTATTGACTGGTTCTTTATTGAGTTTGTGTACAATTTATTGACTGGTTCTTTATTGAGTTTTGTACAGTTTATTGACTGGTTCTTTATTCAGTTTTGTACAGTTTATTGACTGGTTCTTTATTGAATATGTGTACAATTTATTGACTGGTTCTTTATTTAGTTTTGTACAGTTTATTGACTGTTTCTTTATTTAGTTTTGTACAGTTTATTGACTGTTTCTTCTTTATTTGGTTTGTGTACAATTTATTGACTGGTTCTTTATTTAGTTTTGTACAGTTTATTGACTGTTTCTTTATTTAGTTTGTGTACAATTTATTGACTGGTTCTTTATTTAGTTTTGTACAGTTTATTGACTATTTCTTTCTTTAGTTTTGTACAGTTTATTGACTGGTTCTTTATTTAGTTTCGTACAGTTTATTGACTGTTTCTTTATTTAGTCTTTGTACAATTTATCGACTGGTTCTTTATTGAGTTTTGTACTGTTTATTGACTGTTTCTTTATTTAGGTTTGTACAGTTTATTGACTGTTTCTTTATTTAGTTTTGTACAGTTTATTGACTGTTTCTTTATTTAGTTTGTGTACAATTTATTGACGGTTTCTTAATTGAGTTTTGTACAGTTTATTGAATGGTTATTTATTGAGTTTTGTACAGTTTATTGACTGTTTCTTTATTGAGTTTTGTACAGTTTATTGACTGGTTCTTTATTGAGTTTTGTACAGTTTATTGACTGGTTCTTTATTTAGTTTTGTACAGTTTATTGACTGTTTCTTTATTTAGTTTTGTACAGTTTATTGACTGGTTCTTTATTGAGTTTTGTACAGTTTATTGACTGGTTCTTTATTTAGATTTGTACAGTTTATTGACTGTTTCTTTATTTAGTTTTGTACAGTTTATTGACTGTTTCTTTATTTAGTTTTTGTACAATTTATTGACTGGGTGTTTTTTGAGTTTTGTACAGTTTATTGACTGTTTCTTTGATCAGTTTTGAACAGTTTATTGACTGGTTTCTTATTGAATTTGTACAGTTAATTGACTGGTTCTTTATTGAGTTTTGTACAGTTTATTGACTGGTCCTTTATTCAGTTTTGTACAGTTTATTGACTGGTTCTTTATTGAATATGTGTACAATTTATTGACTGGTTCTTTATTTAGTTTTGTACAGTTTATTGACTGTTTCTTTATTTAGTTTGTGTACAATTTATTGACTGGTTCTTTATTTAGTTTTGTACAGTTTATTGACTGTTTCTTTCTTTAGTTTTGTACCGTTTATTGAATGTTTCTTTATTTAGTTTTGTACAGTTTATTGACTGTTTCTTTATTTAGTTTTTGTACAATTTATTGACTGGTTATTTATTAAGTTTTGTACAGTTTATTGACTGTTTCTTTATTTAGTTTTGTACAGTACATTGACTGTTTCTTTATTTAGTTTGTGAACAATTTATTGACTGGTTCTTAATTGAGTTTTGTACAGTTTATTGACTGGTTCTTTATTCAGTTTTGTACAGTTTATTGAATGTCTTTATTGAGTTTTGTACAGTTTATTGACTGGTTCTTTGTTCAGTTTTGTATAGTTTATTGACTGGTTTTTTATTGAGTTTTGTACAGTTATATGACTGGTTCTTTATTGAGTTTTGTACAGTTTATTGACTGTTTCTTTATTTAGTTTTGTACAGTGTATTAACTGTTCATTTATTGAGTTTTGTTCAGTTTATTGACTGGTTCTTTATTGAGTTTTGTACAGTTTATTGACTGGTTCTATATTGAGTTTGTGTACAATTTATTGACTGTTTCTTTATTGAGTTTTGTACAGTTTATTGACTGGTTCTTTATTGAGTTTTGTACAGTTTATTGACTGGTTCTTTGTTCAGTTTTGTACAGTTTACTGACTGGTTCTTTATTGAGTTTTGTACAATTTATTGACTGTTTTTTTTTGTAGTTTTGTACAGTTTATTGACTGGTTCTTTATTGAGTTTTGTACAGTTTATTGACTGGTTCCTAAGTGAGTTTTGTATAGTTTATTGACTGATTCTTTATTGGGTTTTGTACAGTTTATTGACTGTTTCTTTATTTAGTTTTGTACAGTTTATTGACTGGTTCTTTATTGAATTTTGTACAGTTTATTGAATGGTTCTTTATTTAGTTTTGTACAGTTTATTGACGGTTTCTTTATTGAGTTTTGTACAGTTTATTGACTGCTTCTTTATTTAGTTTTGTACAGTTTATTGACTGTTTCTTTATTTAGTTTTGTACAGTTTATTGACTATTTATTTATTTAGTTTGTGTACAATTTATTGACTGGTTCTTTATTTAGTTTTGTACAGTTTATTAACTGTTTCTTTATTGAGTTTGTGTACAATTTATTGACTGGTTCTTTATTGAGTTTTGTACAGTTTATTGACTGCTTCTTTATTTAGTTTTGTACAGTTTATTGACTGTTTCTTTATTTAGTTTTGTACAGTTTATTGACTGGTTCTTTATTCAGTTTTGTAATGTTTATTGACTGTTTCTTTATTTACTTTTGTACAGTTTTTTTACTGGTTCTTTGTTCAGTTTTGTACAGTTTATTGACTGGTTCTTTATTGAGTTTTGTACAGTTTATTGACTAGTTCTTTATTGAGTTTTGTACAGTTTATTGACTGGTTCTTTATTGAGTTTTGTACAGTTTATTGACTGTTTCTCTATTGAGTTTTGCACAGTTTATTGACTGTTTCTTTATTGAGCTTTGTACAGTTTATTGACTGGTTCTTTATTGAGTTTTGTACTGTTTATTGACTGGTTCTTTATTGAGTTTTGTACAGTTTATTGACTAGTCCTTTATTTTGTACAGTTTATTGACTGGTTCTTTATTGAGTTTTGTACAGTTTATTGACTGTTTCTTTATTTAGTTTTGTACAGTTTATTGACTGTTTCTTTATTAAGTTTTGTACAGTTTATTGACTGGTTCTTTATTGAGTTTTGTACAGTTTACTGACTGTTTCTTTATTGAGTTTTGTACAGTTTATTGACTCTTACTTTATTAAGTTTTGTACAGTTTATTGACTGGTTTCTTATTGAGTTTTGTACAGTTTATTGACTGTTTCTTTATTTAGTTTTGTACAGATTATTGACTGGTTCTTTATTGAGTTTGTGTACAGTTTATTGACTGTTTCATTATTTAGTTTGTGTACAATTTATTGACTGGTTCTTTATTTAGTTTTGTACAGTTTATTGACTGTTTCTTTATTTAGTTTGTGTACAATTTATTGACTGGTTCTTTATTTAGTTTTTACAGTTTATTGACTGTTTCTTTATTTAGATTTGTACAGTTTATTGACTGCTTCTTTATTTAGTTTTATACAGTTTATTGACTGTTTATTTATTTAGTTTTTGTACAATTTATTGACTGGGTGTTTATTGAGTTTTGTAGAGTTTATTGACTGTTTCTTTGTTCAGTTTTGAACAGTTTATCGACTGGTTTCTTATTGAATTTGTACAGTTTATTGACTGGTTCTTTATTGAGTTTTGTACAGTTTATTGACTGGTCCTTTATTCAGTTTTGTACAGTTTATTGACTGGTTCTTTATTGAATATGTGTACAATTTATTGACTGGTTCTTTATTTAGTTTTGTACAGTTTATTGACTGTTTCTTTATTTAGTTTTGTACAGTTTATTGACTGTTTCTTTATTTAGTTTGTGTACAATTTATTGACTGGTTCTTAATTTAGTTTTGTACAGTTTATTGACTGGTTCTTTATTTAGTTTGTGTACAATTTATTGACTGGTTTTTTATTTAGTTTTGTACAGTTTATTGACTGTTTCTTTCTTTAGTTTTGTACAGTTTATTGACTGTTTCTTTATTTAGTTTTGTACAGTTTATTGACTGTTTCTTTATTTAGTTTTTGTACAATTTATTGACTGGTTATTTATTAAGTTTTGTACAGTTTATTGACTGTTTCTTTATTTAGTTTGTGAACAATTTATTGACTGGTTCTTAATTGAGTTTTGTACAGTTTATTGACTGGTTCTTTATTGAGTTTTGTACAGTTTATTGACTGTTTCTTTATTTAGTTTTGTACAGTTTATTGAATGTTTCTTTATTTAGTTTCTGTACAATTTATTGACTGG
Organism: Limnoperna fortunei; assembly: GCA_944474755.1. NCBI lineage: Eukaryota > Metazoa > Mollusca > Bivalvia > Mytilida > Modiolidae > Limnoperna > Limnoperna fortunei. The sequence goes on from OX104113.1 coordinate 56,062,824, forward strand.
TTCTTTATTGAGTTTTGTACAGTTTATTGACTGGTTCTTTATTGAGTTTTGTACAGTTTATTGACTGTTTCTTCTTTATTTAGTTTGTGTACAATTTATTGACTGGTTCTTTATTTAGTTTTGTACAGTTTATTGACTGTTTCTTTATTTAGTTTGTGTACAATTTATTGACTGGTTCTTTATTTAGTTTTGTACAGTTTATTGACTATTTCTTTCTTTAGTTTTGTACAGTTTATTGACTGCTTCTTTATTTAGTTTTGTACAGTTTATTGACTGTTTCTTTATTTAGTTTTTGTACAATTATATTGACTGGTTCTTTATTGAGTTTTGTACAGTTTATTGACTGTTTCTTTATTTAGTTTTGTACAGTACATTGACTGTTTCTTTATTTAGTTTTGTACAGTTTATTGACTGTTTCTTTATTTAGTTTGTGAACAATTTATTGACTGGTTCTTTATTGAGTTTTGTACAGTTAATTGACTGGTTCTTTATTGAGTTTTGTACAGTTTATTGACTGGTTCTTTATTCAGGTTTGTACAGTTTATTGAATGTCTTTATTGAGTTTTGTACAGTTTATTGACTGGTTCTTTGTTCAGTTTTGTACAGTTTATTGACTGGTTTTTTATTGAGTTTTGTACAGTTAATTGACTGGTTCTTTATTGAGTTTTGTACAGTTTATTGACTGTTTCTTTATTTAGTTTTGTACAGTATATTAACTGTTCATTTATTGAGTTTTGTACAGTTTATTGACTGGTTCTTTAGTGAGTTTTGTACAGTTTATTGACTGGTTCTTTGTTCAGTTTTGTACAGTTTATTGACTGGTTCTTTATTGAGTTTTGTACAGTTTATTGAATGGTTCTTCATTTAGTTTTGTACAGTTTATTGACTGTTTCTTTATTGAGTTTTATACAGTTTATTGACTGTTTCTTTAATTGAGTTTTGTACAGTTTATTGACTGTTTCTTTATTTAGTTTTGTACAGTTTATTGACTGTTTCTTTATTTAGTTTGTGTACAATTTATTGACGGTTTCTTAATTGAGTTTTGTACAGTTTATTGACTGGCTATTAATTGAGGTTTGTACAGTTTATTGACTGTTTCTTTATTGAGTTTTGGACAGTTTATTGACTGGTTCTTTATTGAGTTTTGTACAGTTTATTGACTGTTTATTTATTTAGTTTTGTACAGTTTATTGACTGTTTCTTTATTTAGTTTTTTACAGTTTATTGATTGGTTCTTTATTCAATTTTGTACAGTTTATTAATTGGTTCTTTATTGAGTTTTGTACAGTTTATTGACTGGTTCTTTATTGAGTTTGTGTACAATTTATTGACTGGTTCTTTATTGAGTTTTGTACAGTTTATTGACTGGTTCTTTATTCAGTTTTGTACAGTTTATTGACTGGTTCTTTATTGAATATGTGTACAATTTATTGACTGGTTCTTTATTTAGTTTTGTACAGTTTATTGACTGTTTCTTTATTTAGTTTTGAACAGTTTATTGACTGTTTCTTCTTTATTTGGTTTGTGTACAATTTATTGACTGGTTCTTTATTTAGTTTTGTACAGTTTATTGACTGTTTCTTTATTTAGTTTGTGTACAATTTATTGACTGGTTCTTTATTTAGTTTTGTACAGTTTATGGACTATTTCTTTCTTTAGTTTTGTACAGTTTATTGACTGTTTCTTTATTTAGTTTCGTACAGTTTATTGACTGTTTCTTTATTTAGTCTTTGTACAATTTATCGACTGGTTCTTTATTGAGTTTTGTACTGTTTATTGACTATTTCTTTCTTTAGGTTTGTACAGTTTATTGACTGTTTCTTTATTTAGTTTTGTACAGTTTATTGACTGTTTCTTTATTTAGTTTGTGTACAATTTATTGACGGTTTCTTAATTGAGTTTTGTACAGTTTATTGAATGGTTATTTATTGAGTTTTGTACAGTTTATTGACTGTTTCTTTATTGAGTTTTGTACAGTTTATTGACTGTTTCTTTATTGAGTTTTGTACAGTTTATTGACTGTTTCTTTATTTAGTTTTGTACAGTTTATTGACTGTTTCTTTATTTAGTTTTGTAAAGTTTATTGACTGGTTCTTTATTGAGTTTTGTACAGTTTATTGACTGGTTCTTTATTTAGTTTTGTACAGTTTATTGACTGTTTCTTTATTTAGTTTTGTACAGTTTATTGACTGTTTCTTTATTTAGTTTTGTACAGTTTATTGACTGGTTCTTTATTCAGTTTTGTACCGTTTATTGACTGTTTCTTTATTGAGTTTTGTACAGTTTATTGACTGGTTCTTTATTCAATTTTGTACAGTTTATTGACTGGTTCTTTATTGAGTTTGTGTACAATTTATTGACTGGTTCTTTATTGAGTTTTGTACAGTTTATTGACTGGTTCTTTATTCAGTTTTGTACAGTTTATTGACTGGTTCTTTATTGAATATGTGTACAATTTATTGACTGGTTCTTTATTTAGTTTTGTACAGTTTATTGACTGTTTCTTTTTTTAGTTTTGTACAGTTTATTGACTGTTTCTTTATTTAGTTTGTGTACAATTTATTGACTGGTTCTTTATTTAGTTTTGTACAGTTTATTGACTGTTTCTTTATTTAGTTTGTGTACAATTTATTGACTGGTTCTTTATTTAGTTTTGTACAGTTTATTGACTGTTTCTTTCTTTAGTTTTGTACAGTTTATTGACTGTTTCTTTATTTAGTTTTGTACAGTTTATTGACTGTTTCTTTATTTAGTTTTTGTACAATTTATTGACTGGTTCTTTATTGAGTTTTGTACAGTTTATTGACTGGTTCTATATTGAGTTTGTGTACAATTTATTGACTGTTTCTTTATTGAGTTTTGTACAGTTTATTGACTGGTTCCTTAGTGAGTTTTGTACAGTTTATTGACTGGTTCTTTGTTGATTTTTGTACAGTTTATTGACTGGTTCTTTATTGAGTTTTGTACAGTTTATTGAATGGTTCTTTATTTAGTTTTGTACAGTTTATTGACTGTTTCTTTATTGAGTTTTATACAGTTTATTGACTGTTTCTTTAATTGAGTTTTGTACAGTTTATTGACTGTTTCTTTATTTAGTTTTGTACAGTTTATTGACTGTTTCTTTATTTAGTTTGTGTACAATTTATTGACGGTTTCTTAATTGAGTTTTGTACAGTTTATTGACTGGTTATTAATTGAGTTTTGTACAGTTTATTGACTGTTTCTTTATTGAGTTTTGGACAGTTTATTGACTGGTTCTTTATTGAGTTTTGTACAGTTTATTGACTGTTTATTTATTTAGTTTTGTACAGTTTATTGACTGTTTCTTTATTTAGTTTTTTACAGTTTATTGACTGGTTCTTTATTCATTTTTGTACAGTTTATTGATTGGTTCTTTATTGAGTTTTGTACAGTTTATTGACTGGTTCTTTATTGAGTTTGTGTACAATTTATTGACTGGTTCTTTATTGAGTTTTGTACAGTTTATTGACTGGTTCTTTATTCAGTTTTGTACAGTTTATTGACTGGTTCTTTATTGAATATGTGTACAATTTATTGACTGGTTCTTTATTTAGTTTTGTACAGTTTATTGACTGTTTCTTTATTTAGTTTTGTACAGTTTACTGACTGTTTCTTCTTTATTTGGTTTGTGTACAATTTATTGACTGGTTCTTTATTTAGTTTTGTACAGTTTATTGACTGTTTCTTTATTTAGTTTGTGTACAATTTATTGACTGGTTCTTTATTGAGTTTTGCACTGTTTATTGACTGGTTCTTTATTGAGTTTTGTACAGTTTATTGACTAGTCCTTTATTTTGTACAGTTTATTGACTGGTTCTTTATTGAGTTTTGTACAGTTTATTGACTGTTTCTTTATTTAGTTTTGTACAGTTTATTGACTGTTTCTTTATTGAGTTTTGTACAGTTTATTGACTGGTTCTTTATTGAGTTTTGTACAGTTTACTGACTGTTTCTTTATTTAGTTTTGTACAGTTTATTGACTCTTTCTTTATTAAGTTTTGTACAGTTTATTGACTGGTTTCTTATTGAGTTTTGTACAGTTTATTGACTGTTTCTTTATTTAGTTTTGTACAGATTATTGACTGGTTCTTTATTGAGTTTGTGTACAGTTTATTGACTGTTTCTTTATTTAGTTTGTGTACAATTTATTGACTGGTTCTTTATTTAGTTTTGTACAGTTTATTGACTGTTTCTTTATTTAGTTTGTGTACAATTTATTGACTGGTTCTTTATTTAGTTTTTACAGTTTATTGACTGTTTCTTTATTTAGTTTTGTACAGTTTATTGACTGCTTCTTTATTTAGTTTTATACAGTTTATTGACTGTTTATTTATTTAGTTTTTGTACAATTTATTGACTGGGTGTTTATTGAGTTTTGTAGAGTTTATTGACTGTTTCTTTGTTCAGTTTTGAACAGTTTATCGACTGGTTTCTTATTGAATTTGTACAGTTAATTGACTGGTTCTTTATTGAGTTTTGTACAGTTTATTGACTGGTCCTTTATTCAGTTTTGTACAGTTTATTGACTGGTTCTTTATTGAATATGTGTACAATTTATTGACTGGTTCTTTATTTAGTTTTGTACAGTTTATTGACTGTTTCTTTATTTAGTTTTGTACAGTTTATTGACTGGTTCTTTATTGAGATTGTGTACAATTTATTAACTCGTTCTTTATTTAGTTTTGTACAGTTTATTGACTGTTTCTTTATTTAGTTTGTGTACAATTTATTGACTGGTTTTTTATTTAGTTTTGTACAGTTTATTGACTGTTTCTTTATTTAGTTTTGTACAGTTTATTGACTGTTTCTTTATTTAGTTTTGTACAGTTTATTGACTGTTTCTTTATTTAGTTTTTGTACAATTTATTGACTGGTTATTTATTAAGTTTTGTACAGTTTATTGACTGTTTCTTTATTTAGTTTGTGAACAATTTATTGACTGGTTCTTAATTGAGTTTTGTACAGTTTATTGACTGGTTCTTTATTTCGTTTTGTACAGTTTATTGACTGTTTCTTTATTTAGTTTTGTACAGTTTATTGACTGTTTCTTTATTTAGTTTCTGTACAATTTATTGACTGGTTCTTTATTGAGTTTTGTACAGTTTATTGACTGGTTCTTTATTGAGTTTTGTACAGTTTATTGACTGTTTCTTCTTTATTTAGTTTGTGTACAATTTATTGACTGGTTCTTTATTTAGTTTTGTACAGTTTATTGACTGTTTCTTTATTTAGTTTGTGTACAATTTTTTGACTGGTTCTTTATTTAGTTTTGTACAGTTTATTGACTATTTCTTTCTTTAGTTTTGTACAGCTTATTGACTGTTTCTTTATTTAGTTTTGTACAGTTTATTGACTGTTTCTTTATTTAGTTTTTGTACAATTTATTGACTGGTTCTTTATTGAGTTTTGTACAGTTTATTGACTGTTTCTTTATTTAGTTTTGTACAGTACATTGACTGTTTCTTTATTTAGTTTTGTACAGTTTATTGACTGTTTCTTTATTTAGTTTGTGAACAATTTATTGACTGGTTCTTTATTGAGTTTTGTACAGTTTATTGACTGGTTCTTTATTGAGTTTTGTACAGTTTATTGACTGGTTCTTTATTCAGGTTTGTACAGTTTATTGAATGTCTTTATTGAGTTTTGTACAGTTTATTGACTGGTTCTTTATTCAGTTTTGTACAGTTTATTGACTGGTTTTTTATTGAGTTTTGTACAGTTAATTGACTGGTTCTTTATTGAGTTTTGTACAGTTTATTGACTGTTTCTTTATTTAGTTTTGTACAGTATATTAACTGTTCATTTATTGAGTTTTGTACAGTTTATTGACTGGTTCTTTAGTGAGTTTTGTACAGTTTATTGACTGGTTCTTTGTTCAGTTTTGTACAGTTTATTGACTGGTTCTTTATTGAGTTTTGTACAGTTTATTGAATGGTTCTTCATTTAGTTTTGTACAGTTTATTGACTGTTTCTTTATTGAGTTTTATACAGTTTATTGACTGTTTCTTTAATTGAGTTTTGTACAGTTTATTGACTGTTTCTTCATTTAGTTTTGTACAGTTTATTGACTGTTTCTTTATTTAGTTTGTGTACAATTTATTGACGGTTTCTTAATTGAGTTTTGTACAGTTTATTGACTGGCTATTAATTGAGGTTTGTACAGTTTATTGACTGTTTCTTTATTGAGTTTTGGACAGTTTATTGACTGGTTCTTTATTGAGTTTTTTACAGTTTATTGACTGTTTATTTATTTAGTTTTGTACAGTTTATTGACTGTTTCTTTATTTAGTTTTTTACAGTTTATTGATTGGTTCTTTATTCAATTTTGTACAGTTTATTGATTGGTTCTTTATTGAGTTTTGTACAGTTTATTGACTGGTTCTTTATTGAGTTTGTGTACAATTTATTGACTGGTTCTTTATTGAGTTTTGTACAGTTTATTGACTGGTTCTTTATTCAGTTTTGTACAGTTTATTGACTGGTTCTTTATTGAATATGTGTACAATTTATTGACTGGTTCTTTATTTAGTTTTGTACAGTTTATTGACTGTTTCTTTATTTAGTTTTGTACAGTTTATTGACTGTTTCTTCTTTATTTGGTTTGTGTACAATTTATTGACTGGTTCTTTATTTAGTTTTGTACAGTTTATTGACTGTTTCTTTATTTAGTTTGTGTACAATTTATTGACTGGTTGTTTATTTAGTTTTGTACAGTTTATTGACTATTTCTTTCTTTAGTTTTGTACAGTTTATTGACTGTTTCTTTATTTAGTTTTGTACAGTTTATTGACTGTTTCTTTATTTAGTTTTGTACAGTTTATTGACTGTTTCTTTATTTAGTTTGTGTACAATTTATTGACTGGTTCTTTATTTAGTTTTGTACAGTTTATTGACTGTTTCTTTATTTAGTTTGTGTACAATTTATTGACTGGTTTTTTATTTAGTTTTGTACAGTTTATTGACTGTTTCTTTATTTAGTTTTGTACAGTTTATTGACTGTTTCTTTATTTAGTTTTGTACAGTTTATTGACTGTTTCTTTATTGAGTTTTGTACAGTTTATTGACTGTTTCTTTATTTAGTTTTGTACAGTTTATTGACTGTTTCTTTATTTAGTTTCTGTACAATTTATTGACTGGTTCTTTATTGAGTTTTGTACAGTTTATTGACTGGTTCTTTATTGAGTTTTGTACAGTTTATTGACTGTTTCTTCTTTATTTAGTTTGTGTACAATTTATTGACTGGTTCTTTATTTAGTTTTGTACAGTTTATTGACTGTTTCTTTATTTAGTTTGTGTACAATTTTTTGACTGGTTCTTTATTTAGTTTTGTACAGTTTATTGACTATTTCTTTCTTTAGTTTTGTACAGCTTATTGACTGTTTCTTTATTTAGTTTTGTACTGTTTATTGACTGTTTCTTTATTTAGTTTTTGTACAATTTATTGACTGGTTCTTTATTGAGTTTTGTACAGTTTATTGACTGTTTCTTTATTTAGTTTTGTACAGTACATTGACTGTTTCTTTATTTAGTTTTGTACAGTTTATTGACTGTTTCTTTATTTAGTTTGTGAACAATTTATTGACTGGTTCTTTATTGAGTTTTGTACAGTTTATTGACTGTTTATTTATTTAGTTTTTGTACAATTTATTGACTGGGTGTTTATTGAGTTTTGTAGAGTTTATTGACTGTTTCTTTGTTCAGTTTTGAACAGTTTATCGACTGGTTTCTTATTGAATTTGTACAGTTAATTGACTGGTTCTTTATTGAGTTTTGTACAGTTTATTGACTGGTCCTTTATTCAGTTTTGTACAGTTTATTGACTGGTTCTTTATTGAATATGTGTACAATTTATTGACTGGTTCTTTATTTAGTTTTGTACAGTTTATTGACTGTTTCTTTATTTAGTTTTGTACAGTTTATTGACTGTTTCTTTATTTAGTTTGTGTACAATTTATTGACTGGTTCTTTATTTAGTTTTGTACAGTTTATTGACTGTTTCTTTATTTAGTTTGTGTACAATTTATTGACTGGTTTTTTATTTAGTTTTGTACAGTTTATTGACTGTTTCTTTATTTAGTTTTGTACAGTTTATTGACTGTTTCTTTATTTAGTTTTGTACAGTTTATTGACTGTTTCTTTATTTAGTTTTTGTACAATTTATTGACTGGTTATTTATTAAGTTTTGTACAGTTTATTGACTGTTTCTTTATTTAGTTTGTGAACAATTTATTGACTGGTTCTTAATTGAGTTTTGTACAGTTTATTGACTGGTTCTTTATTGAGTTTTGTACAGTTTATTGACTGTTTCTTTATTTAGTTTTGTACAGTTTATTGACTGTTTCTTTATTTAGTTTCTGTACAATTTATTGACTGGTTCTTTATTGAGTTTTGTACAGTTTATTGACTGTTTCTTTATTGAGTTTTGTACAGTTTATTGACTGTTTCTTCTTTATTTAGTTTGTGTACAATTTATTGACTGGTTCTTTATTTAGTTTTGTACAGTTTATTGACTGTTTCTTTATTTAGTTTGTGTACAATTTTTTGACTGGTTCTTTATTTAGTTTTGTACAGTTTATTGACTATTTCTTTCTTTAGTTTTGTACAGCTTATTGACTGTTTCTTTATTTAGTTTTGTACAGTTTATTGACTGTTTCTTTATTTAGTTTTTGTACAATTTATTGACTGGTTCTTTATTGAGTTTTGTACAGTTTATTGACTGTTTCTTTATTTAGTTTTGTACAGTACATTGACTGTTTCTTTATTTAGTTTTGTACAGTTTATTGACTGTTTCTTTATTTAGTTTGTGAACAATTTATTGACTGGTTCTTTATTGAGTTTTGTACAGTTTATTGACTGGTTCTTTATTGAGTTTTGTACAGTTTATTGACTGGTTCTTTATTCAGGTTTGTACAGTTTATTGAATGTCTTTATTGAGTTTTGTACAGTTTATTGACTGGTTCTTTGTTCAGTTTTGTACAGTTTATTGACTGGTTTTTTATTGAGTTTTGTACAGTTAATTGACTGGTTCTTTATTGAGTTTTGTACAGTTTATTGACTGTTTCTTTATTTAGTTTTGTACAGTATATTAACTGTTCATTTATTGAGTTTTGTACAGTTTATTGACTGGTTCTTTAGTGAGTTTTGTACAGTTTATTGACTGGTTCTTTGTTCAGTTTTGTACAGTTTATTGACTGGTTCTTTATTGAGTTTTGTACAGTTTATTGAATGGTTCTTCATTTAGTTTTGTACAGTTTATTGACTGTTTCTTTATTGAGTTTTATACAGTTTATTGACTGTTTCTTTAATTGAGTTTTGTACAGTTTATTGACTGTTTCTTTATTTAGTTTTGTACAGTTTATTGACTGTTTCTTTATTTAGTTTGTGTACAATTTATTGACGGTTTCTTAATTGAGTTTTGTACAGTTTATTGACTGGCTATTAATTGAGGTTTGTACAGTTTATTGACTGTTTCTTTATTGAGTTTTGGACAGTTTATTGACTGGTTCTTTATTGAGTTTTGTACAGTTTATTGACTGTTTATTTATTTAGTTTTGTACAGTTTATTGACTGTTTCTTTATTTAGTTTTTTACAGTTTATTGATTGGTTCTTTATTCAATTTTGTACAGTTTATTGATTGGTTCTTTATTGAGTTTTGTACAGTTTATTGACTGGTTCTTTATTGAGTTTGTGTACAATTTATTGACTGGTTCTTTATTGAGTTTTGTACAGTTTATTGACTGGTTCTTTATTCAGTTTTGTACAGTTTATTGACTGGTTCTTTATTGAATATGTGTACAATTTATTGACTGGTTCTTTATTTAGTTTTGTACAGTTTATTGACTGTTTCTTTATTTAGTTTTGTACAGTTTATTGACTGTTTCTTCTTTATTTGGTTTGTGTACAATTTATTGACTGGTTCTTTATTTAGTTTTGTACAGTTTATTGACTGTTTCTTTATTTAGTTTGTGTACAATTTATTGACTGGTTGTTTATTTAGTTTTGTACAGTTTATTGACTATTTCTTTCTTTAGTTTTGTACAGTTTATTGACTGTTTCTTTATTTAGTTTTGTACAGTTTATTGACTGTTTCTTTATTTAGTTTTGTACAGTTTATTGACTGTTTCTTTATTTAGTTTGTGTACAATTTATTGACTGGTTCTTTATTTAGTTTTGTACAGTTTATTGACTGTTTCTTTATTTAGTTTGTGTACAATTTAATGACTGGTTTTTTATTTAGTTTTGTACAGTTTATTGACTGTTTCTTTATTTAGTTTTGTACAGTTTATTGACTGTTTCTTTATTTAGTTTTGTACAGTTTATTGACTGTTTCTTTATTGAGTTTTGTACAGTTTATTGACTGTTTCTTTATTTAGTTTTGTACAGTTTATTGACTGTTTCTTTATTTAGTTTCTGTACAATTTATTGACTGGTTCTTTATTGAGTTTTGTACAGTTTATTGACTGGTTCTTTATTGAGTTTTGTACAGTTTATTGACTGTTTCTTCTTTATTTAGTTTGTGTACAATTTATTGACTGGTTCTTTATTTAGTTTTGTACAGTTTATTGACTGTTTCTTTATTTAGTTTGTGTACAATTTTTTGACTGGTTCTTTATTTAGTTTTGTACAGTTTATTGACTATTTCTTTCTTTAGTTTTGTACAGCTTATTGACTGTTTCTTTATTTAGTTTTGTACAGTTTATTGACTGTTTCTTTATTTAGTTTTTGTACAATTTATCGACTGGTTTCTTATTGAGTTTTGTACAGTTAATTGACAGTTTCTTTATTTAGTTTTGTACAGTACATTGACTGTTTCTTTATTTAGTTTTGTACAGTTTATTGACTGTTTCTTTATTTAGTTTGTGAACAATTTATTGACTGGTTCTTTATTGAGTTTTGTACAGTTTATTGACTGGTTCTTTATTGAGTTTTGTACAGTTTATTGACTGGTTCTTTATTCAGGTTTGTACAGTTTATTGAATGTCTTTATTGAGTTTTGTACAGTTTATTGACTGGTTCTTTGTTCAGTTTTGTACAGTTTATTGACTGGTTTTTTATTGAGTTTTGTACAGTTAATTGACTGGTTCTTTATTGAGTTTTGTACAGTTTATTGACTGTTTCTTTATTTAGTTTTGTACAGTATATTAACTGTTCATTTATTGAGTTTTGTACAGTTTATTGACTGGTTCTTTAGTGAGTTTTGTACAGTTTATTGACTGGTTCTTTGTTCAGTTTTGTACAGTTTATTGACTGGTTCTTTATTGAGTTTTGTACAGTTTATTGAATGGTTCTTCATTTAGTTTTGTACAGTTTATTGACTGTTTCTTTATTGAGTTTTATACAGTTTATTGACTGTTTCTTTAATTGAGTTTTGTACAGTTTATTGACTGTTTCTTTATTTAGTTTTGTACAGTTTATTGACTGTTTCTTTATTTAGTTTGTGTACAATTTATTGACGGTTTCTTAATTGAGTTTTGTACAGTTTATTGACTGGCTATTAATTGAGGTTTGTACAGTTTATTGACTGTTTCTTTATTGAGTTTTGGACAGTTTATTGACTGGTTCTTTATTGAGTTTTGTACAGTTTATTGACTGTTTATTTATTTAGTTTTGTACAGTTTATTGACTGTTTCTTTATTTAGTTTTTTACAGTTTATTGATTGGTTCTTTATTCAATTTTGTACAGTTTATTGATTGGTTCTTTATTGAGTTTTGTACAGTTTATTGACTGGTTCTTTATTGAGTTTGTGTACAATTTATTGACTGGTTCTTTATTGAGTTTTGTACAGTTTATTGACTGGTTCTTTATTCAGTTTTGTACAGTTTATTGACTGGTTCTTTATTGAATATGTGTACAATTTATTGACTGGTTCTTTATTTAGTTTTGTACAGTTTATTGACTGTTTCTTTATTTAGTTTTGTACAGTTTATTGACTGTTTCTTCTTTATTTGGTTTGTGTACAATTTATTGACTGGTTCTTTATTTAGTTTTGTACAGTTTATTGACTGTTTCTTTATTTAGTTTGTGTACAATTTATTGACTGGTTGTTTATTTAGTTTTGTACAGTTTATTGACTATTTCTTTCTTTAGTTTTGTACAGTTTATTGACTGTTTCTTTATTTAGTTTTGTACAGTTTATTGACTGTTTCTTTATTTAGTCTTTGTACAATTTATCGACTGGTTCTTTATTGAGTTTTGTACTGTTTATTGACTGTTTCTTTATTTAGGTTTGTACAGTTTATTGACTGTTTCTTTATTTAGTTTTGTACAGTTTATTGACTGTTTCTTTATTTAGTTTGTGTACAATTTATTGACGGTTTCTTAATTGAGTTTTGTACAGTTTATTGAATGGTTATTTATTGAGTTTTGTACAGTTTATTGACTGTTTCTTTATTGAGTTTTGTACAGTTTATTGACTGGTTCTTTATTGAGTTTTGTACAGTTTATTGACTGTTTCTTTATTTAGTTTTGTACAGTTTATTGACTGTTTCTTTATTTAGTTTTGTACAGTTTATTGACTGGTTCTTTATTGAGTTTTGTACAGTTTATTGACTGGTTCTTTATTTAGTTTTGTACAGTTTATTGACTGTTTCTTTATTTAGTTTTGTACAGTTTATTGACTGTTTCTTTATTTAGTTTTGTACAGTTTATTGACTGGTTCTTTATTCAGTTTTGTACCGTTTATTGACTGTTTCTTTATTGAGTTTTGTACAGTTTATTGACTGGTTTCTTTATTCAATTTTGTACAGTTTATTGACTGGTTCTTTATTGAGTTTGTGTACAATTTATTGACTGGTTCTTTATTGAGTTTTGTACAGTTTATTGACTGGTTCTTTATTCAGTTTTGTACAGTTTATTGACTGGTTCTTTATTGAATATGTGTACAATTTATTGACTGGTTCTTTATTTAGTTTTGTACAGTTTATTGACTGTTTCTTTATTTAGTTTTGTACAGTTTATTGACTGTTTCTTTATTTAGTTTGTGTACAATTTATTTACTGGTTCTTTATTTAGTTTTGTACAGTTTATTGACTGTTTCCTTATTTAGTTTGTGTACAATTTATTGACTGGTTCTTTATTTAGTTTTGTACAGTTTATTGACTGTTCCTTTCTTTAGTTTTGTACAGTTTATTGACTGTTTCTTTATTTAGTTTTGTACAGTTTATTGACTGTTTCTTTATTTAGTTTTTGTACAATTTATTGACTGGTTCTTTATTGAGTTTTGTACAGTTTATTGACTGTTTCTTTATTTAGTTTTGTACAGTACATTGACTGTTTCTTTATTTAGTTTTGTACAGTTTATTGACTGTTTCTTTATTTAGTTTGTGAACAATTTATTGACTGGTTCTTTATTGAGTTTTGTACAGTTTATTGACTGGTTCTTTATTGAGTTTTGTACAGTTTATTGACTGGTTCTTTATTCAGTTTTGTACAGTTTATTGAATGTCTTTATTGAGGTTTGTACAGTTTATTGACTGGTTCTTTGTTCAGTTTTGTACAGTTTATTGACTGGTTTTTTATTGAGTTTTGTACAGTTTATTGACTGGTACTTTATTGAGTTTTGTACAGTTTATTGACTGTTTCTTTATTTAGTTTTGTACAGTGTATTAACTGTTCATTTATTGAGTTTTGTACAGTTTATTGACTGGTTCTTCATTGAGTTTTGTACAGTTTATTGACTGGTTCTTTGTTCAGTTTTGTACAGTTTATTGACTGGTTCTTTATTGAGTTTTGTACAGTTTATTGACTGTTTCTTTATTTAGTTTGTGTACAATTTATTGACGGTTTCTTAATTGAGTTTTGTACAGTTTATTGAATGGTTATTTATTGAGTTTTGTACAGTTTATTGACTGTTTCTTTATTGAGTTTTGTACAGTTTATTGACTGGTTCTTTATTGAGTTTTGTACAGTTTATTGACTGTTTCTTTATTTAGTTTTGTACAGTTTATTGACTGTTTCTTTATTTAGTTTTGTACAGTTTATTGACTGGTTCTTTATTGAGTTTTGTACAGTTTATTGGCTGGTTCTTTATTTAGTTTTGTACAGTTTATTGACTGTTTCTTTATTTAGTTTTGTACAGTTTATTGACTGTTTCTTTATTTAGTTTTGTACAGTTTATTGACTGGTTCTTTATTCAGTTTTGTACCGTTTATTGACTGTTTCTTTATTGAGTTTTGTACAGTTTATTGACTGGTTCTTTATTCAATTTTGTACAGTTTATTGACTGGTTCTTTATTGAGTTTGTGTACAATTTATTGACTGGTTCTTTATTGAGTTTTGTACAGTTTATTGACTGGTTCTTTATTCAGTTTTGTACAGTTTATTGACTGGTTCTTTATTGAATATGTGTACAATTTATTGACTGGTTCTTTATTTAGTTTTGTACAGTTTATTGACTGTTTCTTTATTTAGTTTTGTACAGTTTATTGACTGTTTCTTTATTTAGTTTGTGTACAATTTATTTACTGGTTCTTTATTTAGTTTTGTACAGTTTATTGACTGTTTCCTTATTTAGTTTGTGTACAATTTATTGACTGGTTCTTTATTTAGTTTTGTACAGTTTATTGACTGTTTCTTTCTTTAGTTTTGTACAGTTTATTGACTGTTTCTTTATTTAGTTTTGTACAGTTTATTGACTGTTTCTTTATTTAGTTTTTGTACAATTTATTGACTGGTTCTTTATTGAGTTTTGTACAGTTTATTGACTGTTTCTTTATTTAGTTTTGTACAGTACATTGACTGTTTCTTTATTTAGTTTTGTACAGTTTATTGACTGTTTCTTTATTTAGTTTGTGAACAATTTATTGACTGGTTCTTTATTGAGTTTTGTACAGTTTATTGACTGGTTCTTTATTGAGTTTTGTACAGTTTATTGACTGGTTCTTTATTCAGTTTTGTACAGTTTATTGAATGTCTTTATTGAGGTTTGTACAGTTTATTGACTGGTTCTTTGTTCAGTTTTGTACAGTTTATTGACTGGTTTTTTATTGAGTTTTGTACAGTTTATTGACTGGTACTTTATTGAGTTTTGTACAGTTTATTGACTGTTTCTTTATTTAGTTTTGTACAGTGTATTAACTGTTCATTTATAGAGTTTTGTACAGTTTATTGACTGGTTCTTCATTGAGTTTTGTACAGTTTATTGACTGGTTCTTTGTTCAGTTTTGTACAGTTTATTGACTGGTTCTTTATTGAGTTTTGTACAATTTATTGACTGTTTTTTTTTTAGTTTTGTACTGTTTATTGACTGGTTCTTTATTGAGTTTTGTACAGTTTATTGACTGGTTCCTTAGTGAGTTTTGTATAGTTTATTGACTGATTCTTTATTGAGTTTTGTACAGTTTATTGACTGTTTCTTTATTTAGTTTTGTACAGTTTATTGACTGGTTCTTTATTGAGTTTTGTACAGTTTATTGAATGCTTCTTTATTTAGTTTTGTACAGTTTATTGACTGTTTCTTTATTGAGTTTTGTACAGTTTATTGACTGTTTCTTTATTTAGTTTTGTACAGTTTATTGACTGGTTCTTTATTGAGTTTTGTACAGTTTATTGAATGGTTCTTTATTTAGTTTTGTACAGTTTATTGACTGTTTCTTTATTGAGTTTTGTACAGTTTATTGACTGTATCTTTATTGAGTTTTGTACAGTTTATTGACTGTTTCTTCTTTATTTAGTTTGTGTACAATTTATTGACTGGTTCTTTATTTAGTTTTGTACAGTTTATTGACTGTTTCTTTATTCAGTTTGTGTACAATTTATTGACTGGTTCTTTATTTAGTTTTGTACAGTTTATTGACTATTTCTTTCTTTAGTTTTGTACAGTTTATTGACTGTTTCTATATTTAGTTTTGTACAGTTTATTGACTGTTTCTTTATTTAGTTTTTGTACAATTTATTGACTGGTTCTTTATTGAGTTTTGTACAGTTTATTGACTGTTTCTTTATTTAGTTTTGTACAGTACATTGACTGTTTCTTTATTTAGTTTTGTACAGTTTATTTACTGTTTCTTTATTTAGTTTGTGAACAATTTATTGACTGGTTCTTTATTGAGTTTTGTACAGTTTATTGACTGGTTCTTTATTGAGTTTTGTACAGTTTATTGACTAGTTCTTTATTCAGGTTTGTACAGTTTATTGAATGTCTTTATTGAGTTTTGTACAGTTTATTGACTGGTTCTTTATTGAGTTTTGTACAGTTTATTGACTGTTTCTTTATTTAGTTTTGTACAGTGTATTAACTGTTCATTTATTGAGTTTTGTTCAGTTTATTGACTGGTTCTTTATTGAGTTTTGTACAGTTTATTGACTGGTTCTATATTGAGTTTGTGTACAATTTATTGACTGTTTCTTTATTGAGTTTTGTACAGTTTATTGACTGGTTCTTTAGTGAGTTTTGTACAGTTTATTGACTGGTTCTTTGTCCAGTTTTGTACAGTTTATTGACTGGTTCTTTATTGAGTTTTGTACAGTTTATTGAATGGTTCTTTATTTAGTTTTGTACAGTTTATTGACTGTTTCTTTATTGAGTTTTATACAGTTTATTGACTGTTTCTTTAATTGAGTTTTGTACAGTTTATTGACTGTTTCTTTATTTAGTTTTGTACAGTTTATTGACTGTTTCTTTATTTAGTTTGTGTACAATTTATTGACGGTTTCTTAATTGAGTTTTGTACAGTTTATTGACTGGTTATTAATTGAGTTTTGTACAGTTTATTGACTGTTTCTTTATTGAGTTTTGGACAGTTTATTGACTGGTTCTTTATTGAGTTTTGTACAGTTTATTGACTGTTTATTTATTTAGTTTTGTACAGTTTATTGACTGTTTCTTTATTTAGTTTTTTACAGTTTATTGACTGGTTCTTTATTCAATTTTGTACAGTTTATTGATTGGTTCTTTATTGAGTTTTGTGCAGTTTATTGACTGGTTCTTTATTGAGTTTGTGTACAATTTATTGACTGGTTCTTTATTGAGTTTTGTACAGTTTATTGAATGGTTCTTTATTCAGTTTTGTACAGTTTATTGACTGGTTCTTTATTGAATATGTGTACAATTTATTGACTGGTTCTTTATTTAGTTTTGTACAGTTTACTGACTGTTTCTTCTTTATTTGCTTTGTGTACAATTTATTGACTGGTTCTTTATTTAGTTTTGTACAGTTTATTGACTGTTTCTTTATTTAGTTTGTGTACAATTTATTGACTGGTTCTTTATTCAGTTTTGTACAGTTTAATGACTATTTCTTTCTTTAGTTTTGTACAGTTTATTGACTGTTTCTTTATTTAGTTTTGTACAGTTTATTGACTGTTTCTTTATTTAGTTTTTGTACAATTTATCGACTGGTTCTTTATTGAGTTTTGTACTGTTTATTGACTGTTTCTTTATTTAGGTTTGTACAGTTTATTGACTGTTTCTTTATTTAGTTTTGTACAGTTTATTGACTGTTTCTTTATTTAGTTTGTGTACAATTTATTGACGGTTTCTTAATTGAGTTTTGTACAGTTTATTGAATGGTTATTTATTGAGTTTTGTACAGTTTATTGACTGTTTCTTTATTGAGTTTTGTACAGTTTATTGACTGGTTCTTTATTGAGTTTTGTACAGTTTATTGACTGTTTCTTTATTTAGTTTTGTACAGTTTATTGACTGGTTCTTTATTGAGTTTTGTACAGTTTATTGACTGGTTCTTTATTCAGGTTTGTATAGTTTATTGAATGTCTTTATTGAGTTTTGTACAGTTTATTGACTGGTTCTTTGTTCAGTTTTGTACAGTTTATTGACTGGTTTTTTATTGAGTTTTGTACAGTTAATTGACTGGTTCTTTATTGAGTTTTGTACAGTTTATTGACTGTTTCTTTATTTAGTTTTGTACAGTGTATTAACTGTTCATTTATTGAGTTTTGTTCAGTTTATTGACTGGTTCTTTATTGAGTTTTGTACAGTTTATTGACTGGTTCTATATTGAGTTTGTGTACAATTTATTGACTGTTTCTTTATTGAGTTTTGTACAGTTTATTGACTGGTTCTTTAGTGAGTTTTGTACAGTTTATTGACTGGTTCTTTATTGAGTTTGTGTACAATTTATTGACTGGTTCTTTATTGAGTTTTGTACAGTTTATTGACTGGTTCTTTATTCAGTTTTGTACAGTTTATTGACTGGTTCTTTATTGAATATGTGTACAATTTATTGACTGGTTCTTTATTTAGTTTTGTACAGTTTACTGACTGTTTCTTCTTTATTTGGTTTGTGTACAATTTATTGACTGGTTCTTTATTTAGTTTTGTACAGTTTATTGACTGTTTCTTTATTTAGTTTGTGTACAATTTATTGACTGGTTCTTTATTCAGTTTTGTACAGTTTAATGACTATTTCTTTCTTTAGTTTTGTACAGTTTATTGATTGTTTCTTTATTTAGGTTTGTACAGTTTATTGACTGTTTCTTTATTTAGTTTTGTACAGTTTATTGACTGTTTCTTTATTTAGTTTGTGTACAATTTATTGACGGTTTCTTAATTGAGTTTTGTACAGTTTATTGAATGGTTATTTATTGAGTTTTGTACAGTTTATTGACTGTTTCTTTATTGAGTTTTGTACAGTTTATTGACTGGTTCTTTATTGAGTTTTGTACAGTTTATTGACTGTTTCTTTATTTAGTTTTGTACAGTTTATTGACTGGTTCTTTTTTGAGTTTTGTACAGTTTATTGACTGGTTCTTTATTCAGGTTTGTACAGTTTATTGAATGTCTTTATTGAGTTTTGTACAGTTTATTGACTGGTTCTTTGTTCAGTTTTGTACAGTTTATTGACTGGTTTTTTATTGAGTTTTGTACAGTTAATTGACTGGTTCTTTATTGAGTTTTGTACAGTTTATTGACTGTTTCTTTATTTAGTTTTGTACAGTGTATTAACTGTTCATTTATTGAGTTTTGTTCAGTTTATTGACTGGTTCTTTATTGAGTTTTGTACAGTTTATTGACTGGTTCTATATTGAGTTTGTGTACAATTTATTGACTGTTTCTTTATTGAGTTTTGTACAGTTTATTGACTGGTTCTTTAGTGAGTTTTGTACAGTTTATTGACTGGTTCTTTGTTCAGTTTTGTACAGTTTATTGACTGGTTCTTTATTGAGTTTTGTACAGTTTATTGAATGGTTCTTTATTTAGTTTTGTACAGTTTATTGACTGTTTCTTTATTGAGTTTTATACAGTTTATTGACTGTTTCTTTTATTGAGTTTTGTACAGTTTATTGACTGTTTCTTTATTTAGTTTTGTACAGTTTATTGACTGTTTCTTTATTTAGTTTGTGTACAATTTATTGACGGTTTCTTAATTGAGTTTTGTACAGTTTATTGACTGGTTATTAATTGAGTTTTGTACAGTTTATTGACTGTTTCTTTATTGAGTTTTGGACAGTTTATTGACTGGTTCTTTATTGAGTTTTGTACAGTTTATTGACTGTTTATTTATTTAGTTTTGTAGAGTTTATTGACTGTTTCTTTATTTAGTTTTTTACAGTTTATTGACTGGTTCTTTATTCAATTTTGTACAGTTTATTGATTGGTTCTTTATTGAGTTTGTTACAGTTTATTGACTGGTTCTTTATTGAGTTTGTGTACAATTTATTGACTGGTTCTTTATTGAGTTTTGTACAGTTTATTGACTGGTTCTTTATTGAATATGTGTACAATTTATTGACTGGTTATTTATTTAGTTTTGTACAGTTTATTGACTGTTTCTTTATTGAGTTTTGTACAGTTTATTGACTGTTTCTTCTTTATTTGGTTTGTGTACAAGTTATTGACTGGTTCTTTATTTAGTTTTGTACAGTTTATTGACTGTTTCTTTATTTAGTTTGTGTACAATTTATTGACTGGTTCTTTATTTAGTTTTGTACAGTTTAATGACTATTTCTTTCTTTAGTTTTGTACAGTTTATTGACTGTTTCTTTATTTAGTTATGTACAGTTTATTGACTGTTTCTTTATTGAGTTTTGTACAGTTTATTGACTGGTTTTTTATTGAGTTTTGTACAGTTTATTGACTGTTTCTTTATTGAGTTTTGTACAGTTTATTGACTGGTTCTTTATTGAGTTTTGTACAGTTTATTGACTGTTTCTTTATTTAGTTTTGTACAGTTTATTGACTGTTTCTTTATTTAGTTTTGTACAGTTTATTGACTGGTTCTTTATTGAGTTTTGTACAGTTTATTGACTGGTTCTTTATTTCGTTTTGTACAGTTTATTGACTGTTTCTTTATTTAGTTTTGTACAGTTTATTGACTGTTTCTTTATTTAGTTTTGTACAGTTTATTGACTGGTTCTTTATTCAGTTTTGTACCGTTTATTGACTGTTTCTTTATTTAGTTTTGTACAGTTTATTGACTGGTTCTTTATTCAATTTTGTACAGTTTATTGACTGGTTCTTTATTGAGTTTGTGTACAATTTATTGACTGGTTCTTTATTGAGTTTTGTACAGTTTATTGACTGGTTCTTTATTCAGTTTTGTACAGTTTATTGACTGGTTCTTTATTGAATATGTGTACAATTTATTGACTGGTTCTTTATTTAGTTTTGTACAGTTTATTGACTGTTTCTTTATTTAGTTTTGTACAGTTTATTGACTGTTTCTTTATTTAGTTTGTGTACAATTTATTGACTGGTTCTTTATTTAGTTTTGTACAGTTTATTGACTGTTTCTTTATTTAGTTTGTGTACAATTTATTGACTGGTTCTTTATTTAGTTTTGTACAGTTTATTGACTGTTTCTTTCTTTAGTTTTGTACAGTTTATTGACTGTTTCTTTATTTTTGGTTTTGTACAGTTTATTGACTGTTTCTTTATTTAGTTTTTGTACAATTTATTGACTGGTTCTTTATTGAGTTTTGTACAGTTTATTGACTGGTTCTTCATTGAGTTTTGTACAGTTTATTCACTGGTTCTTTGTTCAGTTTTGTACAGTTTATTGACTGGTTCTTTATTGAGTTTTGTACAATTTATTGACTGTTTTTTTTTTAGTTTTGTACTGTTTTTTGACTGGTTCTTTATTGAGTTTTGTACAGTTTATTGACTGGTTCCTTAGTGAGTTTTGTATAGTTTATTGACTGATTCTTTATTGAGTTTTGTACAGTTTATTGACTGTTTCTTTAATTGAGTTTTGTACAGTTTATTGACTGTTTCTTTATTTAGTTTTGTACAGTTTATTGACTGTTTCTTTATTTAGTTTTTGTACAATTTATCGACTGGTTCTTTATTGAGTTTTGTACTGTTTATTGACTGTTTCTTTATTTAGGTTTGTACAGTTTATTGACTGTTTCTTTATTTAGTTTTGTACAGTTTATTGACTGTTTCTTTATTTAGTTTGTGTACAATTTATTGACGGTTTCTTAATTGAGTTTTGTACAGTTTATTGAATGGTTATTTATTGAGTTTTGTACAGTTTATTGACTGTTTCTTTATTGAGTTTTGTACAGTTTATTGACTGGTTCTTTATTGAGTTTTGTACAGTTTATTGACTGTTTCTTGATTTAGTTTTGTACAGTTTATTGACTGTTTCTTTATATAGTTTTGTACAGTTTATTGACTGGTTCTTTATTGAGTTTTGTACAGTTTATTGACTGGTTCTTTATTTAGTTTTGTACAGTTTATTGACTGTTTCTTTATTTAGTTTTGTACAGTTTATTGACTGTTTCTTTATTTAGTTTTGTACAGTTAATTGACTGGTTCTTTATTCAGTTTTGTACCGTTTATTGACTGTTTCTTTATTGAGTTTTGTACAGTTTATTGACTGGTTCTTTATTCAATTTTGTACAGTTTATTGACTGGTTCTTTATTGAGTTTGTGTACAATTTATTGACTGGTTCTTTATTGAGTTTTGTACAGTTTATTGACTGGTTCTTTATTCAGTTTTGTACAGTTTATTGACTGGTTCTTTATTGAATATGTGTACAATTTATTGACTGGTTCTTTATTTAGTTTTGTACAGTTTATTGACTGTTTCTTTATTAAGTTTTGTACAGTTTATTGACTGTTTCTTTATTTAGTTTGTGTACAATTTATTGACTGGTTCTTTATTTAGTTTTGTACAGTTTATTGACTGTTTCTTTATTTAGTTTGTGTACAATTTATTGACTGGTTCTTTATTTAGTTTTGTACAGTTTATTGACTGTTTCTTTCTTTAGTTTTGTACAGTTTATTGACTGTTTCTTTATTTTTGGTTTTGTACAGTTTATTGACTGTTTCTTTATTTAGTTTTTGTACAATTTATTGACTGGTTCTTTATTGAGTTTTGTACAGTTTATTGACTGTTTCTTTGTTTAGTTTTGTACAGTACATTGACTGTTTCTTTATTTAGTTTTGTACAGTTTATTGACTGTTTCTTTATTTAGTTTGTGAACAATTTATTGACTGGTTCTTTATTGAGTTTTGTACAGTTTATTGACTGGTTCTTTATTGAGTTTTGTACAGTTTATTGACTGGTTATTAATTGAGTTTTGTACAGTTTATTGACTGTTTCTTTATTGAGTTTTGGACAGTTTATTGACTGGTTCTTTATTGAGTTTTGTACAGTTTATTGACTGTTTATTTATTTAGTTTTGTACAGTTTATTGACTGTTTCTTTATTTAGTTTTTTACAGTTTATTGACTGGTTCTTTATTCAATTTTGTACAGTTTATTGATTGGTTCTTTATTGAGTTTTGTACAGTTTATTGACTGGTTCTTTATTGAGTTTGTGTACAATTTATTGACTGGTTCTTTATTGAGTTTTGTACAGTTTATTGACTGGTTCTTTATTGAATATGTGTACAATTTATTGACTGGTTATTTATTTAGTTTTGTACAGTTTATTGACTGTTTCTTTATTGAGTTTTGTACAGTTTATTGACTGTTTCTTCTTTATTTGGTTTGTGTACAAGTTATTGACTGGTTCTTTATTTAGTTTTGTACAGTTTATTGACTGTTTCTTTATTTAGTTTGTGTACAATTTATTGACTGTTTCTTTATTTAGTTTTGTACAGTTTAATGACTATTTCTTTCTTTAGTTTTGTACAGTTTATTGACTGTTTCTTTATTTAGTTATGTACAGTTTATTGACTGTTTCTTTATTGAGTTTTGAACAGTTTATTGACTGGTTTTTTATTGAGTTTTGTACAGTTTATTGACTGTTTCTTTATTGAGTTTTGTACAGTTTATTGACTGGTTCTTTATTGAGTTTTGTACAGTTTATTGACTGTTTCTTTATTTAGTTTTGTACAGTTTATTGACTGTTTCTTTATTTAGTTTTGTACAGTTTATTGACTGGTTCTTTATTGAGTTTTGTACAGTTTATTGACTGGTTCTTTATTTAGTTTTGTACAGTTTATTGACTGTTTCTTTATTTAGTTTTGTACAGTTTATTGACTGTTTCTTTATTTAGTTTTGTACAGTTTATTGACTGGTTCTTTATTCAGTTTTGTACCGTTTATTGACTGTTTCTTTATTTAGTTTTGTACAGTTTATTGACTGGTTCTTTATTCAATTTTGTACAGTTTATTGACTGGTTCTTTATTGAGTTTGTGTACAATTTATTGACTGGTTCTTTATTGAGTTTTGTACAGTTTATTGACTGGTTCTTTATTCAGTTTTGTACAGTTTATTGACTGGTTCTTTATTGAATATGTGTACAATTTATTGACTGGTTCTTTATTTAGTTTTGTACAGTTTATTGACTGTTTCTTTATTTAGTTTTGTACAGTTTATTGACTGTTTCTTTATTTAGTTTGTGTACAATTTATTGACTGGTTCTTTATTTAGTTTTGTACAGTTTATTGACTGTTTCTTTATTTAGTTTGTGTACAATTTATTGACTGGTTCTTTATTTAGTTTTGTACAGTTTATTGACTGTTTCTTTCTTTAGTTTTGTACAGTTTATTGACTGTTTCTTTATTTTTGGTTTTGTACAGTTTATTGACTGTTTCTTTATTTAGTTTTTGTACAATTTATTGACTGGTTCTTTATTGAGTTTTGTACTGTTTATTGACTGTTTCTTTATTTAGTTTTGTACAGTACATTGACTGTTTCTTTATTTAGTTTTGTACAGTTTATTGACTGTTTCTTTATTTAGTTTGTGAACAATTTATTGAGTTTTGTACAGTTTATTGACTGATTCTTTATTGAGTTTTGTACAGTTTATTGACTGGTTCTTTATTCAGTTTTGTACAGTTTATTGAATGTCTTTATTGAGGTTTGTACAGTTTATTGACTGGTTCTTTGTTCAGTTTTGTACAGTTTATTGACTGGTTTTTTATTGAGTTTTGTACAGTTTATTGACTGGTACTTTATTGAGTTTTGTACAGTTTATTGACTGTTTCTTTATTTAGTTTTGTACAGTGTATTAACTGTTCATTTATTGAGTTTTGTACAGTTTATTGACTGGTTCTTCATTGAGTTTTGTACAGTTTATTCACTGGTTCTTTGTTCAGTTTTGTACAGTTTATTGACTGGTTCTTTATTGAGTTTTGTACAATTTATTGACTGTTTTTTTTTTAGTTTTGTACTGTTTTTTGACTGGTTCTTTATTGAGTTTTGTACAGTTTATTGACTGGTTCCTTAGTGAGTTTTGTATAGTTTATTGACTGATTCTTTATTGAGTTTTGTACAGTTTATTGACTGTTTCTTTAATTGAGTTTTGTACAGTTGATTGACTGTTTCTTTATTTAGTTTTGTACAGTTTATTGACTGTTTCTTTATTTAGTTTTTGTACAATTTATCGACTGGTTCTTTATTGAGTTTTGTACTGTTTATTGACTGTTTCTTTATTTAGGTTTGTACAGTTTATTGACTGTTTCTTTATTTAGTTTTGTACAGTTTATTGACTGTTTCTTTATTTAGTTTGTGTACAATTTATTGACGGTTTCCTAATTGAGTTTTGTACAGTTTATTGAATGGTTATTTATTGAGTTTTGTACAGTTTATTGACTGTTTCTTTATTGAGTTTTGTACAGTTTATTGACTGGTTCTTTATTGAGTTTTGTACAGTTTATTGACTGTTTCTTGATTTAGTTTTGTACAGTTTATTGACTGTTTCTTTATTTAGTTTTGTACAGTTTATTGACTGGTTCTTTATTGAGTTTTGTACAGTTTATTGACTGGTTCTTTATTTAGTTTTGTACAGTTTATTGACTGTTTCTTTATTTAGTTTTGTACAGTTTAGTGACTGTTTCTTTATTTAGTTTTGTACAGTTAATTGACTGGTTCTTTATTCAGTTTTGTACCGTTTATTGACTGTTTCTTTATTGAGTTTTGTACAGTTTATTGACTGGTTCTTTATTCAATTTTGTACAATTTATTGACTGGTTCTTTATTGAGTTTGTGTACAATTTATTGACTGGTTCTTTATTGAGTTTTGTACAGTTTATTGACTGGTTCTTTATTCAGTTTTGTACAGTTTATTGACTGGTTCTTTATTGAATATGTGTACAATTTATTGACTGGTTCTTTTTTTAGTTTTGTACAGTTTATTGACTGTTTCTTTATTAAGTTTTGTACAGTTTATTGACTGTTTCTTTATTTAGTTTGTGTACAATTTATTGACTGGTTCTTTATTTAGTTTTGTACAGTTTATTGACTGTTTCTTTATTTAGTTTGTGTACAATTTATTGACTGGTTCTTTATTTAGTTTTGTACAGTTTATTGACTGTTTCTTTCTTTAGTTTTGTACAGTTTATTGACTGTTTCTTTATTTTTGGTTTTGTACAGTTTATTGACTGTTTCTTTATTTAGTTTTTGTACAATTTATTGACTGGTTCTTTATTGAGTTTTGTACAGTTTATTGACTGTTTCTTTATTTAGTTTTGTACAGTACATTGACTGTTTCTTTATTTAGTTTTGTACAGTTTATTGACTGTTTCTTTATTTAGTTTGTGAACAATTTATTGACTGGTTCTTTATTGAGTTTTGTACAGTTTATTGACTGGTTCTTTATTGAGTTTTGTACAGTTTATTGACTGGTTCTTTATTCAGTTTTGTACAGTTTATTGAATGTCTTTATTGAGGTTTGTACAGTTTATTGACTGGTTCTTTGTTCAGTTTTGTACAGTTTATTGACTGGTTTTTTATTGAGTTTTGTACAGTTTATTGACTGGTACTTTATTGAGTTTTGTACAGTTTATTGACTGTTTCTTTATTTAGTTTTGTACAGTGTATTAACTGTTCATTTATTGAGTTTTGTACAGTTTATTGACTGGTTCTTCATTGAGTTTTGTACAGTTTATTCACTGGTTCTTTGTTCAGTTTTGTACAGTTTATTGACTGGTTCTTTATTGAGTTTTGTACAATTTATTGACTGTTTTTTTTTTAGTTTTGTACTGTTTTTTGACTGGTTCTTTATTGAGTTTTGTACAATTTATTGACTTGTTCCTTAGTGAGTTTTGTATAGTTTATTGACTGATTCTTTATTGAGTTTTGTACAGTTTATTGACTGTTTCTTTAATTGAGTTTTGTACAGTTTATTGACTGTTTCTTTATTTAGTTTTGTACAGTTTATTGACTGTTTCTTTATTTAGTTTGTGTACAATTTATTGACGGTTTCTTAATTGTGTTTTGTACAGTTTATTGACTGTTTATTTATTTAGTTTTGTACAGTTTATTGACTGTTTCTTTATTTAGTTTTTTACAGTTTATTGACTGGTTCTTTATTCAATTTTGTACAGTTTATTGATTGGTTCTTTATTGAGTTTTGTACATTTTATTGACTGGTTCTTTATTGAGTTTGTGTACAATTTATTGACTGGTTCTTTATTGAGTTTTGTACAGTTTATTGACTGGTTCTTTATTCAGTTTTGTACAGTTTATTGACTGGTTCTTTATTGAATATGTGTACAATTTATTGACTGGTTCTTTATTTAGTTTGTGTACAGTTTATTGACTGTTTCTTTATTTAGTTTGTGTACAATTTATTGACTGGTTCTTTATTTAGTTTTGTACAGTTTATTGACTATTTCTTTCTTTAGTTTTGTACAATTTATTGACTGGTTCTTTATTTAGTTTTGTACAGTTTATTGACTATTTCTTTCTTTAGTTTTGTACAGTTTATTGACTGTTTCTTTATTTAGTTTTGTACAGTTTATTGACTGTTTCTTTATTTAGTTTTTGTACAATTTATCGACTGGTTCTTTATTGAGTTTTGTACTGTTTATTGACTGTTTCTTTATTTAGGTTTGTACAGTTTATTGACTGTTTCTTTATTTAGTTTTGTACAGTTTATTGACTGTTTCTTTATTTAGTTTGTGTACAATTTATTGACGGTTTCTTAATTGAGTTTTGTACAGTTTATTGAATGGTTATTTATTGAGTTTTGTACAGTTTATTGACTGTTTCTTTATTGAGTTTTGTACAGTTTATTGACTGGTTCTTTATTGAGTTTCGTACAGTTTACTGACTGTTTCTTTATTTAGCTTTGTACAGTTTATTGACTGTTTCTTTATTTAGTTTTGTACAGTTTATTGACTGGTTCTTTATTGAGTTTTGTACAGTTTATTGACTGGTTCTTTATTTAGTTTTGTACAGTTTATTGACTGTTTCTTTATTTAGTTTTGTACAGTTTATTGACTGGTTCTTTATTTAGTTTTGTACAGTTTATTGACTGGTTCTTTATTCAGTTTTGTACCGTTTATTGACTGTTTCTTTATTGAGTTTTGTACAGTTTATTGACTGGTTCTTTATTCAATTTTGTACAGTTTATTGACTGGTTCTTTATTGAGTTTGTGTACAATTTATTGACTGGTTCTTTATTGAGTTTTGTACAGTTTATTGACTGGTTCTTTATTCAGTTTTGTACAGTTTATTGACTGGTTCTTTATTGAATATGTGTACAATTTATTGACTGGTTCTTTATTTAGTTTTGTACAGTTTATTGACTGTTTAATTATTTAGTTTTGTACAGTTTATTGACTGTTTCTTTATTTAGTTTGTGTACAATTTATTGACTGGTTCT
The DNA here is from genome assembly GCA_944474755.1 of Limnoperna fortunei. NCBI lineage: Eukaryota > Metazoa > Mollusca > Bivalvia > Mytilida > Modiolidae > Limnoperna > Limnoperna fortunei. Next base: position 56,090,812 of record OX104113.1, read on the forward strand.
TTATTTAGTTTTGTACAGTTTATTGACTGTTTATTTATTTAGTTTGTGTACAATTTATTGACTGGTTCTTTATTTAGTTTTGTACAGTTTATTGACTGTTTCTTTCTTTAGTTTTGTACAGTTTATTGACTGTTTCTTTATTTTTGGTTTTGTACAGTTTATTGACTGTTTCTTTATTTAGTTTTTGTACAATTTATTGACTGGTTCTTTATTGAGTTTTGTACAGTTTATTGACTGTTTCTTTATTTAGTTTTGTACAGTACATTGACTGTTTCTTTATTTAGTTTTGTACAGTTTATTGACTGTTTCTTTATTTAGTTTGTGAACAATTTATTGACTGGTTCTTTATTGAGTTTTGTACAGTTGATTGACTGGTTCTTTATTTAGTTTTGTACAATTTATTGACTGTTTTTTTTATAGTTTTGTACAGTGTATTAACTGTTCATTTATTGAGTTTTGTACAGTTTATTGACTGGTTCTTAATTGAGTTTTGTACAGTTTATTGACTGGTTCTTTGTTCAGTTTTGTACAGTTTATTGACTGGTTCTTTATTGAGTTTTGTACAATTTATTGACTGTTTTTTTTTTAGTTTTGTACTGTTTATTGACTGGTACTTTATTGAGTTTTGTACAGTTTATTGACTGTTTCTTTATTTAGTTTTGTACAGTGTATTAACTGTTCATTTATTGAGTTTTGTACAGTTTATTGACTGGTTCTTCATTGAGTTTTGTACAGTTTATTCACTGGTTCTTTGTTCAGTTTTGTACAGTTTATTGACTGGTTCTTTATTGAGTTTTGTACAATTTATTGACTGTTTTTTTTTTAGTTTTGTACTGTTTTTTGACTGGTTCTTTATTGAGTTTTGTACAATTTATTGACTGGTTCCTTAGTGAGTTTTGTATAGTTTATTGACTGATTCTTTATTGAGTTTTGTACAGTTTATTGACTGTTTCTTTAATTGAGTTTTGTACAGTTTATTGACTGTTTCTTTATTTAGTTTTGTACAGTTTATTGACTGTTTCTTTATTTAGTTTGTGTACAATTTATTGACGGTTTCTTAATTGAGTTTTGTACAGTTTATTGACTGTTTATTTATTTAGTTTTGTACAGTTTATTGACTGTTTCTTTATTTAGTTTTTTACAGTTTATTGACTGGTTCTTTATTCAATTTTGTACAGTTTATTGATTGGTTCTTTATTGAGTTTTGTACATTTTATTGACTGGTTCTTTATTGAGTTTGTGTACAATTTATTGAGTGGTTCTTTATTGAGTTTTGTACAGTTTATTGACTGGTTCTTTATTCAGTTTTGTACAGTTTATTGACTGGTTCTTTATTGAATATGTGTACAATTGATTGACTTGTTCTTTATTTAGTTTTGTACAGTTTATTGACTGTTTCTTTATTTAGTTTTGTACAGTTTATTGACTGGTTCTTCTTTATTTGGTTTGTGTACAATTTATTGACTGGTTCTTTATTTAGTTTGTGTACAGTTTATTGACTGTTTCTTTATTTAGTTTGTGTACAATTTATTGACTGGTTCTTTATTTAGTTTTGTACAGTTTATTGACTATTTCTTTCTTTAGTTTTGTACAGTTTATTGACTGTTTCTTTATTTAGTTTTGTACAGTTTATTGACTGTTTCTTTATTTAGTTTTTGTACAATTTATCGACTGGTTCTTTATTGAGTTTTGTACTGTTTATTGACTGTTTCTTTATTTAGGTTTGTACAGTTTATTGACTGTTTCTTTATTTAGTTTTGTACAGTTTATTGACTGTTTCTTTATTTAGTTTGTGTACAATTTATTGACGGTTTCTTAATTGAGTTTTGTACAGTTTATTGAATGGTTATTTATTGAGTTTTGTACAGTTTATTGACTGTTTCTTTATTGAGTTTTGTACAGTTTATTGACTGGTTCTTTATTGAGTTTCGTACAGTTTACTGACTGTTTCTTTATTTAGCTTTGTACAGTTTATTGACTGTTTCTTTATTTAGTTTTGTACAGTTTATTGACTGGTTCTTTATTGAGTTTTGTACAGTTTATTGACTGGTTCTTTATTTAGTTTTGTACAGTTTATTGACTGTTTCTTTATTTAGTTTTGTACAGTTTATTGACTGTTTCTTTATTTAGTTTTGTACAGTTTATTGACTGGTTCTTTATTCAGTTTTGTACCGTTTATTGACTGTTTCTTTATTGAGTTTTGTACAGTTTATTGACTGGTTCTTTATTCAATTTTGTACAGTTTATTGACTGGTTCTTTATTGAGTTTGTGTACAATTTATTGACTGGTTCTTTATTGAGTTTTGTACAGTTTATTGACTGGTTCTTTATTCAGTTTTGTACAGTTTATTGACTGGTTCTTTATTGAATATGTGTACAATTTATTGACTGGTTCTTTATTTAGTTTTGTACAGTTTATTGACTGTTTAATTATTTAGTTTTGTACAGTTTATTGACTGTTTCTTTATTTAGTTTGTGTACAATTTATTGACTGGTTCTTTATTTAGTTTTGTACAGTTTATTGACTGTTTCTTTATTTAGTTTGTGTACAATTTATTGACTGGTTCTTTATTTAGTTTTGTACAGTTTATTGACTGTTTCTTTCTTTAGTTTTGTACAGTTTATTGACTGTTTCTTTATTTTTGGTTTTGTACAGTTTATTGACTGTTTCTTTATTTAGTTTTTGTACAATTTATTGACTGGTTCTTTATTGAGTTTTGTACAGTTTATTGACTGTTTCTTTATTTAGTTTTGTACAGTACATTGACTGTTTCTTTATTTAGTTTTGTACAGTTTATTGACTGTTTCTTTATTTAGTTTGTGAACAATTTATTGACTGGTTCTTTATTGAGTTTTGTACAGTTGATTGACTGGTTCTTTATTTAGTTTTGTACAATTTATTGACTGTTTTTTTTTTAGTTTTGTACAGTGTATTAACTGTTCATTTATTGAGTTTTGTACAGTTTATTGACTGGTTCTTAATTGAGTTTTGTACAGTTTATTGACTGGTTCTTTGTTCAGTTTTGTACAGTTTATTGACTGGTTCTTTATTGAGTTTTGTACAATTTATAGACTGTTTTTTTTATAGTTTTGTACTGTTTATTGACTGGTTCTTTATTGAGTTTTGTACAGTTTATTGACTGGTTCCTTAGTGAGTTTTGTATAGTTTATTGACTGATTCTTTATTGAGTTTTGTACAGTTTATTGACTGTTTCTTTATTGAGTTTTGTACAGTTTATTGACTGGTTCTTTATTGAGTTTTGTACAGTTTATTGAATGGTTCTTTATTTAGTTTTGTACAGTTTATTGACTGTTTCTTTATTGAGTTTTGTACAGTTTATTGACTGTTTCTTTATTTAGTTTTGTACAGTTTATTGACTGGTTCTTTATTGAGTTTTGTACAGTTTATTGAATGGTTCTTTATTTAGTTTTCTACAGTTTATTGACTGTTTCTTTATTGAGTTTGGTACAGTTTATTGACTGTTTCTTTATTTAGTTTTGTACAGTTTATTGACTGTTTCTTTATTAAGTTTTGTACAGTTTATTGACTGTTTATTTATTTAGTTTGTGTACAATTTATTGACTGGTTCTTTATTTAGTTTTGTACAGTTTAGTGACTGTTTCTTTGTTTATTTTTGAACAGTTTATTGACTGTTTCTTTATTTTTTTTTGTACAGTTTATTGACAGGTTCTTTAACGAGTTTTGTACAGTTTATTGACGGGTTCTTTATTGAGTTTTGTACAGTTTATTGACTGGTTCTTTATTGAGTTTTGTACAGTTTATTGACTGGTTCTTTATTTAGTTTAGTACAGTTTATTGACTGGTTCTTTATTGAGTTTTGTACTGTTTACTGACTGTTTCTTTGTTTATTTTTGAACAGTTTATTGACTGTTTCTTTATTTTTTTTTGTACAGTTTATTGACAGGTTCTTTAACGAGTTTTGTACAGTTTATTGACGGGTTCTTTATTGAGTTTTGTACAGTTTATTGACTGGTTCTTTATTGAGTTTTGTACAGTTTATTGACTGGTTCTTTATTTAGTTTAGTACAGTTTATTGACTGGTTCTTTATTGAGTTTTGTACTGTTTACTGACTGTTTCTTTATTGAGTTTTGTAAAGTTTATTGACTGGTTCTTTAGTGAGTTTTGTACAGTTTATTAACTGTTTCTTTATTGAGTTTGTGTGCAATTTATTGACTGGTTCTTTATTGAGTTTTGTACAGTTTATTGACTGGTTCTTTATTCAGTTTTGTAATGTTTATTGACTGTTTCTTTATTTACTTTTGTACAGTTTTTTTACTGGTTCTTTGTTCAGTTTTGTACAGTTAATTGACTGGTTCTTTATTGAGTTTTGTACAGTTTATTGACTGGTTCTTTATTGAGTTTTGTATAGTTTATTGACTGGTTCTTTATTGAGTTTTGTACAGTTTATTGACTGTTTCTCTATTGAGTTTTGCACAGTTTATTGACTGTTTCTTTATTGAGCTTTGTACAGTTTATTGACTGGTTCTTTATTGAGTTTTGTACTGTTTATTGACTGGTTCTTTATTGAGTTTTGTACAGTTTATTGACTAGTCCTTTATTTTGTACAGTTTATTAACTGGTTCATTATTGAGTTTTGTACAGTTTATTGACTGTTTCTTTATTTAGTTTTGTACAGTTTATTGACTGTTTCTTTATTAAGTTTTGTACAGTTTATTGACTGGTTCTTTATTGAGTTTTGTACAGTTTATCGATTGTTTCTTTATTTAGTTTTGTACAGTTTATTGACTGTTTCTTTATTAAGTTTTGTACAGTTTATTGACTGGTTTCTTATTGAGTTTTGTATAGTTTATTGACTGTTTCTTTATTTAGTTTTGTACAGTTTATTGACTGGTTCTTTATTGAGTTTGTGTACAGTTTATTGACTGTTTCGTTATTTAGTTTGTGTACAATTTATTGACTGGTTCTTTATTTAGTTTTGTACAGTTTATTGACTGTTTCTTTATTTAGTTTGTGTACACTTTATTGACTGGTTCTTTATTTAGTTTTGTACAGTTTATTGACTGTTTCTTTATTTAGTTTATGTACAATTTATTGACTGGTTCTTTATTTAGTTTTGTACAGTTTATTGACTGTTTCTTTCTTTAGTTTTGTACAGTTTATTGACTGTTTCTTTATTTAGTTTTGTACAGTTTATTGACTGTTTCTTTATTTAGTTTTTGTACAATTTATTGACTGGTTATTTATTAAGTTTTGTACAGTTTATTGACTGTTTCTTTATTTAGTTTTGTACAGTACATTGACTGTTTCTTTATTTAGTTTGTGAACAATTTATTGACTGGTTCTTAATTGAGTTTTGTACAGTTTATTGACTGGTTCTTTATTGAGTTTTGTACAGTTTATTGACTGGTTCTTTATTCAGTTTTGTACAGTTTATTGAATGTCTTTATTGAGTTTTGTACAGTTTATTGACTGGTTCTTTGTTCAGTTTTGCATAGTTTATTGACTGGTTTTTTATTGAGTTTTGTACAGTTAATTGACTGGTTCTTTATTGAGTTTTGTACAGTTTATTGACTGTTTCTTTATTTAGTTTTGTACAGTGTATTAACTGTTCATTTATTGAGTTTTGTTCAGTTTATTGACTGGTTCTTTATTGAGTTTTGTACAGTTTATTGACTGGTTCTATATTGAGTTTGTGTACAATTTATTGACTGTTTCTTTATTGAGTTTTGTACAGTGTATTGACTGGTTATTTATTGAGTTTTGTACAGTTTATTGACTGGTTCTTTGTTCAGTTTTGTACAGTTTACTGACTGGTTCTTTAATGAGTTTTGTACAATTTATTGACTGTTTTTTTTTATAGTTTTGCACAGTTTATTGACTGGTTCTTTATTGAGTTTTGTACAGTTTATTGACTGGTTCCTAAGTGAGTTTTGTATAGTTTATTGACTGATTCTTTATTGGGTTTTGTACAGTTTATTGACTGTTTCTTTTTTTAGTTTTGTACAGTTTATTGACTGGTTTTTTATTGAGTTTTGTACAGTTTATTGAATGGTTCTTTATTTAGTTTTGTACAGTTTTTTGACGGTTTCTTTTTTGAGTTTTGTACAGTTTATTGACTGTTTCTTTATTTAGTTTTGTACAGTTTATTGACTGTTTCTTTATTTAGTTTTGTACAGTTTATTGACTGTTTATTTATTTAGTTTGTGTACAATTTATTGACTGGTTCTTTATTTAGTTTTGTACAGTTTATTGACTGCTTCTTTATTTAGTTTTATACAGTTTATTGACTGTTTATTTATTTAGTTTTTGTACAATTTATTGACTGGGTGTTTATTGAGTTTTGTACAGTTTATTGACTGTTTCTTTGTTCAGTTTTGAACAGTTTATTGACTGGTTTCTTATTGAATTTGTATAGTTAATTGACTCGTTCTTTATTGAGTTTTGTACAGTTTATTGACTGGTCCTTTATTCAGTTTTGTACAGTTTATTGACTGGTTCCTTATTGAATATGTGTACAATTTATTGACTGGTTCTTTATTTAGTTTTGTACAGTTTATTGACTGTTTTATTGTTTAGTTTTGTACAGTTTATTGACTGTTTCTTTATTAAGTTTGTGTACACTTTATTGACTTGTTCTTTATTTAGTTTTGTACAGTTTATTGACTGTTTCTTTATTTAGTTTGTGTACAATTTATTGACTGGTTTTTTATTTAGTTTTGTACAGTTTATTGACTGTTTCTTTCTTTAGTTTTGTACAGTTTATTGACTGTTTCTTTATTTAGTTTTGTACAGTTTATTGACTGTTTCTTTATTTATTTTTTGTACAATTTATTGACTGGTTATTTATTAAGTTTTGTACAGTTTGTTGACTGTTTCTTTATTTAGTTTTGTACAGTACATTGACTGTTTCTTTATTTAGTTTGTGAACAATTTATTGACTGGTTCTTAATTGAGTTTTGTACATTTTATTGACTGGTTCTTTATTGAGTTTTGTACAGTTTATTGACTGGTTCTTTATTCAGTTTTGTACAGTTTATTGAATGTCCTTATTGAGTTTTGTACAGTTTATTGACTAGTTCTTTGTTCAGTTTTGCATAGTTTATTGACTGGTTTTTTATTGAGTTTTGTACAGTTAATTGACTGGTTCTTTATTGAGTTTTGTACAGTTTATTGACTGTTTCTTTATTTAGTTTTGTACAGTGTATTAACTGTTCATTTATTGAGTTTTGTTCAGTTTATTGACTGGTTCTTTATTGAGTTTTGTACAGTTTATTGACTGGTTCTATATTGAGTTTGTGTACAATTTATTGACTGTTTCTTTATTGAGTTTTGTACAGTTTATTGACTGGTTATTTATTGAGTTTTGTACAGTTTATTGACTGGTTCTTTGTTCAGTTTTTAACAGTTTACTGACTGGTTCTTTAATGAGTTTTGTACAATTTATTGACTGTTTTTTTTTATAGTTTTGTACAGTTTATTGACTGGTTCTTTATTGAGTTTTGTACAGTTTATTGACTGGTTCCTAAGTGAGTTTTGTATAGTTTATTGACTGATTCTTTATTGGTTTTTGTACAGTTTATTGACTGTTTCTTTTTTTAGTTTTGTACAGTTTATTGACTGGTTCTTTATTGAGTTTTGTACAGTTTATTGAATGGTTCTTTATTTAGTTTTGTACAGTTTATTGACGGTTTCTTTTTTGAGTTTTGTACAGTTTATTGACTGTTTCTTTATTTAGTTTTGTACAGTTTATTGACTGTTTCTTTATTTAGTTTTGTACAGTTTATTGACTGTTTATTTATTTAGTTTGTGTACAATTTATTGACTGGTTCTTTATTTAGTTTTGTACAGTTTAGTGACTGTTTCTTTGTTTATTTTTGAACAGTTTATTGACTGTTTCTTTATTTTTTTTTGTACAGTTTATTGACTGGTTCTTTAACGAGTTTTGTACAGTTTATTGACTGGTTCTTTATTCAGTTTTGTAATGTTTATTGACTGGTTCTTTATTGAGTTTTGTACAGTTTATTAACTGTTTCTTTATTGAGTTTGTGTACAATTTATTGACTGGTTCTTTATTGAGTTTTGTACAGTTTATTGACTGGTTCTTTATTCAGTTTTGTAATGTTTATTGACTGTTTCTTTATTTACTTTTGTACAGTTTTTTTACTGGTTCTTTGTTCAGTTTTGTACAGTTTATTGACTGGTTCTTTATTGAGTTTTGTACAGTTTATTGACTGGTTCTTTATTGAGTTTTGTACAGTTTATTGACTGGTTCTTTATTGAGTTTTGTACAGTTTATTGACTGTTTCTCTATTGAGTTTTGCACAGTTTATTGACTGTTTCTTTATTGAGCTTTGTACAGTTTATTGACTGGTTCTTTATTGAGTTTTGTACTGTTTATTGACTGGTTCTTTATTGAGTTTTGTACAGTTTATTGACTAGTCCTTTATTTTGTACAGTTTATTGACTGGTTCTTTATTGAGTTTTGTACAGTTTATTGACTGGTTCTTTATTGAGTTTTGTACAGTTTATTGACTGTTTCTTTATTTAGTTTTGTACAGTTTATTGACTGTTTCTTTATTAAGTTTTGTACAGTTTATTGACTTGTTCTTTATTGAGTTTTGTACAGTTTATTGACTGTTTCTTTATTTAATTTTGTACAGTTTATTGACTGTTTCTTTATTAAGTTTTGTACAGTTTATTGACTGGTTTCTTATTGAGTTTTGTACAGTTTATTGACAGTTTCTTTATTTAGTTTTGTACAGATTATTGACTGGTTCTTTATTGAGTTTGTGTACAGTTTATTGACTGTTTCTTTATTTAGTTTGTGTACAATTTATTGACTGGTTCTTTATTTAGTTTTGTACAGTTTATTGACTGTTTCTTTATTTAGTTTGTGTACAATTTATTGACTGGTTCTTTATTTAGTTTTTACAGTTTATTGACTGTTTCTTTATTTAGTTTTGTACAGTTTATTGACTGCTTCTTTATTTAGTTTTATATAGTTTATTGACTGTTTATTTATTTAGTTTTTGTACAATTTATTGACTGGGTGTTTATTGAGTTTTGTAGAGTTTATTGACTGTTTCTTTGTTCAGTTTTGAACAGTTTATCGACTGGTTTCTTATTGAATTTGTACAGTTAATTGACTGGTTCTTTATTGAGTTTTGTACAGTTTATTGACTGGTCCTTTATTCAGTTTTGTACAGTTTATTGACTGGTTCTTTATTCAATATGTGTACAATTTATTTACTGGTTCTTTATTTAGTTTTGTACAGTTTATTGACTGTTTCTTTATTTAGTTTTGTACAGTTTATTGACTGTTTCTTTATTTAGTTTGTGTACAATTTATTGACTGGTTCTTTATTTAGTTTTGTACAGTTTATTGACTGTTTCTTTATTTAGTTTGTGTACATTTTATTGACTGGTTCTTTATTTAGTTTTGTATAGTTTATTGACTGTTTCTTTCTTTTGTTTTGTACAGTTTATTGACTGTTTCTTTATTTAGTTTTGTACAGTTTATTGACTGTTTCTTTATTTAGTTTTTGTACAATTTATTGACTGGTTATTTATTAAGTTTTGTACAGTTTATTGACTGTTTCTTTATTTAGTTTGTGAACAATTTATTGACTGGTTCTTTATTGAGTTTTGTACAGTTTATTGACTGGTTCTTTATTGAGTTTTGTACAGTTTATTGACTGTTTCTTTATTTAGTTTTGTACAGTTTATTGACTGTTTCTTTATTTAGTTTTGTACAGTTTATTGACTGTTTATTTATTTAGTTTGTGTACAATTTATTGACTGGTTCTTTATTTAGTTTTGTACAGTTTAGTGACTGTTTCTTTGTTTATTTTTGAACAGTTTATTGACTGTTTCTTTATTTTTTTTTGTACAGTTTATTGACTGGTTCTTTAACGAGTTTTGTACAGTTTATTGACTGGTTCTTTATTCAGTTTTGTAATGTTTATTGACTGGTTCTTTATTGAGTTTTGTACAGTTTATTAACTGTTTCTTTATTGAGTTTGTGTACAATTTATTGACTGGTTCTTTATTGAGTTTTGTACAGTTTATTGACTGGTTCTTTATTCAGTTTTGTAATGTTTATTGACTGTTTCTTTATTTACTTTTGTACAGTTTTTTTGCTGGTTCTTTGTTCAGTTTTGTACAGTTTATTGACTGGTTCTTTATTGAGTTTTGTACAGTTTATTGACTGGTTCTTTATTGAGTTTTGTACAGTTTATTGACTGGTTCTTTATTGAGTTTTGTACAGTTTATTGACTGTTTCTCTATTGAGTTTTGCACAGTTTATTGACTGTTTCTTTATTGAGCTTTGTACAGTTTATTGACTGGTTCTTTATTGAGTTTTGTACTGTTTATTGACTGGTTCTTTATTGAGTTTTGTACAGTTTATTGACTAGTCCTTTATTTTGTACAGTTTATTGACTGGTTCTTTATTGAGTTTTGTACAGTTTATTGACTGTTTCTTTATTTAGTTTTGTACAGTTTATTGACGGTTTCTTTATTTAGTTTTTGTACAATTTATTGACTGGTTCTTTATTGAGTTTTGTACAGTTTATTGACTGGTTCTTTATTGAGTTTTGTACAGTTTATTGACTGGTTCTTTAATTAGTTTTGTACAGTTTATTGACTGTTTCTCTATTGAGTTTTGCACAGTTTATTGACTGTTTCTTTATTGAGATTTGTACAGTTTATTGACTGGTTCTTTATTGAGTTTTGTAATGTTTATTGACTGGTTCTTTATTGAGTTTTGTACAGTTTATTGACTAGTCCTTTATTTTGTACAGTTTATTGACTGGTTCTTTATTGAGTTTTGTACAGTTTATTGACTGTTTCTTTATTTAGTTTTGTACAGTTTATTGACTGTTTCTTTATTAAGTTTTGTACAGTTTATTGACTGGTTCTTTATTGAGTTTTGTACAGTTTATTGACTGTTTATTTATTTAGTTTTGTACAGTTTATTGACTGTTTCTTTATTAAGTTTTGTACAGTTTATTGACTGGTTCTTTATTGAGTTTTGTACAGTTTATTGACTGTTTCTTTATTTAGTTTTGTACAGTTTATTTACTGTTTCTTTATTGAGTTTGTGTACAGTTTATTGACTGTTTCTTTATTTAGTTTGTGTACAATTTATTGACTGGTTCTTTATTTAGTTTTGTACAGTTTATTGACTGTTTCTTTATTTAGTTTGTGTACAATTTATTGACTGGTTCTTTATTTAGTTTTTACAGTTTATTGACTGTTTCTTTATTTAGTTTTGTACAGTTTATTGACTGCTTCTTTATTTAGTTTTATACAGTTTATTGACTGTTTATTTATTTAGTTTTTGTACAATTTATTGACTGGGTGTTTATTGAGTTTTGTAGAGTTTATTGACTGTTTCTTTGTTCAGTTTTGAACAGTTTATCGACTGGTTTCTTATTGAATTTGTACAGTTAATTGCCTGGTTCTTTATTGAGTTTTGTACAGTTTATTGACTGGTCCTTTATTCAGTTTTGTACAGTTTATTGACTGGTTCTTTATTGAATATGTGTACAATTTATTGACTGGTTCTTTATTTAGTTTTGTACAGTTTATTGACTGTTTCTTTATTTAGTTTTGTACAGTTTATTGACTGTTTCTTTCTTTAGTTTGTGTACAATTTATTGACTGGTTCTTTATTTAGTTTTGTACAGTTTATTGACTGTTTCTTTATTTAGTTTCTGTACAATTTATTGACTGGTTCTTTATTTAGTTTTGTACAGTTTATTGACTGTTTCTTTCTTTAGTTTTGTACAGTTTGTTGACTGTTTCTTTATTTAGTTTTGTACAGTTTATTGACTGTTTCTTTCTTTAGTTTGTGTACAATTTATTGACTGGTTCTTTATTTAGTTTTGTACAGTTTATTGACTGTTTCTTTATTTAGTTTCTGTACAATTTATTGACTGGTTCTTTATTTAGTTTTGTACAGTTTATTGACTGTTTCTTTCTTTAGTTTTGTACAGTTTGTTGACTGTTTCTTTATTTAGTTTTGTACAGTTTATTGACTGTTTCTTTATTTAGTTTTTGTACAATTTATTGACTGGTTATTTATTAAGTTTTGTACAGTTTATTGACTGTTTCTTTATTTAGTTTGTGAACAATTTATTGACTGGTTCTTAATTGAGTTTTGTACAGTTTATTGACTGGTTCTTTATTGAGTTTTGTACAGTTTATTGACTGTTTCTTTATTTAGTTTTGTACAGTTTATTGACTGTTTCTTTATTTAGTTTTTGTACAATTTATTGACTGGTTCTTTATTGAGTTTTGTACAGTTTATTGACTGGTTCTTTATTGAGTTTTGTACAGTTTATTGACTGGTTCTTTATTCAGTTTTGTACAGTTTATTGAATGTCTTTATTGAGTTTTGTATAGTTTATTGACTGGTTCTTTGTTCAGTTTTGTACAGTTAATTGACTGGTTTTTTATTGAGTTTTGTACAGTTAATTGACTGGTTCTTTATTGAGTTTTGTACAGTTTATTGACTGTTTCTTTATTTAGTTTTGTACAGTGTATTAACTGTTCATTTTTTGAGTTTTGTTCAGTTTATTGACTGGTTCTTTATTGAGTTTTGTACAGTTTATTGACTGGTTCTATATTGAGTTTGTGTACAATTTATTGACTGTTTCTATATTGTGTTTTGTACAGTTTATTGACTGGTGCTTTATTGAGTTTTGTACAGTTTATTGACTGGTTCTTTGTTCAGTTTTGTACAGTTTACTAACTGGTTCTTTATTGAGTTTTTAACAATTTATTGACTGTTTTTTTTTTAGTTTTGTACAGTTTATTGACTGGTTCTTTATTGAGTTTTGTACAGTTTATTGACTGGTTCCTAAGTGAGTTTTGTATAGTTTATTGACTGATTCTTTATTGAGTTTTGTACAGTTTATTGACTGTTTCTTTATTTAGTTTTGTACAGTTTATTGACTGGTTCTTTATTGAGTTTTGTACAGTTTATTGAATGGTTCTTTATTTAGTTTTGTACAGTTTATTGACGGTTTCTTTATTGAGTTTTGTACAATTTATTGACTGTTTCTTTATTTAGTTTTGTACAGTTTATTGACTGTTTCTTTATTTAGTTTTGTACAGTTTATTGACTGTTTATTTATTTAGTTTGTGTACAATTTATTGACTGGTTCTTTATTTAGTTTTGTACAGTTTAGTGACTGTTTCTTTGTTTATTTTTGAACACTTTATTGAATGTTTCTTTATTTTTTTTTTGTACAGTTTATTGACTGGTTCTTTAACGAGTTTTGTACAGTTTATTGACTGGTTCTTTATTCAGTTTTGTAATGTTTATTGACTGGTTCTTTATTGAGTTTTGTACAGTTTATTTACTGTTTCTTTATTGAGTTTGTGTACAGTTTATTGACTGTTTCTTTATTTAGTTTGTGTACAATTTATTGACTGGTTCTTTATTTAGTTTTGTACAGTTTATTGACTGTTTCTTTATTTAGTTTGTGTACAATTTATTGACTGGTTCTTTATTTAGTTTTTACAGTTTATTGACTGTTTCTTTATTTAGTTTTGTACAGTTTATTGACTGCTTCTTTATTTAGTTTTATACAGTTTATTGACTGTTTATTTATTTAGTTTTTGTACAATTTATTGACTGGGTGTTTATTGAGTTTTGTAGAGTTTATTGACTGTTTCTTTGTTCAGTTTTGAACAGTTTATCGACTGGTTTCTTATTGAATTTGTACAGTTAATTGCCTGGTTCTTTATTGAGTTTTGTACAGTTTATTGACTGGTCCTTTATTCAGTTTTGTACAGTTTATTGACTGGTTCTTTATTGAATATGTGTACAATTTATTGACTGGTTCTTTATTTAGTTTTGTACAGTTTATTGACTGTTTCTTTATTTAGTTTTGTACAGTTTATTGACTGTTTCTTTCTTTAGTTTGTGTACAATTTATTGACTGGTTCTTTATTTAGTTTTGTACAGTTTATTGACTGTTTCTTTATTTAGTTTCTGTACAATTTATTGACTGGTTCTTTATTTAGTTTTGTACAGTTTATTGACTGTTTCTTTCTTTAGTTTTGTACAGTTTGTTGACTGTTTCTTTATTTAGTTTTGTACAGTTTATTGACTGTTTCTTTCTTTAGTTTGTGTACAATTTATTGACTGGTTCTTTATTTAGTTTTGTACAGTTTATTGACTGTTTCTTTATTTAGTTTCTGTACAATTTATTGACTGGTTCTTTATTTAGTTTTGTACAGTTTATTGACTGTTTCTTTCTTTAGTTTTGTACAGTTTGTTGACTGTTTCTTTATTTAGTTTTGTACAGTTTATTGACTGTTTCTTTATTTAGTTTTTGTACAATTTATTGACTGGTTATTTATTAAGTTTTGTACAGTTTATTGACTGTTTCTTTATTTAGTTTGTGAACAATTTATTGACTGGTTCTTAATTGAGTTTTGTACAGTTTATTGACTGGTTCTTTATTGAGTTTTGTACAGTTTATTGACTGTTTCTTTATTTAGTTTTGTACAGTTTATTGACTGTTTCTTTATTTAGTTTTTGTACAATTTATTGACTGGTTCTTTATTGAGTTTTGTACAGTTTATTGACTGGTTCTTTATTGAGTTTTGTACAGTTTATTGACTGGTTCTTTATTCAGTTTTGTACAGTTTATTGAATGTCTTTATTGAGTTTTGTATAGTTTATTGACTGGTTCTTTGTTCAGTTTTGTACAGTTAATTGACTGGTTTTTTATTGAGTTTTGTACAGTTAATTGACTGGTTCTTTATTGAGTTTTGTACAGTTTATTGACTGTTTCTTTATTTAGTTTTGTACAGTGTATTAACTGTTCATTTTTTGAGTTTTGTTCAGTTTATTGACTGGTTCTTTATTGAGTTTTGTACAGTTTATTGACTGGTTCTATATTGAGTTTGTGTACAATTTATTGACTGTTTCTATATTGTGTTTTGTACAGTTTATTGACTGGTGCTTTATTGAGTTTTGTACAGTTTATTGACTGGTTCTTTGTTCAGTTTTGTACAGTTTACTAACTGGTTCTTTATTGAGTTTTGTACAATTTATTGACTGTTTTTTTTTTAGTTTTGTACAGTTTATTGACTGGTTCTTTATTGAGTTTTGTACAGTTTATTGACTGGTTCCTAAGTGAGTTTTGTATAGTTTATTGACTGATTCTTTATTGAGTTTTGTACAGTTTATTGACTGTTTCTTTATTTAGTTTTGTACAGTTTATTGACTGGTTCTTTATTGAGTTTTGTACAGTTTATTGAATGGTTCTTTATTTAGTTTTGTACAGTTTATTGACGGTTTCTTTATTGAGTTTTGTACAATTTATTGACTGTTTCTTTATTTAGTTTTGTACAGTTTATTGACTGTTTCTTTATTTAGTTTTGTACAGTTTATTGACTGTTTATTTATTTAGTTTGTGTACAATTTATTGACTGGTTCTTTATTTAGTTTTGTACAGTTTAGTGACTGTTTCTTTGTTTATTTTTGAACACTTTATTGAATGTTTCTTTATTTTTTTTTTGTACAGTTTATTGACTGGTTCTTTAACGAGTTTTGTACAGTTTATTGACTGGTTCTTTATTCAGTTTTGTAATGTTTATTGACTGGTTCTTTATTGAGTTTTGTACAGTTTATTGACTGGTTCTTTAGTTAGTTTTGTAGAGTTTATTGACTGTTTCTTTATTTAGTTTGTGTGCAATTTATTGACTGTTTCTTTATTGAGTTTTGTACAGTTTATTGACTAGTCCTTTATTTTGTACAGTTTATTGACTGGTTCTTTATTGAGTTTTGTACAGTTTATTGACTGTTTCTTTATTTAGTTTTGTACAGTTTATTGACTGTTTCTTTAATAAGTTTTGTACAGTTTATTGACTGGTTCTTTATTGAGTTTTGTACAGTTTATTGACTGTTTCTTTATTTAGTTTTGTACAGTTTATTGACTGTTTCTTTATTAAGTTTTGTACAGTTTATTGACTGGTTTCTTATTGAGTTTTGTACAGTTTATTGACTGTTTCTTTATTTAGTTTTGTACAGTTTATTGACTGGTTCTTTATTGAGTTTGTGTACAGTTTATTGACTGTTTCTTTATTTAGTTTGTGTACAATTTATTGACTGGTTCTTTATTTAGTTTTGTACAGTTTATTGACTGTTTCTTTATTTAGTTTGTGTACAATTTATTGACTGGTTCTTTATTTAGTTTTTACAGTTTATTGACTGTTTCTTTATTTAGTTTTGTACAGTTTATTGACTGCTTCTTTATTTACTTTTATACAGTTTATTGACTGTTTATTTATTTAGTTTTTGTACAATTTATTGACTGGGTGTTTATTAAGTTTTGTAGAGTTTATTGACTGTTTCTTTGTTCAGTTTTGAACAGTTTATCGACTGGTTTCTTATTGAATTTGTACAGTTAATTGACTGGATCTTTATTGAGTTTTGTACAGTTTATTGACTGGTCCTTTATTCAGTTTTGTACAGTTTATTGACTGGTTCTTTATTGAATATGTGTACAATTTATTGACTGGTTCTTTATTTAGTTTTGTACAGTTATTGGCTGTTTCTTTATTTAGTTTTGTACAGTTTATTGACTGTTTCTTTATTTAGTTTGTGTACAATTTTTTGACTGGTTCTTTATTTAGTTTTGTACAGTTTATTGACTGTTTCTTTATTGAGTTTGTGTATAATTTATTGACTGGTTCTTTATTTAGTTTTGTACAGTTTATTGACTGTTTCTTTCTTTAGTTTTGTACAGTTTATTGACTGTTTCTTTATTTAGTTTTGTACAGTTTATTGACTGTTTCTTTATTTAGTTTTTGTACAATTTATTGACTGGTTATTTAGTAAGTTTTGTACCGTTTATTGACTGTTTCTTTATTTAGTTTGTGAACAATTTATTGACTGGTTCTTAATTGAGTTTTGTACAGTTTATTGACTGGTTCTTTATTGAGTTTTGTACAGTTTATTGACTGTTTCTTTATTTAGTTATGTACAGTTTATTGACTGTTTCTTTATTTAGTTTTTGTACAATTTATTGACTGGTTCTTTATTGAGTTTTGTACAGTTTATTGACTGGTTCTTTATTCAGTTTTGTACAGTTTATTGAATGTCTTTATTGAGTTTTGTACAGTTTATTGACTGGTTCTTTGTTCAGTTTTGTACAGTTAATTGACTTGTTTTTTATTGAGTTTTGTACAGTTAATTGACTGGTTCTTTATTGAGTTTTGTACAGTTTATTGACTGTTTCTTTATTTAGTTTTGTACAGTGTATTAACTGTTCATTTATTGAGTTTTGTTCAGTTTATTGACAGGTTCTTTATTGAGTTTTGTACAGTTTATTGACTGGTTCTATATTGAGTTTGTGTACAATTTATTGTCTGTTTCTTTATTGTGTTTTGTACAGTTTATTGACTGGTTCTTTATTGAGTTTTGTACAGTTTATTGACTGGTTCTTTGTTCAGTTTTGTACAGTTTACTGACTGGTTCTATATTGAGTTTTGTACAATTTATTGACTGTTTTTTTTTTTAGTTTTGTACAGTTTATTGACTGGTTCTTTATTGAGTTTTGTACAGTTTATTGACTGGTTCCTAAGTGAGTTTTGTATAGTTTATTGACTGATTCTTTATTGAGTTTTGTACAGTTTATTGACTGTTTCTTTATTTAGTTTTGTACAGTTTATTGACTGGTTCTTTATTGAGTTTTGTACAGTTTATTGAATGGTTCTTTATTAAGTTTTGTACAGTTTATTGACGGTTTCTTTATTGAGTTTTGTACAGTTTGTTGACTGTTTCTTTATTTAGTTTTGTACAGTTTATTGACTGTTCCTTTATTTAGTTTTGTACAGTTTATTGACTGTTTATTTATTTAGTTTGTGTACAGTTTATTGACTGGTTCTTTATTTAGTTTTGTACAGTTTAGTGACTGTTTCTTTGTTTATTTTTGAACAGTTTATTGACTGTTTCTTTATTTTTTTTTGTACAGTTTATTGACTGGTTCTTTAACGAGTTTTGTACAGTTTATTGACTGGTTCTTTATTCAGTTTTGTAATGTTTATTGACTGGTTCTTTATTGAGTTTTGTACAGTTTATTGACTGGTTCTTTAGTTAGTTTTGTAGAGTTTATTGACTGTTTCTTTATTTAGTTTGTGTACAATTTATTGACTATTTCTTTATTGAGTTTTGTACAGTTTATTGACTGGTTCTTTATTCAGTTTTGTACAGTTTATTGACTGTTTCTTTATTTAGTTTTGTACAGTTTATTGACTGTTTTTCTATTGAGATTTGTACAGTTTATTGACTGGTTCTTTATTGAGTTTTGTACAGTTTATTGACTGGTTCTTTATTGAGTTTTGTACAGTTTATTGACTGGTTCTTTATTGAGTTTTGTACCGTTTATTGACTGGTTCTTTATTTAGTTTTGTACAGTTTATTGACTGGTTCTTTATTGAGTTTTGTACTGTTTACTGACTGTTTCTTTATTGAGTTTTGTACAGTTTATTGACTGGTTCTTTATTGAGTTTGTGTACAATTTATTGACTGGTTCTTTATTGAGTTTTGTACAGTTTATTGACTGGTTCTTTATTCAGTTTTGTAATGTTTATTGACTGTTTCTTTATTTACTTTTGTAAAGTTTTTTTACTGGTTCTTTTTTCAGTTTTGTACAGTTTATTGGCTGGTTCTTTATTGAGTTTTGTACAGTTTATTGACTGGTTCTTTATTGAGTTTTGTACAGTTTATTGACTGGTTCTTTATTGAGTTTTGTACAGTTTATTGACTGTTTCTTTATTGAGTTTTGCACAGTTTATTGACTGTTTCTTTATTGAGCTTTGTACAGTTTATTGACTGGTTCTTTGTTGAGTTTTGTACAGTTTATTGACTGGTTCTTTATTGAGTTTTGTACAGTTTATTGACTAGTTCTTTATTTTGTACAGTTTATTGACTGGTTCTTTATTGAGTTTTGTACAGTTTATTGACAGTTTCTTTATTTAGTTTTGTACAGTTTATTGACTGTTTCTCTATTAAGTTTTGTACAGTTTATTGACTGGTTCTTTATTGAGTTTTGTACAGTTTATTGACTGTTTCTTTATTTAGTTTTGTACAGTTTATTGACTGTTTCTTTCTTAAGTTTTGTACAGTTTATTGACTGGTTTCTTATTGAGTTTTGTACAGTTTATTAACTGTTTCTTTATTTAGTTTTGTACAGTTTATTGACTGGTTCTTTATTGAGTTTGTGTACAGTTTATTGACTGTTTCTTTATTTAGTTTGTGTACAATTTATTGACTCTTTCTTTATTTAGTTTTGTACAGTTTATTGACTGTTTCTTTATTTAGTTTGTGTACAATTTATTGACTGGTTCTTTATTTAGTTTTACAGTTTATTGACTGTTTCTTTATTTAGTTTTGAACAGTTTATTGACTGGTTCTTTATTTAGTTTTGTACAGTTTATTGACTGTTTATTTATTTAGTTTTTGTACAATTTATTGACTGGGTCTTTATTGAGTTTTGTACAGTTTATTGACTGTTTCTTTATTTAGTTTTGTTTTGTACAGTTTATTGACTGTTTTTTATTTAGTTTGGTACAGTTTATTGACTGTTTCTTTATTTAGTTTTGTTTTGTACAGTTTATTGACTGGTTCTTTATTGAGTTGTGTACAGTTTATTGACTTTTTCTTTATTTAGTTTTGTACAGTTCATTGACTGTTTCTTTATTTAGTTTTGTACAGTTTATTGACTGTTTCTTTATTTAGTTTATGTACAATTTATTGACTGGTTCTTTATTGAGTTTTGTACAGTTTATTGACTGGTTCTTTATTGCGTTTTGGACAGTTTATTGACTGGTTATTTATTTAGTTTTTGTACAATTTATTGACTGGGTCTTTATTGAGTTTTGTACAGTTTATTGACTGTTTCTTTGTTCAGTTTTGAACAGTTTATTGACTGGTTTCTTATTGAATTTTGTACAGTTAATTGACTGGTTCTTTAGTGAGTTTTGTACCGTTTATTGACTGGTTCTTTGTTCAGTTTTGAACAGTTTATTGACTGGTTTCTTATTGAGTTTTGTACAGTTAATTGACTGGTTCTTTAGTGAGTTTTGTACAGTTTATTGACTGTTTCATTATTTAGTTTTGTACAGTTTATTAACTGTTTCTTTATTGAGTTTTGTACAGTTTATTGACTGGTTCTTTATTCAGGTTTGTACAGTTTATTAACTGGTTCTATAATGAGTTTGTGTACAATTTATTGATTGTTTCTTTATTGAGTTTTGAACAGTGTATTGGCTGGTTCTTTATTGAGTTTTGTACAGTTCATTGACTGGCTCTTTGTTCAGTTTTGTACAGTTTATTGACTGGTTTTTTGTTCAGTTTTGTACAGTTTATTGACTGGTTCTTTATTGAGTTTTGTACAGTTTATTGACTGTTTATTTATTGAGTTTTGTAAAGTTTATTGACTGTTTCTTTAGTTAGTTTTGTACAGGTAGTTGACTGTTTCTTTATTGAGTTTTGTATAGTTTATTGACTGTTTATTTATTTAGTTTTGTACAGTTTATTGACTGTTTATTTATTTAGTTTTGTACAGTTTATTGACTGTTTCTTTATTTAGTTTTGTACAGTTTATTAACTGTTTCTTTATTTAGTTTTGTTTTGTACAGTTTATTGACTGGTTCTTTATTGAGTTTTGTACAGTTTATTGACTGTTTCTTTATTTAGTTTTGTACAGTTCATTGACTGTTTCTTTATTTAGTTTTGTACAGTTTATTGACTGTTTCTTTATTTAGTTTGTGTACAATTTATTGACTGGTTCTTCATTGAGTTTTGTACAGTTTATTGACTGGTTCTTTATTGAGTTTTGTACAGTTTATTGACTGGTTCTTTATTCAGTTTTGTACAGTTTATTGAATGTCTTTATTGAGGTTTGTACAGTTTATTGACTGGTTCTTTGTTCAGTTTTGTACAGTTTATTGACTGCTTTTTTATTGAGTTTTGTACAGTTAATTGACTGGTTCTTTATTTAGTTATGTACAGTTTATTGACTGTTTCTTTATTTAGTTATGTACAGTTTATTGACTGTTTCTTTATTTAGTTTTTGTACAATTTATTGACTGGTTCTTTATTGAGTTTTGTACAGTTTATTGACTGGTTCTTTATTCAGTTTTGTACAGTTTATTGAATGTCTTTATTGAGTTTTGTACAGTTTATTGACTGGTTCTTTGTTCAGTTTTGTACAGTTAATTGACTTGTTTTTTATTGAGTTTTGTACAGTTAATTGACTGGTTCTTTATTGAGTTTTGTACAGTTTATTGACTGTTTCTTTATTTAGTTTTGTACAGTGTATTAACTGTTCATTTATTGAGTTTTGTTCAGTTTATTGACAGGTTCTTTATTGAGTTTTGTACAGTTTATTGACTGGTTCTATATTGAGTTTGTGTACAATTTATTGTCTGTTTCTTTATTGTGTTTTGTACAGTTTATTGACTGGTTCTTTATTGAGTTTTGTACAGTTTATTGACTGGTTCTTTGTTCAGTTTTGTACAGTTTACTGACTGGTTCTATATTGAGTTTTGTACAATTTATTGACTGTTTTTTTTTTTAGTTTTGTACAGTTTATTGACTGGTTCTTTATTGAGTTTTGTACAGTTTATTGACTGGTTCCTAAGTGAGTTTTGTATAGTTTATTGACTGATTCTTTATTGAGTTTTGTACAGTTTATTGACTGTTTCTTTATTTAGTTTTGTACAGTTTATTGACTGGTTCTTTATTGAGTTTTGTACAGTTTATTGAATGGTTCTTTATTAAGTTTTGTACAGTTTATTGACGGTTTCTTTATTGAGTTTTGTACAGTTTGTTGACTGTTTCTTTATTTAGTTTTGTACAGTTTATTGACTGTTCCTTTATTTAGTTTTGTACAGTTTATTGACTGTTTATTTATTTAGTTTGTGTACAGTTTATTGACTGGTTCTTTATTTAGTTTTGTACAGTTTAGTGACTGTTTCTTTGTTTATTTTTGAACAGTTTATTGACTGTTTCTTTATTTTTTTTTGTACAGTTTATTGACTGGTTCTTTAACGAGTTTTGTACAGTTTATTGACTGGTTCTTTATTCAGTTTTGTAATGTTTATTGACTGGTTCTTTATTGAGTTTTGTACAGTTTATTGACTGGTTCTTTAGTTAGTTTTGTAGAGTTTATTGACTGTTTCTTTATTTAGTTTGTGTACAATTTATTGACTATTTCTTTATTGAGTTTTGTACAGTTTATTGACTGGTTCTTTATTCAGTTTTGTACAGTTTATTGACTGTTTCTTTATTTAGTTTTGTACAGTTTATTGACTGTTTTTCTATTGAGATTTGTACAGTTTATTGACTGGTTCTTTATTGCGTTTTGTACAGTTTATTGACTGGTTCTTTATTGAGTTTTGTACAGTTTATTGACTGGTTCTTTATTGAGTTTTGTACCGTTTATTGACTGGTTCTTTATTGAGTTTTGTACAGTTTATTGACTGGTTCTTTATTTAGTTTTGTACTGTTTATTGACTGTTTCTTTATTGAGTTTTGCACAGTTTATTGACTGGTTCTTTATTGAGTTTGTGTACAATTTATTGACTGGTTCTTTATTGAGTTTTGTACAGTTTATTGACTGGTTCTTTATTCAGTTTTGTAATGTTTATTGACTGTTTCTTTATTTACTTTTGTAAAGTTTTTTTACTGGTTCTTTTTTCAGTTTTGTACAGTTTATTGGCTGGTTCTTTATTGAGTTTTGTACAGTTTATTGACTGGTTCTTTATTGAGTTTTGTACAGTTTATTGACTGGTTCTTTATTGAGTTTTGTACAGTTTATTGACTGTTTCTTTATTGAGTTTTGCACAGTTTATTGACTGTTTCTTTATTGAGCTTTGTACAGTTTATTGACTGGTTCTTTGTTGAGTTTTGTACAGTTTATTGACTGGTTCTTTATTGAGTTTTGTACAGTTTATTGACTAGTTCTTTATTTTGTACAGTTTATTGACTGGTTCTTTATTGAGTTTTGTACAGTTTATTGACAGTTTCTTTATTTAGTTTTGTACAGTTTATTGACTGTTTCTCTATTAAGTTTTGTACAGTTTATTGACTGGTTCTTTATTGAGTTTTGTACAGTTTATTGACTGTTTCTTTATTTAGTTTTGTACAGTTTATTGACTGTTTCTTTCTTAAGTTTTGTACAGTTTATTGACTGGTTTCTTATTGAGTTTTGTACAGTTTATTAACTGTTTCTTTATTTAGTTTTGTACAGTTTATTGACTGGTTCTTTATTGAGTTTGTGTACAGTTTATTGACTGTTTCTTTATTTAGTTTGTGTACAATTTATTGACTCTTTCTTTATTTAGTTTTGTACAGTTTATTGACTGTTTCTTTATTTAGTTTGTGTACAATTTATTGACTGGTTCTTTATTTAGTTTTACAGTTTATTGACTGTTTCTTTATTTAGTTTTGAACAGTTTATTGACTGCTTCTTTATTTAGTTTTGTACAGTTTATTGACTGTTTATTTATTTAGTTTTTGTACAATTTATTGACTGGGTCTTTATTGAGTTTTGTACAGTTTATTGACTGTTTCTTTATTTAGTTTTGTTTTGTACAGTTTATTGACTGTTTTTTATTTAGTTTGGTACAGTTTATTGACTGTTTCTTTATTTAGTTTTGTTTTGTACAGTTTATTGACTGGTTCTTTATTGAGTTGAGTACAGTTTATTGACTTTTTCTTTATTTAGTTTTGTACAGTTCATTGACTGTTTCTTTATTTAGTTTTGTACAGTTTATTGACTGTTTCTTTATTTAGTTTATGTACAATTTATTGACTGGTTCTTTATTGAGTTTTGTACAGTTTATTGACTGGTTCTTTATTGCGTTTTGGACAGTTTATTGACTGGTTATTTATTTAGTTTTTGTACAATTTATTGACTGGGTCTTTATTGAGTTTTGTACAGTTTATTGACTGTTTCTTTGTTCAGTTTTGAACAGTTTATTGACTGGTTTCTTATTGAATTTTGTACAGTTAATTGACTGGTTCTTTAGTGAGTTTTGTACCGTTTATTGACTGGTTCTTTGTTCAGTTTTGAACAGTTTATTGACTGGTTTCTTATTGAGTTTTGTACAGTTAATTGACTGGTTCTTTAGTGAGTTTTGTACAGTTTATTGACTGTTTCATTATTTAGTTTTGTACAGTTTATTAACTGTTTCTTTATTGAGTTTTGTACAGTTTATTGACTGGTTCTTTATTCAGGTTTGTACAGTTTATTAACTGGTTCTATAATGAGTTTGTGTACAATTTATTGATTGTTTCTTTATTGAGTTTTGAACAGTGTATTGGCTGGTTCTTTATTGAGTTTTGTACAGTTCATTGACTGGCTCTTTGTTCAGTTTTGTACAGTTTATTGACTGGTTTTTTGTTCAGTTTTGTACAGTTTATTGACTGGTTCTTTATTGAGTTTTGTACAGTTTATTGACTGTTTATTTATTGAGTTTTGTAAAGTTTATTGACTGTTTCTTTAGTTAGTTTTGTACAGGTAGTTGACTGTTTCTTTATTGAGTTTTGTATAGTTTATTGACTGTTTATTTATTTAGTTTTGTACAGTTTATTGACTGTTTATTTATTTAGTTTTGTACAGTTTATTGACTGTTTCTTTATTTAGTTTTGTACAGTTTATTAACTGTTTCTTTATTTAGTTTTGTTTTGTACAGTTTATTGACTGGTTCTTTATTGAGTTTTGTACAGTTTATTGACTGTTTCTTTATTTAGTTTTGTACAGTTCATTGACTGTTTCTTTATTTAGTTTTGTACAGTTTATTGACTGTTTCTTTATTTAGTTTGTGTACAATTTATTGACTGGTTCTTCATTGAGTTTTGTACAGTTTATTGACTGGTTCTTTATTGAGTTTTGTACAGTTTATTGACTGGTTCTTTATTCAGTTTTGTACAGTTTATTGAATGTCTTTATTGAGGTTTGTACAGTTTATTGACTGGTTCTTTGTTCAGTTTTGTACAGTTTATTGACTGCTTTTTTATTGAGTTTTGTACAGTTAATTGACTGGTTCTTTATTGAGTTTTGTACAGTTTATTGACCTTTTCTTTATTTAGTTTTGTACAGTGTATTAACTGTTCATTGATTGAGTTTTGTTCAGTTTATTGACTGGTTCTTTATTGAGTTTTGAACAGTTTATTGACTGGTTCTATACTGAGTTTTTGTACAATTTATTGACTGTTTCTTTATTGAGTTTTGTACAGTTTATTGACTGGCTCTTTATTGAGTTTTGTACAGTTTATTGACTGGTTCTTTGTTCAGTTTACTACAGTTTATTGACTGGTTCTTTGTTCAGTTTATTGACTGTTTCTTTATTGAGTTTTGTACAGTTTATTGACTGTTTATTTATTTAGTTTTTGTACAATTTATTGAATGGGTCTTTATTGAGTTTTGTACAGTTTATTGACTGTTTCTTTGTTCAGTTTTGAACAGTTTATTGACTGGTTTCTTATTGAATTTTGTACAGTTAATTGACTGGTTCTTTAGTGAGTTTTGTACAGTTTATTGACTGGTTCTTTGTTCAGTTTTGAACAGTTTATTGACCGGTTTCTTATTGAGTTTTGTACAGTTAATTGACTGGTTCTTTAGTGAGTTTTGTACAGTTTATTGACTGTTTCATTATTTAGTTTTGTACAGTTTATTAACTGTTTCTTTATTGAGTTTTGTACAGTTTATTGACTGGTTCTTTGTTCAGTTTTGTACAGTTTACTGACTGGTTCTTTATTGAGTTTTGTACAATTTATTGACTGTCTTTTTTTAGTTTTGTACAGTTTATTGACTGGTTCTTTATTGAGTTTTGTACAGTTTATTGACTGGTTCCTAAGTGAGTTTTGTATAGTTTATTGACTGATTCTTTATTGAGTTTTGTACAGTTTATTGACTGTTTCTTTATTTAGTTTTGTACAGTTTATTGACTGGTTCTTTATTGAGTTTTGTACAGTTTATTGAATGGTTCTTTATTTAGTCTTGTACAGTTTATTGACGGTTTCTTTATTGAGTTTTGTACAGTTTATTGACTGTTTCTTTATTTAGTTTTGTACAGTTTATTGACTGTTTCTTTATTTAGTTTTGTACAGTTTATTGACTGTTTATTTATTTAGTTTGTGTACAATTTATTGACTGGTTCTTTATTTAGTTTTGTACAGTTTAGTGACTGTTTCTTTGTTTATTTTTGAACAGTTTATTGACTGTTTCTTTATTTTTTTTTTTACAGTTTATTGACTGTTTCTTTATTTAGTTTGTGTACAATTTATTGACTGTTTTTCTATTGAGATTTGTACAGTTTATTGACTGGTTCTTTATTGCGTTTTGTACAGTTTATTGACTGGTTCTTTATTGAGTTTTGTACAGTTTATTGACTGGTTCTTTATTGAATTTTGTACAGTTTATTGACTGGTTCTTTATTTAGTTTTGTACAGTTTATTGACTGGTTCTTTATTGAGTTTTGTACTGTTTACTGACTGTGTCTTTATTGAGTTTTGCACAGTTTATTGACTGGTTCTTTATTGAGTTTGTGTACAATTTATTGACTTGTTCTTTATTGAGTTTTGTACAGTTTATTGACTGGTTCTTTATTGAGTTTTGTACAGTTTATTGACTAGTTCTTTATTTTGTACAGTTTATTGACTGGTTCTTTATTGAGTTTTGTACAGTTTATTGACAGTTTCTTTATTTAGTTTTGTACAGTTTATTGACTGTTTCTTTATTAAGATTTGTACAGTTTATTGACTGGTTCTTTATTGAGTTTTGTACAGTTTATTGACTGTTTCTTTATTTAGTTTTGTACAGTTTATTGACTGTTTCTTTATTAAGTTTTGTACAGTTTATTGACTGGTTTCTTATTGAGTTTTGTACAGTTTATTGACTGTTTCTTTATTTAGTTTTGTACAGTTTATTGACTGGTTCTTTATTGAGTTTGTGTACAGTTTATTTACTGTTTCTTTATTTAGTTTGTGTACAATTTATTGACTGGTTCTTTATTTAGTTTTGTACAGTTTATTGACTGTTTCTTTATTTAGTTTGTGTACAATTTATTGACTGGTTCTTTATTTAGTTTTACAGTTTATTGACTGTTTCTTTATTTAGTTTTGTACAGTTTATTGACTGCTTCTTTATTTAGTTTTTTACAGTTTATTGACTGTTTATTTATTTAGTTTTGAACAGTTTATTGACTGGTTTCTTATTGAATATGTACAGTTAATTGACTGGTTCTTTAGTGAGTTTTGTACAGTTTATTAACTGGTTCTTTGTTCAGTTTTGAACAGTTTATTGACTGGTTTCTTATTGAGTTTTGTACAGGTAATTGACTGGTTCTTTAGTGAGTTTTGTACAGTTTATTGACTGGTTCATTATTTAGTTTTGTACAGTTTTTTAACTGTTTATTTATTGAGTTTTGTACAGTTTATTGACTGGTTCTTTATTCAGTTTTGTACAGTTTATTGACTGGTTCTATAATGAGTTTGTGTACAATTTATTGACTGTTTCTTTATTGAGTTTTGTACAGTGTATTGACTGGTTCTTTATTGAGTTTTGTACAGTTCATTGACTGGTTCTTTGTTCAGTTTTGTACAGTTTATTGACTGGTTCTTTCTTCAGTTTTGTACAGTTTATTTACTGGTTCTTTATTGAGTTTTGTACAATTTATTGACTGTTTATTTATTTAGTTTTGTACAGTTTATTGACTCGTTCTTTATTGAGTTTTGTACAGTTTATTGACTGGTCCTTTATTGAGTTTTGTATAGTTTATTGACTTGTTCTTTATTGAGTTTTGTACAGTTTATTGACTGTTTCTTTAGTTAGTTTTGTACAGGTAATTGACTGTTTCTTTATTGAGTTTTGTACAGTTTATTGACTGTTTCTTTATTTAGTTTTGTTTTGTACAGTTTATTGACTGTTTCTTTATTTAGTTTGGTACAGTTTATTGACTGTTTCTTTATTTAGTTTTGTTTTGTACAGTTTATTGACTGGTTCTTTATTGAGTTGTGTACAGTTTATTGACTGTTTCTTTATTTAGTTTTGTACAGCTCATTGACTGTTTCTTTATTTAGTTTTGTACAGTTTATTGACTGTTTCTTTATTTAGTTTATGTACAATTTATTGACTGGTTCTTTATTGAGTTTTGTACAGTTTATTGACTGGTTATTTATTTAGTTTTTGTACAATTTATTGACTGGGTCTTTATTGAGTTTTGTACAGTTTATTGACTGTTTCTTTGTTCAGTTTTGAACAGTTTATTGACTGGTTTCTTATTGAATTTTGTACAGTTAATTGACTGGTTCTTTAGTGAGTTTTGTACAGTTGATTGACTGGTTCTTTGTTCAGTTTTGAACAGTTTATTGACTGGTTTCTTATTGAATTTTGTACAGTTAATTGACTGGTTCTTTAGTGAGTTTTGTACAGTTAATTGACTGGTTCTTTAGTGAGTTTTGTACAGTGTATTGACTGGTTCTTTATTGAGTTTTGTACAGTTTATTGACTGGTCCTTTATTGAGTTTTGTATAGTTTATTGACTTGTTCTTTATTGAGTTTTGTACAGTTTATTGACTGTTTCTTTAGTTAGTTTTGTACAGGTAATTGACTGTTTCTTTATTGAGTTTTGTACAGTTTATTGACTGTTTCTTTATTTAGTTTTGTTTTGTACAGTTTATTGACTGTTCCTTTATTTAATTTTGTACAGTTTATTGACTGTTTCTTTATTTAGTTTTGTACAGTTTATTAACTGTTTCTTTATTTAGTTTTGTTTTGTACAGTTTATTGACTGGTTCTTTATTGAGTTTTGTACAGTTTATTGACTGTTTCTTTATTTAGTTTTGTACAGTTCATTGACTGTTTCTTTACTTAGTTTTGTACAGTTTATTGACTGTTTCTTTATTTAGTTTGTGTACAATATATTGACTGGTTCTTTATTGAGTTTTGTACAGTTTATTGACTGGTTCTTTATTGAGTTTTGTACAGTTTATTGACTGGTTCTTTATTCAGTTTTGTACAGTTTATTGAATGTCTTTATTGAGTTTTGTACAGTTTATTGACTGGTTCTTTGTTCAGTTTTGCACAGTTTACTGACTGGTTTTTTATTGAGTTTTGTACAGTTAATTGACTGGTTCTTTATTGAGTTTTGTACAGTTTATTGACTGTTTCTTTATTTAGTTTTGTACAGTGTATTAACTGTTCATTGATTGAGTTTTGTCAGTTTATTGACTGGTTCTTTATTGAGTTTTGAACAGTTTATTGACTGGTTCTATATTGAGCTTGTGTACAATTTATTGACTGTTTCTTTATTGAGTTTTGTACAGTTTATTGACTTGTTCTTTATTTAGTTTTGTACAGTTTATTGACTGGTTCTTTGTTCAGTTTTGTACAGTTTATTGACTGGTTCTTTGTTCAGTTTATTGACTGTTTCTTTATTTAGTTTTGTACAGTTTATTGAATGGGTCTTTATTGAGTTTTGTACAGTTTATTGACTGTTTCTTTGTTCAGTTTTGAACAGTTTATTGACTGGTTTCCTATTGAATTTTGTACAGTTAATTGACTGGTTCTTTAGTGAGTTTTGTACAGTTTATTGACTGGTTCTTTGTTCAGTTTTGAACAGTTTATTGACTGGTTTCTTATTGAGTTTTGTACAGTTAATTGACTGGTTCTTTAGTGAGTTTTGTACAGTTTATTGACTGTTTCATTATTTAGTTTTGTAGAGTTTATTAACTGTTTCTTTATTGAGTTTTGTACAGTTTATTGACTGTTTCTTTATTCAGTTTTGTACAGTTTATTGACTGGTTCTATAATGAGTTTGTGTACAATTTATTGACTGTTTCTTTATTGAGTTTTGTACAGTGTATTGACTGGTTCTTTATTGAGTTTTGTACAGTTCATTTGACTGGTTCTTTCTTCAGTTTTGTACAGTTTATTGACTGGTTCTTTGTTCAGTTTTGTACAGTTTATTGACTGGTTCTTTATTGAGTTTTGTACAGTTTATTGACTGTTTATTTATTTAGTTTTGTACAGTTTATTGAATGGTTCTTTATTGAGTTTTGTACAGTTTATTGACTGGTCCTTTATTGAGTTTTGTATAGTTTATTGAATTGTTCTTTATTGAGTTTTGTACAGTTTATTGACTGTTTCTTTAGTTGGTTTTGTACAGGTAATTGACTGTTTCTTTATTCAGTTTTGTACAGTTTATTGACTGTTCTTTATTTAGTTTTGTTTTGTACAGTTTATTGACTGTTTCTTTATTTAGTTTGGTACAGTTTATTGACTGTTTCTTTATTTTGTTTTGTTTTGTACAGTTTATTGACTGGTTCTTTATTGAGTTTTGTACAGTTTATTGACTGTTTCTTTATTTAGTTTTGTACAGTTTATTGACTGTTTCTTTATTTAGTTTTGTACAGTTTATTGACTGTTTCTTTATTTAGTTTGTGTACAATTTATTGACTGGTTCTTTATTGAGTTTTGTACAGTTTATTGACTGGTTCTTTATTGAGTTTTGTACAGTTTATTGACTGGTTATTTATTTAGTTTTTGTACAATTTATTGAATGGGTCTTTATTGAGTTTTGTACGGTTTATTGACTGTTTCTTTGTTCAGTTTTGAACAGTTTATTGACTGGTTTCTTATTAAATTTTGTACAGTTAATTGACTGGTTCTTTAGTGAGTTTTGTACAGTTCATTGACTGGTTCTTTGTTCAGTTTTGAACAGTTTATTGACTGGTTTCTTATTGAGTTTTGTACAGGTAATTGACTGGTTCTTTAGTGAGTTTTGTACAGTTTATTGACTGTTTCATTATTTAGTTTTGTACAGTTTTTTAACTGTTCATTGATTGAGTTTTGTTCAGTTTATTGACTGGTTCTTTATTGAGTTTTGAACAGTTTATTGACTGGTTCTATATTGAGCTTGTGTACAATTTATTGACTGTTTCTTTATTGAGTTTTGTACAGTTTATTGACTTGTTCTTTATTGAGTTTTGTACAGTTTATTGACTGGTTCTTTGTTCAGTTTTGTACAGTTTATTGACTGGTTCTTTGTTCAGTTTATTGACTGTTTCTTTATTTAGTTTTGTACAGTTTATTGAATGGGTCTTTATTAAGTTTTGTACAGTTTATTGACTGTTTCTTTGTTCAGTTTTGAACAGTTTATTGACTGGTTTCTTATTGAATTTTGTACAGTTAATTGGCTGGTTCTTTAGTGAGTTTTGTACAGTTGATTGACTGGTTCTTTGTTCAGTTTTGAACAGTTTATTGACTGGTTTCTAATTGAGTTTTGTACAGTTAATTGAATGGTTCTTTAGTGAGTTTTGTACAGTTTATTGACTGTTTCATTATTTAGTTTTGTACAGTTTATTAACTGTTTCTTTATTGAGTTTTGTACAGTTTATTGACTGTTTCTTTATTCAGTTTTGTACAGTTTATTGACTGGTTCTATAATGAGTTTGTGTACAATTTATTGACTGTTTCTTTATTGAGTTTTGTACAGTGTATTGACTGGTTCTTTATTGAGTTTTGTACAGTTCATTGACTGGTTCTTTGTTCAGTTTTGTACAGTTTATTGACTGGTTCTTTGTTTAGTTTTGTACAGTTTATTGACTGGTTCTTTATTGAGTTTTGTACAGTTTATTGACTGTTTATTTATTTAGTTTTGTACAGTTTATTGAATGGTTCTTTATTGAGTTTTGTACAGTTTATTGACTGGTCCTTTATTGAGTTTTGTATAGTTTATTGACTTGTTCTTTATTGAGTTTTTTACAGTTTATTGACTGTTTCTTTAGTTAGTTTTGTACAGGTAATTGACTGTTTCTTTATTCAGTTTTGTACAGTTTATTGACTGTTCTTTATTTAGTTTTGTTTTGTACAGTTTATTGACTGTTTCTTTATTTAGTTTGGTACAGTTTATTGACTGTTTCTTTATTTTGTTTTGTTTTGTACAGTTTATTGACTGGTTCTTTATTGAGTTTTGTACAGTTTATTGACTGTTTCTTTATTTAGTTTTGTACAGTTTATTGACTGTTTCTTTATTTAGTTTTGTACAGTTTATTGACTGTTTCTTTATTTAGTTTGTGTACAATTTATTGACTGGTTCTTTATTGAGTTTTGTACAGTTTATTGACTGGTTCTTTATTGAGTTTTGTACAGTTTATTGACTGGTTATTTATTTAGTTTTTGTACAATTTATTGAATGGGTCTTTATTGAGTTTTGTACAGTTTATTGACTGTTTCTTTGTTCAGTTTTGAACAGTTTATTGACTGGTTTCTTATTAAATTTTGTACAGTTAATTGACTGGTTCTTTAGTGAGTTTTGTACAGTTCATTGACTGGTTCTTTGTTCAGTTTTGAACAGTTTATTGACTGGTTTCTTATTGAGTTTTGTACAGGTAATTGACTGGTTCTTTAGTGAGTTTTGTACAGTTTATTGACTGTTTCATTATTTAGTTTTGTACAGTTTTTTAACTGTTCATTGATTGAGTTTTGTTCAGTTTATTGACTGGTTCTTTATTGAGTTTTGAACAGTTTATTGACTGGTTCTATATTGAGCTTGTGTACAATTTATTGACTGTTTCTTTATTGAGTTTTGTACAGTTTATTGACTTGTTCTTTATTGAGTTTTGTACAGTTTATTGACTGGTTCTTTGTTCAGTTTTGTACAGTTTATTGACTGGTTCTTTGTTCAGTTTATTGACTGTTTCTTTATTTAGTTTTGTACAGTTTATTGAATGGGTCTTTATTAAGTTTTGTACAGTTTATTGACTGTTTCTTTGTTCAGTTTTGAACAGTTTATTGACTGGTTTCTTATTGAATTTTGTACAGTTAATTGGCTGGTTCTTTAGTGAGTTTTGTACAGTTGATTGACTGGTTCTTTGTTCAGTTTTGAACAGTTTATTGACTGGTTTCTAATTGAGTTTTGTACAGTTAATTGACTGGTTCTTTAGTGAGTTTTGTACAGTTTATTGACTGTTTCATTATTTAGTTTTGTACAGTTTATTAACTGTTTCTTTATTGAGTTTTGTACAGTTTACAGTTCATTGACTGGTTCTTTGTTCAGTTTTGTACAGTTTATTGACTGGTTCTTTGTTTAGTTTTGTACAGTTTATTGACTGGTTCTTTATTGAGTTTTGTACAGTTTATTGACTGTTTATTTATTTAGTTTTGTACAGTTTATTGAATGGTTCTTTATTGAGTTTTGTACAGTTTATTGACTGGTCCTTTATTGAGTTTTGTATAGTTTATTGACTTGTTCTTTATTGAGTTTTTTACAGTTTATTGACTGTTTCTTTAGTTAGTTTTGTACAGGTAATTGACTGTTTCTTTATTCAGTTTTGTACAGTTTATTGACTGTTCTTTATTTAGTTTTGTTTTGTACAGTTTATTGACTGTTTCTTTATTTAGTTTGGTACAGTTTATTGACTGTTTCTTTATTTTGTTTTGTTTTGTACAGTTTATTGACTGGTTCTTTATTGAGTTTTGTACAGTTTATTGACTGTTTCTTTATTTAGTTTTGTACAGTTTATTGACTGGTTCTTTATTTAGTTTTGTACAGTTTATTGACTGTTTCTTTATTTAGTTTGTGTACAATTTATTGACTGGTTCTTTATTGAGTTTTGTACAGTTTATTGACTGGTTCTTTATTGAGTTTTGTACAGTTTATTGACTGGTTATTTATTTAGTTTTTGTACAATTTATTGAATGGGTCTTTATTGAGTTTTGTACAGTTTATTGACTGTTTCTTTGTTCAGTTTTGAACAGTTTATTGACTGGTTTCTTATTAAATTTTGTACAGTTAATTGACTGGTTCTTTAGTGAGTTTTGTACAGTTCATTGACTGGTTCTTTGTTCAGTTTTGAACAGTTTATTGACTGGTTTCTTATTGAGTTTTGTACAGGTAATTGACTGGTTCTTTAGTGAGTTTTGTACAGTTTATTGACTGTTTCATTATTTAGTTTTGTACAGTTTTTTAACTGTTCATTGATTGAGTTTTGTTCAGTTTATTGACTGGTTCTTTATTGAGTTTTGAACAGTTTATTGACTGGTTCTATATTGAGCTTGTGTACAATTTATTGACTGTTTCTTTATTGAGTTTTGTACAGTTTATTGACTTGTTCTTTATTGAGTTTTGTACAGTTTATTGACTGGTTCTTTGTTCAGTTTTGTACAGTTTATTGACTGGTTCTTTGTTCAGTTTATTGACTGTTTCTTTATTTAGTTTTGTACAGTTTATTGAATGGGTCTTTATTAAGTTTTGTACAGTTTATTGACTGTTTCTTTGTTCAGTTTTGAACAGTTTATTGACTGGTTTCTTATTGAATTTTGTACAGTTAATTGGCTGGTTCTTTAGTGAGTTTTGTACAGTTGATTGACTGGTTCTTTGTTCAGTTTTGAACAGTTTATTGACTGGTTTCTAATTGAGTTTTGTACAGTTAATTGACTGGTTCTTTAGTGAGTTTTGTACAGTTTATTGACTGTTTCATTATTTAGTTTTGTACAGTTTATTAACTGTTTCTTTATTGAGTTTTGTACAGTTTATTGACTGTTTCTTTATTCAGTTTTGTACAGTTTATTGACTGGTTCTATAATGAGTTTGTGTACAATTTATTGACTGTTTCTTTATTGAGTTTTGTACAGTGTATTGACTGGTTCTTTATTGAGTTTTGTACAGTTCATTGACTGGTTCTATGTTCAGTTTTGTACAGTTTATTGACTGGTTCTTTGTTTAGTTTTGTACAGTTTATTGACTGGTTCTTTATTGAGTTTTGTACAGTTTATTGACTGTTTATTTATTTAGTTTTGTACAGTTTATTGAATGGTTCTTTATTGAGTTTTGTACAGTTTATTGACTGGTCCTTTATTGAGTTTTGTATAGTTTATTGACTTGTTCTTTATTGAGTTTTTTACAGTTTATTGACTGTTTCTTTAGTTAGTTTTGTACAGGTAATTGACTGTTTCTTTATTCAGTTTTGTACAGTTTATTGACTGTTCTTTATTTAGTTTTGTTTTGTACAGTTTATTGACTGTTTCTTTATTTAGTTTGGTACAGTTTATTGACTGTTTCTTTATTTTGTTTTGTTTTGTACAGTTTATTGACTGGTTCTTTATTGAGTTTTGTACAGTTTATTGACTGTTTCTTTATTTAGTTTTGTACAGTTTATTGACTGTTTCTTTATTTAGTTTTGTACAGTTTATTGACTGTTTCTTTATTTAGTTTGTGTACAATTTATTGACTGCTTCTTCATTGAGTTTTGTACAGTTTATTGACTGGTTCTTTATTGAGTTTTGTACAGTTTATTGACTGGTTATTTATTTAGTTTTTGTACAATTTATTGAATGGGTCTTTATTGAGTTTTGTACAGTTTATTGACTGTTTCTTTGTTCAGTTTTGAACAGTTTATTGACTGGTTTCTTATTAAATTTTGTACAGTTAATTGACTGGTACTTTAGTGAGTTTTGTACAGTTTATTGACTGGTTCTTTGTTCAGTTTTGAACAGTTTATTGACTGGTTTCTTATTGAGTTTTGTACAGGTAATTGACTGGTTCTTTAGTGAGTTTTGTACAGTTTATTGACTGTTTCATTATTTAGTTTTGTACAGTTTTTTAACTGTTTCTTTATTGAGTTTTGTACAGTTTATTGACTGGTTCTTTATTCAGTTTTGTACAGTTTATTGACTGGTTTCTTATTGAATTTTGTACAGTTAATTGACTGGTTCTATAATGAGTTTTTGTACAATTTATTGACTGTTTCTTTATTGAGTTTTGTACAGTGTATTGACTGGTTCTTTATTGAGTTTTGTACAGTTCATTGACTGGTTCTTTGTTCAGTTTTGTACAGTTTATTGACTGGTTCTTTGTTCAGTTTTGTACAGTTTATTGACTGGTTCTTTATTGAGTTTTGTACAATTTATTGACTGTTTATTTATTTAGCTTTGTACAGTTTATTGACTGGTTCTTTATTGAGTTTTGTACAGTTTATTGACTGGTCCTTTATTGAGTTTTGTATAGTTTATTGACTTGTTCTTTATTGAGTTTTGTACAGTTTATTGACTGTTTCTTTAGTTAGTTTTGTACAGGTAATTGACTGTTTCTTTATTGAGTTTTGTACAGTTTATTGACTGTTTCTTTATTTAGTTTTGTTTTGTACAGTTTATTGACTGTTTCTTTATTTAGTTTGGTACAGTTTATTGACTGTTTCTTTATTTAGTTTTGATTTGTACAGTTTATTGACTGGTTCTTTATTGAGTTGTGTACAGTTTATTGACTGTTTCTTTATTTAGTTTTGTACAGCTCATTGACTGTTTCTTTATTTAGTTTTGTACAGTTTATTGACTGTTTCTTTATTTAGTTTATGTACAGTTTATTGACTGTTTCTTTATTTAGTTTTGTACAGTTTATTGACTGTTTCTTTATTTAGTTTATGTACAGTTTATTGACTGGTTCTTTATTTAGTTTTGTACAGTTTACTGACTGGTTATTTATTTAGTTTTTGTACAATTTATTGACTGGGTCTTTATTGAGTTTTGTACAGTTTATTGACTGTTTCTTTGTTCAGTTTTGAAAAGTTTATTGACTGGTTTCTTATTGAATTTTGTACAGTTAATTGACTGGTTCTTTAGTGAGTTTTGTACAGTTTATTGACTGGTTCTTTGTTCAGTTTTGTACAGTTTATTGACTGTTTCATTATTTAGTTTTGTACAGTTCATTGACTGGTTCTTTGTTCAGTTTTGTACAGTTTATTGACTGGTTCTTTGTTCAGTTTTGTACAGTTTATTGACTGGTTCTTTATTGAGTTTTGTACAATTTATTGACTGTTTATTTATTTAGTTTTGTACAGTATATTGACTGGTTCTTTATTGAGTTTTGTACAGTTTATTGACTGGTCCTTTATTGAGTTTTGTATAGTTTATTGACTTGTTCTTTATTGAGTTTTGTACAGTTTATTGACTGTTTCTTTAGTTAGTTTTGTACAGGTAATTAATTGACTGTTTCTTTATTGAGTTTTGTACAGTTTATTGACTGTTTCTTTATTTAGTTTTGTTTTGTACAGTTTATTGACTGTTTCTTTATTTAGTTTGGTACAGTTTATTGACTGTTTCTTTATTTAGTTTTGTTTTGTACAGTTTATTGACTGGTTCTTTATTGAGTTGTGTACAGTTTATTGACTGTTTCTTTATTTAGTTTTGTACAGCTCATTGACTGTTTCTTTATTTAGTTTTGTACAGTTTATTGACTGTTTCTTTATTTAGTTTATGTACAGTTTATTGACTGGTTCTTTATTGAGTTTTGTACAGTTTACTGACTGGTTATTTATTTAGTTTTTGTACAATTTATTGACTGGGTCTTTATTGAGTTTTGTACAGTTTATTGACTGTTTCTTTGTTCAGTTTTGAACAGTTTATTGACTGGTTTCTTATTGAATTTTGTACAGTTAATTGACTGGTTCTTTAGTGAGTTTTGTACAGTTTATTGACTGGTTCTTTGTTCAGTTTTGAACAGTTTATTGACTGGTTTCTTATTGAGTTTTGTACAGTTAATTGACTGGTTCTTTAGTGAGTTTTGTACAGTTTATTGACTGTTTCATTATTTAGTTTTGTACAGTTTATTGACTGGTTCTTTATTCAGGTTTGTAAAGTGTATTGACTGGTTCTATAATGAGTTTGTGTACAATTTATTGATTGTTTCTTTATTGAGTTTTGTACAGTGTATTGGCTGGTTCTTTATTGAGTTTTGTACAGTTCATTGACTGGCTCTTTGTTCAGTTTTCTACAGTTTATTGACTGGTTCTTTGTTCAGTTTTGTACAGTTTATTGACTGTTTATTTATTTAGTTTTGTACAGTTTATTGACTGGATCTTTATTGAGTTTTGTACAGTTTATTGACTGGTCCTTTATTGAGTTTTGTATAGTTTATTGACTTGTTCTTTATTGAGTTTTGTACAGTTTATTGACTGTTTCTTTAGTTAGTTTTGTACAGGTAATTGACTGTTTCTTTATTGAGTTTTGTACAGTTTATTGACTGTTTCTTTATTTAGTTTTGTTTTGTACAGTTTATTGACTGTTTCTTTATTTAATTTTGTACAGTTTATTGACTGTTTCTTTATTTAGTTTTGTACAGTTTATTAACTGTTTCTTTATTTAGTTTTGTTTTGTACAGTTTATTGACTGGTTCTTTATTGAGTTTTGTACAGTTTATTGACTGTTTCTTTATTTAGTTTTGTACAGTTCATTGACTGTTTCTTTATTTAGTTTTGTACAGTTTATTGACTGTTTCTTTATTTAGTTTGTGTACAATTTATTGACTGGTTCTTTATTGAGTTTTGTACAGTTTATTGACTGGTTCTTTATTGAGTTTTGTACAGTTTATTGACTGGTTCTTTATTCAGTTTTGTACAGTTTATTGAATGTCTTTATTGAGTTTTGTACAGTTTATTGACTGGTTCTTTGTTCAGTTTTGTACAGTTTATTGACTGGTTTTTTATTGAGTTTTGTACAGTTAATTGACTGGTTCTTTATTGAGTTTTGTACAGTTTATTGACTGTTTCTTTATTTAGTTTTGTACAGTGTATTAACTGTTCATTGATTGAGTTTTGTTCAGTTTATTGACTGGTTCTTTATTGAGTTTTGAACAGTTTATTGACTGGTTCTATATTGAGTTTGTGTACAATTTATTGACTGTTTCTTTATTGTGTTTTGTACAGTTTATTGACTTGTTCTTTATTGAGTTTTGTACAGTTTATTGACTGGTTCTTTGTTCAGTTTTGTACAGTTTATTGACTGGTTTTTTGTTCAGTTTATTGACTGTTTCTTTATTTAGTTTTGTACAGTTTATTGACTGTTTATTTATTTAGTTTTTGTACAATTTATTGAATGGGTCTTTATTGAGTTTTGTACAGTTTATTGACTGTTTCTTTGTTCAGTTTTGAATAGTTTATTGACTGGTTTCTTATTGAATTTTGTACAGTTAATTGACTGGTTCTTTAGTGAGTTTTGTACAGTTTATTGACTGGTTCTTTGTTCAGTTTTGAACAGTTTATTGACTGGTTTCTTATTGAGTTTTGTACAGTTAATTGACTGGTTCTTTAGTGAGTTTTGTACAGTTTATTGACTGTTTCATTATTTAGTTTTGTACAGTTTATTAACTGTTTCTTTATTGAGTTTTGTACAGTTTATTGACTGTTTCTTTATTCAGTTTTGTACAGTTTATTGACTGGTTCTATAATGAGTTTGTGTACAATTTATTGACTGTTTCTTTATTGAGTTTTGTACAGTGTATTGACTGGTTCTTTATTGAGTTTTGTACAGTTCATTGACTGGTTCTTTGTTCAGTTTTGTACAGTTTATTGACTGGTTCTTTGTTCAGTTTTGTACAGTTTATTGACTGGTTCTTTATTGAGTTTTGTACAGTTTATTGACTGTTTATTTATTTAGTTTTGTACAGTTTATTGAATGGTTCTTTATTGAGTTTTGTACAGTTTATTGACTGGTCCTTTATTGAGTTTTGTATAGTTTATTGACTTGTTCTTTATTGAGTTTTTTACAGTTTATTGACTGTTTCTTTAGTTAGTTTTGTACAGGTAATTGACTGTTTCTTTATTCAGTTTTGTACAGTTTATTGACTGTTCTTTATTTAGTTTTGTTTTGTACAGTTTATTGACTGTTTCTTTATTTAGTTTTGTACAGTTTATTGACTGTTTCTTTATTTTGTTTTGTTTTGTACAGTTTATTGACTGGTTCTTTATTGAGTTTTGTACAGTTTATTGACTGTTTCTTTATTTAGTTTTGTACAGTTTATTGACTGTTTCTTTATTTAGTTTTGTACAGTTTATTGACTGTTTCTTTATTTAGTTTGTGTACAATTTATTGACTGCTTCTTCATTGAGTTTTGTACAGTTTATTGACTGGTTCTTTATTGAGTTTTGTACAGTTTATTGACTGGTTATTTATTTAGTTTTTGTACAATTTATTGAATGGGTCTTTATTGAGTTTTGTACAGTTTATTGACTGTTTCTTTGTTCAGTTTTGAACAGTTTATTGACTGGTTTCTTATTAAATTTTGTACAGTTAATTGACTGGTACTTTAGTGAGTTTTGTACTGTTTATTGACTGGTTCTTTGTTCAGTTTTGAACAGTTTATTGACTGGTTTCTTATTGAGTTTTGTACAGGTAATTGACTGGTTCTTTAGTGAGTTTTGTACAGTTTATTGACTGTTTCATTATTTAGTTTTGTACAGTTTTTTAACTGTTTCTTTATTGAGTTTTGTACAGTTTATTGACTGGTTCTTTATTCAGTTTTGTACAGTTTATTGACTGGTTTCTTATTGAATTTTGTACAGTTAATTGACTGGTTCTATAATGAGTTTTTGTACAATTTATTGACTGTTTCTTTATTGAGTTTTGTACAGTGTATTGACTGGTTCTTTATTGAGTTTTGTACAGTTCATTGACTGGTTCTTTGTTCAGTTTTGTACAGTTTATTGACTGGTTCTTTGTTCAGTTTTGTACAGTTTATTGACTGGTTCTTTATTGAGTTTTGTACAATTTATTGACTGTTTATTTATTTAGCTTTGTACAGTTTATTGACTGGTTCTTTATTGAGTTTTGTACAGTTTATTGACTGGTCCTTTATTGAGTTTTGTATAGTTTATTGACTTGTTCTTTATTGAGTTTTGTACAGTTTATTGACTGTTTCTTTAGTTAGTTTTGTACAGGTAATTGACTGTTTCTTTATTGAGTTTTGTACAGTTTATTGACTGTTTCTTTATTTAGTTTTGTTTTGTACAGTTTATTGACTGTTTCTTTATTTAGTTTGGTACAGTTTATTGACTGTTTCTTTATTTAGTTTTGATTTGTACAGTTTATTGACTGGTTCTTTATTGAGTTGTGTACAGTTTATTGACTGTTTCTTTATTTAGTTTTGTACAGCTCATTGACTGTTTCTTTATTTAGTTTTGTACAGTTTATTGACTGTTTCTTTATTTAGTTTATGTAGTTTATTGACTGTTTCTTTATTTAGTTTTGTACAGTTTATTGACTGTTTCTTTATTTAGTTTATGTACAGTTTATTGACTGGTTCTTTATTTAGTTTTGTACAGTTTACTGACTGGTTATTTATTTAGTTTTTGTACAATTTATTGACTGGGTCTTTATTGAGTTTTGTACAGTTTATTGACTGTTTCTTTGTTCAGTTTTGAACAGTTTATTGACTGGTTTCTTATTGAATTTTATACAGTTAATTGACTGGTTCTTTTGTGAGTTTTGTACAGTTTATTGACTGGTTCTTTGTTCAGTTTTGTACAGTTTATTGACTGTTTCATTATTTAGTTTTGTACAGTTCATTGACTGGTTCTTTGTTCAGTTTTGTACAGTTTATTGACTGGTTCTTTGTTCAGTTTTGTACAGTTTATTGACTGGTTCTTTATTGAGTTTTGTACAATTTATTGACTGTTTATTTATTTAGTTTTGTACAGTATATTGACTGGTTCTTTATTGAGTT
The DNA here is from genome assembly GCA_944474755.1 of Limnoperna fortunei. NCBI lineage: Eukaryota > Metazoa > Mollusca > Bivalvia > Mytilida > Modiolidae > Limnoperna > Limnoperna fortunei. The sequence goes on from OX104113.1 coordinate 56,132,328, forward strand.
TTGTACAATTTATTGACTGGTCCTTTATTGAGTTTTGTATAGTTTATTGACTTGTTCTTTATTGAGTTTTGTACAGTTTATTGACTGTTTCTTTAGTTAGTTTTGTACAGGTAATTAATTGACTGTTTTTTTATTGAGTTTTGTACAGTTTATTGACTGTTTCTTTATTTAGTTTTGTTTTGTACAGTTTATTGACTGTTTCTTTATTTAGTTTGGTACAGTTTATTGACTGTTTCTTTATTTAGTTTTGTTTTGTACAGTTTATTGACTGGTTCTTTATTGAGTTGTGTACAGTTTATTGACTGTTTCTTTATTTAGTTTTGTACAGCTCATTGACTGTTTCTTTATTTAGTTTTGTACAGTTTATTGACTGTTTCTTTATTTAGTTTATGTACAGTTTATTGACTGGTTCTTTATTGAGTTTTGTACAGTTTACTGACTGGTTATTTATTTAGTTTTTGTACAATTTATTGACTGGGTCTTTATTGAGTTTTGTACAGTTTATTGACTGTTTCTTTGTTCAGTTTTGAACAGTTTATTGACTGGTTTCTTATTGAATTTTGTACAGTTAATTGACTGGTTCTTTAGAGAGTTTTGTACAGTTTATTGACTGGTTCTTTGTTCAGTTTTGAACAGTTTATTGACTGGTTTCTTATTGAGTTTTGTACAGTTAATTGACTGGTTCTTTAGTGAGTTTTGTACAGTTTATTGACTGTTTCACTATTTAGTTTTGTACAGTTTATTGACTGGTTCTTTATTCAGGTTTGTAAAGTGTATTGACTGCTTCTATAATGAGTTTGTGTACAATTTATTGATTGTTTCTTTATTGAGTTTTGTACAGTGTATTGGCTGGTTCTTTATTGAGTTTTGTACAGTTCATTGACTGGCTCTTTGTTCAGTTTTCTACAGTTTATTGACTGGTTCTTTGTTCAGTTTTATACAGTTTATTGACTGTTTATTTATTTAGTTTTGTACAGTTTATTGACTGGATCTTTATTGAGTTTTGTACAGTTTATTGACTGGTCCTTTATTGAGTTTTGTATAGTTTATTGACTTGTTCTTTATTGAGTTTTGTACAGGTTATTGACTGTTTCTTTAGTTAGTTTTGTACAGGTAATTGACTGTTTCTTTATTGAGTTTTGTACAGTTTATTGACTGTTTCTTTATTTAGTTTTGTTTTGTACAGTTTATTGACTGTTTCTTTATTTAATTTTGTACAGTTTATTGACTGTTTCTTTATTTAGTTTTGTACAGTTTATTAACTGTTTCTTTATTTAGTTTTGTTTTGTACAGTTTATTGACTGGTTCTTTATTGAGTTTTGTACAGTTTAGTGACTGTTTCTTTATTTAGTTTTGTACAATTCATTGACTGTTTCTTTATTTAGTTTTGTACAGTTTATTGACTGTTTCTTTATTTAGTTTGTGTACAATTTATTGACTGGTTCTTTATTGAGTTTTGTACAGTTTATTGACTGGTTCTTTATTGAGTTTTGTACAGTTTATTGACTGGTTCTTTATTCAGTTTTGTACAGTTTATTGAATGTCTTTATTGAGTTTTGTACAGTTTATTGACTGGTTCTTTGTTCAGTTTTGTACAGTTTATTGACTGGTTTTTTATTGAGTTTTGTACAGTTAATTGACTGGTTCTTTATTGAGTTTTGTACAGTTTATTGACTGTTTCTTTATTTAGTTTTGTACAGTGTATTAACTGTTCATTGATTGAGTTTTGTTCAGTTTATTGACTGGTTCTTTATTGAGTTTTGAACAGTTTATTGACTGGTTCTATATTGAGTTTGTGTACAATTTATTGACTGTTTCTTTATTGAGTTTTGTACAGTTTATTGACTGTTTCTTTATTGAGTTTTGTACAGTTTATTGACTGGTTCTTTGTTCAGTTTTGTACAGTTTATTGACTGGTTCTTTGTTCAGTTTATTGACTGTTTCTTTATTGAGTTTTGTACAGTTTATTGACTGTTTATTTATTTAGTTTTTGTACAATTTATTGAATGGGTCTTTATTGAGTTTTGTACAGTTTATTGACTGTTTCTTTGTTCAGTTTTGAATAGTTTATTGACTGGTTTCTTATTGAATTTTGTACAGTTAATTGACTGGTTCTTTAGTGAGTTTTGTACAGTTTATTGACTGGTTCTTTGTTCAGTTTTGAACAGTTTATTGACTGGTTTCTTATTGAGTTTTGTACAGTTAATTGACTGGGTCTTTAGTGAGTTTTGTACAGTTTATTGACTGTTTCATTATTTAGTTTTGTACAGTTTATTAACTGTTTCTTTATTGAGTTTTGTACAGTTTATTGACTGTTTCTTTATTCAGTTTTGTACAGTTTATTGACTGGTTCTATAATGAGTTTGTGTACAATTTATTGACTGTTTCTTTATTGAGTTTTGTACAGTGTATTGACTGGTTCTTTATTGAGTTTTGTACAGTTCATTGACTGGTTCTTTGTTCAGTTTTGTACAGTTTATTGACTGGTTCTTTGCTCAGTTTTGTACAGTTTATTGACTGGTTCTTTATTGAGTTTTGTACAGTTTATTGACTGTTTATTAATTTAGTTTTGTAAAGTTTATTGAATGGTTCTTTATTGAGTTTTGTACAGTTTATTGACTGGTCCTTTATAGAGTTTTGTATAGTTTATTGACTTGTTCTTTATAGAGTTTTGTACAGTTTATTGACTGTTTCTTTAGTTAGTTATGTACAGGTAATTGACTGTTTCTTTATTCAGTTTTGTACAGTTTATTGACTGTTTCTTTATTTAGTTTGGTACAGTTTATTGACTGTTTCTTTATTTTGTTTTGTTTTGTACAGTTTATTGACTGGTTCTTTATTGAGTTTTGTACAGTTTATTGACTGTTTCTTTATTTAGTTTTGTACAGTTTATTGACTGTTTCTTTATTTAGTTTTGTACAGTTTATTGACTGTTTCTTTATTTAGTTTGTGTACAATTTATTGACTGGTTCTTTATTGAGTTTTGTACAGTTTATTGACTGGTTCTTTATTGAGTTTTTTACAGTTTATTGACTGGTTATTTATTTAGTTTTTGTACAATTTATTGAATGGGTCTTTATTGAGTTTTGTACAGTTTATTGACTGTTTCTTTGTTCAGTTTTGAACAGTTTATTGACTGGTTTCTTATTGAATTTTGTACAGTTAATTGACTGGTTCTTTAGTGAGTTTTGTACAGTTTATTGACTGGTTCTTTGTTCAGTTTTGAACAGTTTATTGACTGGTTTCTTATTGAGTTTTGTACAGTTAATTGACTGGTTCTTTAGTGAGTTTTGTACAGTTTATTGACTGTTTCATTATTTAGTTTTGTACAGTTTATTAACTGTTTCTTTATTGAGTTTTGTACAGTTTATTGACTGGTTCTTTATTCAGTTTTGTACAGTTTATTGACAGGTTCTATAATGAGTTTGTGTACAATTTATTGACTGTTTCTTTATTGAGTTTTGTACAGTGTATTGACTGGTTCTTTTTTGAGTATTGTACAGTTCATTGACTGGTTCTTTGTTCAGTTTTGTACAGTTTATTGACTGGTTCTTTGTTCAGTTTTGTACAGTTTATTGACTGGTTCTTTATTGAGTTTTGTACAGTTTATTGACTGTTTATTTATTTAGTTTTGTACAGTTTATTGACTGGTTCTTTATTGAGTTTTGTACAGTTTATTGACTGGTCCTTTATTGAGTTTTGTATAGTTTATTGACTTGTTCTTTATTGAGTTTTGTACAGTTTATTGACTGTTTCTTTAGTTAGTTTTGTACAGGTAATTGACTGTTTCTTTATTGAGTTTTGTACAGTTTATTGACTGTTTCTTTATTTAGTTTTGTTTTGTACAGTTTATTGACTGTTTCTTTATTTAGTTTTGTAAAGTATATTGACTGTTTCTTTATTTAGTTTTGTACAGTTTATTGACTGTTTCTTTATTTAGTTTTGTTTTGTACAGTTTATTGACTGGTTCTTAATTGAGTTTTGTACAGTTTATTGACTGTTTCTTTATTTAGTTTTGTACAGTTCATTGACTGTTTGTTTATTTAGTTTTGTACAGTTTATTGACTGTTTCTTTATTTAGTTTGTGAACAATTTATTGACTGGTTCTTTATTGAGTTTTGTACAGTTTATTGACTGGTTCTTTATTGAGTTTTGTACAGTTTATTGACTGGTTCTTTATTCAGTTTTGTACAGTTTATTGAATGTCTTTATTGAGTTTTGTACAGTTTATTGACTGTTTCTTTTTTTAGTTTTGTACAGTTTATTGACTGTTTCTTTATTTAGTTTTGTACAGTTTATTAACTGTTTCTTTATTTAGTTTTGTTTTGTACAGTTTATTGACTGGTTCTTTATTGAGTTTTGTACAGTTTATTGACTGTTTCTTTATTTAGTTTTGTACAGTTCATTGACTGTTTCTTTATTTAGTTTTGTACAGTTTATTGACTGTTTCTTTATTTAGTTTGTGTACAATTTATTGACTGGTTCTTTATTGAGTTTTGTACAGTTTATTGACTGGTTCTTTATTGAGTTTTGTACAGTTTATGGACTGGTTCTTTATTCAGTTTTGTACAGTTTATTGAATGTCTTTATTGAGTTTTGTACAGTTTATTGACTGGTTCTTTGTTCAGTTTTGTACAGTTTATTGACTGTTTCATTATTTAATTTTGTACAGTTTATTAACTGTTTCTTTGTTGAGTTTTGTACAGTTTATTGACTGTTTCTTTATTCAGTTTTGTACAGTTTATTGACTGGTTCTATAATGAGTTTGTGTACAATTTATTGACTGTTTCTTTATTGAGTTTTGTACAGTGTATTGACTGGTTCTTTATTGAGTTTTGTACAGTTCATTGACTGGTTCTTTGTTCAGTTTTGTACAGTTTATTGACTGGTTCTTTGTTCAGTTTTGTACAGTTTATTGACTGGCTCTTTATTGAGTTTTGTACAGTTTATTGACTGTTTATTTTTTTAGTTTTGTACAGTTTATTGAATGGTTCTTTATTGAGTTTTGTACAGTTTACTGACTGGTTCTTTATTGAGTTTTGAACAGTTTATTGACTGGTTCTATATTGAGTTTGTGTACAATTTATTGACTGTTTCTTTACTGAGTTTTGTACAGTTTATTGACTGGTTCTTTATTGAGTTTTGTACAGTTTATTGACTGGTTCTTTGTTCAGTTTTGTACAGTTTATTGACTGTTTCTTTGTTCAGTTTATTGACTGTTTCTTTATTTAGTTTTGTACAGTTTATTGACTGTTTATTTATTTAGTTTTTGTGTACAATTTATTGAATGCGTCTTTATTGAGTTTTGTACAGTTTATTGACTGTTTTTTTGTTCAGTTTTGAACAGTTTATTGACTGGTTTCTTATTGAATTTTGTACAGTTAATTGACTGGTTCTTTAGTGAGTTTTGTACAGTTTATTGACTGGTTCTTTGTTCAGTTTTGAACAGTTTATTGACTGGTTTCTTATTGAGTTTTGTACAGCTAATTGACTGGTTCTTTAGTGAGTTTTGTACAGTTTATTGACTGTTTCATTATTTAGTTTTGTACAGTTTATTAACTGTTTCTTTATTGAGTTTTGTACAGTTTATTGACTGGTTCTTTAGTCAGTTTTGTACAGTTTACTGACTGGTTCTTTATTGAGTTTTGTACCGTTTATTGACTGGTTCTTTAGTTAGTTTTGTAGAGTTTATTGACTGTTTCTTTATTTAGTTTGTGTACAATTTATTGACCGTTTTTTTATTGAGTTTTGTACAGTTTATTGACTGGTTCTTTGTTCAGTTTTGTACAGTTTATTGACTGTTTCTTTATGTAGTTTTGTACAGTTTATTGACTGTTTTTCTATTGAGATTTGTACAGTTTATTGACTGGTTCTTTATAGCGTTTTGTACAGTTTATTGACTGGTTCTTTATTGAGTTTTGTACAGTTTATTGACTGGTTCTTTATTGAGTTTTGTACAGTTTATTGACTGGTTCTTTATTTAGTTTTGTACAGTTTATTGACTGGTTCTTTATTGAGTTTTGTACTGTTTACTGACTGTTTCTTTATTGAGTTTTGCACAGTTTATTGACTGGTTCTTTATTGAGTTTGTGTACAATTTATTGACTGGTTCTTTATTGAGTTTTGTACAGTTTATTGACTGGTTCTTTATTCAGTTTTGTAATGTTTATTGACTGTTTCTTGATTTACTTTTGTACAGTTTTTTTACTGGTTCTTTGTTCAGTTTTGTACAGTTTATTGACTGGTTCTTTATTGAGTTTTGTACAGTTTATTGACTGGTTCTTTATTGAGTTTTGTACAGTTTATTGACTGATTCTTTATTGAGTTTTGTACAGTTTATTGACTGTTTCTCTATAGAGTTTTGCACAGTTTATTGACTGTTTCTTTATTGAGCTTTGTACAGTTTATTGACTGGTTCTTTGTTGAATTTTGTACAGTTTATTGACTGGTTCTTTATTGAGTTTTGTACAGTTTATTGACTAGTTCTTTATTTTCTACAGTTTATTGACTGGTTCTTTATTGAGTTTTGTACAGTTTATTGACAGTTTCTATATTTAGTTTTGTACAGTTTATTGACTGTTTCTTTATTAAGTTTTGTACAGTTTATTGACTGGTTCTTTATTGAGTTTTGTACAGTTTATTGACTGTTTCTTTATATAGTTTTGTACAGTTTATTGACTGGTTCTTTATTGAGTTTGTGTACAGTTTATTGACTGTTTCTTTATTTAGTTTGTGTACAATTTATTGACTGGTTCTTTATTTAGTTTTGTACAGTTTATTGACTGTTTCTTTATTTAGTTTGTGTACAATTTATTGACTGGTTCTTTATTTAGTTTTACAGTTTATTGACTGTTTCTTTATTTAGTTTTGTACAGTTTATTGACTGGTTCTTTATTTAGTTTTGTACAGTTTATTGACTGTTTCTTTATTTAGTTTTTGTACAATTTATTGACAGGTTCTTTATTGAGTTTTGTACAGTTTATTGACTGTTTCTTTGTTCAGTTTTGAACAGTTTATCGACTGGTTTCTTATTGAATTTGTACAGTTAATTGACTGGTTCTTTAGTGAGTTTTGTACAGTTTATTGACTGGTTCTTTGTTCATTTTTGAACAGTTTATTGACTGGTTTCTTATTGAGTTTTATACAGGTAATTGACTGATTCTTTAGTGAGTTTTGTACAGTTTATTGACTGTTTCATTATTTAGTTTTGTACAGTTTTTTAACTGTTTCTTTATTGAGTTTTGTACAGTTTATTGACTGGTTCTTTATTCAGTTTTGTACAGTTTATTGACTGGGTCTATAATGAGTTTGTGTACAATTTATTGACTGTTTCTTTATTGAGTTTTGTACAGTGTATTGACTGGTTCTTTATTGAGTTTTGTACAGTTCAGTGACTGGTTCTTTGTTCAGTTTTGTACAGTTTATTGACTGGTTCTTTGTTCAGTTTTGTACAGTTTATTGACTGGTTCTTTATTGAGTTTTGTACAATTTATTGACTGTTTATTTATTTAGTTTTGTACAGTTTATTGACTGGTTCTTTATTGAGTTTTGTACAGTTTATTGACTGGTCCTTTATTGAGTTTTGTATAGTTTATTGACTTGCTATTTATTGAGTTTTGTACAGTTTATTGACTGTTTCTTTAGTTAGTTTTGTGCAGGTAATTGACTGTTTCTTTATTGAGTTTTGTACAGTTTATTGACTGTTTCTTTATTTAGTTTGGTACAGTTTATTGACTGTTTCTTTATTTAGTTTTGTTTTGTACAGTTTATTGACTGGTTCTTTATTGAGTTGTGTACAGTTTATTGACTGTTTCTTTATTTAGTTTTGTACAGTTCATTGACTGTTTCTTTATTTAGTTTTGTACAGTTTATTGACTGTTTCTTTATTTAGTTTATGTACAATTTATTGACTGGTTCTTTATTGAGTTTTGTACAGTTTATTGACTGGGTCTTTATTGAGTTTTGTACAGTTTATTGACTGGTTCTTTATTGAGTTTTGTACAGTTTATTGACGGGTTCTTTATTGAGTTTTGTACAGTTTATTGACTGGTTCTTTATTTAGTTTTGTACAGTTTATTGACTGGTTCTTTATTGAGTTTTGTACTGTTTCCTGACTGTTTCTTTATTGAGTTTTGCACAGTTTATTGACTGGTTCTTTATTGAGTTTGTGTACAATTCATTGACTGGTTCTTTATTGAGTTTTGTACAGTTTATTGACTGGTTCTTTATTCAGTTTTGTAATGTTTATTGACTGTTTCTTTATTTACTTTTGTACAGTTTTTTTACTGGTTCTTTGTTCAGTTTTGTACAGTTTATTGACTGGTTCTTTATTGAGTTTTGTACAGTTTATTGACTGGTTCTTTATTGAGTTTTGTACAGTTTATTGACTGTTTCTTTATTGAGTTTTGTACAGTTTATTGACTGTTTCTCTATTGAGTTTTGCACAGTTTATTGACTGTTTCTTTATTGAGCTTTGTACAGTTTATTGACTGGTTCTTTGTTGAATTTTGTACAGTTTATTGACTGGTTCTTTATTGAGTTTTGTACAGTTTATTGACTAGTTCTTTATTTTCTACAGTTTATTGACTGGTTCTTTATTGAGTTTTGTACAGTTTATTGACAGTTTCTTTATTTAGTTTTGTACAGTTTATTGACTGCTTCTTTATTTAGTTTTGTACAGTTTATTGACTGTTTATTTATTTAGTTTTTGTACAATTTATTGACTGGGTCTTTATTGAGTTTTGTACAGTTTATTGACTGTTTCTTTGTTCAGTTTTGAACAGTTTATTGACTGGTTTCTTATTGAATTTGTACAGTTAATTGACTGGTTCTTTAGTGAGTTTTGTACAGTTTATTGACTGGTTCTTTGTTCATTTTTGAACAGTTTATTGACTGGTTTCTTATTGAGTTTTATACAGGTAATTGACTGATTCTTTAGTGAGTTTTGTACAGTTTATTGACTGTTTCATTATTTAGTTTTGTACAGTTTTTTAACTGTTTCTTTATTGAGTTTTGTACAGTTTATTGACTGGTTCTTTATTCAGTTTTGTACAGTTTATTGACTGGTTCTATAATGAGTTTGTGTACAATTTATTGACTGTTTCTTTATTGAGTTTTGTACAGTGTATTGACTGGTTCTTTATTGAGTTTTGTACAGTTCAGTGACTGGTTCTTTGTTCAGTTTTGTACAGTTTATTGACTGGTTCTTTGTTCAGTTTTGTACAGTTTATTGACTGGTTCTTTATTGAGTTTTGTACAATTTATTGACTGTTTATTTATTTAGTTTTGTACAGTTTATTGACTGGTTCTTTATTGAGTTTTGTACAGTTTATTGACTGGTCCTTTATTGAGTTTTGTATAGTTTATTGACTTGCTATTTATTGAGTTTTGTACAGTTTATTGACTGTTTCTTTAGTTAGTTTTGTACAGGTAATTGACTGTTTCTTTATTGAGTTTTGTACAGTTTATTGACTGTTTCTTTATTTAGTTTGGTACAGTTTATTGACTGTTTCTTTATTTAGTTTTGTTTTGTACAGTTTATTGACTGGTTCTTTATTGAGTTGTGTACAGTTTATTGACTGTTTCTTTATTTAGTTTTGTACAGTTCATTGACTGTTTCTTTATTTAGTTTTGTACAGTTTATTGACTGTTTCTTTATTTAGTTTATGTACAATTTATTGACTGGTTCTTTATTGAGTTTTGTACAGTTTATTGACTGGGTCTTTATTGAGTTTTGTACAGTTTATTGACTGGTTCTTTATTGAGTTTTGTACAGTTTATTGACGGGTTCTTTATTGAGTTTTGTACAGTTTATTGACTGGTTCTTTATTTAGTTTTGTACAGTTTATTGACTGGTTCTTTATTGAGTTTTGTACTGTTTCCTGACTGTTTCTTTATTGAGTTTTGCACAGTTTATTGACTGGTTCTTTATTGAGTTTGTGTACAATTCATTGACTGGTTCTTTATTGAGTTTTGTACAGTTTATTGACTGGTTCTTTATTCAGTTTTGTAATGTTTATTGACTGTTTCTTTATTTACTTTTGTACAGTTTTTTTACTGGTTCTTTGTTCAGTTTTGTACAGTTTATTGACTGGTTCTTTATTGAGTTTTGTACAGTTTATTGACTGGTTCTTTATTGAGTTTTGTACAGTTTATTGACTGATTCTTTATTGAGTTTTGTACAGTTTATTGACTGTTTCTCTATTGAGTTTTGCACAGTTTATTGACTGTTTCTTTATTGAGCTTTGTACAGTTTATTGACTGGTTCTTTGTTGAATTTTGTACAGTTTATTGACTGGTTCTTTATTGAGTTTTGTACAGTTTATTGACTAGTTCTTTATTTTCTACAGTTTATTGACTGGTTCTTTATTGAGTTTTGTACAGTTTATTGACAGTTTCTTTATTTAGTTTTGTACAGTTTATTGACTGTTTCTTTATTAAGTTTTGTACAGTTTATTGACTGGTTCGCTATTGAGTTTTGTACAGTTTATTGTCTGTTTCTTTATATAGTTTTGTACAGTTTATTGACTGGTTCTTTATTGAGTTTGTGTACAGTTTATTGACTGTTTCTTTATTTAGTTTGTGTACAATTTATTGACTGGTTCTTTATTTAGTTTTGTACAGTTTATTGACTGTTTCTTTATTTAGTTTGTGTACAATTTATTGACTGGTTCTTTATTTAGTTTTACAGTTTATTGACTGTTTCTTTATTTAGTTTTGTACAGTTTATTGACTGCTTCTTTATTTAGTTTTGTACAGTTTATTGACTGTTTATTTATTTAGTTTTTGTACAATTTATTGACTGGGTCTTTATTGAGTTTTGTACAGTTTATTGACTGTTTCTTTGTTCAGTTTTGAACAGTTTATTGACTGGTTTCTTATTGAATTTGTACAGTTAATTGACTGGTTCTTTAGTGAGTTTTGTACAGTTTATTGACTGGTTCTTTGTTCATTTTTGAACAGTTTATTGACTGGTTTCTTATTGAGTTTTGTACAGGTAATTGACTGATTCTTTAGTGAGTTTTGTACAGTTTATTGACTGTTTCATTATTTAGTTTTGTACAGTTTTTTATCTGTTTCTTTATTGAGTTTTGTACAGTTTATTGACTGGTTCTTTATTCAGTTTTGTACAGTTTATTGACTGGGTCTATAATGAGTTTGTGTACAATTTATTGACTGTTTCTTTATTGAGTTTTGTACAGTGTATTGACTGGTTCTTTATTGAGTTTTGTACAGTTCAGTGACTGGTTCTTTGTTCAGTTTTGTACAGTTTATTGACTGGTTCTTTGTTCAGTTTTGTACAGTTTATTGACTGGTTCTTTATTGAGTTTTGTACAATTTATTGACTGTTTATTTATTTAGTTTTGTACAGTTTATTGACTGGTTCTTTATTGAGTTTTGTACAGTTTATTGACTGGTCCTTTATTGAGTTTTGTATAGTTTATTGACTTGCTATTTATTGAGTTTTGTACAGTTTATTGACTGTTTCTTTAGTTAGTTTTGTTCAGGTAATTGACTGTTTCTTTATTGAGTTTTGTACAGTTTATTGACTGTTTCTTTATTTAGTTTGGTACAGTTTATTGACTGTTTCTTTATTTAGTTTTGTTTTGTACAGTTTATTGACTGGTTCTTTATTGAGTTGTGTACAGTTTATTGACTGTTTCTTTATTTAGTTTTGTACAGTTCATTGACTGTTTCTTTATTAAGTTTTGTACAGTTTATTGACTGTTTCTTTATTTAGTTTATGTACAGTTTATTGACTGGTTCTTTATTGAGTTTTGTTCAGTTTATTGACTGGGTCTTTATTGAGTTTTGTACAGTTTATTGACTGGTTATTTATTTAGTTTTTGTACAATTTATTGACTGGGTCTTTATTGAGTTTTGTACAGTTTATTGACTGTTTCTTTGTTCAGTTTTGAACAGTTTATTGACTGGTTTCTTATTGAATTTGTACAGTTAATTGACTGGTTCTTTAGTGAGTTTTGTACAGTTTATTGACTGGTTCTTTGTTCATTTTTGAACAGTTTATTGACTGGTTTCTTATTGAGTTTTATACAGGTAATTGACTGATTCTTTAGTGAGTTTTGTACAGTTTATTGACTGTTTCATTATTTAGTTTTGTACAGTTTTTTAACTGTTTCTTTATTGAGTTTTGTACAGTTTATTGACTGGTTCTTTATTCAGTTTTGTACAGTTTATTGACTGGGTCTATAATGAGTTTGTGTACAATTTATTGACTGTTTCTTTATTGAGTTTTGTACAGTGTATTGACTGGTTCTTTATTGAGTTTTGTACAGTTCAGTGACTGGTTCTTTGTTCAGTTTTGTACAGTTTATTGACTGGTTCTTTGTTCAGTTTTGTACAGTTTATTGACTGGTTCTTTATTGAGTTTTGTACAATTTATTGACTGTTTATTTATTTAGTTTTGTACAGTTTATTGACTGGTTCTTTATTGAGTTTTGTACAGTTTATTGACTGGTCCTTTATTGAGTTTTGTATAGTTTATTGACTTGCTATTTATTGAGTTTTGTACAGTTTATTGACTGTTTCTTTAGTTAGTTTTGTACAGGTAATTGACTGTTTCTTTATTGAGGTTTGTACAGTTTATTGACTGTTTCTTTATTTAGTTTGGTACAGTTTATTGACTGTTTCTTTATTTAGTTTTGTTTTGTACAGTTTATTGACTGGTTCTTTATTGAGTTGTGTACAGTTTATTGACTGTTTCTTTATTTAGTTTTGTACAGTTCATTGACTGTTTCTTTATTTAGTTTTGTACAGTTTATTGACTGTTTCTTTATTTAGTTTATGTACAATTTATTGACTGGTTCTTTATTGAGTTTTGTACAGTTTATTGACTGGGTCTTTATTGAGTTTTGTACAGTTTATTGACTGGTTCTTTATTGAGTTTTGTACAGTTTATTGACTGGTTCTTTATTGAGTTTTGTACAGTTTATTGACTGGTTCTTTATTTAGTTTTGTACAGTTTATTGACTGGTTCTTTATTGAGTTTTGTACTGTTTCCTGACTGTTTCTTTATTGAGTTTTGCACAGTTTATTGACTGGTTCTTTATTGAGTTTGTGTACAATTCATTGACTGGTTCTTTATTGAGTTTTGTACAGTTTATTGACTGGTTCTTTATTCAGTTTTGTAATGTTTATTGACTGTTTCTTTATTTACTTTTGTACAGTTTTTTTACTGGTTCTTTGTTCAGTTTTGTACAGTTTATTGACTGGTTCTTTATTGAGTTTTGTACAGTTTATTGACTGGTTCTTTATTGAGTTTTGTACAGTTTATTGACTGATTCTTTATTGAGTTTTGTACAGTTTATTGACTGTTTCTCTATTGAGTTTTGCACAGTTTATTGACTGTTTCTTTATTGAGCTTTGTACAGTTTATTGACTGGTTCTTTGTTGAATTTTTTACAGTTTATTGACTGGTTCTTTATTGAGTTTTGTACAGTTTATTGACTAGTTCTTTATTTTCTACAGTTTATTGACTGGTTCTTTATTGAGTTTTGTACAGTTTATTGACAGTTTCTTTATTTAGTTTTGTACAGTTTATTGACTGTTTCTTTATTAAGTTTTGTACAGTTTATTGACTGGTTCGCTATTGAGTTTTGTACAGTTTATTGTCTGTTTCTTTATATAGTTTTGTACAGTTTATTGACTGGTTCTTTATTGAGTTTGTGTACAGTTTATTGACTGTTTCTTTATTTAGTTTGTGTACAATTTATTGACTGGTTCTTTATTTAGTTTTGTACAGTTTATTGACTGTTTCTTTATTTAGTTTGTGTACAATTTATTGACTGGTTCTTTATTTAGTTTTACAGTTTATTGACTGTTTCTTTATTTAGTTTTGTACAGTTTATTGACTGCTTCTTTATTTAGTTTTGTACAGTTTATTGACTGTTTATTTATTTAGTTTTTGTACAATTTATTGACTGGGTCTTTATTGAGTTTTGTACAGTTTATTGACTGTTTCTTTGTTCAGTTTTGAACAGTTTATTGACTGGTTTCTTATTGAATTTGTACAGTTAATTGACTGGTTCTTTAGTGAGTTTTGTACAGTTTATTGACTGGTTCTTTGTTCATTTTTGAACAGTTTATTGACTGGTTTCTTATTGAGTTTTGTACAGGTAATTGACTGATTCTTTAGTGAGTTTTGTACAGTTTATTGACTGTTTCATTATTTAGTTTTGTACAGTTTTTTATCTGTTTCTTTATTGAGTTTTGTACAGTTTATTGACTGGTTCTTTATTCAGTTTTGTACAGTTTATTGACTGGGTCTATAATGAGTTTGTGTACAATTTATTGACTGTTTCTTTATTGAGTTTTGTACAGTGTATTGACTGGTTCTTTATTGAGTTTTGTACAGTTCAGTGACTGGTTCTTTGTTCAGTTTTGTACAGTTTATTGACTGGTTCTTTGTTCAGTTTTGTACAGTTTATTGACTGGTTCTTTATTGAGTTTTGTACAATTTATTGACTGTTTATTTATTTAGTTTTGTACAGTTTATTGACTGGTTCTTTATTGAGTTTTGTACAGTTTATTGACTGGTCCTTTATTGAGTTTTGTATAGTTTATTGACTTGCTATTTATTGAGTTTTGTACAGTTTATTGACTGTTTCTTTAGTTAGTTTTGTTCAGGTAATTGACTGTTTCTTTATTGAGTTTTGTACAGTTTATTGACTGTTTCTTTATTTAGTTTGGTACAGTTTATTGACTGTTTCTTTATTTAGTTTTGTTTTGTACAGTTTATTGACTGGTTCTTTATTGAGTTGTGTACAGTTTATTGACTGTTTCTTTATTTAGTTTTGTACAGTTCATTGACTGTTTCTTTATTAAGTTTTGTACAGTTTATTGACTGTTTCTTTATTTAGTTTATGTACAGTTTATTGACTGGTTCTTTATTGAGTTTTGTTCAGTTTATTGACTGGGTCTTTATTGAGTTTTGTACAGTTTATTGACTGGTTATTTATTTAGTTTTTGTACAATTTATTGACTGGGTCTTTATTGAGTTTTGTACAGTTTATTGACTGTTTCTTTGTTCAGTTTTGAACAGTTTATTGACTGGTTTCTTATTGAATTTTGTACAGTTAATTGACTGGTTCTTTATTGAGTTTTGTACAGTTTATTGACTGGTTCTTTGTTCAGTTTTGAACAGTTTATTGACTGGTTTCTTATTGAGTTTTGTACAGTTTATTGACTGGTTCTTTAGTGAGTTTTGTACAGTTTATTGACTGTTTCATTATTTAGTTTTGTACAGTTTATTAACTGTTTCTTTATTGAGTTTTGAACAGTTTATTGACTGGTTCTTTATTCAGGTTTGTACAGTTTATTGACTGGTTCTGTAATGAGTTTGTGTACAATTGATTGATTGTTTCTTTATTGAGTTTTGTACAGTGTATTGGCTGGTTCTTTATTGAGTTTTGTACAGTTCATTGACTGGCTCTTTGTTCAGTTTTGTACAGTTTATTGACTGTTTATTTATTTAGTTTTGTACAGTTTATTGACTGGTTCTTTATTGAGTTTTGTACAGTTTATTGACTGGTCCTTTATTGAGTTTTGTATAGTTTATTGACTTGTTCTTTATTGAGTTTTTGTACAGTTTATTGACTGTTTCTTTATTTAGTTTTGTACAGGTAATTGACTGTTTCTTAATTGAGTTTTGTACAGTTTATTGACTGTTTCTTTATTTAGTTTTGTTTTGTACAGTTTATTGACTGTTTCTTTATTTAGTTTTGTACAGTTTATTAACTGTTTCTTTATTTAGTTTTGTTTTGTACGGTTTATTGGCTGGTTCTTTATTGAGTTTTGTACAGATTATTGACTGTTTCTTTATTTAGTTTTGTACAGTTCATTCACTGTTTCTTTATTTAGTTTTGTACTGTTTATTGACTGTTTCTTTATTTAGTTTGTGTACAATTTATTGACTGGTTCTTTATTGAGTTTTGTACAGTTTATTGACTGGTTCTTTATTGAGTTTTGTACAGTTTATTGACTGGTTCTTTGTTCAGTTTTGTACAGTTTACTGACTGGTTTTTTATTGAGTTTTGTACAGTTTATTGACTGGTTCTTTAGTGAGTTTTGTACAGTTTATTGACTGTTTCATTATTTAGTTTTGTACAGTTTATTAACTGTTTCTTTATTGAGTTTTGAACAGTTTATTGACTGGTTCTTTATTCAGGTTTGTACAGTTTATTGACTGGTTCTGTAATGAGTTTGTGTACAATTTATTGATTGTTTCTTTATTGAGTTTTGTACAGTGTATTGGCTGGTTCTTTATTGAGTTTTGTACAGTTCATTGACTGGCTCTTTGTTCAGTTTTGTACAGTTTATTGACTGTTTCTTTATTTAGTTTGTGTACAATTTATTGACTGGTTCTTTATTTAGTTTTGTACAGTTTATTGACTGTTTCTTTATTTAGTTTGTGTACAATTTATTGACTGGTTCTTTATTTAGTTTTACAGTTTATTGACTGTTTCGTTATTTAGTTTTGTACAGTTTATTGACTGCTTCTTTATTTAGTTTTGTACAGTTTATTGACTGTTTATTTATTTAGTTTTTGTACAATTTATTGACTGGGTCTTTATTGAGTTTTGTACAGTTTATTGACTGTTTCTTTGTTCAGTTTTGAACAGTTTATTGACTGGTTTCTTATTGAATTTGTACAGTTAATTGACTGGTTCTTTTGTGAGTTTTGTACAGTTTATTGACTGGTTCTTTGTTCATTTTTGAACAGTTTATTGACTGGTTTCTTATTGAGTTTTGTACAGGTAATTGACTGATTCTTTAGTTAGTTTTGTACAGTTTATTGACTGTTTCATTATTTAGTTTTGTACAGTTTTTTATCTGTTTCTTTATTGAGTTTTGTACAGTTTATTGACTGGTTCTTTATTCAGTTTTGTACAGTTTATTGACTGGGTCTATAATGAGTTTGTGTACAATTTATTGACTGTTTCTTTATTGAGTTTTGTACAGTGTATTGACTGGTTCTTTATTGAGTTTTGTACAGTTCAGTGACTGGTTCTTTGTTCAGTTTTGTACAGTTTATTGACTGGTTCTTTGTTCAGTTTTGTACAGTTTATTGACTGGTTCTTTATTGAGTTTTGTACAATTTATTGACTGTTTATTTATTTAGTTTTCTACAGTATATTGACTGGTTCTTTATTGAGTTTTGTACAGTTTATTGACTGGTCCTTTATTGAGTTTTGTATAGTTTATTGACTTGCTATTTATTGAGTTTTGTACAGTTTATTGACTGTTTCTTTAGTTAGTTTTGTTCAGGTAATTGACTGTCTCTTTATTGAGTTTTGTACAGTTTATTGACTGTTTCTTTATTTAGTTTGGTACAGTTTATTGACTGTTTCTTTATTTAGTTTTGTTTTGTACAGTTTATTGACTGGTTCTTTATTGAGTTGTGTACAGTTTATTGACTGTTTCTTTATTTAGTTTTGTACAGTTCATTGACTGTTTCTTTATTTAGTTTTGTACAGTTTATTGACTGTTTCTTTATTTAGTTTATGTACAGTTTATTGACTGGTTCTTTATTGAGTTTTGTTCAGTTTATTGACTGGGTCTTTATTGAATTTTGTACAGTTTATTGACTGGTTATTTATTTAGTTTTTGTACAATTTATTGACTGGGTCTTTATTGAGTTTTGTACAGTTTATTGACTGTTTCTTTGTTCAGTTTTGAACAGTTTATTGACTGGTTTCTTATTGAATTTTGTACAGTTAATTGACTGGTTCTTTAGTGAGTTTTGTACAGTTTATTGACTGGTTCTTTGTTCAGTTTTGAACAGTTTATTGACTGGTTTCTTATTGAGTTTTGTACAGTTTATTGACTGGTTCTTTAGTGAGTTTTGTACAGTTTATTGACTGTTTCATTATTTAGTTTTGTACAGTTTATTAACTGTTTCTTTATTGAGTTTTGAACAGTTTATTGACTGGTTCTTTATTCAGGTTTGTACAGTTTATTGACTGGTTCTGTAATGAGTTTGTGTACAATTGATTGATTGTTTCTTTATTGAGTTTTGTACAGTGTATTGGCTGGTTCTTTATTGAGTTTTGTACAGTTCATTGACTGGCTCTTTGTTCAGTTTTGTACAGTTTATTGACTGTTTATTTATTTAGTTTTGTACAGTTTATTGACTGGTTCTTTATTGAGTTTTGTACAGTTTATTGACTGGTCCTTTATTGAGTTTTGTATAGTTTATTGACTTGTTCTTTATTGAGTTTTTGTACAGTTTATTGACTGTTTCTTTATTTAGTTTTGTACAGGTAATTGACTGTTTCTTAATTGAGTTTTGTACAGTTTATTGACTGTTTCTTTATTTAGTTTTGTTTTGTACAGTTTATTGACTGTTTCTTTTTTTAGTTTTGTACAGTTTATTAACTGTTTCTTTATTTAGTTTTGTTTTGTACGGTTTATTGGCTGGTTCTTTATTGAGTTTTGTACAGATTATTGACTGTTTCTTTATTTAGTTTTGTACAGTTCATTGACTGTTTCTTTATTTAGTTTTGTACTGTTTATTGACTGTTTCTTTATTTAGTTTGTGTACAATTTATTGACTGGTTCTTTATTGAGTTTTGTACAGTTTATTGACTGGTTCTTTATTGAGTTTTGTACAGTTTATTGACTGGTTCTTTGTTCAGTTTTGTACAGTTTACTGACTGGTTTTTTATTGAGTTTTGTCCAGTTTATTGACTGGTTCTTTAGTGAGTTTTGTACAGTTTATTGACTGTTTCATTATTTAGTTTTGTACAGTTTATTAACTGTTTCTTTATTGAGTTTTGAACAGTTTATTGACTGGTTCTTTATTCAGGTTTGTACAGTTTATTGACTGGTTCTGTAATGAGTTTGTGTACAATTTATTGATTGTTTCTTTATTGAGTTTTGTACAGTGTATTGACTGGTTCTTTATTGAGTTTTGTACAGTTCATTGACTGGCTCTTTGTTCAGTTTTGTACAGTTTATTGACTGGTTCTTTGTTCAGTTTTGTACAGTTTATTGACTGGTTCTTTATTGAGTTTTGTACAGTTTATTGACTGTTTATTTATTTAGTTTTGTACAGTTTATTGACTGGTTCTTTATTGAGTTTTGTACAGTTTATTGACTGGTCCTTTATTGAGTTTTGTATAGTTTATTGACTTGTTCTTTATTGAGTTTTTGTACAGTTTATTGACTGTTTCTTTAGTTAGTTTTGTACAGGTAATTGACTGTTTCTTTATTGAGTTTTGTACAGTTTATTGACTGTTTCTTTATTTAGTTTTGTTTTGTACAGTTTATTGACTGTTTCTTTATTGAGTTTTGTACAGTTTATTGACTGTTTCTTTATTTAGTTTTGTACAGTTTATTAACTGTTTCTTTATTTAGTTTTGTTTTGTACAGTTTATTGGCTGGTTCTTTATTGAGTTTTGTACAGTTTATTGACTGTTTCTTTATTTAATTTTGTACAGTTCATTGACTGTTTCTTTATTTAGTTTTGTACTGTTTATTGACTGTTTCTTTATTTAGTTTGTGTACAATTTATTGACTGGTTCTTTATTGAGTTTTGTACAGTTTATTGACTGGTTCTTTATTGAGTTTTGTACAGTTTATTGACTGGTTCTTTATTGAGTTTTGTACAGTTTATTGACTGTTTCTTCTTTATTTAGTTTTGTACAGTTTATTGACTGGTTCTTTGTTCAGTTTTGTACAGTTTATTGACTGGTTTTTTATTGAGTTTTGTACAGTTAATTGACTGGTTCTTTATTGAGTTTTGTACAGTTTATTGACTGTTTCTTTATTTAGTTTTGTACAGTGTATTAACTGTTCATTGATTGAGTTTTGTTCAGTTTATTGACTGGTTCTTTATTGAGTTTTGAACAGTTTATTGACTGGTTCTATATTGAGTTTGTGTACAATTTATTGACCGTTTCTTTATTGAGTTTTGTACAGTTTATTGACTGGTTCTTTATTGAGTATTGTACAGTTTATTGACTGGTTCTTTGTTCAGTTTTGTACAGTTTATTGACTGGTTCTTTGTTCAGTTTATTGACTGTTTCTTTATTTAGTTTTGTACAGTTTATTGACTGTTTATTTATTTAGTCTTTGTACAATTTATTGAATGGGTCTTTATTCAGTTTTGTACAGTTTATTGACTGTTTCTTTGTTCAGTTTTGAACAGTTTATTGACTGGTTTCTTATTGAATTTTGTACAGTTAATTGACTGGTTCTTTAGTGAGATTTGTACAGTTTATTGACTGGTTCTTTGTTCAGTTTTGAACAGTTTATTGACTGGTTTCTTATTGAGTTTTGTACAGTTAATTGACTGGTTCTTTAGTGAGTTTTGTACAGTTTATTGACTGTTTCATTATTTAGTTTTGTACAGTTTATTAACTGTTTCTTTATTGAGTTTTGTACAGTTTATTGACTGTTTCTTTATTCAGTTTTGTACAGTTTATTGACTGGTTCTATAATGAGTTTGTGTACAATTTATTGACTGTTTCTTTATTGAGTTTTGTACAGTGTATTGACTGGTTCTTTATTGAGTTTTGTACAGTTCATTGACTGGTTCTTTGTTCAGTTTTGTACAGTTTATTGACTGGTTCTTTGTTCAGTTTTGTACAGTTTATTGACTGTTTCTTTATTTAGTTTTGTACAGTTTATTGACTGGTTCTTTATTGAGTTTTGTACAGTTTATTGACTGTTTCTTTATTTAGTTTGTGTACAATTTATTTACTGGTTCTTTATTGAGTTTTGTACAGTTTATTGACTGGTTCTTTATTGAGTTTTGTACAGTTTATTGACTGTTTCTTTATTTAGTTTTGTACAGTTTATTGACTGTTTCTTTATTTAGTTTTGTACAGTTTATTGACTGTTTCTTTATTTAGTGTGTGTACAATTTATTGACTGGGTCTTTATTGAGTTTTGTAAAGTTTATTGACTGGTTCTTTATTGAGTTTTGTACAGTTTATTGACTGGTTATTTATTTAGTTTTTGTACAATTTATTGACTGGGTCTTTATTGAGTTTTGTACAGTTTATTGACTGTTTCTTTGTTCAGTTTTGAACAGTTTATTGACTGGTTTCTTATTGAATTTTGTACAGTTAATTGACTGGTTCTTTAGTGAGTTTTGTACAGTTTATTGACTGGTTCTTTGTTCAGTTTTGAACAGTTTATTGACTGGTTTCTTATTGAGTTTTGTACAGTTTATTGACTGGTTCTTTAGTGAGTTTTGTACAGTTTATTGACTGTTTCATTATTTAGTTTTGTACAGTTTATTAACTGTTTCTTTATTGAGTTTTGAACAGTTTATTGACTGGTTCTTTATTCAGGTTTGTACAGTTTATTGACTGGTTCTGTAATGAGTTTGTGTACAATTGATTGATTGTTTCTTTATTGAGTTTTGTACAGTGTATTGGCTGGTTCTTTATTGAGTTTTGTACAGTTCATTGACTGGTTCTTTGTTCAGTTTTGTACAGTTTATTGACTGTTTATTTATTTAGTTTTGTACAGTTTATTGACTGGTTCTTTATTGAGTTTTGTACAGTTTATTGACTGGTCCTTTATTGAGTTTTGTATAGTTTATTGACTTGTTCTTTATTGAGTTTTTGTACAGTTTATTGACTGTTTCTTTATTTAGTTTTGTACAGGTAATTGACTGTTTCTTAATTGAGTTTTGTACAGTTTATTGACTGTTTCTTTATTTAGTTTTGTTTTGTACAGTTTATTGACTGTTTCTTTATTTAGTTTTGTACAGTTTATTAACTGTTTCTTTATTTAGTTTTGTTTTGTACGGTTTATTGGCTGGTTCTTTATTGAGTTTTGTACAGATTATTGACTGTTTCTTTATTTAGTTTTGTACAGTTCATTGACTGTTTCTTTATTTAGTTTTGTACTGTTTATTGACTGTTTCTTTATTTAGTTTGTGTACAATTTATTGACTGGTTCTTTATTGAGTTTTGTACAGTTTATTGACTGGTTCTTTTTTGAGTTTTGTACAGTTTATTGACTGGTTCTTTGTTCAGTTTTGTACAGTTTACTGACTGGTTTTTTATTGAGTTTTGTACAGTTTATTGACTGGTTCTTTAGTGAGTTTTGTACAGTTTATTGACTGTTTCATTATTTAGTTTTGTACAGTTTATTAACTGTTTCTTTATTGAGTTTTGAACAGTTTATTGACTGGTTCTTTATTCAGGTTTGTACAGTTTATTGACTGGTTCTGTAATGAGTTTGTGTACAATTTATTGATTGTTTCTTTATTGAGTTTTGTACAGTGTATTGACTGGTTCTTTATTGAGTTTTGTACAGTTCATTGACTGGCTCTTTGTTCAGTTTTGTACAGTTTATTGACTGGTTCTTTGTTCAGTTTTGTACAGTTTATTGACTGGTTCTTTATTGAGTTTTGTACAGTTTATTGACTGTTTATTTATTTAGTTTTGTACAGTT
This sequence comes from Limnoperna fortunei, assembly GCA_944474755.1. Classification (NCBI taxonomy): domain Eukaryota; kingdom Metazoa; phylum Mollusca; class Bivalvia; order Mytilida; family Modiolidae; genus Limnoperna; species Limnoperna fortunei. Next base: position 56,154,762 of record OX104113.1, read on the forward strand.
TATTGACTGGTTCTTTATTGAGTTTTGTACAGTTTATTGACTGGTCCTTTATTCAGTTTTGTATAGTTTATTGACTTGTTCTTTATTGAGTTTTTGTACAGTTTATTGACTGTTTCTTTAGTTAGTTTTGTACAGGTAATTGACTGTTTCTTTATTGAGTTTTGTACAGTTTATTGACTGTTTCTTTATTTAGTTTTGTTTTGTACAGTTTATTGACTGTTTCTTTATTGAGTTTTGTACAGTTTATTGACTGTTTCTTTATTTAGTTTTGTACAGTTTATTAACTGTTTCTTTATTTAGTTTTGTTTTGTACAGTTTATTGGCTGGTTCTTTATTGAGTTTTGTACAGTTTATTGACTGTTTCTTTATTTAATTTTGTACAGTTCATTGACTGTTTCTTTATTTAGTTTTGTACTGTTTATTGACTGTTTCTTTATTTAGTTTGTGTACAATTTATTGACTGGTTCTTTATTGAGTTTTGTACAGTTTATTGACTGGTTCTTTATTGAGTTTTGTACAATTTATTGACTGGTTCTTTATTCAGTTTTGTACAGTTTATTGAATGTCTTTATTGAGTTTTGTACAGTTTATTGACTGGTTCTTTGTTCAGTTTTGTACAGTTTATTGACTGGTTTTTTATTGAGTTTTGTACAGTTAATTGACTGGTTCTTTATTGAGTTTTGTACAGTTTATTGACTGTTTCTTTATTTAGTTTTGTACAGTGTATTAACTGTTCATTGATTGAGTTTTGTTCAGTTTATTGACTGGTTCTTTATTGAGTTTTGAACAGTTTATTGACTGGTTCTATATTGAGTTTGTGTACAATTTATTGACCGTTTCTTTATTGAGTTTTGTACAGTTTATTGACTGGTTCTTTATTGAGTTTTGTACAGTTTATTGACTGGTTCTTTGTTCAGTTTTGTACAGTTTATTGACTGGTTCTTTGTTCAGTTTATTGACTGTTTCTTTATTTAGTTTTGTACAGTTTATTGACTGTTTATTTATTTAGTCTTTGTACAATTTATTGAATGGGTCTTTATTCAGTTTTGTACAGTTTATTGACTGTTTCTTTGTTCAGTTTTGAACAGTTTATTGACTGGTTTCTTATTGAATTTTGTACAGTTAATTGACTGGTTCTTTAGTGAGATTTGTATAGTTTATTGACTGGTTCTTTGTTCAGTTTTGAACAGTTTATTGACTGGTTTCTTATTGAGTTTTGTACAGTTAATTGACTGGTTCTTTAGTGAGTTTTGTACAGTTTATTGACTGTTTCATTATTTAGTTTTGTACAGTTTATTAACTGTTTCTTTATTGAGTTTTGTACAGTTTATTGACTGTTTCTTTATTCAGTTTTGTACAGTTTATTGACTGGTTCTATAATGAGTTTGTGTACAATTTATTGACTGTTTCTTTATTGAGTTTTGTACAGTGTATTGACTGGTTCTTTATTGAGTTTTGTACAGTTCATTGACTGGTTCTTTGTTCAGTTTTGTACAGTTTATTGACTGGTTCTTTGTTCAGTTTTGTACAGTTTATTGACTGTTTCTTTATTTAGTTTTGTACAGTTTATTGACTGTTTCTTTATTTAGTTTTGTACAGTTTATTGACTGTTTCTTTATTTAGTTTGTGTACAATTTATTTACTGGTTCTTTATTGAGTTTTGTACAGTTTATTGACTGGTTCTTTATTGAGTTTTGTACAGTTTATTGACTGTTTCTTTATTTAGTTTTGTACAGTTTATTGACTGTTTCTTTATTTAGTTTTGTACAGTTTATTGACTGTTTCTTTATTTAGTGTGTGTACAATTTATTGACTGGGTCTTTATTGAGTTTTGTACAGTTTATTGACTGGTTCTTTATTGAGTTTTGTACAGTTTATTGACTGGTTATTTATTTAGTTTTTGTACAATTTATTGACTGGGTCTTTATTGAGTTTTGTACAGTTTATTGACTGTTTCTTTGTTCAGTTTTGAACAGTTTATTGACTGGTTTCTTATTAAATTTTGTACAGTTAATTGACTGGTTCTTTAGTGAGTTTTGTACAGTTTATTGACTGGTTCTTTGTTCAGTTTTGAACAGTTTATTGACTGGTTTCTTATTGAGTTTTGTACAGTTAATTGACTGGTCCTTTAGTGAGTTTTGTGCAGTTTATTGACTGTTTCATTATTTAGTTTTGTACAGTTTATTAACTGTTTCTTTATTGAGTTTTGTACAGTTTATTGACTGGTTCTTTATTCAGTTTTGTACAGTTTATTGACAGGTTCTATAATGAGTTTGTGTACAATTTATTGACTGTTTCTTTATTGAGTTTTGTACAGTGTATTGACTGGTTCTTTATTGAGTATTGTACAGTTCATTGACTGGTTCTTTGTTCAGTTTTGTACAGTTTATTGACTGGTTCTTTGTTCAGTTTTGTACAGTTTATTGACTGGTTCTTTATTGAGTTTTGTACAGTTTATTGACTGTTTATTTATTTAGTTTTGTACGGTTTATTGACTGGTTCTTTATTGAGTTTTGTACAGTTTATTGACTGGTCCTTTATTGAGTTTTGTATAGTTTATTGACTTGTTCTTTATTGAGTTTTGTACAGTTTATTGACTGTTTCTTTATTTAGTTTTGTACAGTTTATTGACTGTTTCTTTATTGAGTTTTGTACAGTTTATTGACTGTTTCTTTATTTAGTTTTGTTTTGTACAGTTTATTGACTGTTTCTTTATTTAGGTTTGTAAAGTATATTGACTGTTTCTTTATTTAGTTTTGTACAGTTTATTGACTGTTTCTTTATTTAGTTTTGTTTTGTACAGTTTATTGACTGGTTCTTAATTGAGTTTCGTACAGTTTATTGACTGTTTCTTTATTTAGTTTTGTACAGTTCATTGACTGTTTCTTTAGTTAGTTTTGTACAGTTTATTGACTGTTTCTTTATTTAGTTTGTGTACAATTTATTGACTGGTTCTTTATTGAGTTTTGTACAGTTTATTGACTGGATCTTTTTTGAGTTTTGTACAGTTTATTGACTGGTTCTTTATTCAGTTTTGTACAGTTTATTGAATGTCTTTATTGAGTTTTGTACAGTTTATTGACTGTTTCTTTATTTAGTTTTGTACAGTTTATTGACTGTTTTTTTTATTTAGTTTTGTGCAGTTTATTAACTGTTTCTTTATTTAATTTTGTTTTGTACAGTTTATTGACTGGTTCTTTATTGAGTTTTGTACAGTTTATTGACTGTTTCTTTATTTAGTTTTGTATAGTTCATTGACTGTTTCTTTATTTAGTTTTGTACAGTTTATTGACTGTTTCTTTATTTAGTTTGTGTACAATTTATTGACTGGTTCTTTATTGAGTTTTGTACAGTTTATTGACTGGTTCTTTATTGAGTTTTGTACAGTTTATTGACTGGTTCTTTATTCAGTTTTGTACAGTTTATTGAATGTCTTTATTGAGTTTTGTACAGTTTATTGACTGGTTCTTTGTTCAGTTTTGTACAGTTTATTGACTGGTTTTTTATTGAGTTTTGTACACTTAATTGACTGGTTCTTTATTGAGTTTTGTACAGTTTATTGACTGTTTCTTTATTTAGTTTTGTACAGTGTATTAACTGTTCATTGATTGAGTTTTGTTCAGTTTATTGACTGGTTCTTTATTGAGTTTTGAACAGTTTATTGACTGGTTCTATATTGAGTTTGTGTACAATTTATTGACTGTTTCTTTATTGAGTTTTGTACATTTTATTGACTGGTTCTTTATTGAGTTTTGTACAGTTTATTGACTGGTTCTTTGTTCAGTTTTGTACAGTTTATTGACTGGTTCTTTGTTCAGTTTATTGACTGTTTCTTTATTTAGTTTTGTACAGTTTATTGACTGTTTATTTATTTAGTTTTTGCACAATTTATTGAATGGGTCTTTATTGAGTTTTGTACAGTTTATTGACTGTTTCTTTGTTCAGTTTTGAACAGTTTATTGACTGGTTTCTTATTGAATTTTGTACAGTTATTTGACTGGTTCTTTAGTGAGTTTTGTACAGTTTATTGACTGGTTCTTTGTTCAGTTTTGAGCAGTTTATTGACTGGTTTCTTATTGAGTTTTGTACAGTTAATTGACTGGTTCTTAAGTGAGTTTTGTACAGTTTATTGACTGTTTCATTATTTAGTTTTGTACAGTTTATTAACTGTTTCTTTATTGAGTTTTGTACAGTTTATTGACTGGTTCTTTATTCAGTTTTGTACAGTTTATTGACAGGTTCTATAATGAGATTGTGTACAATTTATTGACTGTTTCTTTATTGAGTTTTGTACAGTGTATTGACTGGTTCTTTATTGAGTTTTGTACAGTTCATTGACTGGTTCTTTGTTCAGTTTTGTACAGTTTATTGACTGGTTCTTTGTTCAGTTTTGTACAGTTGATTGACTGGTTCTTTATTGAGTTTTGTACAGTTTATTGACTGTTTATTTATTTAGTTTTGTACAGTTTATTGACTGGTTCTTTATTGAGTTTTGTACAGTTTATTGACTGGTCCTTTATTGAGTTTTGTATAGTTTATTGACTTGTTCTTTATTGAGTTTTGTACAGTTTATTGACTGTTTCTTTAGTTAGTATTGTACAGGTAATTGACTGTTTCTTTATTGAGTTTTGTAAAGTTTATTGACTGTTTCTTTATTTAGTTTTGTCTTGTACAGTTTATTGACTGTTTCTTTATGTAGTCTTGTAAAGTATATTGACTGTTTCTTTATTTAGTTTTGTACAGTTTATTGACTGTTTCTTTATTTAGTTTTGTTTTGTACTGTTTATTGACTGGTTCTTTATTTAGGTTTGTACAGTTTATTGACTGTTTCTTTATTTAGCTTTGTACAGTTCATTGACTGGTTCTTTATTGAGTTTTGTACAGTTTATTGACTGGTTCTTTATTGAGTTTTGTACAGTTTATTGACTGGTTCTTTATTCAGTTTTGTACAGTTTATTGAATGTCTTTATTGAGTTTTGTACAGTTTATTGACTGGTTCTTTGTTCAGTTTTGTACAGTTTATTGACTGGTTTTTTATTGACTTTTGTACAGTTAATTGACTGGTTCTTTATTGAGTTTTGTACAGTTTATTGACTGTTTCTTTATTTAGTTTTGTACAGTGTATTAAGTGTTCATTTATTGAGTTTTGATCTGTTTATTGACTGGTTCTTTATTGAGTTTTGTATAGTTTATTGACTGGTTCTATATTGAGTTTGTGTACAATTTATTGACTGTTTCTTTATTGAGTTTTGTACAGTTTATTGACTGGTTCATTATTGAGTTTTGTACAGTTTATTGACTGGTTATTTATTTAGTTTTTGTACAATTTATTGACTGGGTCTTTATTGAGTTTTGTACAGTTTATTGACTGTTTCTTTGTTCAGTTTTGAACAGTTTATTGACTGATTTCTTATTGAATTTTGTACAGTTAATTGACTGGTTCTTTATTGAGTTTTGTACAGTTTATTGACTGGTTCTTTATTGAGTTTTGTACAGTTTATTGACTGGTTTCTTATTGAGTTTTGTACAGTTAATTGACTGGTTCTTTAGTGAGTTTTGTACAGTTTATTGACTGTTTCATTATTTAGTTTTGTACAGTTTATTAACTGTTTCTTTATTGAGTTTTGTACAGTTTATTGACTGGTTCTTTATTCAGTTTTGTACAGTTTATTGACAGGTTCTATAATGAGTTTGTGTACAATTTATTGACTGTTTCTTTATTGAGTTTTGTACAGTGTATTGACTGGTTCTTTATTGAGTATTGTACAGTTCATTGACTGGTTCTTTGTTCAGTTTTGTACAGTTTATTGACTGGTTCTTTGTTCAGTTTTGTACAGTTGATTGATTGGTTCTTTATTGAGTTTTGTACAGTTTATTGACTGTTTATTTATTTAGTTTTGTACAGTTTATTGACTGGTTCTTTATTGAGTTTTGTACAGTTTATTGACTGGTTCTTTATTGAGTTTTGTACAGTTTATTGACTTGTTCTTTATTGAGTTTTGTACAGTTTATTGACTGCTTCTTTAGTTAGTTTTGTACAGGTAATTGACTGTTTCTTTATTGAGTTTTGTACAGTTTATTGACTGTTTCTTTATTTAGTTTTGTTTTGTACAGTTTATTGACTGTTTCTTTATTTAGTTTTGTAAAGTGTATTGACTGTTTCTTTATTTAGTTTTGTACAGTTTATTGACTGTTTCTTTATTTAGTTTTGTTTTGTACTGTTTATTGACTGGTTCTTTATTGAGTTTTGTACAGTTTATTGACTGTTTCTTTATTTAGTTTTGAACAGTTCATTGACTGGTTCTTTATTGAGTTTTGTACAGTTTATTGACTGGTTCTTTATTGAGTTTTGTACAGTTTATTGACTGGTTCTTTATTCAGTTTTGTACAGTTTATTGAATGTCTTTATTGAGTTTTGTACAGTTTATTGACTGGTTCTTTGTTCAGTTTTGTACAATTTATTGTCTGGCTTTTTATTGACTTTTGTACAGTTAATTGACTGGTTCTTTATTGAGTTTTGTACAGTTTATTGACTGTTTCTTTATTTAGTTTTGTACAGTGTATTAAGTGTTCATTTATTGAGTTTTGTTCTGTTTATTGACTGGTTCTTTATTGAGTTTTGTATAGTTTATTGACTGGTTCTATATTGAGTTTGTGTACAATTGATTGACTGTTTCTTTATTGAGTTTTGTACAGTTTATTGACTGGTTCTTTATTGAGTTTTGTACAGTTTATTGACTGGTTCTTTGTTCAGTTTTGTACAGTTTATTGACTGGTTCTTTGTTCAGTTTTGAACAGTTTATTGACTGTTTCTTTATTTAGTTTTGTACAGTTCATTGACTGCTTCTTTATTTAGTTTTGTACAGTTTATTGACTGTTTCTTTATTTAGTTTGTGTACAATTTATTGACTGGTTCTTTATTGAGTTTTGTACAGTTTATTGACTGGTCCTTTATTGAGTTTTGTATAGTTTATTGACTTGTTCTTTATTGAGTTTTTGTACAGTTTATTGACTGTTTCTTTAGTTAGTTTTGTACAGGTAATTGACTGTTTCTTTATTGAGTTTTGTACAGTTTATTGACTGTTTCTTTATTTAGTTTTGTTTTGTACAGTTTATTGACTGTTTCTTTATTGAGTTTTGTACAGTTTATTGACTGTTTCTTTATTTAGTTTTGTACAGTTTATTAACTGTTTCTTTATTTAGTTTTGTTTTGTACAGTTTATTGGCTGGTTCTTTATTGAGTTTTGTACAGTTTATTGACTGTTTCTTTATTTAATTTTGTACAGTTCATTGACTGTTTCTTTATTTAGTTTTGTACTGTTTATTGACTGTTTCTTTATTTAGTTTGTGTACAATTTATTGACTGGTTCTTTATTGAGTTTTGTACAGTTTATTGACTGGTTCTTTATTGAGTTTTGTACAGTTTATTGACTGGTTCTTTATTCAGTTTTGTACAGTTTATTGAATGTCTTTATTGAGTTTTGTACAGTTTATTGACTGGTTCTTTGTTCAGTTTTGTACAGTTTATTGACTGGTTTTTTATTGAGTTTTGTACAGTTAATTGACTGGTTCTTTATTGAGTTTTGTACAGTTTATTGACTGTTTCTTTATTTAGTTTTGTACAGTGTATTAACTGTTCATTGATTGAGTTTTGTTCAGTTTATTGACTGGTTCTTTATTGAGTTTTGTACAGTGTATTGACTGGTTCTTTTTTGAGTATTGTACAGTTCATTGACTGGTTCTTTGTTCAGTTTTGTACAGTTTATTGACTGGTTCTTTGTTCAGTTTATTGACTGTTTCTTTATTTAGTTTTGTACAGTTTATTGACTGTTTATTTATTTAGTCTTTGTACAATTTATTGAATGGGTCTTTATTCAGTTTTGTACAGTTTATTGACTGTTTCTTTGTTCAGTTTTGAACAGTTTATTGACTGGTTTCTTATTGAATTTTGTACAGTTAATTGACTGGTTCTTTAGTGAGATTTGTATAGTTTATTGACTGGTTCTTTGTTCAGTTTTGAACAGTTTATTGACTGGTTTCTTATTGAGTTTTGTACAGTTAATTGACTGGTTCTTTAGTGAGTTTTGTACAGTTTATTGACTGTTTCATTATTTAGTTTTGTACAGTTTATTAACTGTTTCTTTATTGAGTTTTGTACAGTTTATTGACTGTTTCTTTATTCAGTTTTGTACAGTTTATTGACTGGTTCTATAATGAGTTTGTGTACAATTTATTGACTGTTTCTTTATTGAGTTTTGTACAGTGTATTGACTGGTTCTTTATTGAGTTTTGTACAGTTCATTGACTGGTTCTTTGTTCAGTTTTGTACAGTTTATTGACTGGTTCTTTGTTCAGTTTTGTACAGTTTATTGACTGTTTCTTTATTTAGTTTTGTACAGTTTATTGACTGTTTCTTTATTTAGTTTTGTACAGTTTATTGACTGTTTCTTTATTTAGTTTGTGTACAATTTATTTACTGGTTCTTTATTGAGTTTTGTACAGTTTATTGACTGGTTCTTTATTGAGTTTTGTACAGTTTATTGACTGTTTCTTTATTTAGTTTTGTACAGTTTATTGACTGTTTCTTTATTTAGTTTTGTACAGTTTATTGACTGTTTCTTTATTTAGTGTGTGTACAATTTATTGACTGGGTCTTTATTGAGTTTTGTACAGTTTATTGACTGGTTCTTTATTGAGTTTTGTACAGTTTATTGACTGGTTATTTATTTAGTTTTTGTACAATTTATTGACTGGGTCTTTATTGAGTTTTGTACAGTTTATTGACTGTTTCTTTGTTCAGTTTTGAACAGTTTATTGACTGGTTTCTTATTGAATTTTGTACAGTTAATTGACTGGTTCTTTAGTGAGTTTTGTACAGTTTATTGACTGGTTCTTTGTTCAGTTTTGAACAGTTTATTGACTGGTTTCTTATTGAGTTTTGTACAGTTAATTGACTGGTCCTTTAGTGAGTTTTGTGCAGTTTATTGACTGTTTCATTATTTAGTTTTGTACAGTTTATTAACTGTTTCTTTATTGAGTTTTGTACAGTTTATTGACTGGTTCTTTATTCAGTTTTGTACAGTTTATTGACAGGTTCTATAATGAGTTTGTGTACAATTTATTGACTGTTTCTTTATTGAGTTTTGTACAGTGTATTGACTGGTTCTTTATTGAGTATTGTACAGTTCATTGACTGGTTCTTTGTTCAGTTTTGTACAGTTTATTGACTGGTTCTTTGTTCAGTTTTGTACAGTTTATTGACTGGTTCTTTATTGAGTTTTGTACAGTTTATTGACTGTTTATTTATTTAGTTTTGTACGGTTTATTGACTGGTTCTTTATTGAGTTTTGTACAGTTTATTGACTGGTCCTTTATTGAGTTTTGTATAGTTTATTGACTTGTTCTTTATTGAGTTTTGTACAGTTTATTGACTGTTTCTTTATTTAGTTTTGTACAGGTAATTGACTGTTTCTTTATTGAGTTTTGTACAGTTTATTGACTGTTTCTTTATTTAGTTTTGTTTTGTACAGTTTATTGACTGTTTCTTTATTTAGGTTTGTAAAGTATATTGACTGTTTCTTTATTTAGTTTTGTACAGTTTATTGACTGTTTCTTTATTTAGTTTTGTTTTGTACAGTTTATTGACTGGTTCTTAATTGAGTTTCGTACAGTTTATTGACTGTTTCTTTATTTAGTTTTGTACAGTTCATTGACTGTTTCTTTAGTTAGTTTTGTACAGTTTATTGACTGTTTCTTTATTTAGTTTGTGTACAATTTATTGACTGGTTCTTTATTGAGTTTTGTACAGTTTATTGACTGGATCTTTTTTGAGTTTTGTACAGTTTATTGACTGGTTCTTTATTCAGTTTTGTACAGTTTATTGAATGTCTTTATTGAGTTTTGTACAGTTTATTGACTGTTTCTTTATTTAGTTTTGTACAGTTTATTGACTGTTTTTTTTATTTAGTTTTGTGCAGTTTATTAACTGTTTCTTTATTTAATTTTGTTTTGTACAGTTTATTGACTGGTTCTTTATTGAGTTTTGTACAGTTTATTGACTGTTTCTTTATTTAGTTTTGTATAGTTCATTGACTGTTTCTTTATTTAGTTTTGTACAGTTTATTGACTGTTTCCTTATTTAGTTTGTGTACAATTTATTGACTGGTTCTTTATTGAGTTTTGTACAGTTTATTGACTGGTTCTTTATTGAGTTTTGTACAGTTTATTGACTGGTTCTTTATTCAGTTTTGTACAGTTTATTGAATGTCTTTATTGAGTTTTGTACAGTTTATTGACTGGTTCTTTGTTCAGTTTTGTACAGTTTATTGACTGGTTTTTTATTGAGTTTTGTACACTTAATTGACTGGTTCTTTATTGAGTTTTGTACAGTTTATTGACTGTTTCTTTATTTAGTTTTGTACAGTGTATTAACTGTTCATTGATTGAGTTTTGTTCAGTTTATTGACTGGTTCTTTATTGAGTTTTGAACAGTTTATTGACTGGTTCTATATTGAGTTTGTGTACAATTTATTGACTGTTTCTTTATTGAGTTTTGTACATTTTATTGACTGGTTCTTTATTGAGTTTTGTACAGTTTATTGACTGGTTCTTTGTTCAGTTTTGTACAGTTTATTGACTGGTTCTTTGTTCAGTTTATTGACTGTTTCTTTATTTAGTTTTGTACAGTTTATTGACTGTTTATTTATTTAGTTTTTGCACAATTTATTGAATGGGTCTTTATTGAGTTTTGTACAGTTTATTGACTGTTTCTTTGTTCAGTTTTGTACAGTTTATTGACTGGTTTCTTATTGAATTTTGTACAGTTAATTGACTGGTTCTTTAGTGAGTTTTGTACAGTTTATTGACTGGTTCTTTGTTCAGTTTTGAGCAGTTTATTGACTGGTTTCTTATTGAGTTTTGTACAGTTAATTGACTGGTTCTTAAGTGAGTTTTGTACAGTTTATTGACTGTTTCATTATTTAGTTTTGTACAGTTTATTAACTGTTTCTTTATTGAGTTTTGTACAGTTTATTGACTGGTTCTTTATTCAGTTTTGTACAGTTTATTGACAGGTTCTATAATGAGATTGTGTACAATTTATTGACTGTTTCTTTATTGAGTTTTGTACAGTGTATTGACTGGTTCTTTATTGAGTTTTGTACAGTTCATTGACTGGTTCTTTGTTCAGTTTTGTACAGTTTATTGACTGGTTCTTTGTTCAGTTTTGTACAGTTGATTGACTGGTTCTTTATTGAGTTTTGTACAGTTTATTGACTGTTTATTTATTTAGTTTTGTACAGTTTATTGACTGGTTCTTTATTGAGTTTTGTACAGTTTATTGACTGGTCCTTTATTGAGTTTTGTATAGTTTATTGACTTGTTCTTTATTGAGTTTTGTACAGTTTATTGACTGTTTCTTTAGTTAGTATTGTACAGGTAATTGACTGTTTCTTTATTGAGTTTTGTAAAGTTTATTGACTGTTTCTTTATTTAGTTTTGTCTTGTACAGTTTATTGACTGTTTCTTTATGTAGTCTTGTAAAGTATATTGACTGTTTCTTTATTTAGTTTTGTACAGTTTATTGACTGTTTCTTTATTTAGTTTTGTTTTGTACTGTTTATTGACTGGTTCTTTATTTAGGTTTGTACAGTTTATTGACTGTTTCTTTATTTAGCTTTGTACAGTTCATTGACTGGTTCTTTATTGAGTTTTGTACAGTTTATTGACTGGTTCTTTATTGAGTTTTGTACAGTTTATTGACTGGTTCTTTATTCAGTTTTGTACAGTTTATTGAATGTCTTTATTGAGTTTTGTACAGTTTATTGACTGGTTCTTTGTTCAGTTTTGTACAGTTTATTGACTGGTTTTTTATTGACTTTTGTACAGTTAATTGACTGGTTCTTTATTGAGTTTTGTACAGTTTATTGACTGTTTCTTTATTTAGTTTTGTACAGTGTATTAAGTGTTCATTTATTGAGTTTTGATCTGTTTATTGACTGGTTCTTTATTGAGTTTTGTATAGTTTATTGACTGGTTCTATATTGAGTTTGTGTACAATTTATTGACTGTTTCTTTATTGAGTTTTGTACAGTTTATTGACTGGTTCTTTATTGAGTTTTGTACAGTTTATTGACTGGTTATTTATTTAGTTTTTGTACAATTTATTGACTGGGTCTTTATTGAGTTTTGTACAGTTTATTGACTGTTTCTTTGTTCAGTTTTGAACAGTTTATTGACTGATTTCTTATTGAATTTTGTACAGTTAATTGACTGGTTCTTTAGTGAGTTTTGTACAGTTTATTGACTGGTTCTTTATTGAGTTTTGTAGAGTTTATTGACTGGTTTCTTATTGAGTTTTGTACAGTTAATTGACTGGTTCTTTAGTGAGTTTTGTACAGTTTATTGACTGTTTCATTATTTAGTTTTGTACAGTTTATTAACTGTTTCTTTATTGAGTTTTGTACAGTTTATTGACTGGTTCTTTATTCAGTTTTGTACAGTTTATTGACAGGTTCTATAATGAGTTTGTGTACAATTTATTGACTGTTTCTTTATTGAGTTTTGTACAGTGTATTGACTGGTTCTTTATTGAGTATTGTACAGTTCATTGACTGGTTCTTTGTTCAGTTTTGTACAGTTTATTGACTGGTTCTTTGTTCAGTTTTGTACAGTTGATTGATTGGTTCTTTATTGAGTTTTGTACAGTTTATTGACTGTTTATTTATTTAGTTTTGTACAGTTTATTGACTGGTTCTTTATTGAGTTTTGTACAGTTTATTGACTGGTCCTTTATTGAGTTTTGTATAGTTTATTGACTTGTTCTTTATTGAGTTTTGTACAGTTTATTGACTGCTTCTTTAGTTAGTTTTGTACAGGTAATTGACTGTTTCTTTATTGAGTTTTGTACAGTTTATTGACTGTTTCTTTATTTAGTTTTGTTTTGTACAGTTTATTGACTGTTTCTTTATTTAGTTTTGTAAAGTGTATTGACTGTTTCTTTATTTAGTTTTGTACAGTTTATTGACTGTTTCTTTATTTAGTTTTGTTTTGTACTGTTTATTGACTGGTTCTTTATTGAGTTTTGTACAGTTTATTGACTGTTTCTTTATTTAGTTTTGAACAGTTCATTGACTGGTTCTTTATTGAGTTTTGTACAGTTTATTGACTGGTTCTTTATTGAGTTTTGTACAGTTTTTTGACTGGTTCTTTATTCAGTTTTGTACAGTTTATTGAATGTCTTTATTGAGTTTTGTACAGTTTATTGACTGGTTCTTTGTTCAGTTTTGTACAATTTATTGTCTGGCTTTTTATTGACTTTTGTACAGTTAATTGACTGGTTCTTTATTGAGTTTTGTACAGTTTATTGACTGTTTCTTTATTTAGTTTTGTACAGTGTATTAAGTGTTCATTTATTGAGTTTTGTTCTGTTTATTGACTGGTTCTTTATTGAGTTTTGTATAGTTTATTGACTGGTTCTATATTGAGTTTGTGTACAATTGATTGACTGTGTCTTTATTGAGTTTTGTACAGTTTATTGACTGGTTCTTTATTGAGTTTTGTACAGTTTATTGACTGGTTCTTTGTTCAGTTTTGTACAGTTTATTGACTGGTTCTTTGTTCAGTTTTGAACAGTTTATTGACTGTTTCTTTATTTAGTTTTGTACAGTTCATTGACTGCTTCTTTATTTAGTTTTGTACAGTTTATTGACTGTTTCTTTATTTAGTTTGTGTACAATTTATTGACTGGTTCTTTATTGAGTTTTCTACAGTTTATTGACTGGTTCTTTATTGAGTTTTGTACAGTTTATTGACTGGTTATTTATTTAGTTTTTGTACAATTTATTGACTGGGTTTTTATTGAGTTTTGTACAGTTTATTGACTGGTTATTTATTTAGTTTTTGTACAATTTATTGACTGGGTTTTTATTGAGTTTTGTACAGTTTATTGACTGTTTCTTTGTTCAGTTTTGAACAGTTTATTGACTGATTTCTTATTGAATTTTGTACAGTTAATTGACTGGTTCTTTATTCAGGTTTGTACAGTGTATTGACTGGTTCTATAATGAGTTTGTGTACAATTTATTGATTGTTTCTTTATTGAGTTTTGTACAGTGTATTGGCTGGTTCTTTATTGAGTTTTGTACAGTTCATTGACTGGCTCTTTATTCAGTTTTCTACAGTTTATTGACTGGTTCTTTGTTCAGTTTTGTACAGTTTATTGACTTTTTATTTATTTAGTTTTGTACAGTTTATTGACTGGTTCTTTATTGAGTTTTGTACAGTTTATTGACTGGTCCTTTATTGAGTTTTGTATAGTTTATTGACTTGTTCTTTATTGAGTTTTGTACAGTTTATTGTCTGTGTCTTTAGTTAGTTTTGTACAGGTAATTGACTGTTTCTTTATTGAGTTTTGTACAGTTTATTGACTATTTCTTTATTTAGTTTTGTTTTGTACAGTTTATTGACTGTTTCTTTATTTAATTTTGTACAGTTTATTGACTGTTTCTTTATTTAGTTTTGTACAGTTTATAAACTGTTTCTTTATTTAGTTTTGTTTTGTACAGTTTATTGACTGGTTCTTTATTGAGTTTTGTACAGTTTATTGACTGTTTCTTTATTTAGTTTTGTACAGTTCATTGACTGTTTCTTTATTTAGTTTTGTACAGTTTATTGACTGTTTCTTTATTTAGTTTGTGTACAATTTATTGACTGGTTCTTTATTGAGTTTTGTACAGTTTATTGACTGGTTCTTTATTGAGTTTTGTACAGTTTATTGACTGGTTCTTTATTCAGTTTTGTACAGTTTATTGAATGTCTTTATTGAGTTTTGCACAGTTTATTGACTGGTTCTTTGTTCAGTTTTGTACAGTTTATTGACTGGTTTTTTATTGAGTTTTGTACAGTTAATTGACTGGTTCTTTATTGAGTTTTGCACAGTTTATTGACTGTTTCTTTATTTAGTTTTGTACAGTGTATTAACTGTTCATTGATTGAGTTTTGTTCAGTTTATTGACTGGTTCTTTATTGAGTTTTGAACAGTTTATTGACTGGTTCTATATTGAGTTTGTGTACAATTTATTGACTGTTTCTTTATTGAGTTTTGTACAGTTTATTGACTTGTTCTTTATTGAGTTTTGTACAGTTTATTGACTGGTTCTTTGTTCAGTTTTGTACAGTTTATTGACTGGTTCTTTGTTCAGTTTATTGACTGTTTCTTTATTTAGTTTTGTACAGTTTATTGACTGTTTATTTATTTAGTTTTTGTACAATTTATTGAATGGGTCTTTATTGAGTTTTGTACAGTTTATTGACTGTTTCTTTGTTCAGTTTTGAACAGTTTATTGACTGGTTTCTTATTGAATTTTGTACAGTTAATTGACTGGTTCTTTAGTGAGTTTTGTACAGTTTATTGACTGGTTCTTTGTTCAGTTTTGAACAGTTTATTGACTGGTTTCTTATTGAGTTTTGTACAGTTAATTGACTGGTTCTTTAGTGAGTTTTGTACAGTTTATTGACTGTTTCATTATTTAGTTTTGTACAGTTTATTAACTGTTTCTTTATTGAGTTTTGTACAGTTTATTGACTGTTTCTTTATTCAGTTTTGTACAGTTTATTGACAGGTTCTATAATGAGTTTGTGTACAATTTATTGACTGTTTCTTTATTGAGTTTTGTACAGTGTATTGACTGGTTCTTTATTGAGTTTTGTATAGTTCATTGACTGGTTCTTTGTTCAGTTTTGTACAGTTTATTGACTGGTTCTTTGTTCAGTTTTGTACAGTTTATTGACTGGTTCTTTATTGAGTTTTGTACAGTTTATTGACTTTTTATTTATTTAGTTTTGTACAGTTGATTGAATGGTTCTTTATTGAGTTTTGTACAGTTTATTGACTGGTCCTTTATTGAGTTTTGTATAGTTTATTGACTTGTTCTTTATTGAGTTTTGTACAGTTTATTGACTGTTTCTTTAGTTAGTTTTGTACAGGTAATTGACTGTTTCTTTATTCAGTTTTGTACAGTTTATTGACTGTTTCTTTATTTAGTTTGGTACAGTTTATTGATTGTTTCTTTATTTTGTTTTGTTTTGTACAGTTTATTGACTGGTTCTTTATTGAGTTTTGTACAGTTTATTGACTGTTTCTTTATTTAGTTTTGTACAGTTTATTGACTGTTTCTTTATTTAGTTTTGTACAGTTTATTGACTGTTTCTTTATTTAGTTTGTGTACAATTTATTGACTGGTTCTTTATTGAGTTTTGTACAGTTTATTGACTGGTTCTTTATTGAGTTTTGTACAGTTTATTGACTGGTTATTTATTTAGTTTTTGTACAATTTATTGAATGGGTCTTTATTGAGTTTTGTACAGTTTATTGACTGTTTCTTTGTTCAGTTTTGAACAGTTTATTGACTGGTTTCTTATTGAATTTTGTACAGTTAATTGACTGGTTCTTTAGAGAGTTTTGTACAGTTTATTGACTGGTTCTTTGTTCAGTTTTGAACAGTTTATTGACTGGTTTCTTATTGAGTTTTGTACAGTTAATTGACTGGTTCTTTAGTGAGTTTTGTACAGTTTATTGACTGTTTCATTATTTAGTTTTGTACAGTTTATTAACTGTTTCTTTATTGAGTTTTGTACAGTTTATTGACTGGTTCTTTATTCAGTTTTGTACAGTTTATTGACAGGTTCTATAATGAGTTTGTGTACAATTTATTGACTGTTTCTTTATTGAGTTTTGTACAGTGTATTGACTGGTTCTTTATTGAGTATTGTACAGTTCATTGACTGGTTCTTTGTTCAGTTTTGTACAGTTTATTGACTGGTTCTTTGTTCAGTTTTGTACAGTTTATTGACTGGTTCTTTATTGAGTTTTGTACAGTTTATTGACTGTTTATTTATTTAGTTTTGTACAGTTTATTGACTGGTTCTTTATTGAGTTTTGTACAGTTTATTGACTGGTCCTTTATTGAGTTTTGTATAGTTTATTGACTTGTTCTTTATTGAGTTTTGTACAGTTTATTGACTGTTTCTTTAGTTAGTTTTGTACAGGTAATTGACTGTTTCTTTATTGAGTTTTGTACAGTTTATTGACTGTTTCTTTATTTAGTTTGTTTTGTACAGTTTATTGACTGTTTCTTTATTTAGTTTTGTAAAGTATATTGACTGTTTCTTTATTTAGTTTTGTACAGTTTATTGACTGTTTCTTTATTTAGTTTTGTTTTGTACAGTTTATTGACTGGTTCTTAATTGAGTTTTGTACAGTTTATTGACTGTTTCTTTATTTAGTTTTGTACAGTTCATTGACTGTTTCTTTATTTAGTTTTGTACAGTTTATTGACTGTTTCTTTATTTAGTTTGTGAACAATTTATTGACTGGTTCTTTATTGAGTTTTGTACAGTTTATTGACTGGTTCTTTATTGAGTTTTGTACAGTTTATTGACTGGTTCTTTATTCAGTTTTGTACAGTTTATTGAATGTCTTTATTGAGTTTTGTACAGTTTATTGACTGTTTCTTTATTTAGTTTTGTACAGTTTATTGACTGTTTCTTTATTTAGTTTTGTACAGTTTATTAACTGTTTCTTTATTTAGTTTTGTTTTGTACAGTTTATTGACTGGTTCTTTATTGAGTTTTGTACAGTTTATTGACTGTTTCTTTATTTAGTTTTGTACAGTTAATTGACTGTTTCTTTATTTAGTTTTGTTCAGTTTATTGACTGTTTCTTTATTTAGTTTGTGTACAATTTATTGACTGGTTCTTTATTGAGTTTTGTACAGTTTATTGACAGGTTCTTTATTGAGTTTTGTACAGTTTATGGACTGGTTCTTTATTCAGTTTTGTACAGTTTATTGAATGTCTTTATTGAGTTTTGTACAGTTTATTGACCGGTTCTTTGTTCAGTTTTGTACAGTTTATTGACTGTTTCATTATTTAATTTTGTACAGTTTATTAACTGTTTCTTTATTGAGTTTTGTACAGTTTATTGACTGTTTCTTTATTCAGTTTTGTACAGTTTATTGACTGGTTCTATAATGAGTTTGTGTACAATTTATTGACTGTTTCTTTATTGAGTTTTGTACAGTGTATTGACTGGTTCTTTATTGAGTTTTGTACAGTTCATTGACTGGTTCTTTGTTCAGTTTTGTACAGTTTATTGTCTGGTTCTTTGTTCAGTTTTGTACAGTTTATTGACTGGCTCTTTATTGAGTTTTGTACAGTTTATTGACTGTTTATTTATTTAGTTTTGTACAGTTTATTGAATGGTTCTTTATTGAGTTTTGTACAGTTTATTGACTGTTTCTTTATTGAGTTTTGAACAGTTTATTGACTGGTTCTATATTGAGTTTGTGTACAATTTATTGACTGTTTCTTTACTGAGTTTTGTACAGTTTATTGACTGGTTCTTTGTTCAGTTTTGTACAGTTTATTGACTGGTTCTTTGTTCAGTTTATTGACTGTTTCTTTATTTAGTTTTGTACAGTTTATTGACTGTTTATTTATTTAGTTTTTGTGTACAATTTATTGAATGGGTCTTTATTGAGTTTTGTACAGTTTATTGACTGTTTCTTTGTTCATTTTTGAACAGTTTATTGACTGGTTTCTTATTGAATTTTGTACAGTTAATTGACTGGTTCTTTAGTGAGTTTTGTACAGTTTATTGACTGGTTCTTTGTTCAGTTTTGAACAGTTTATTGACTGGTTTCTTATTGAGTTTTGTACAGTTAATTGACTGGTTCTTTAGTGAGTTTTGTACAGTTTATTGACTGTTTCATTATTTAGTTTTGTACAGTTTATTAACTGTTTCTTTGTTGAGTTTTGTACAGTTTATTGACTGGTTCTTTGTTCAGTTTTGTACAGTTTACTGACTGGTTCTTTATTGAGTTTTGTACAATTTATTGACTGTTTTTTTTTTAGTTTTGTACAGTTTATTGACTGGTTCTTTTTTGAGTTTTGTACAGTTTATTGACTGGTTCCTAAGTGAGTTTTGTATAGTTTATTGACTGATTCTTTATTGAGTTTTGTACAGTTTATTGACTGTTTCTTTATTTAGTTTTGTACAGTTTATTGACTGGTTCTTTATTGAGTTTTGTAAAATTTATTGAATGGTTCTTTATTTAGTTTTGTACAGTTTATTGACGGTTTCTTTATTGAGTTTTGTACAGTTTATTGACTGTTTCTTTATTTAGTTTTGTACAGTTTATTGACTGTTTCTTTATTTAGTTTTGTACAGTTTATTGACTGTTTCTTTATTTAGTTTTGTACAGTTTATTGACTGTTTATTTATTTAGTTTGTGTACAATTTATTGACTGGTTCTTTATTTAGTTTTGTACAGTTTAGTGCCTGTTTCTTTGTTTATTTTTGAACAGTTTATTGACTGTTTCTTTATTTTTTTTTGTACAGTTTAATGACTGGTTCTTTAACGAGTTTTGTACAGTTTATTGACTGGTTCTTTATTCAGTTTTGTAATGTTTATTGACTGGTTCTTTATTGAGTTTTGTACAGTTTATTGACTGGTTCTATAGTTAGTTTTGTAGAGTTTATTGACTGTTTCTTTTTTTAGTTTGTGTACAATTTATTGACTGTTTTTTTATTGAGTTTTGTACAGTTTATTGACTGGTTCTTTGTTCAGTTTTGTACAGTTTATTGACTGTTTCTTTATTTAGTTTTGTACAGTTTATTGACTGTTTTTCTATTGAGATTTGTACAGTTTATTGACTGGTTCTTTATAGCGTTTTGTACAGTTTATTGACTGGTTCTTTATTGAGTTTGTACAGTTTATTGACTGGTTCTTTATTGAGTTTTGTACAGTTTATTGACTGGTTCTTTATTGAGTTTTGTACAGTTTATTGACTGTTTCTCTATTGAGTTTTGCACAGTTTATTGACTGTTTCTTTATTGAGCTTTGTACAGTTTATTGACTGGTTCTTTGTTGAGTTTTGTACAGTTTATTGACTGGTTCTTTATTGAGTTTTGTACAGTTTATTGACTAGTTCTTTATTTTGTACAGTTTATTGACTGGTTCTTTATTGAGTTTTGTACAGTTTATTGACTGTTTCTTTATTTAGTTTTGTACAGTTTATTGACTGTTTCTTTATTAAGTTTTGTACAGTTTATTGACTGGTTCTTTATTGAGTTTTGTACAGTTTATTGACTGTTTCTTTATTTAGTTTTGTACAGTTTATTGACTGGTTCTTTATTGAGTTTGTGTACAGTTTATTAACTGTTTCAATATTTAGTTTGTGTACAATTTATTGACTGGTTCTTTATTTAGTTTTGTACAGTTTATTGACTGTTTCTTTATTTAGTTTGTGTACAATTTATTGACTGGTTCTTTATTTAGTCTTACAGTTTATTGACTGTTTCTTTATTTAGTTTTGTACAGTTTATTGACTGCGTCTTTATTTAGTTTTGTACAGTTTATTGACTGTTTATTTATTTAGTTTTTGTACAATTTATTGACTGGGTCTTTATTGAGTTTTGTACAGTTTATTGACTGTTTCTTTGTTCAGTTTTGAACAGTTTATTGACTGGTTTCTTATTGAATTTGTACAGTTAATTGACTGGTTCTTTAGTGAGTTTTGTACAGTTTATTGACTGGTTCTTTGTTCATTTTTGAACAGTTTATTGACTGGTTTCTTATTGAGTTTTGTACAGGTAATTGACTCGTTCTTTATTGAGTTTTGTACAGTTTATTGACTGTTTCATTATTTAGTTTTGTACATTTTTTTAACTGTTTCTTTATTGAGTTTTGTACAGTTTATTGACTGGTTCTTTATTCAGTTTTGTACGGTTTATTGACTGGGTCTATAATGAGTTTGTGTACAATTTATTGATTGTTTCTTTATTGAGTTTTGTACAGTGTATTGACTGGTTCTTTATTGAGTTTTGTACAGTTCATTGACTGGTTCTTTGTTCAGTTTTGTACAGTTTATTGACTGGTTCTTTGTTCAGTTTTGTACAGTTTATTGACTGGTTCTTTGTTCAGTTTATTGACTGTTTCTTTATTTAGTTTTGTACAGTTTATTGACTGTTTATTTATTTAGTTTTTGTGTACAATTTATTGAATGGGTCTTTATTGAGTTTTGTACAGTTTATTGACTGTTTCTTTGTTCATTTTTGAACAGTTTATTGACTGGTTTCTTATTGAATTTTGTACAGTTAATTGACTGGTTCTTTAGTGAGTTTTGTACAGTTTATTGACTGGTTCTTTGTTCAGTTTTGAACAGTTTATTGACTGGTTTCTTATTGAGTTTTGTACAGTTAATTGACTGGTTCTTTAGTGAGTTTTGTACAGTTTATTGACTGTTTCATTATTTAGTTTTGTACAGTTTATTAACTGTTTCTTTGTTGAGTTTTGTACAGTTTATTGACTGGTTCTTTGTTCAGTTTTGTACAGTTTACTGACTGGTTCTTTATTGAGTTTTGTACAATTTATTGACTGTTTTTTTTTTTAGTTTTGTACAGTTTATTGACTGGTTCTTTATTGAGTTTTGTACAGTTTATTGACTGGTTCCTAAGTGAGTTTTGTATAGTTTATTGACTGATTCTTTATTGAGTTTTGTACAGTTTATTGACTGTTTCTTTATTTAGTTTTGTACAGTTTATTGACTGGTTCTTTATTGAGTTTTGTAAAATTTATTGAATGGTTCTTTATTTAGTTTTGTACAGTTTATTGACGGTTTCTTTATTGAGTTTTGTACAGTTTATTGACTGTTTCTTTATTTAGTTTTGTACAGTTTATTGACTGTTTCTTTATTTAGTTTTGTACAGTTTATTGACTGTTTCTTTATTTAGTTTTGTACAGTTTATTGACTGTTTATTTATTTAGTTTGTGTACAATTTATTGACTGGTTCTTTATTTAGTTTTGTACAGTTTAGTGCCTGTTTCTTTGTTTATTTTTGAACAGTTTATTGACTGTTTCTTTATTTTTTTTTGTACAGTTTATTGACTGGTTCTTTAACGAGTTTTGTACAGTTTATTGACTGGTTCTTTATTCAGTTTTGTAATGTTTATTGACTGGTTCTTTATTGAGTTTTGTACAGTTTATTGACTGGTTCTATAGTTAGTTTTGTAGAGTTTATTGACTGTTTCTTTTTTTAGTTTGTGTACAATTTATTGACTGTTTTTTTATTGAGTTTTGTACAGTTTATTGACTGGTTCTTTGTTCAGTTTTGTACAGTTTATTGACTGTTTCTTTATTTAGTTTTGTACAGTTTATTGACTGTTTTTCTATTGAGATTTGTACAGTTTATTGACTGGTTCTTTATAGCGTTTTGTACAGTTTATTGACTGGTTCTTTATTGAGTTTGTACAGTTTATTGACTGGTTCTTTATTGAGTTTTGTACAGTTTATTGACTGGTTCTTTATTGAGTTTTGTACAGTTTATTGACTGTTTCTCTATTGAGTTTTGCACAGTTTATTGACTGTTTCTTTATTGAGCTTTGTACAGTTTATTGACTGGTTCTTTATTGAGTTTTGTACAGTTTATTGACTGGTTCTTTATTGAGTTTTGTACAGTTTATTGACTAGTTCTTTATTTTGTACAGTTTATTGACTGGTTCTTTATTGAGTTTTGTACAGTTTATTGACAGTTTCTTTATTTAGTTTTGTACAGTTTATTGACTGTTTCTTTATTATGTTTTGTACAGTTTATTGACTGGTTCTTTATTGAGTTTTGTACAGTTTATTGACTGTTTCTTTATTTAGTTTTGTACAGTTTATTGACTGGTTCTTTATTGAGTTTGTGTACAGTTTATTGACTGTTTCTATATTTAGTTTGTGTACAATTTATTGACTGGTTCTTTATTTAGTTTTGTACAGTTTATTGACTGTTTCTTTATTTAGTTTGTGTACAATTTATTGACTGGTTCTTTATTTAGTCTTACAGTTTATTGACTGTTTCTTTATTTAGTTTTGTACAGTTTATTGACTGCGTCTTTATTTAGTTTTGTACAGTTTATTGACTGTTTATTTATTTAGTTTTTGTACAATTTATTGACTGGGTCTTTATTGAGTTTTGTACAGTTTATTGACTGTTTCTTTGTTCAGTTTTGAACAGTTTATTGACTGGTTTCTTATTGAATTTGTACAGTTAATTGACTGGTTCTTTAGTGAGTTTTGTACAGTTTATTGACTGGTTCTTTGTTCATTTTTGAACAGTTTATTGACTGGTTTCTTATTGAGTTTTGTACAGGTAATTGACTCGTTCTTTATTGAGTTTTGTACAGTTTATTGACTGTTTCATTATTTAGTTTTGTACAGTTTTTTAACTGTTTCTTTATTGAGTTTTGTACAGTTTATTGACTGGTTCTTTATTCAGTTTTGTACGGTTTATTGACTGGGTCTATAATGAGTTTGTGTACAATTTATTGATTGTTTCTTTATTGAGTTTTGTACAGTGTATTGACTGGTTCTTTATTGAGTTTTGTACAGTTCATTGACTGGTTCTTTGTTCAGTTTTGTACAGTTTATTGACTGGTTCTTTGTTCAGTTTTGTACAGTTTATTGACTGGTTCTTTATTGAGTTTTGTACAGTTTATTGACTGTTTATTTATTTAGTTTTGTACAGTTTATTGAATGGTTCTTTATTGAGTTTTGTACAGTTTATTGACTGGTCCTTTATTGAGTTTTGTATAGTTTATTGACCTATTCTTTATTGAGTTTTGTACAGTTTATTGACTGTTTCTTTAGTTAGTTTTGTACAGGTAATTGACTGTTTCTTTATTCAGTTTTGTACAGTTTATTGACTGTTTCTTTATTTAGTTTGGTACAGTTTATTGATTGTTTCTTTATTTTGTTTTGTTTTGTACAGTTTATTGACTGGTTCTTTATTCAGTTTTGTACAGTTTATTGACTGTTTCTTTATTGAGTTTTGTACAGTTTATTGACTGTTTCTTTATTTAGTTTTGTACAGTTTATTGACTGTTTCTTTATTTAGTTTGTGTACAATTTATTGACTGGTTCTTTATTGAGTTTTGTACAGTTTATTGACTGGTTCTTTATTGAGTTTTGTACAGTTTATTGACTGGTTATTTATTTAGTTTTTGTACAATTTATTGAATGGGTCTTTATTGAGTTTTGTACAGTTTATTGACTGTTTCTTTGTTCAGTTTTGAACAGTTTATTGACTGGTTTCTTATTGAATTTTGTACAGTTAATTGACTGGTTCTTTATTGAGTTTTGTACAGTTTATTGACTGGTTCTTTGTTCAGTTTTGAACAGTTTATTGACTGGTTTCTTTTTGAGTTTTGTACAGTTAATTGACTGGTTCTTTAGTGAGTTTTGTACAGTTTATTGACTGTTTCATTATTTAGTTTTGTACAGTTTATTAACTGTTTCTTTATTGAGTTTTGTACAGTTTATTGACTGGTTCTTTATTCAGTTTTGTACAGTTTATTGACAGGTTCTATAATGAGTTTGTGTACAATTTATTGACTGTTTCTTTATTGAGTTTTGTACAGTGTATTGACTGGTTCTTTATTGAGTATTGCACAGTTCATTGACTGGTTCTTTGTTCAGTTTTGTACAGTTTATTGACTGGTTCTTTGTTCAGTTTTGTACAGTTTATTGACTGGTTCTTTATTGAGTTTTGTACAGTTTATTGACTGTTTATTTATTTAGTTTTGTACAGTTTATTGACTTGTTCTTTATTGAGTTTTGTACAGTTTATTGACTGTTTCTTTAGTTAGTTTTGTACAGGTAATTGACTGTTTCTTTATTGAGTTTTGTACAGTTTATTGACTGTTTCTTTATTTAGTTTTGTTTTGTACAGTTTATTGACTGTTTCTTTATTTAGTTTTGTAAAGTATATTGACTGTTTCTTTATTTAGTTTTGTACAGTTTATTGACTGTTTCTTTATTTAGTTTTGTTTTGTACAGTTTATTGACTGGTTCTTAATTGAGTTTTGTACAGTTTATTGACTGTTTCTTTATTTAGTTTTGTACAGTTCATTGACTGTTTCTTTATTTAGTTTTGTACAGTTTATTGACTGCTTCTTTATTTAGTTTGTGTACAATTTATTGACTGGTTCTTTATTGAGTTTTGTACAGTTTATTGACAGGTTCTTTATTGAGTTTTGTACAGTTTATGGACTGGTTCTTTATTCAGTTTTGTACAGTTTATTGAATGTCTTTATTGAGTTTTGTACAGTTTATTGACTGGTTCTTTGTTCAGTTTTGTACAGTTTATTGACTGTTTCATTATTAAATTTTGTACAGTTTATTAACTGTTTCTTTATTGAGTTTTGTACAGTTTATTGACTGTTTCTTTATTCAGTTTTGTACAGTTTATTGACTGGTTCTATAATGAGTTTGTGTACAATTTATTGACTGTTTCTTTATTGAGTGTTGTACAGTGTATTGACTGGTTCTTTATTGAGTTTTGTACAGTTCATTGACTGGTTCTTTGTTCAGTTTTGTACAGTTTATTGTCTGGTTCTTTGTTCAGTTTTGTACAGTTTATTGACTGGTTCTTTGTTCAGTTTATTGACTGTTTCTTTATTTAGTTTTGTACAGTTTATTGACTGTTTATTTATTTAGTTTTTGTGTACAATTTATTGAATGGGTCTTTATTGAGTTTTGTACAGTTTATTGACTGTTTCTTTGTTCAGTTTTGAACAGTTTATTGACTGGTTTCTTATTGAATTTTGTACAGTTAATTGACTGGTTCTTTAGTGAGTTTTGTACAGTTTATTGACTGTTTCTTTATTTAGTTTGTGAACAATTTATTGACTGGTTCTTTATTGAGTTTTGTACAGTTTATTGACTGGTTCTTTATTGAGTTTTGTACTGTTTATTGACTGGTTCTTTATTCAGTTTTGTACAGTTTATTGAATGTCTTTATTGAGTTTTGTACAGTTTATTGACTGTTTCTTTATTTAGTTTTGTACAGTTTATTGACTGTTTCTTTATTTAGTTTTGTACAGTTTATTAACTGTTTCTTTATTGAGTTTTGTACAGTTTATTGACTGGTTCTTTGTTCAGTTTTGTACAGTTTACTGACTGGTTCTTTATTGAGTTTTGTACAATTTATTGACTGTTTTTTTTTTAGTTTTGTACAGTTTATTGACTGGTTCTTTATTGAGTTTTGTACAGTTTATTGACTGGTTCCTAAGTGAGTTTTGTATAGTTTATTGACTGATTCTTTATTGAGTTTTGTACAGTTTATTGACTGTTTCTTTATTTAGTTTTGTACAGTTTATTGACTGGTTCTTTATTGAGTTTTGTAAAGTTTATTGAATGGTTCTTTATTTAGTTTTGTACAGTTTATTGACGGTTTCTTTATTGAGTTTTGTACAGTTTATTGACTGTTTCTTTATTTAGTTTTGTACAGTTTATTGACTGTTTCTTTATTTAGTTTTGTACAGTTTATTGACTGTTTATTTATTTAGTTTGTGTACAATTTATTGACTGGTTCTTTATTTAGTTTTGTACAGTTTAGTGACTGTTTCTTTGTTTATTTTTGAACAGTTTATTGACTGTTTCTTTATTTTTTTTTGTACAGTTTAATGACTGGTTCTTTAACGAGTTTTGTACAGTTTATTGACTGGTTCTTTATTCAGTTTTGTAATGTTTATTGACTGGTTCTTTATTGAGTTTTGTACAGTTTATTGACTGGTTCTTTAGTTAGTTTTGTAGAGTTTATTGACTGTTTCTTTATTTAGTTTGTGTACAATTTATTGACTGTTTTTTATTGAGTTTTGTACAGTTTATTGACTGTTTTTCTATTGAGATTTGTACAGTTTATTCACTGGTTCTTTATAGCGTTTTGTACAGTTTATTGACTGGTTCTTTATTGAGTTTGTACAGTTTATTGACTGGTTCTTTATTGAGTTTTGTACAGTTTATTGACTGGTTCTTTATTTAGTTTTGTACAGTTTATTGACTGGTTCTTTATTGAGTTTTGTACTGTTTACTGACTGTTTCTTTATTGAGTTTTGAACAGTTTATTGACTGGTTCTTTATTGAGTTTGTGTACAATTTATTGACTGGTTCTTTATTGAGTTTTGTACAGTTTATTGACTGGTTCTTTGTTCAGTTTTGTAATGTTTATTGACTGTTTCTTTATTTACTTTTGTACATTTTTTTTACTGCTTCTTTGTTCAGTTTTGTACAGTTTATTGACTGGTTCTTTATTGAGTTTTGTACAGTTTATTGACTGGTTCTTTATTGAGTTTTGTACAGTTTATTGACTGTTTCTCTATTGAGTTTTGCACATTTTATTGACAGTTTCTTTATTGAGATTTGTACAGTTTATTGACTGGTTCTTTGTTGAGTTTTGTACAGTTTATTGACTGGTTCTTTATTGAGTTTTGTACAGTTTATTGACTAGTTCTTTATTTTGTACAGTTTATTGACTGGTTCTTTATTGAGTTTTGTACAGTTTATTGACAGTTTCTTTATTTAGTTTTGTACAGTTTATTGATTGTTTCTTTATTAAGTTTTGTACAGTTTATTGACTGGTTCTTTATTGAGTTTTGTACAGTTTATTGACTGTTTCTTTATTTAGTTTTGTACAGTTTATTGACTGGTTCTTTATTGAGTTTGTGTACAGTTTATTGACTGTTTCTTTATTTAGTTTGTGTACAATTTATTGACTGGTTCTTTATTTAGTTTTGTACAGTTTATTGACTGTTTCTTTATTTAGTTTGTGTACAATTTATTGACTGGTTCTTTATTTAGTTTTACAGTTTATTGTCTGTTTTTTTATTTAGTTTTGTACAGTTTATTGACTGCTTCTTTATTTAGTTTTGTACAGTTTATTGACTGTTTATTTATTTAGTTTTTGTACAATTTATTGACTGGGTCTTTATTGAGTTTTGTACAGTTTATTGACTGTTTCTTTGTTCAGTTTTGAACAGTTTATTGACTGGTTTCTTATTGAATTTGTACAGTTAATTGACTGGTTCTTTAGTGAGTTTTGTACAGTTTATTGACTGGTTCTTTGTTCATTTTTGAACAGTTTATTGACTGGTTTCTTATTGAGTTTTGTACAGGTAATTGACTGGTTCTTTATTGAGTTTTGTACAGTTTATTGACTGTTTCATTATTTAGTTTTGTACAGTTTTTTAACTGTTTCTTTATTGAGTTTTGTACAGTTTATTGACTGGTTCTTTATTCAGTTTTGTACAGTTTATTGACAGGTTCTATAATGAGTTTGTGTACAATTTATTGTCTGTTTCTTTATTGAGTTTTGTACAGTGTATTGACTGGTTCTTTATTGAGTATTGCACAGTTCATTGACTGGTTCTTTGTTCAGTTTTGTACAGTTTATTGACTGGTTCTTTGTTCAGTTTTGTACAGTTTATTGACTGGTTCTTTATTGAGTTTTGTACAGTTTATTGACTGTTTATTTATTTAGTTTTGTACAGTTTATTGACTTGTTCTTTATTGAGTTTTGTACAGTTTATTGACTGTTTCTTTAGTTAGTTTTGTACAGGTAATTGACTGTTTCTTTATTGAGTTTTGTACAGTTTATTGACTGTTTCTTTATTTAGTTTTGTTTTGTACAGTTTATTGACTGTTTCTTTATTTAGTTTTGTAAAGTATATTGACTGTTTCTTTATTTAGTTTTGTACAGTTTATTGACTGTTTCTTTATTTAGTTTTGTTTTGTACAGTTTATTGACTGGTTTTTAATTGAGTTTTGTACAGTTTATTGACTGTTTCTTTATTTAGTTTTGTACAGTTCATTGACTGTTTCTTTATTTAGTTTTGTACAGTTTATTGACTGTTTCTTTATTTAGTTTGTGAACAATTTATTGACTGGTTCTTTATTGAGTTTTGTACAGTTTATTGACTGTTTCTTTATTTAGTTTTGTACAGTTTATTGACTGTTTCTTTATTTAGTTTTGTACAGTTTATTAACTGTTTCTTTATTTAGTTTTGTTTTGTACAGTTTATTGACTGGTTCTTTATTGAGTTTTGTACAGTTTATTGACTGTTTCTTTATTTAGTTTTGTACAGTTCATTGACTGTTTCTTTATTTAGTTTTGTACAGTTTATTGACTGTTTCTTTATTTAGTTTGTATACAATTTATTGACTGGTTCTTTATTGAGTTTTGTACAGTTTATTGACAGGTTCTTTATTGAGTTTTGTACAGTTTATGGACTGGTTCTTTATTCAGTTTTGTACAGTTTATTGAATGTCTTTATTGAGTTTTGTACAGTTTATTGACTGGTTCTTTGTTCAGTTTTGTACAGTTTATTGACTGTTTCATTATTAAATTTTGTACAGTTTACTAACTGTTTCTTTATTGAGTTTTGTACAGTTTATTGACTGTTTCTTTATTCAGTTTTGTACAGTTTATTGACTGGTTCTATAATGAGTTTGTGTACAATTTATTGACTGTTTCTTTATTGAGTTTTGTACAGTGTATTGACTGGTTCTTTATTGAGTTTTGTACAGTTCATTGACTGGTTCTTTGTTCAGTTTTGTACAGTTTATTGTCTGGTTCTTTGTTCAGTTTTGTACAGTTTATTGACTGGTTCTTTGTTCAGTTTATTGACTGTTTCTTTATTTAGTTTTGTACAGTTTATTGACTGTTTATTTATTTAGTTTTTGTGTACAATTTAATGAATGGGTCTTTATTGAGTTTTGTACAGTTTATTGACTGTTTCTTTGTTCAGTTTTGAACAGTTTATTGACTGGTTTCTTATTGAATTTTGTACAGTTAATTGACTGGTTCTTTAGTGAGTTTTGTACAGTTTATTGACTGTTTCTTTATTTAGTTTGTGAACAATTTATTGACTGGTTCTTTATTGAGTTTTGTACAGTTTATTGACTGGTTCTTTATTGAGTTTTGTACTGTTTATTGACTGGTTCTTTATTCAGTTTTGTACAGTTTATTGAATGTCTTTATTGAGTTTTGTACAGTTTATTGACTGTTTCTTTATTTAGTTTTGTACAGTTTATTGACTGTTTCTTTATTTAGTTTTGTACAGTTTATTAACTGTTTCTTTATTGAGTTTTGTACAGTTTATTGACTGGTTCTTTGTTCAGTTTTGTACAGTTTACTGACTGGTTCTTTATTGAGTTTTGTACAATTTATTGACTGTTTTTTTTTTTAGTTTTGTACAGTTTATTGACTGGTTCTTTATTGAGTTTTGTACAGTTTATTGACTGGTTCCTAAGTGAGTTTTGTATAGTTTATTGACTGATTCTTTATTGAGTTTTGTACAGTTTATTGACTGTTTCTTTATTTAGTTTTGTACAGTTTATTGACTGGTTCTTTATTGAGTTTTGTAAAGTTTATTGAATGGTTCTTTATTTAGTTTTGTACAGTTTATTGACGGTTTCTTTATTGAGTTTTGTACAGTTTATTGACTGTTTCTTTATTTAGTTTTGTACAGTTTATTGACTGTTTCTTTATTTAGTTTTGTACAGTTTATTGACTGTTTATTTATTTAGTTTGTGTACAATTTATTGACTGGTTCTTTATTTAGTTTTGTACAGTTTAGTGACTGTTTCTTTGTTTATTTTTGAACAGTTTATTGACTGTTTCTTTATTTTTTTTTGTACAGTTTATTGACTGGTTCTTTAACGAGTTTTGTACAGTTTATTGACTGGTTCTTTATTCAGTTTTGTAATGTTTATTGACTGGTTCTTTATTGAGTTTTGTACAGTTTATTGACTGGTTCTTTAGTTAGTTTTGTAGAGTTTATTGACTGTTTCTTTATTTAGTTTGTGTACAATTTATTGACTGTTTTTTTATTGAGTTTTGTACAGTTTATTGACTGGTTCTTTGTTCAGTTTTGTCCAGTTTATTGACTGTTTCATTATTTAGTTTTGTACAGTTTATTGACTGTTTTTCTATTGAGATTTGTACAGTTTATTCACTGGTTCTTTATAGCGTTTTGTACAGTTTATTGACTGGTTCTTTATTGAGTTTGTACAGTTTATTGACTGGTTCTTTATTGAGTTTTGTACAGTTTATTGACTGGTTCTTTATTTAGTTTTGTACAGTTTATTGACTGGTTCTTTATTGAGTTTTGTACTGTTTACTGACTGTTTCTTTATTGAGTTTTGAACAGTTTATTGACTGGTTCTTTATTGAGTTTGTGTACAATTTATTGACTGGTTCTTTATTGAGTTTTGTACAGTTTATTGACTGGTTCTTTATTCAGTTTTGTAATGTTTATTGACTGTTTCTTTATTTACTTTTGTACATTTTTTTTACTGCTTCTTTGTTCAGTTTTGTACAGTTTATTGACTGGTTCTTTATTGAGTTTTGTACAGTTTATTGACTGGTTCTTTATTGAGTTTTGTACAGTTTATTGACTGTTTCTCTATTGAGTTTTGCACATTTTATTGACAGTTTCTTTATTGAGATTTGTACAGTTTATTGACTGGTTCTTTGTTGAGTTTTGTACAGTTTATTGACTGGTTCTTTATTGAGTTTTGTACAGTTTATTGACTAGTTCTTTATTTTGTACAGTTTATTGACTGGTTCTTTATTGAGTTTTGTACAGTTTATTGACAGTTTCTTTATTTAGTTTTGTACAGTTTATTGATTGTTTCTTTATTAAGTTTTGTACAGTTTATTGACTGGTTCTTTATTGAGTTTTGTACAGTTTATTGACTGTTTCTTTATTTAGTTTTGTACAGTTTATTGACTGGTTCTTTATTGAGTTTGTGTACAGTTTATTGACTGTTTCTTTATTTAGTTTGTGTACAATTTATTGACTGGTTCTTTATTTAGTTTTGTACAGTTTATTGACTGTTTCTTCATTTAGTTTGTGTACAATTTATTGACTGGTTCTTTATTTAGTTTTACAGTTTATTGTCTGTTTTTTTATTTAGTTTTGTACAGTTTATTGACTGCTTCTTTATTTAGTTTTGTACAGTTTATTGACTGTTTATTTATTTAGTTTTTGTACAATTTATTGACTGGGTCTTTATTGAGTTTTGTACAGTTTATTGACTGTTTCTTTGTTCAGTTTTGAACAGTTTATTGACTGGTTTCTTATTGAATTTGTACAGTTAATTGACTGGTTCTTTAGTGAGTTTTGTACAGTTTATTGACTGGTTCTTTGTTCATTTTTGAACAGTTTATTGACTGGTTTCTTATTGAGTTTTGTACAGGTAATTGACTGGTTCTTTATTGAGTTTTGTACAGTTTATTGACTGTTTCATTATTTAGTTTTGTACAGTTTTTTAACTGTTTCTTTATTGAGTTTTGTACAGTTTATTGACTGGTTCTTTATTCAGTTTTGTACAGTTTATTGACTGGGTCTATAATGAGTTTGTGTACAATTTATTGACTGTTTCTTTATTGAGTTTTGTACAGTGTATTGACTGGTTCTTTATTGAGTTTTGTACAGTTCAGTGACTGGTTCTTTGTTCAGTTTTGTACAGTTTATTGACTGGTTCTTTGTTCAGTTTTGTACAGTTTATTGACTGGTTCTTTATTGAGTTTTGTACAATTTATTGACTGTTTATTTATTTAGTTTTGTACAGTTTATTGACTGGTTCTTTATTGAGTTTTGTACAGTTTATTGACTGGTCCTTTATTGAGTTTTGTATAGTTTATTGACTTGCTATTTATTGAGTTTTGTACAGTTTATTGACTGTTTCTTTAGTTAGTTTTGTACAGGTAATTGACTGTTTCTTTATTGAGTTTTGTACAGTTTATTGACTGTTTCTTTATTTAGTTTTGTTTTGTACAGTTTATTGACTGTTTCTTTATTTAGTTTGGTACAGTTTATTGACTGTTTCTTTATTTAGTTTTGTTTTGTACAGTTTATTGACTGGTTCTTTATTGAGTTGTGTAGTTTATTGACTGTTTCTTTATTTAGTTTTGTAGAGTTCATTGACTGTTTCTTTATTTAGTTTTGTACAGTTTATTGACTGTTTCTTTATTTAGTTTATGTACAATTTATTGACTGGTTCTTTATTGAGTTTTGTACAGTTTATTGACTGGGTCTTTATTGAGTTTTGTACAGTTAATTGACTGGCTATTTATTTAGTTTTTGTACAATTTATTGACTGGGTCTTTATTGAGTTTTGTACAGTTTATTGACTGTTTCTTTGTTCAGTTTTGAACAGTTTATTGACTGGTTTCTTATTGAATTTTGTACAGTTAATTGACTGGTTCTTTAGTGAGTTTTGTACAGTTTATTGACTGGTTCTTTGTTCAGTTTTGAACAGTTTATTGACTGGTTTCTTATTGAGTTTTGTACAGTTTATTGACTGGTTCTTTAGTGAGTTTTGTACAGTTTATTGACTGTTTCATTATTTAGTTTTGTACAGTTTATTAACTGTTTCTTTATTGAGTTTTGAACAGTTTATTGACTGGTTCTTTATTCAGGTTTGTACAGTTTATTGACTGGTTCTGTAATAAGTTTGTGTACAATTTATTGATTGTTTCTTTATTGAGTTTTGTACAGTGTATTGGCTGGTTCTTTATTGAGTTTTGTACAGTTCATTGACTGGCTCTTTGTTCAGTTTTGTACAGTTTATTGACTGGTTTTTTGTTCAGTTTTGTACAGTTTATTGACTGGTTCTTTATTGAGTTTTGTACAGTTTATTGACTGTTTATTTATTTAGTTTTGTACAGTTTATTGACTGGTTCTTTATTGAGTTTTGTACAGTTTATTGACTGGTCCTTTGTTGAGTTTTGTATAGTTTATTGCCTTGTTCTTTATTGAGTTTTTGTACAGTTTATTGACTGTTTCTTTAGTTAGTTTTGTACAGGTAATTGACTGTTTCTTTATTGAGTTTTGTACAGTTTATTGACTGTTTCTTTATTTAGTTTTGTTTTGTACAGTTTATTGACTGTTTCTTTATTTCGTTTTGTACAGTTTATTGACTGTTTCTTTATTTAGTTTTGTACAGTTTATTACTGTTTCTTTATTTAGTTTTGTTTTGTACAGTTTATTGGCTGGTTCTTTATTGAGTTTTGTACAGTTTATTGACTGTTTCTTTATTTAGTTTTGTACAGTTCATTGACTGTTTCTTTATTTAGTTTTGTACTGTTTATTGACTGTTTCTTTATTTAGTTTGTGTACAATTTATTGACTGGTTCTTTATTGAGTTTTGTACAGTTTATTGACTGGTTCTTTATTGAGTTTTGTACAGTTTATTGACTGGTTCTTTATTCAGTTTTGTACAGTTTATTGAATGTCTTTATTGAGTTTTGTACAGTTTATTGACTGGTTGTTTGTTCAGTTTTGTACAGTTTATTGACTGGTTTTTTATTGAGTTTTGTACAGTTTATTGACTGGTTCTTTAGTGAGTTTTGTACAGTTTATTGACTGTTTCATTATTTAGTTTTGTACAGTTTATTAACTGTTTCTTTATTGAGTTTTGAACAGTTTATTGACTGGTTCTTTATTCAGGTTTGTACAGTTTATTGACTGGTTCTGTAATGAGTTTGTGTACAATTTATTGATTGTTTCTTTATTGAGTTTTGTACAGTGTATTGGCTGGTTCTTTTTTGAGTTTTGTACAGTTCATTGACTGGCTCTTTGTTCAGTTTTGTACAGTTTATTGACTGGTTCTTTGTTCAGTTTTGTACAGTTTATTGACTGGTTCTTTATTGAGTTTTGTACAGTTTATTGACTGGTCCTTTATTGAGTTTTGTATAGTTTATTGACTTGTTCTTTATTGAGTTTTTGTACAGTTTATTGACTGTTTCTTTTGTTAGTTTTGTACAGGTAATTGACTGTTTCTTTATTGAGTTTTGTACAGTTTATTGACTGTTTCTTTATTTAGTTTTGTTTTGTACAGTTTATTGACTGTTTCTTTATTTAGTTTTGTACAGTTTATTGACTGTTTCTTTATTTAGTTTTGTACAGTTTATTGACTGTTTCTTTATTTAGTTTTGTACAGTTTATTAACTGTTTCTTTATTTAGTTTTGTTTTGTACAGTTTATTGGCTGGTTCTTTATTGAGTTTTGTACAGTTTATTGACTGTTTCTTTATTTAATTTTGTACAGTTCATTGACTGTTTCTTAATTTATTTTTGTACTGTTTATTGACTGTTTCTTTATTTAGTTTGCGTACAATTTATTGACTGGTTCTTTATTGAGTTTTGTACAGTCTATTGACTGGTTCTTTATTGAGTTTTGTACAGTTTATTGACTGGTTCTTTATTCAGTTTTGTACAGTTTATTGAATGTCTTTATTGAGTTTTGTACAGTTTATTGACTGGTTCTTTGTTCAGTTTTGTACAGTTTATTGACTGGTTTTTTATTGAGTTTTGTACAGTTAATTGACTGGTTCTTTATTGAGTTTTGTACAGTTTATTAACTGTTTCTTTATTTAGTTTTGTACAGTGTATTAACTGTTCATTGATTGAGTTTTGTTCAGTTTATTGACTGGTTCTTTATTGAGTTTTGAACAGTTTATTGACTGGTTCTATATTGAGTTTGTGTACAATTTATTGACTGTTTCTTTATTGAGTTTTGTACAGTTTATTGACTGGTTCTTTATTGAGTTTTGTACAGTTTATTGATTGGTTCTTTGTTCAGTTTTGTACAGTTTATTGCCTGGTTCTTTGTTCAGTTTATTGACTGTTTATTTATTTAGTCTTTGTACAATTTATTGAATGGGTCTTTATTGAGTTTTGTACAGTTTATTGACTGTTTCTTTGTTCAGTTTTGAACAGTTTATTGACTGGTTTCTCATTGAATTTTGTACAGTTAATTGACTGGTTCTTTAGTGAGTTTTGTACAGTTTATTGACTGGTTCTTTGTTCAGTTTTGAACAGTTTATTGACTGGTTTCTTATTGAGTTTTGTACAGTTAATTGACTGGTTCTTTAGTGAGTTTCGTACAGTTTATTGACTGTTTCTTTATTTAGTTTCGTACAGTTTATTAACTGTTTCTTTATTGAGTTTTGTACAGTTTATTGACTGTTTCTTTATTCAGTTTTGTACAGTTTATTGACTGGTTCTATAATGAGTTTGTGTACAATTTATTGACTGTTTCTTTATTGAGTTTTGTACAGTGTATTGACTGGTTCTTTATTGAGTTTTGTACAGTTCATTGACTGGTTCTTTGTTCAGTTTTGTACAGTTTATTGACTGGTTCTTTGTTCAGTTTTGTACAGTTTATTGACTGTTTCTTTATTTAGTTTTGTACAGTTTATTGACTGTTTCTTTATTTAGTTTTGTACAGTTTATTGACTGTTTCTTTATTTAGTTTGTGTACAATTTATTGACTGGGTCTTTATTGAGTTTTGTACAGTTTATTGACTGGTTCTTTATTGAGTTTTGTACAGTTTATTGACTGGTTATTTATTTAGTATTTGTACAATTTATTGACTGGGTCTTTATTGAGTTTTGTACAGTTTATTGACTGTTTCTTTGTTCAGTTTTGAACAGGTTATTGACTGGTTTCTTATTGAATTTTGTACAGTTAATTGACTGGTTCTTTAGTGAGTTTTGTACAGTTTATTGACTGGTTCTTTGTTCAGTTTTGAACAGTTTATTGACTGGTTTCTTATTGAGTTTTGTACAGTTAATTGACTGGTTCTTTAGTGAGTTTCGTACAGTTTATTGACTGTTTCTTTATTTAGTTTCGTACAGTTTATTAACTGTTTCTTTATTGAGTTTTGTACAGTTTATTGACTGTTTCTTTATTCAGTTTTGTACAGTTTATTGACTGGTTCTATAATGAGTTTGTGTACAATTTATTGACTGTTTCTTTATTGAGTTTTGTACAGTTTATTGACTGGTTCTTTATTGAGTTTTGTACAGTTCATTGACTGGTTCTTTGTTCAGTTTTGTACAGTTTATTGACTGGTTCTTTGTTCAGTTTTGTACAGTTTATTGACTGTTTCTTTATTTAGTTTTGTACAGTTTATTGACTGTTTCTTTATTTAGTTTTGTACAGTTTATTGACTGTTTCTTTATTTAGTTTGTATTCAATTTATTGACTGGGTCTTTATTGAGTTTTGTACATTTTATTGACTGGTTGTTTTTTGAGTTTTGTACAGTTTATTGACTGGTTATTTATTTAGTATTTGTACAATTTATTGACTGGGTCTTTATTGAGTTTTGTACAGTTTATTGACTGTTTCTTTGTTCAGTTTTGAACAGGTTATTGACTGGTTTCTTATTGAATTTTGTACAGTTAATTGACTGGTTCTTTAGTGAGTTTTGTACAGTTTATTGACTGGTTCTTTGTTCAGTTTTGAACAGTTTATTGACTTGTTTCTTATTGAGTTTTGTACAGTTAATTGACTGGTTCTTTAGTGAGTTTTGTGCAGTTTATTGACTGTTTCATTATTTAGTTTTGTACAGTTTATTAACTGTTTCTTTATTGAGTTTTGTACAGTTTATTGACTGGTTCTTTATTCAGTTTTGTACAGTTTATTGACAGGTTCTATAATGAGTTTGTGTACAATTTATTGACTGTTTCTTTATTGAGTTTTGTACAGTGTATTGACTGGTTCTTTATTGAGTATTGTACAGTTCATTGACTGGTTCTTTGTTCAGTTTTGTACAGTTTATTGACTGGTTCTTTGTTCAGTTTTGTACAGTTTATTGACAGGTTCTTTATTGAGTTTTGTACAGTTTATTGACTGTTTATTTATTTAGTTTTGTACAGTTTATTGACTGGTTCTTTATTGAGTTTTGTACAGTTTATTGACTGGTCCTTTATTGAGTTTTGTATAGTTTATTGACTTGTTCTTTATTGAGTTTTGTACAGTTTATTGACTGTTTCTTTAGTTAGTTTTGTACAGGTAATTGACTGTTTCTTTATTGAGTTTTGTACAGTTTATTGACTGTTTCTTTATTTAGTTTTGTTTTGTACAGTTTATTGACTGTTTGTTTATTTAGGTTTGTAAAGTATATTGACTGTTTCTTTATTTAGTTTTGTACAGTTTATTGACTGTTTCTTTATTTAGTTTTGTTTTGTACAGTTTATTGACTGGTTCTTAATTGAGTTTTGTACAGTTTATTGACTGTTTCTTTATTTAGTTTTGTACAGTTCATTGACTGTTTCTTTATTTAGTTTTGTACAGTTTATTGACTGTTTCTTTATTTAGTTTGTGTACAATTTATTGACAGGTTCTTTATTGAGTTTTGTACAGTTTATTGACTGGTTCTTTATTGAGTTTTGTACAGTTTATTGACTGGTTCTTTATTCAGTTTTGTACAGTTTATTGAATGTCTTTATTGAGTTTTGTACAGTTTATTGACTGTTTCTTTATTTAGTTTTGTACAGTTTATTGACTGTTTTTTTATTTAGTTTTGTACAGTTTATTAACTGTTTCTTTATTTAGTTTTGTTTTGTACAGTTTATTGACTGGTTCTTTATTGAGTTTTGTGCAGTTTATTGACTGTTTCTTTATTTAGTTTTGTACAGTTCATTGACTGTTTCTTTATTTAGTTTTGTACAGTTTATTGACTGTTTCTTTATTTAGTTTGTGTACAATTTATTGACTGGTTCTTTATTGAGTTTTGTACAGTTTATTGACTGGTTCTTTATTGAGTTTTGTACAGTTTATTGACTGGTTCTTTATTCAGTTTTGTACAGTTTATTGAATGTCTTTATTGAGTTTTGTACAGTTTATTGACAGGTTCTTTGTTCAGTTTTGTACAGTTTATTGACTGGTTTTTTATTGAGTTTTGTACAGTTAATTGACTGGTTCTTTATTGAGTTTTGTACAGTTTATTGACTGTTTCTTTATTTAGTTTTGTACAGTGTATTAACTGTTCATTGATTGAGTTTTGTTCAGTTTATTGACTGGTTCTTTATTGAGTTTTGAACAGTTTATTGACTGGTTCTATATTGAGTTTGTGTACAATTTATTGACTGTTTCTTTATTGAGTTTTGTACAGTTTATTGACTGGTTCTTTATTGAGTTTTGTACAGTTTATTGACTGGTTCTTTGTTCAGTTTTGTACAGTTTATTGACTGGTTCTTTGTTCAGTTTATTGACTGTTTCTTTATTTAGTTTTGTACAGTTTATTGACTGTTTATTTATTTAGTTTTTGCACAATTTATTGAATGGGTCTTTATTGAGTTTTGTACAGTTTATTGACTGTTTCTTTGTTCAGTTTTGAACAGTTTATTGACTGGTTTCTTATTGAATTTTGTACAGTTAATTGACTGGTTCTTTAGTGAGTTTTGTACAGTTTATTGACTGGTTCTTTGTTCAGTTTTGAGCAGTTTATTGACTGGTTTCTTATTGAGTTTTGTACAGTTAATTGACTGGTTCTTAAGTGAGTTCTGTACAGTTTATTGACTGTTTCATTATTTAGTTTTGTACAGTTTATTAACTGTTTCTTTATTGAGTTTTGTACAGTTTATTGACTGGTTCTTTATTCAGTTTTGTACAGTTTATTGACAGGTTCTATAATGAGTTTGTGTACAATTTATTGACCGTTTCTTTATTGAGTTTTGTACAGTGTATTGACTGGTTCTTTATTGAGTTTTGTACAGTTCATTGACTGGTTCTTTGTTCAGTTTTGTACAGTTTATTGACTGGTTCTTTGTTCAGTTTTGTACAGTTGATTGACTGGTTCTTTATTGAGTTTTGTACAGTTTATTGACTGGTTCTTTAGTGAGTTTTGTACAGTTTATTGACTGGTTCTTTGTTCAGTTTTGAACAGTTTATTGACTTGTTTCTTATTGAGTTTTGTACAGTTAATTGACTGGTTCTTTAGTGAGTTTTGTGCAGTTTATTGACTGGTTCTTTATTCAGTTTTGTACAGTTTATTGACAGGTTCTATAATGAGTTTGTGTACAATTTATTGACTGTTTCTTTATTGAGTTTTGTACAGTGTATTGACTGGTTCTTTATTGAGTATTGTACAGTTCATTGACTGGTTCTTTGTTCAGTTTTGTACAGTTTATTGACTGGTTCTTTGTTCAGTTTTGTACAGTTTATTGACAGGTTCTTTATTGAGTTTTGTACAGTTTATTGACTGTTTATTTATTTAGTTTTGTACAGTTTATTTACTGGTTCTTTATTGAGTTTTGTACAGTTTATTGACTGGTCCTTTATTGAGTTTTGTATAGTTTATTGACTTGTTCTTTATTGAGTTTTGTACAGTTTATTGACTGTTTCTTTAGTTAGTTTTGTACAGGTAATTGACTGTTTCTTTATTGAGTTTTGTACAGTTTATTGACTGTTTCTTTATTTAGTTTTGTTTTGTACAGTTTATTGACTGTTTCTTTATTTAGGTTTGTAAAGTATATTGACTGTTTCTTTATTTAGTTTTGTACAGTTTATTGACTGTTTCTTTATTTAGTTTTGTTTTGTACAGTTTATTGACTGGTTCTTAATTGAGTTTTGTACAGTTTATTGACTGTTTCTTTATTTAGTTTTGTACAGTTCATTGACTGTTTCTTTATTTAGTTTTGTACAGTTTATTGACTGTTTCTTTATTTAGTTTGTGTACAATTTATTGACAGGTTCTTTATTGAGTTTTGTACAGTTTATTGACTGGTTCTTTATTGAGTTTTGTACAGTTTATTGACTGGTTCTTTATTCAGTTTTGTACAGTTTATTGAATGTCTTTATTGAGTTTTGTACAGTTTATTGACTGTTTCTTTATTTAGTTTTGTACAGTTTATTGACTGTTTTTTTATTTAGTTTTGTACAGTTTATTAACTGTTTCTTTATTTAGTTTTGTTTTGTACAGTTTATTGACTGGTTCTTTATTGAGTTTTGTGCAGTTTATTGACTGTTTCTTTATTTAGTTTTGTACAGTTCATTGACTGTTTCTTTATTTAGTTTTGTACAGTTTATTGACTGTTTCTTTATTTAGTTTGTGTACAATTTATTGACTGGTTCTTTATTGAGTTTTGTACAGTTTATTGACTGGTTCTTTATTGAGTTTTGTACAGTTTATTGACTGGTTCTTTATTGAGTTTTGTACAGTTTATTGAATGTCTTTATTGAGTTTTGTACAGTTTATTGACAGGTTCTTTGTTCAGTTTTGTACAGTTTATTGACTGGTTTTTTATTGAGTTTTGTACAGTTAATTGACTGGTTCTTTATTGAGTTTTGTACAGTTTATTGACTGTTTCTTTATTTAGTTTTGTACAGTGTATTAACTGTTCATTGATTGAGTTTTGTTCAGTTTATTGACTGGTTCTTTATTGAGTTTTGAACAGTTTATTGACTGGTTCTATATTGAGTTTGTGTACAATTTATTGACTGTTTCTTTATTGAGTTTTGTACAGTTTATTGACTGGTTCTTTATTGAGTTTTGTACAGTTTATTGACTGGTTCTTTGTTCAGTTTTGTACAGTTTATTGACTGGTTCTTTGTTCAGTTTATTGACTGTTTCTTTTTTTAGTTTTGTACAGTTTATTGACTGTTTATTTATTTAGTTTTTGCACAATTTATTGAATGGGTCTTTATTGAGTTTTGTACAGTTTATTGACTGTTTTTTTGTTCAGTTTTGAACAGTTTATTGACTGGTTTCTTATTGAATTTTGTACAGTTAATTGACTGGTTCTTTAGTGAATTTTGTACAGTTTATTGACTGGTTCTTTGTTCAGTTTTGAGCAGTTTATTGACTGGTTTCTTATTGAGTTTTGTACAGTTAATTGACTGGTTCTTAAGTGAGTTCTGTACAGTTTATTGACTGTTTCATTATTTAGTTTTGTACAGTTTATTAACTGTTTCTTTATTGAGTTTTGTACAGTTTATTGACTGGTTCTTTATTCAGTTTTGTACAGTTTATTGACAGGTTCTATAATGAGTTTGTGTACAATTTATCGACCGTTTCTTTATTGAGTTTTGTACAGTGCATTGACTGGTTCTTTATTGAGTTTTGTACAGTTCATTGACTGGTTCTTTGTTCAGTTTTGTACAGTTTATTGACTGGTTCTTTGTTCAGTTTTGTACAGTTGATTGACTGGTTCTTTATTGAGTTTTGTACAGTTTATTGACTGTTTATTTATTTAGTTTTGTACAGTTTATTGACTGGTTCTTTATTGAGTTTTGTACAGTTTATTGACTGGTCCTTTATTGAGTTTTGTATAGTTTATTGACTTGTTCTTTATTGAGTTTTGTACAGTTTATTGACTGTTTCTTTAGTTAGTTTTTTACAGGTAATTGACTGTTTCTTTATTGAGTTTTGTACAGTTTATTGACTGTTTCTTTATTTAGTTTTGTTTTGTACAGTTTATTGACTGTTTCTTTATTTAGTTTTGTTAAGTATATTGACTGTTTCTTCATTTAGTTTTGTACAGTTTATTGACTGTTTCTTTATTTAGTTTTGTTTTGTACTGTTTATTGACTGGTTCTTTATTGAGTTTTGTACAGTTTATTGACTGTTTCTTTATTTAGTTTTGTACAGTTCATTGACTGGTTCTTTATTGAGTTTTGTACAGTTTATTGAGTGGTTCTTTATTGAGTTTTGTACAGTTTATTGACTGGTTCTTGATTCAGTTTTGTACAGTTTATTGAACGTCTTTATTGAGTTTTGTACAGTTTATTG
This sequence comes from Limnoperna fortunei, assembly GCA_944474755.1. Taxonomy (NCBI): domain Eukaryota; kingdom Metazoa; phylum Mollusca; class Bivalvia; order Mytilida; family Modiolidae; genus Limnoperna; species Limnoperna fortunei. Next base: position 56,197,171 of record OX104113.1, read on the forward strand.
ACTGGTTCTTTGTTCAGTTTTGTACAGTTTATTGACTGGTTTTTTATTGACTTTTGTACAGTTGATTGACTGGTTCTTTATTGAGTTTTGTACAGTTTATTGACTGTTTCTTTATTTAGTTTTGTACAGTGTATTAAGTGTTCATTTATTGAGTTTTCTTCTGTTTATTGACTGGTTCTTTATTGAGTTTTGTATAGTTTATTGACTGGTTCTATATTGAGTTTGTGTACAATTTATTGACTGTTTCTTTATTGAGTTTTGTACAGTTTATTGACTTGTTCTTTATTGAGTTTTGTACAGTTTATTGACTGGTTATTTATTTAGTTTTTGTACAATTTATTGACTGGGTCTTTATTGAGTTTTATACAGTTTATTGACTGTTTCTTTGTTCAGTTTTGAACAGTTTATTGACTGATTTCTTATTGAATTTTGTACAGTTAATTGACTGGTTCTTTAGTGAGTTTTGTACAGTTTATTGACTGGTTCTTTATTGAGTTTTGCAGAGTTTATTGACTGGTTCTATAATGAGTTTGTGTACAATTTATTGACTGTTTCTTTATTGAGTTTTGTACAGTGTATTGACTGGTTCTTTATTGAGTTTTGTACAGTTCATTGACTGGTTCTTTGTTCAGTTTTGTACAGTTTATTGACTGGTTCTTTGTTCAGTTTTGTACAGTTTATTGACTGGTTCTTTATTGAGTTTTGTACAGTTTATTGACTGTTTATTTATTTAGTTTTGTACAGTTTATTGAATGGTTCTTTATTGAGTTTTGTACAGTTTATTGACTGGTCCTTTATTGAGTTTTGTATAGTTTATTGACTTGTTCTTTATTGAGTTTTGTACAGTTTATTGACTGTTCTTTATTTAGTTTTGTTTTGTACAGTTTATTGACTGTTTCTTTATTTAGTTTGGTACAGTTTATTGACTGTTTCTTTATTTAGTTTTGTTTTGTACAGTTAATTGACTGGTTCTTTATTGAGTTTTGTACAGTTTATTGACTGTTTCTTTATTAAGTTTTGTACAGTTTATTGACTGTTTCTTTATTTAGTTTTGTACAGTTTATTGACTGTTTCTTTATTTAGTTTGTGTACAATTTATTGACTGGTTCTTTATTGAGTTTTGTACAGTTTATTGACTGGTTTTTTATTGAGTTTTGTACAGTTTATTGACTGGTTATTTAATTAGTTTTTGTAAAATTTATTGACTGGGTCTTTATTGAGTTTTGTACAGTTTATTGACTGTTTCTTTGTTCAGTTTTGAACAGTTTATTGACTGGTTTCTTATTGAATTTTGTACAGTTAATTGACTGGTTCTTTAGTGAGTTTTGTACAGTTTATTGACTGGTTCTTTGTTCAGTTTTGAACAGTTTATTGACTGGTTTCTTATTGAGTTTTGTACAGTTAATTGACTGGTTCTTTAGTGAGTTTTGTACAGTTTATTGACTGTTTCATTATTTAGTTTTGTACAGTTTATTGACTGTTTCTTTATTGAGTTTTGTACAGTTTATTGACTGGTTCTTTATTCAGTTTTGTACAGTTTATTGACAGGTTCTATAATGAGTTTGTGTACAATTTATTGACTGTTTCTTTAATGAGTTTTGTACAGTGTATTGACTGGTTCTTTATTGAGTATTGTACAGTTCATTGACTGGTTCTTTGTTCAGTTTTGTACAGTTTATTGACTGGTTCTTTGTTCAGTTTTGTACAGTTGATTGACTGGTTCTTTATTGAGTTTTGTACAGTTTATTGACTGTTTATTTTTTTAGTTTTGTACAGTTTATTGACTGGTTCTTTATTGAGTTTTGTACAGTTTATTGACTGGTCCTTTATTGAGTTTTGTATAGTTTATTGACTTGTTCTTTATTGAGTTTTGTACAGTTTATTGACTGTTTCTTTAGTTAGTTTTGTACAGGTAATTGACTGTTTCTTTATTGAGTTTTGTACAGTTTATTGACTGTTTCTTTATTTAGTTTTGTTTTGTACAGTTTATTGACTGTTTCTTTATTTAGTTTTGTAAAGTATATTGACTGTTTCTTTATTTAGTTTTGTACAGTTTATTGACGGTTTCTTTATTTAGTTTTGTTTTGTACTGTTTATTAACTGGTTCTTTATTGAGTTTTGTACAGTTTATTGACTGTTTCTTTATTTAGTTTTGTACAGTTCATTGACTGGTTCTTTATTGAGTTTTGTGCAGTTTATTGACTGGTTCTTTATTGAGTTTTGTACAGTTTATTGACTGGTTCTTTATTCAGTTTTGTACAGTTTATTGAATGTCTTTATTGAGTTTTGTACAGTTTATTGACTGGTTCTTTGTTCAGTTTTGTACAGTTTATTGACTGGTTTTTTATTGACTTTTGTACAGTTAATTGACTGGTTCTTTATTGAGTTTTGTACAGTTTATTGACTGTTTCTTTATTTAGTTTTGTACAGTGTATTAAGTGTTCATTTATTGACTTTTGTTCTGTTTATTGACTGGTTCTTTATTGAGTTTTGTATAGTTTATTGACTGGTTCTATATTGAGTTTGTGTACAATTTATTGACTGTTTCTTTATTGAGTTTTGTACAGTTTATTGACTGGTTCTTTATTGAGTTTTGTACAGTTTATTGACTGGTTCTTTGTTCAGTTTTGTACAGTTTATTGACTGGTTCTTTGTTCAGTTTTGAACAGTTTATTGACTGTTTCTTTATTTAGTTTTGTACAGTTTATTGACTGTTTCTTTATTTAGTTTGTGTACAATTTATTGACTGGTTCTTTATTGAGTTTTGTACAGTTTATTGACTGGTTCTTTATTGAGTTTTGTACAGTTTATTGACTGGTTATTTATTTAGTTTTTGTACAATTTATTGACTGGGTCTTTATTGAGTTTTGTACAGTTTATTGACTGTTTCTTTGTTCAGTTTTGAACAGTTTATTGACTGATTTCTTATTGAATTTTGTACAGTTAATTGACTGGTTCTTTAGTGAGTTTTGTACAGTTTATTGACTGGTTCTTTATTGAGTTTTGTACAGTTTATTGACTGGTTCTTTATTGAGTTTTGTACAGTTTATTGACTGTTTCTTTATTTAGTTTTGTACAGTTTATTGACTGTTTCTTTATTTAGTTTGTGTACAATTTATTGACTGGTTCTTTATTGAGTTTTGTACAGTTAATTGACTGGTTCTTTATTGAGTTTTGTACAGTTTATTGACTGGTTATTTATTTAGTTTTTGTACAATTTATTGACTGGGTCTTTATTGAGTTTTGTACAGTTTATTGACTGTTTCTTTGTTCAGTTTTGAACAGTTTATTGACTGGTTTCTTATTGAATTTTGAACAGTTAATTGACTGATTCTTTAGTGAGTTTTGTACAGTTTATTGACTGGTTCTTTGTTCAGTTTTGAACAGTTTATTGACAGGTTTCTTATTGAGTTTTGTACAGTTTATTGACTGGTTCTTTATTCAGTTTTGTACAGTTTATTGAATGTCTTTATTGAGTTTTGTACAGTTTATTGACTGGTTCTTTGTTCAGTTTTGTACAGTTTATTGACTGGTTTTTTATTGACTTTTGTACAGTTAATTGACTGGTTCTTTATTGAGTTTTGTACAGTTTATTGACTGTTTCTTTATTTAGTTTTGTACAGTGTATTAAGTGTTCATTTATTGAGTTTTGTTCCGTTTATTGACTGGTTCTTGATTGAGTTTTGTATAGTTTATTGACTGGTTCTATATTGAGTTTGTGTACAATTTATTGACTGTTTCTTTATTGAGTTTTGTACAGTTTATTGACTGGTTCTTTATTGAGTTTTGTACAGTTTATTGACTGGTTCTTTGTTCAGTTTTGTACAGTTTATTGACTGGTTCTTTGTTCAGTTTTGTACAGTTGATTGACTGGTTCTTTATTGAGTTTTGTACAGTTTATTGACTGTTTATTTATTTAGTTTTGACAGTTTATTGACTGGTTCTTTATTGAGTTTTGTACAGTTTATTGACTGGTTCATTATTTAGTTTTGTACAGTTTATTGACTGTTTCTTTATTGAGTTTTGTACAGTTTATTGACTGGTTCTTTATTCAGTTTTGTACAGTTTATTGACAGGTTCTATAATGAGTTTGTGTACAATTTATTGACTGTTTCTTTAATGAGTTTTTTACAGTGTATTGACTGGTTCTTTATTGAGTATTGTACAGTTCATTGACTGGTTCTTTGTTCAGTTTTGTACAGTTTATTGACTGGTTCTTTGTTCAGTTTTGTACAGTTGATTGACTGGTTCTTTATTGAGTTTTGTACAGTTTATTGACTGTTTATTTATTTAGTTTTGTACAGTTTATTGACTGGTTCTTTATTGAGTTTTGTACAGTTTATTGACTGGTCCTTTATTGAGTTTTGTATAGTTTATTGACTTGTTCTTTATTGAGTTTTGTACAGTTTATTGACTGTTTCTTTAGTTAGTTTTGTACAGGTAATTGACTGTTTCTTTATTGAGTTTTGTACAGTTTATTGACTGTTTCTTTATTTAGTTTTGTTTTGTACAGTTTATTGACTGTTTCTTTATTTAGTTTTGTAAAGTATATTGACTGTTTCTTTATTTAGTTTTGTACAGTTTATTGACTGTTTCTTTATTTAGTTTTGTTTTGTACTGTTTATTGACTGGTTCTTTATTGAGTTTTGTACAGTTTATTGACTGTTTCTTTATTTAGTTTTGTACAGTTCATTGACTGGTTCTTTATTGAGTTTTGTGCAGTTTATTGACTGGTTCTTTATTGAGTTTTGTACAGTTTATTGACTGGTTCTTTATTCAGTTTTGTACAGTTTATTGAATGTCTTTACTGAGTTTTGTACAGTTTATTGACTGGTTCTTTGTTCAGTTTTGTACAGTTTATTGACTGGTTTTTTATTGACTTTTGTACAGTTAATTGACTGGTTCTTTATTGAGTTTTGTACAGTTTATTGACTGTTTCTTTATTTAGTTTTGTAGAGTGTATTAAGTGTTCATTTATTGACTTTTGTTCTGTTTATTGACTGGTTCTTTATTGAGTTTTGTATAGTTTATTGACTGGATCTATATTGAGTTTGTGTACAATTTATTGACTGTTTCTTTATTTAGTTTTGTACAGTTTATTGACTGGTTCTTTATTGAGTTTTGTACAGTTTATTGACTGGTTCTTTGTTCAGTTTTGTACAGTTTATTGACTGGTTCTTTGTTCAGTTTTGAACAGTTTATTGACTGTTTCTTTATTTAGTTTTGTACAGTTTATTGACTGTTTCTTTATTTAGTTTGTGTACAATTTATTGACTGGTTCTTTATTGAGTTTTGTACAGTTTATTGACTGGTTCTTTATTGAGTTTTGTACAGTTTATTGACTGGTTATTTATTTAGTTTTTGTACAATTTATTGACTGGGTCTTTATTGAGTTTTGTACAGTTTATTGACTGGTTCTTTATTGAGTTTTGTACAGTTTATTGACTGGTTATTTATTTAGTTTTTGTACAATTTATTGACTGGGTCTTTATTGAGTTTTGTACAGTTTATTGACTGTTTCTTTGTTCAGTTTTGAACAGTTTATTGACCGATTTCTTATTGAATTTTGTACAGTTAATTGACTGGTTCTTTAGTGAGTTTTGTACAGTTTATTGACTGGTTCTTTATTGAGTTTTGTACAGTTTATTGACTGGTTCTTTATTGAGTTTTGTACAGTTTATTGACTGTTTCTTTATTTAGTTTTGTACAGTTTATTGACTGTTTCTTTATTTAGTTTGTGTACAATTTATTGACTGGTTCTTTATTGAGTTTTGTACAGTTAATTGACTGGTTCTTTATTGAGTTTTGTACAGTTTATTGACTGGTTATTTATTTAGTTTTTGTACAATTTATTGACTGGGTCTTTATTGAGTTTTGTACAGTTTATTGACTGTTTCTTTGTTCAGTTTTGAACAGTTTATTGACTGGTTTCTTATTGAATTTTGAACAGTTAATTGACTGATTCTTTAGTGAGTTTTGTACAGTTTATTGACTGGTTCTTTGTTCAGTTTTGAACAGTTTATTGACAGGTTTCTTATTGAGTTTTGTACAGTTTATTGACTGGTTCTTTATTCAGTTTTGTACAGTTTATTGAATGTCTTTATTGAGTTTTGTACAGTTTATTGACTGGTTCTTTGTTCAGTTTTGTACAGTTTATTGACTGGTTTTTTATTGACTTTTGTACAGTTAATTGACTGGTTCTTTATTGAGTTTTGTACAGTTTATTGACTGTTTCTTTATTTAGTTTTGTACAGTGTATTAAGTGTTCATTTATTGAGTTTTGTTCCGTTTATTGACTGGTTCTTGATTGAGTTTTGTATAGTTTATTGACTGGTTCTATATTGAGTTTGTGTACAATTTATTGACTGTTTCTTTATTGAGTTTTGTACAGTTTATTGACTGGTTCTTTATTGAGTTTTGTACAGTTTATTGACTGGTTCTTTGTTCAGTTTTGTACAGTTTATTGACTGGTTCTTTGTTCAGTTTTGTACAGTTGATTGACTGGTTCTTTATTGAGTTTTGTACAGTTTATTGACTGTTTATTTATTTAGTTTTGACAGTTTATTGACTGGTTCTTTATTGAGTTTTGTACAGTTTATTGACTGGTTCATTATTTAGTTTTGTACAGTTTATTGACTGGTTCTTTATTCAGTTTTGTACAGTTTATTGACAGGTTCTATAATGAGTTTGTGTACAATTTATTGACTGTTTCTTTAATGAGTTTTTTACAGTGTATTGACTGGTTCTTTATTGAGTATTGTACAGTTCATTGACTGGTTCTTTGTTCAGTTTTGTACAGTTTATTGACTGGTTCTTTGTTCAGTTTTGTACAGTTGATTGACTGGTTCTTTATTGAGTTTTGTACAGTTTATTGACTGTTTATTTATTTAGTTTTGTACAGTTTATTGACTGGTTCTTTATTGAGTTTTGTACAGTTTATTGACTGGTCCTTTATTGAGTTTTGTATAGTTTATTGACTTGTTCTTTATTGAGTTTTGTACAGTTTATTGACTGTTTCTTTAGTTAGTTTTGTACAGGTAATTGACTGTTTCTTTATTGAGTTTTGTACAGTTTATTGACTGTTTCTTTATTTAGTTTTGTTTTGTACAGTTTATTGACTGTTTCTTTATTTAGTTTTGTAAAGTATATTGACTGTTTCTTTATTTAGTTTTGTACAGTTTATTGACTGTTTCTTTATTTAGTTTTGTTTTGTACTGTTTATTGACTGGTTCTTTATTGAGTTTTGTACAGTTTATTGACTGTTTCTTTATTTAGTTTTGTACAGTTCATTGACTGGTTCTTTATTGAGTTTTGTGCAGTTTATTGACTGGTTCTTTATTGAGTTTTGTACAGTTTATTGACTGGTTCTTTATTCAGTTTTGTACAGTTTATTGAATGTCTTTACTGAGTTTTGTACAGTTTATTGACTGGTTCTTTGTTCAGTTTTGTACAGTTTATTGACTGGTTTTTTATTGACTTTTGTACAGTTAATTGACTGGTTCTTTATTGAGTTTTGTACAGTTTATTGACTGTTTCTTTATTTAGTTTTGTACAGTGTATTAAGTGTTCATTTATTGACTTTTGTTCTGTTTATTGACTGGTTCTTTATTGAGTTTTGTATAGTTTATTGACTGGTTCTATATTGAGTTTGTGTACAATTTATTGACTGTTTCTTTATTTAGTTTTGTACAGTTTATTGACTGGTTCTTTATTGAGTTTTGTACAGTTTATTGACTGGTTCTTTGTTCAGTTTTGTACAGTTTATTGACTGGTTCTTTGTTCAGTTTTGAACAGTTTATTGACTGTTTCTTTATTTAGTTTTGTACAGTTTATTGACTGTTTCTTTATTTAGTTTGTGTACAATTTATTGACTGGTTCTTTATTGAGTTTTGTACAGTTTATTGACTGGTTCTTTATTGAGTTTTGTACAGTTTATTGACTGGTTATTTATTTAGTTTTTGTACAATTTATTGACTGGGTCTTTATTGAGTTTTGTACAGTTTATTGACTGTTTCTTTGTTCAGTTTTGAACAGTTTATTGACTGATGTCTTATTGAATTTTGTACAGTTAATTGACTGGTTCTTTAGTGAGTTTTGTACAGTTTATTGACTGGTTCTTTATTGAGTTTTGTACAGTTTATTGACTGGTTCTTTATTGAGTTTTGTACAGTTTATTGACTGTTTCTTTATTTAGTTTTGTACAGTTTATTGACTGTTTCTTTATTTAGTTTGTGTACAATTTATTGACTGGTTCTTTATTGACTTTTGTACAGTTAATTGACTGGTTCTTTATTGAGTTTTGTACAGTTTATTGACTGGTTATTTATTTAGTTTTTGTACAATTTATTGACTGGGTCTTTATTGAGTTTTGTACAGTTTATTGACTGTTTCTTTGTTCAGTTTTGAACAGTTTATTGACTGGTTTCTTATTGAATTTTGAACAGTTAATTGACTGATTCTTTAGTGAGTTTTGTACAGTTTATTGACTGGTTCTTTGTTCAGTTTTGTACAGTTTATTGACAGGTTTCTTATTGAGTTTTGTACAGTTTATTGACTGGTTCTTTATTCAGTTTTGTACAGTTTATTGAATGTCTTTATTGAGTTTTGTACAGTTTATTGACTGGTTCTTTGTTCAGTTTTGTACAGTTTATTGACTGGTTTTTTATTGACTTTTGTACAGTTAATTGACTGGTTCTTTATTGAGTTTTGTACAGTTTATTGACTGTTTCTTTATTTAGTTTTGTACAGTGTATTAAGTGTTCATTTATTGAGTTTTGTTCCGTTTATTGACTGGTTCTTGATTGAGTTTTGTATAGTTTATTGACTGGTTCTATATTGAGTTTGTGTACAATTTATTGACTGTTTCTTTATTGAGTTTTGTAAAGTATATTGACTGTTTCTTTATTTAGTTTTGTACAGTTTATTGACTGTTTCTTTATTTAGTTTTGTTTTGTACTGTTTATTGACTGGTTCTTTATTGAGTTTCGTACAGTTTATTGACTGTTTCTTTATTTAGTTTTGTACAGTTCATTGACTGGTTCTTTATTGAGTTTTGTACAGTTTATTGACTGGTTCTTTATTGAGTTTTGTACAGTTTATTGACTGGTTCTTTATTCAGTTTTGTACAGTTTATTGAATGTCTTTATTGAGTTTTGTACAGTTTATTGACTGGTTCTTTGTTCAGTTTTGTACAGTTTATTGACTGGTTTTTTATTGACTTTTGTACAGTTAATTGACTGGTTCTTTATTGAGTTTTGTACAGTTTATTGACTGTTTCTTTATTTAATTTTTGTACAATTTATTGACTGGGTCTTTATTGAGTTTTGTACAGTTTTTTGACTGTTTCTTTGTTCAGTTTTGAACAGTTTATTGACTGGTTTCTTATTGAATTTTGAACAGTTAATTGACTGATTCTTTAGTGAGTTTTGTACAGTTTATTGACTGGTTCTTTGTTCAGTTTTGAACAGTTTATTGACAGGTTTCTTATTGAGTTTTGTACAGTTTATTGACTGGTTCTTTATTCAGTTTTGTACAGTTTATTGAATGTCTTTATTGAGTTTTGTACAGTTTATTGACTGGTTCTTTGTTCAGTTTTGTACAGTTTATTGACTGGTTTTTTATTGACTTTTGTACAGTTAATTGACTGGTTCTTTATTGAGTTTTGTACAGTTTATTGACTGTTTCTTTATTTAGTTTTGTACAGTGTATTAAGTGTTCATTTATTGAGTTTTGTTCCGTTTATTGACTGGTTCTTGATTGAGTTTTGTATAGTTTATTGACTGGTTCTATATTGAGTTTGTGTACAATTTATTGACTGTTTCTTTATTGAGTTTTGTACAGTTTATTGACTGGTTCTTTATTGAGTTTTGTACAGTTTATTGACTGGTTCTTTGTTCAGTTTTGTACAGTTTATTGACTGGTTCTTTGTTCAGTTTTGTACAGTTGATTGACTGGTTCTTTATTGAGTTTTGTACAGTTTATTGACTGTTTATTTATTTAGTTTTGACAGTTTATTGACTGGTTCTTTACTGAGTTTTGTACAGTTTATTGACTGGTCCTTTATTGAGTTTTGTATATTTTATTGACTTGTTCTTTATTGAGTTTTGTACAGTTTATTGACTGTTTCTTTAGTTAGTTTTGTACAGGTAATTGACTGTTTCTTTATTGAGTTTTGTACAGTTTATTGACTGTTTCTTTATTTAGTTTTGTTTTGTACAGTTTATTGACTGTTTCTTTATTTAGTTTTGTAAAGTATATTGACTGTTTCTTTATTTAGTTTTGTACAGTTTATTGACTGTTTCTTTATTTAGTTTTGTTTTGTACTGTTTATTGACTGGTTCTTTATTGAGTTTCGTACAGTTTATTGACTGTTTCTTTATTTAGTTTTGTACAGTTCATTGACTGGTTCTTTATTGAGTTTTGTACAGTTTATTGACTGGTTCTTTATTGAGTTTTGTACAGTTTATTGACTGGTTCTTTATTCAGTTTTGTACAGTTTATTGAATGTCTTTATTGAGTTTTGTACAGTTTATTGACTGGTTCTTTGTTCAGTTTTGTACAGTTTATTGACTGGTTTTTTATTGACTTTTGTACAGTTAATTGACTGGTTCTTTATTGAGTTTTGTACAGTTTATTGACTGTTTCTTTATTTAGTTTTGTACAGTGTATTAAGTGTTCATTTATTGAGTTTTGTTCTGTTTATTGACTGGTTCTTTATTGAGTTTTGTATAGTTTATTGACTGGTTCTATATTGAGTTTGTGTACAATTTATTGACTGTTTCTTTATTGAGTTTTGTACAGTTTATTGACTGGTTCTTTATTGAGTTTTGTACTGTTTATTGACTGGTTCTTTGTTCAGTTTTGTACAGTTTATTGACTGGTTCTTTGTTCAGTTTTGAACAGTTTATTGACTGTTTCTTTATTTAGTTTTGTACAGTTCATTGACTGCTTCTTTATTTAGTTTTGTACAGTTTGTTGACTGTTTCTTTATTTAGTTTGTGTACAATTTATTGACTGGCTCTTTATTGAGTTTTGTACAGTTTATTGACTGGTTCTTTATTGAGATTTGTACAGTTTATTGACTGGTTATTTATTTAGTTTTTGTACAATTTATTGACTGGGTCTTTATTGAGTTTTGTACAGTTTATTGACTGTTTCTTTGTTCAGTTTTGAACAGTTTATTGACTGATTTCTTATTGAATTTTGTACAGTTAATTGACTGGTTCTTTAGTGAGTTTTGTACAGTTTATTAACTGGTTCTTTATTGAGTTTTGTAGTGTTTATTGACTGGTTCTATAATGAGTTTGTGTACAATTTATTGACTGTTTCTTTATTGAGTTTTGTACAGTGTATTGACTGGTTCTTTATTGAGTTTTGTACAGTTCATTGACTGGTTCTTTGTTCAGTTTTGTACAGTTTATTAACTGGTTCTTTGTTCAGTTTTGTACAGTTTATTGACTGGTTCTTTATTGAGTTTTGTACAGTTTATTGACTGTTTATTTATTTAGTTTTGTACAGTTTATTGAATGGTTCTTTATTGAGTTTTGTACAGTTTATTGACTGGTCCTTTATTGAGTTTTGTATAGTTTATTGACTTGTTCTTTATTGAGTTTTGTACAGTTTATTGACTGTTTCTTTAGTTAGTTTTGTACAGGTAATTGACTGTTTCTTTATTCAGTTTTGTACAGTTTATTGACTGTTCTTTATTTAGTTTTGTTTTGTACAGTTTATTGACTGTTTCTTTATTTAGTTTTGTACAGTTTATTGACTGGTTCTTTATTCAGTTTTGTACAGTTTATTGACAGGTTCTATAATGAGTTTGTGTACAATTTATTGACTGTTTCTTTATTGAGTTTTGTACAGTGTATTGACTGGTTCTTTATTGAGTTTTGTACAGTTTATTGACTGTTTCTTTATTGAGTTTTGTACAGTGTATTGACTGGTTCTTTATTGAGTTTTGTACAGTTTATTGACTGGTCCTTTATTGAGTTTTGTATAGTTTATTGACTTGTTCTTTATTGAGTTTTGTACAGTTTATTGACTGTTTATTTATTTAGTTTTGTATAGTTTATTGACTGGTTCTTTATTGAGTTTTGTACAGTTTATTGACTAGTCCTTTATTGAGTTTTGTATAGTTTATTGACTTGTTCTTTATTGAGTTTTGTACAGTTTATTGACTGTTTCTTTAGTGAGTTTTGTACAGGTAATTGACTGTTTCTTTATTGAGTTTTGTACAGTTTATTGACTGTTTCTTTATTTAGTTTTGTTTTGTACAGTTTATTGACTGTTTCTTTATTTAGTTTTGTAAAGTATATTGACTGTTTCTTTATTTAGTTTTGTTCAGTTTATTGACTGTTTCTTTATTTAGTTTTGTTTTGTACTGTTTATTGACTGGTTCTTTATTGAGTTTTGTACAGTTTATTGACTGGTTCTTTATTGAGTTTTGTACAGTTTATTGACTGGTTCTTTATTGAGTTTTGTACAGTTTATTGACTGGTTCTTTATTCAGTTTTGTACAGTTTATTGAATGTCTTTATTGAGTTTTGTACAGTTTATTGACTGGTTCTTTGTTCAGTTTTGTAATGTTTATTGACTGGTTTTTTATTGACTTTTGTACAGTTAATTGACTGGTTCTTTATTGAGTTTTGTACAGTTTATTGACTGTTTCTTTATTTAGTTTTGTACAGTGTATTAAGTGTTCATTTATTGAGTTTTGTTCTGTTTATTGACTGGTTCTTTATTGAGTTTTGTATAGTTTATTGACTGGTTCTATATTGAGTTTGTGTACAATTTATTGACTGTTTCTTTATTGAGTTTTCTACAGTTTATTGACTGGTTCTTTATTGAGTTTTGTACAGTTTATTGACTGGTTCTTTGTTCAGTTTTGTACAGTTTATTGACTAGTTCTTTGTTCAGTTTTGAACAGTTTATTGACTGTTTCTTTATTTAGTTTTGTACAGTTCATTGACTGCTTCTTTATTTAGTTTTGTACAGTTTATTGACTGTTTCTTTATTTAGTTTGTGTACAATTTATTGACTGGTTCTATATTGAGTTTTGTACAGTTTATTGACTGGTTCTTTATTGAGTTTTGTACAGTTTATTGACTGGTTATTTATTTAGTTTTTGTACAATTTATTGACTGGGTCTTTATTGAGTTTTGTACAGTTTATTGACTATTTCTTTGTTCAGTTTTGAACAGTTTATTGACTGATTTCTTATTGAATTTTGTACAGTTAATTGACTGGTTCTTTAGTGAGTTTTGTACAGTTTATTGACTGGTTCTTTATTGAGTTTTGTACAGTTTATTGACTGGTTCTTTATTGAGTTTTGCACAGTTTATTGACTGTTTCTTTATTTAGTTTTGTACAGTTTATTGACTGTCTCTTTATTTAGTTTGTGTACAATTTATTGACTGGTTCTTTATTGAGTTTTGTACAGTTTATTGACTGGTTCTTTATTGAGTTTTGTACAGTTTATTGACTGGTTATTTATTTAGTTTTTGTACAATTTATTGACTGGGTCTTTATTGAGTTTTGTACAGTTTATTGACTGTTTCTTTGTTCAGTTTTGAACAGTTTATTGACTGGTTTCTTATTGAATTTTGAACAGTTAATTGACTGATTCTTTAGTGAGTTTTGTACAGTTTATTGACTGGTTCTTTGTTCAGTTTTGAACAGTTTATTGACTGGTTTCTTATTGAGTTTTGTACAGTTAATTGACTGGTTCTTTAGTGAGTTTTGTACAGTTTATTGACTGTTTCATTATTTAGTTTTGTACAGTTTATTAACTGTTTCTTTATTGAGTTTTGTACAGTTTATTGACTGGTTCTCTATTCAGTTTTGTACAGTTTATTGACAGGTTCTATAATGAGTTTGTGTACAATTTATTGACTGTTTCTTTATTGAGTTTTGTACAGTGTATTGACTGGTTCTTTATTGAGTATTGTACAGTTCATTGACTGGTTCTTTGTTCAGTTTTGTACAGTTTATTGACTGGTTCTTTGTTCAGTTTTGAACAGTTTATTGACTGGGTCTTTATTGAGTTTTGTACAGTTTATTGACTGGTCCTTTATTGAGTTTTGTATAGTTTATTGACTTGTTCTTTATTGAGTTTTGTACAGTTTATTGACTGTTTCTTTAGTTAGTTTTGTACAGGTAATTGACTGTTTCTTTATTCAGTTTTGTACAGTTTATTGACTGTTCTTTATTTAGTTTTGTTTTGTACAGTTTATTGACTGTTTCTTTATTTAGTTTGGTACATTTTATTGACTGTTTCTTTATTTAGTTTTGTTTTGTACAGTTTATTGACTTGTTCTTTATTGAGTTTTGTACAGTTTATTGACTGTTTCTTTAGTTAGTTTTGTACAGGTAATTGACTGTTTCTTTATTTAGTTTGGTACAGTTTATTGACTGTTTCTTTATTTAGTTTTGTTTTGTACAGTTTATTGACTGGTTCTATATTGAGTTTTGTACAGTCTATTGACTGTTTCTTTATTTAGTTTTGTACAGTTTATTGACTGTTTCTTTATTTAGTTTTGTACAGTTTATTGACTGTTTCTTTATTTAGTTTGTGTACAATTTATTGACTGGTTCTTTATTGAGTTTTGTACAGTTAATTGACTGGTTCTTTATTGAGTTTTGTACAGTTTATTGACTGTTTATTTATTTAGTTTTTGTACAATTTATTGACTGGGTCTTTATTGAGTTTTGTACAGTTTATTGACTGTTTCTTTGTTCAGTTTTGAACAGTTTATTGACTGGTTTCTTATTGAATTTTGTACAGTTAATTGACTGGTTCTTTAGTGAGTTTTGTACAGTTTATTGACTGGTTCTTTGTTCAGTTTTGAACAGTTTATTGACTGGTTTCTTATTGAGTTTTGTACAGTTAATTGACTGGTTCTTTAGTGAGTTTTGTACAGTTTATTGACTGTTTCATTATTAAGTTTTGTACAGTTTATTAACTGTTTCTTTATTGAGTTTTGTACAGTTTATTGACTGGTTCTTTATTCAATTTTGTACAGTTTATTGACAGGTTCTATAATGAGTTTGTGTACAATTTATTGACTGTTTCTTTATTGAGTTTTGTACAGTGTATTGACTGGTTCTTTATTGAGTATTGTACAGTTCATTGACTGGTTCTTTGTTCAGTTTTGTACAGTTTATTGACTTGTTCTTTGTTCAGTTTTGTACAGTTGATTGACTGGTTCTTTATTGAGTTTTGTACAGTTTATTGACTGTTTATTTATTTAGTTTTGTATAGTTTATAGACTGGTTCTTTATTGAGTTTTGTACAGTTTATTGAATGGTCCTTTATTGAGTTTTGTATAGTTTATTGACTTGTTCTTTATTGAGTTTTGTACAGTTTATTGACTGTTTCTTTAGTTAGTTTTGTACAGGTAATTGACTGTTTCTTTATTGAGTTTTGTACAGTTTATTGACTGTTTCTTTATTTAGTTTTGTTTTGTACAGTTTATTGACTGTTTCTTTATTTAGTTTTGTAAAGTATATTGACTGTTTCTTTATTTAGTTTTGTTCAGTTTATTGACTGTTTCTTTATTTAGTTTTGTTTTGTACTGTTTATTGACTGGTTCTTTATTGAGTTTTCTACAGTTTATTGACTGTTTCTTTATTTAGTTTTGTACAGTTCATTGACTGGTTCTTTATTGAGTTTTGTACAGTTTATTGACTGGTTCTTTATTGAGTTTTGTACAGTTTATTGACTGGTTCTTTATTCAGTTTTGTACAGTTTATTGAATGTCTTTATTGAGTTTTGTACAGTTTATTGACTGGTTCTTTGTTCAGTTTTGTACAGTTTATTGACTGGTTTTTTATTGACTTTTGTACAGTTAATTGACTGGTTCTTTATTGAGTTTTGTACAGTTTATTGACTGTTTCTTTATTTAGTTTTGTACAGAGTATTAAGTGTTCATTTATTGAGTTTTGTTCTGTTTATTGACTGGTTCTTTATTGAGTTTTGTATAGTTTATTGACTGGTTCTATATTGAGTTTGTGTACAATTTATTGACTGTTTCTTTATTGAGTTTTGTACAGTTTATTGACTGGTTCTTTATTCAGTTTTGTACAGTTTATTGACTGGTTCTTTGTTCAGTTTTGTACAGTTTATTGACTGGTTCTTTAGTTAGTTTTGTACAGGTAATTGACTGTTTCTTTATTCAGTTTTGTACAGTTTATTGACTGTTCTTTATTTAGTTTTGTTTTGTACAGTTTATTGACTGTTTCTTTATTTAGTTTGGTACATTTTATTGACTGTTTCTTTATTTAGTTTTGTTTTGTACAGTTTATTGACTGGTTCTTTATTGAGTTTTGCACAGTTTATAAACTGTTTCTTTAGTTAGTTTTGTACAGGTAATTGACTGTTTCTTTATTCAGTTTTGTACAGTTTATTGACTGTTCTTTATTTAGTTTTGTTTTGTACAGTTTATTGACTGTTTCTTTATTTAGTTTGGTACATTTTATTGACTGTTTCTTTATTTAGTTTTGTTTTGTACAGTTTATTGACTGGTTCTTTATTGAGTTTTGCACAGATTATTGACTGTTTCTTTATTTAGTTTTGTACAGTCTATTGACTGTTTCTTTATTTAGTTTTGTACAGATTATTGACTATTGCTTTATTTAGTTTGTGTACAATTTATTGACTGGTTCTTCATTGAGTTTTGTACAGTTTATTGACTGGTTCTTTATTGAGTTTTGTACAGTTTATTGACTGGTTATTTATTTAGTTTTTGTACAATTTATTGACTGGGTCTTTATTGAGTTTTGTACAGTTTATTGACTGTTTCTTTGTTCAGTTTTGAACAGTTTATTGACTGGTTTCTTATTGAATTTTGAACAGTTAATTGACTGATTCTTTAGTGAGTTTTGTACAGTTTATTGACTGGTTCTTTGTTCAGTTTTGAACAGTTTATTGACTGGTTTCTTATTGAGTTTTGTACAGTTAATTGACTGGTTCTTTAGTGAGTTTTGTACAGTTTTTTGACTGTTTCATTATTTAGTTTTGTACAGTTTATTAAATGTTTCTTTATTGAGTTTGGTACAGTTTATTGACTGGTTCTTTATTGAGTTTTGTAGAGTTTATTGACTGGTTCTATAATGAGTTTGTGTACAATTTATTGACTGTTTCTTTATTGAGTTTTGTACAGTGTATTGACTGGTTCTTTATTGAGTTTTGTACAGTTCATTGACTGGTTCTTTGTTCAGTTTTGTACAGTTTATTGACTGGTTCTTTGTTCAGTTTTGTACAGTTTATTGACTGGTTCTTTATTGAGTTTTGTACAGTTTATTGACTGTTTATTTATTTAGTTTTGTACAGTTTATTGAATGGTTCTTTATTGAGTTTTGTACAGTTTATTGACTGGTCCTTTATTGAGTTTTGTATAGTTTATTGACTTGTTCTTTATTGAGTTTTGTACAGTTTATTGACTGTTTCTTTAGTTAGTTTTGTACAGGTAATTGACTGTTTCTTTATTTAGTTTGGTACAGTTTATTGACTGTTTCTTTATTTAGTTTTGTTTTGTACAGTTTATTGACTGGTTCTATATTGAGTTTTGTACAGTCTATTGACTGTTTCTTTATTTAGTTTTGTACAGTTTATTGACTGTTTCTTTATTTAGTTTTGTACAGTTTATTGACTGTTTCTTTATTTAGTTTGTGTACAATTTATTGACTGGTTCTTTATTGAGTTTTGTACAGTTTATTGACTGGTTCTTTATTGAGTTTTGTACAGTTTATTGACTGGTTATTTATTTAGTTTTTGTACAATTTATTGACTGGGTCTTTATTGAGTTTTGTACAGTTTATTGACTGTTTCTTTGTTCAGTTTTGAACAGTTTATTGACTGGTTTCTTATTGACTTTTGTACAGTTAATTGACTGGTTCTTTAGTGAGTTTTGTACAGTTTATTGACTGGTTCTTTGTTCAGTTTTGAACAGTTTATTGACTGGTTTCTTATTGAGTTTTGTACAGTTAATTGACTGGTTCTTTAGTGAGTTTTGTACAGTTTATTGACTGTTTCATTATTAAGTTTTGTACAGTTTATTAACTGTTTCTTTATTGAGTTTTGTACAGTTTATTGACTGGTTCTTTATTCAATTTTGTACAGTTTATTGACAGGTTCTATAATGAGTTTGTGTACAATTTATTGACTGTTTCTTTATTGAGTTTTGTACAGTGTATTGACTGGTTCTTTATTGAGTATTGTACAGTTCATTGACTGGTTCTTTGTTCAGTTTTGTACAGTTTATTGACTTGTTCTTTGTTCAGTTTTGTACAGTTGATTGACTGGTTCTTTATTGAGTTTTGTACAGTTTATTGACTGTTTATTTATTTAGTTTTGTATAGTTTATTGACTGGTTCTTTATTGAGTTTTGTACAGTTTATTGACTGGTCCTTTATTGAGTTTTGTATAGTTTATTGACTTGTTCTTTATTGAGTTTTGTACAGTTTATTGACTGTTTCTTTGTTCAGTTTTGAACAGTTTATTGACTGGTTTCTTATTGAATTTTGAACAGTTAATTGACTGATTCTTTAGTGAGTTTTGTACAGTTTATTGACTGGTTCTTTGTTCAGTTTTGAACAGTTTATTGACTGGTTTCTTATTGAGTTTTGTACAGTTAATTGACTGGTTCTTTAGTGAGTTTTGTACAGTTTATTGACTGTTTCATTATTTAGTTTTGTACAGTTTATTAACTGTTTCTTTATTGAGTTTTGTACAGTTTATTGACTGGTTCTCTATTCAGTTTTGTACAGTTTATTGACAGGTTCTATAATGAGTTTGTGTACAATTTATTGACTGTTTCTTTATTGAGTTTTGTACAGTGTATTGACTGGTTCTTTATTGAGTATTGTACAGTTCATTGACTGGTTCTTTGTTCAGTTTTGTACAGTTTATTGACTGGTTCTTTGTTCAGTTTTGAACAGTTTATTGACTGGGTCTTTATTGAGTTTTGTACAGTTTATTGACTGGTCCTTTATTGAGTTTTGTATAGTTTATTGACTTGTTCTTTATTGAGTTTTGTACAGTTTATTGACTGTTTCTTTAGTTAGTTTTGTACAGGTAATTGACTGTTTCTTTATTCAGTTTTGTACAGTTTATTGACTGTTCTTTATTTAGTTTTGTTTTGTACAGTTTATTGACTGTTTCTTTATTTAGTTTGGTACATTTTATTGACTGTTTCTTTATTTAGTTTTGTTTTGTACAGTTTATTGACTTGTTCTTTATTGAGTTTTGTACAGTTTATTGACTGTTTCTTTAGTTAGTTTTGTACAGGTAATTGACTGTTTCTTTATTTAGTTTGGTACAGTTTATTGACTGTTTCTTTATTTAGTTTTGTTTTGTACAGTTTATTGACTGGTTCTATATTGAGTTTTGTACAGTCTATTGACTGTTTCTTTATTTAGTTTTGTACAGTTTATTGACTGTTTCTTTATTTAGTTTTGTACAGTTTATTGACTGTTTCTTTATTTAGTTTGTGTACAATTTATTGACTGGTTCTTTATTGAGTTTTGAACAGTTAATTGACTGGTTCTTTATTGAGTTTTGTACAGTTTATTGACTGGTTATTTATTTAGTTTTTGTACAATTTATTGACTGGGTCTTTATTGAGTTTTGTACAGTTTATTGACTGTTTCTTTGTTCAGTTTTGAACAGTTTATTGACTGGTTTCTTATTGAATTTTGTACAGTTAATTGACTGGTTCTTTAGTGAGTTTTGTACAGTTTATTGACTGGTTCTTTGTTCAGTTTTGAACAGTTTATTGACTGGTTTCTTATTGAGTTTTGTACAGTTAATTGACTGGTTCTTTAGTGAGTTTTGTACAGTTTATTGACTGTTTCATTATTAAGTTTTGTACAGTTTATTAACTGTTTCTTTATTGAGTTTTGTACAGTTTATTGACTGGTTCTTTATTCAATTTTGTACAGTTTATTGACAGGTTCTATAATGAGTTTGTGTACAATTTATTGACTGTTTCTTTATTGAGTTTTGTACAGTGTATTGACTGGTTCTTTATTGAGTATTGTACAGTTCATTGACTGGTTCTTTGTTCAGTTTTGTACAGTTTATTGACTTGTTCTTTGTTCAGTTTTGTACAGTTTATTGACTGGTTCTTTATTGAGTTTTGTACAGTTTATTGACTGTTTATTTATTTAGTTTTGTATAGTTTATTGACTGGTTCTTTATTGAGTTTTGTACAGTTTATTGAATGGTCCTTTATTGAGTTTTGTATAGTTTATTGACTTGTTCTTTATTGAGTTTTGTACAGTTTATTGACTGTTTCTTTAGTTAGTTTTGTACAGGTAATTGACTGTTTCTTTATTGAGTTTTGTACAGTTTATTGACTGTTTCTTTATTTAGTTTTGTTTTGTACAGTTTATTGACTGTTTCTTTATTTAGTTTTGTAAAGTATATTGACTGTTTCTTTATTTAGTTTTGTTCAGTTTATTGACTGTTTCTTTATTTAGTTTTGTTTTGTACTGTTTATTGACTGGTTCTTTATTGAGTTTTCTACAGTTTATTGACTGTTTCTTTATTTAGTTTTGTACAGTTCATTGACTGGTTCTTTATTGAGTTTTGTACAGTTTATTGACTGGTTCTTTATTGAGTTTTGTACAGTTTATTGACTGGTTCTTTATTCAGTTTTGTACAGTTTATTGAATGTCTTTATTGAGTTTTGTACAGTTTATTGACTGGTTCTTTGTTCAGTTTTGTACAGTTTATTGACTGGTTTTTTATTGACTTTTGTACAGTTAATTGACTGGTTCTTTATTGAGTTTTGTACAGTTTATTGACTGTTTCTTTATTTAGTTTTGTACAGAGTATTAAGTGTTCATTTATTGAGTTTTGTTCTGTTTATTGACTGGTTCTTTATTGAGTTTTGTATAGTTTATTGACTGGTTCTATATTGAGTTTGTGTACAATTTATTGACTGTTTCTTTATTGAGTTTTGTACAGTTTATTGACTGGTTCTTTATTCAGTTTTGTACAGTTTATTGACTGGTTCTTTGTTCAGTTTTGTACAGTTTATTGACTGGTTCTTTAGTTAGTTTTGTACAGGTAATTGACTGTTTCTTTATTCAGTTTTGTACAGTTTATTGACTGTTCTTTATTTAGTTTTGTTTTGTACAGTTTATTGACTGTTTCTTTATTTAGATTGGTACATTTTATTGACTGTTTCTTTATTTAGTTTTGTTTTGTACAGTTTATTGACTGGTTCTTTATTGAGTTTTGCACAGTTTATAAACTGTTTCTTTAGTTAGTTTTGTACAGGTAATTGACTGTTTCTTTATTCAGTTTTGTACAGTTTATTGACTGTTCTTTATTTAGTTTTGTTTTGTACAGTTTATTGACTGTTTCTTTATTTAGTTTGGTACATTTTATTGACTGTTTCTTTATTTAGTTTTGTTTTGTACAGTTTATTGACTGGTTCTTTATTGAGTTTTGCACAGATTATTGACTGTTTCTTTATTTAGTTTTGTACAGTTTATTGACTGTTTCTTTATTTAGTTTTGTACAGTTTATTGACTGTTTCTTTATTTAGTTTGTGTACAATTTATTGACTGGTTCTTCATTGAGTTTTGTACAGTTTATTGACTGGTTCTTTATTGAGTTTTGTACAGTTTATTGACTGGTTATTTATTTAGTTTTTGTACAATTTATTGACTGGGTCTTTATTGAGTTTTGTACAGTTTATTGACTGTTTCTTTGTTCAGTTTTGAACAGTTTATTGACTGGTTTCTTATTGAATTTTGAACAGTTAATTGACTGATTCTTTAGTGAGTTTTGTACAGTTTATTGACTGGTTCTTTGTTCAGTTTTGAACAGTTTATTGACTGGTTTCTTATTGAGTTTTGTACAGTTAATTGACTGGTTCTTTAGTGAGTTTTGTACAGTTTTTTGACTGTTTCATTATTTAGTTTTGTACAGTTTATTAAATGTTTCTTTATTGAGTTTGGTACAGTTTATTGACTGGTTCTTTATTGAGTTTTGTAGAGTTTATTGACTGGTTCTATAATGAGTTTGTGTACAATTTATTGACTGTTTCTTTATTGAGTTTTGTACAGTGTATTGACTGGTTCTTTATTGAGTTTTGTACAGTTCATTGACTGGTTCTTTGTTCAGTTTTGTACAGTTTATTGACTGGTTCTTTGTTCAGTTTTGTACAGTTTATTGACTGGTTCTTTATTGAGTTTTGTACAGTTTATTGACTGTTTATTTATTTAGTTTTGTACAGTTTATTGAATGGTTCTTTATTGAGTTTTGTACAGTTTATTGACTGGTCCTTTATTGAGTTTTGTATAGTTTATTGACTTGTTCTTTATTGAGTTTTGTACAGTTTATTGACTGTTTCTTTAGTTAGTTTTGTACAGGTAATTGACTGTTTCTTTATTTAGTTTGGTACAGTTTATTGACTGTTTCTTTATTTAGTTTTGTTTTGTACAGTTTATTGACTGGTTCTATATTGAGTTTTGTACAGTCTATTGACTGTTTCTTTATTTAGTTTTGTACAGTTTATTGACTGTTTCTTTATTTAGTTTTGTACAGTTTATTGACTGTTTCTTTATTTAGTTTGTGTACAATTTATTGACTGGTTCTTTATTGAGTTTTGTACAGTTTATTGACTGGTTCTTTATTGAGTTTTGTACAGTTTATTGACTGGTTATTTATTTAGTTTTTGTACAATTTATTGACTGGGTCTTTATTGAGTTTTGTACAGTTTATTGACTGTTTCTTTGTTCAGTTTTGAACAGTTTATTGACTGGTTTCTTATTGACTTTTGTACAGTTAATTGACTGGTTCTTTAGTGAGTTTTGTACAGTTTATTGACTGGTTCTTTGTTCAGTTTTGAACAGTTTATTGACTGGTTTCTTATTGAGTTTTGTACAGTTAATTGACTGGTTCTTTAGTGAGTTTTGTACAGTTTATTGACTGTTTCATTATTAAGTTTTGTACAGTTTATTAACTGTTTCTTTATTGAGTTTTGTACAGTTTATTGACTGGTTCTTTATTCAATTTTGTACAGTTTATTGACAGGTTCTATAATGAGTTTGTGTACAATTTATTGACTGTTTCTTTATTGAGTTTTGTACAGTGTATTGACTGGTTCTTTATTGAGTATTGTACAGTTCATTGACTGGTTCTTTGTTCAGTTTTGTACAGTTTATTGACTTGTTCTTTGTTCAGTTTTGTACAG
Organism: Limnoperna fortunei; assembly: GCA_944474755.1. Classification (NCBI taxonomy): domain Eukaryota; kingdom Metazoa; phylum Mollusca; class Bivalvia; order Mytilida; family Modiolidae; genus Limnoperna; species Limnoperna fortunei. The sequence continues at coordinate 56,220,378 of OX104113.1, forward strand.
TTGATTGACTGGTTCTTTATTGAGTTTTGTACAGTTTATTGACTGTTTATTTATTTAGTTTTGTATAGTTTATTGACTGGTTCTTTATTGAGTTTTGTACAGTTTATTGACTGGTCCTTTATTGAGTTTTGTATAGTTTATTGACTTGTTCTTTATTGAGTTTTGTACAGTTTATTGACTGTTTCTTTAGTTAGTTTTGTACAGGTAATTGACTGTTTCTTTATTGAGTTTTGTACAGTTTATTGACTGTTTCTTTATTTAGTTTTGTTTTGTACAGTTTATTGACTGTTTCTTTATTTAGTTTTGTAAAGTATATTGACTGTTTCTTTATTTAGTTTTGTTCAGTTTATTGACTGTTTCTTTATTTAGTTTTGTTTTGTACTGTTTATTGACTGGTTCTTTATTGAGTTTTCTACAGTTTATTGACTGTTTCTTTATTTAGTTTTGTACAGTTCATTGACTGGTTCTTTATTGAGTTTTGTACAGTTTATTGACTGGTTCTTTATTGAGTTTTGTACAGTTTATTGACTGGTTCTTTATTCAGTTTTGTACAGTTTATTGAATGTCTTTATTGAGTTTTGTACAGTTTATTGACTGGTTCTTTGTTCAGTTTTGTACAGTTTATTGACTGGTTTTTTGTTGACTTTTGTACAGTTAATTGACTGGTTCTTTATTGAGTTTTGTACAGTTTATTGACTGTTTCTTTATTTAGTTTTGTACAGAGTATTAAGTGTTCATTTATTGAGTTTTGTTCTGTTTATTGACTGGTTCTTTATTGAGTTTTGTATAGTTTATTGACTGGTTCTATATTGAGTTTGTGTACAATTTATTGACTGTTTCTTTATTGAGTTTTGTACAGTTTATTGACTGGTTCTTTATTCAGTTTTGTACAGTTTATTGACTGGTTCTTTGTTCAGTTTTGTACAGTTTATTGACTGGTTCTTTGTTCAGTTTTGAACAGTTTATTGACTGTTTCTTTATTTAGTTTTGTACACTTCATTGACTGCTTCTTTATTTAGTTTTGTACAGTTTATTGACTGTTTCTTTATTTAGTTTGTGTACAATTTATTGACTGGTTCTTTATTGAGTTTTGTACAGTTTATTGAATGGTTCTTTATTGAGTTTTGTACAGTTTATTGACTGGTTATTTATTTAGTTTTTGTACAATTTATTGACTGGGTCTTTATTGAGTTTTGTACAGTTTATTGACTATTTCTTTGTTCAGTTTTGAACAGTTTATTGACTGATTTCTTATTGAATTTTGTACAGTTAATTGACTGGTTCTTTAGTGAGTTTTGTACAGTTTATTGACTGGTTCTTTATTGAGTTTTGTACAGTTTATTGACTGGTTCTTTATTGAGTTTTGTACAGTTTATTGACTGTTTCTTTATTTAGTTTTGTACAGTTTATTGACTGTTTCTTTATTTAGTTTGTGTACAATTTATTGACTGGTTCTTTATTGAGTTTTGTACAGTTTATTGACTGGTTCTTTATTGAGTTTTGTACAGTTTATTGACTGGTTATTTATTTACTTTTTGTACAATTTATTGACTGGGTCTTTATTGAGTTTTGTACAGTTTATTGACTGTTTCTTTGTTCAGTTTTGAACAGTTTATTGACTGGTTTCTTATTGAATTTTGAACAGTTAATTGACTGATTCTTTAGTGAGTTTTGTACAGTTTATTGACTGGTTCTTTGTTCAGTTTTGAACAGTTTATTGACTGGTTTCTTATTGAGTTTTGTACAGTTAATTGACTGGTTCTTTAGTGAGTTTTGTATAGTTTATTGACTGTTTCATTATTTAGTTTTGTACAGTTTATTAACTGTTTCTTTATTGAGTTTTGTACAGTTTATTGACTGGTTCTTTATTCAGTTTTGTACAGTTTATTGACAGGTTCTATAATGAGTTTGTGTACAATTTATTGACTGTTTCTTTATTGAGTTTTGTACAGTGTATTGACTGGTTCTTTATTGAGTATTGTACAGTTTATTGACTGGTTCTTTGTTCAGTTTTGTACAGTTTATTGACTGGTTCTTTGTTCAGTTTTGAACAGTTTATTGACTGGTTCTTTATTGAGTTTTGTACAGTATATTGACTGTTTATTTATTTAGTTTTGTACAGTTTATTGAATGGTTCTTTATTGAGTTTTGTACAGTTTATTGACTGGTCCTTTATTGAGTTTTGTATAATTTATTGACTTGTTCTTTATTGAGTTTTGTACAGTTTATTGACTGTTTCTTTAGTTAGTTTTGTACAGGTAATTGACTGTTTCTTTATTCAGTTTTGTACAGTTTATTGACTGTTCTTTATTTAGTTTTGTTTTGTACAGTTTATTGACTGTTTCTTTATTTAGTTTGGTACATTTTATTGACTGTTTCTTTATTTAGTTTTGTTTTGTACAGTTTATTGACTGGTTCTTTATTGAGTTTTGCACAGTTTATTGACTGTTTCTTTATTTAGTTTTGTACAGTTTATTGACTGTTTCTTTATTTAGTTTTGTACAGTTTATTGACTGTTTTTTTATTTAGTTTGTGTACAATTTATTGACTGGTTCTTTATTGAGTTTTGAACAGTTTATTGACTGGTTCTTTATTGAGTTTTGTACAGTTTATTGACTGGTTATTTATTTAGTTTTTGTACAATTTATTGACTGGGTCTTTATTGAGTTTTGTACAGTTTATTGACTGTTTCTTTGTTCAGTTTTGAACAGTTTATTGACTGGTTTCTTATTGAATTTTGAACAGTTAATTGACTGATTCTTTAGTGAGTTTTGTACAGTTTATTGACTGGTTCTTTGTTCAGTTTTGAACAGTTTATTGACTGGTTTCTTATTGAGTTTTGTACAGTTAATTGACTGGTTCTTTAGTGGGTTTTGTACAGTTTTTTGACTGTTTCATTATTTAGTTTTGTACAGTTTATTAACTGTTTCTTTATTGAGTTTTGTACAGTTTATTGACTGGTTCTTTATTCAGTTTTGTACAGTTTATTGACAGGTTCTATAATGAGTTTGTGTACAATTTATTGACTGTTTCTTTATTGAGTTTTGTACAGTGTATTGACTGGTTCTTTATTGAGTATTGTACAGTTCATTGACTGGTTCTTTGTTCAGTTTTGTACAGTCTATTGACTGGTTCTTTATTCAGTTTTGAACAGTTTATTGACTGGGTCTTTATTGAGTTTTGAACAGTTTATTGACTGGTTCTTTATTGAGTTTTGTACAGTTTATTGACTGTTTATTTTTTTAATTTTTTTACAGTTTATTGAATGGTTCTTTATTGAGTTTTGTACAGTTTATTGACTGGTCCTTTACTGAGTTTTGTATAGTTTATTGACTTGTTCTTTATTGAGTTTTGTACAGTTTATTGACTGTTTCTTTAGTTAGTTTTGTACAGGTAATTGACTGTTTCTTTATTCAGTTTTGTACAGTTTATTGACTGTTCTTTATTTAGTTTTGTTTTGTACAGTTTATTGACTGTTTCTTTATTTAGTTTGGTACAGTTTATTGACTGTTTCTTTATTTAGTTTTGTTTTGTACAGTTTATTGACTGGTTCTTTATTGAGTTTTGCACAGTTTATTGACTGTTTCTTTATTTAGTTTTGTACAATTTATTGACTGTTTCTTTATTTAGTTTTGTACAGTTTATTGACTGTTTCTTTATTTAGTTTGTGTACAATTTATTGACTGGTTCTTTATTGAGTTTTGTACAGATTATTGACTGGTTCTTTATTGAGTTTTGTACAGTTTATGGACTGGTTATTTAGTTAGTTTTTGTACAATTTATTGACTGGGTCTTTATTGAGTTTTGTACAGTTTATTGACTGTTTCTTTGTTCAGTTTTGAACAGTTTATTGACTGGTTTCTTATTGAATTTTGTACAGTTAATTGACTGGTTCTTTAGTGAGTTTTGTACAGTTTATTGACTGGTTCTTTGTTCAGTTTTGAACAGTTTATTGACTGGTTTCTTATTGAGTTTTGTACAATTAATTGACTGGTTCTTTAGTGAGTTTTGTACAGTTTATTGACTGTTTCATTATTTAGTTTTGTACAGTTTATTAACTGTTTCTTTATTGAGTTTTGTACAGTTTATTGACTGGTTCTTTATTCAGTTTTGTACAGTTTATTGACAGGTTCTATAATGAGTTTGTGTACAATTTATTGACTGTTTCTTTATTGAGTTTTGTACAGTGTATTGACTGGTTCTTTATTGAGTATTGTACAGTTCATTGAGTGGTTCTTTGTTCAGTTTTGTACAGTTTATTGACTGGTTCTTTGTTCAGTTTTGTACAGTTGATTGACTGGTTCTTTATTGAGTTTTGTACAGTTTATTGACTGTTTATTTATTTAGTTTTGTACAGTTTATTGACTGGTTCTTTATTGAGTTTTGTACAGTTTATTGACTGGTCCTTTATTGAGTTTTGTATAGTTTATTGACTTGTTCTTTATTGAGTTTTGTACAGTTTATTGACTGTTTCTTTAGTTAGTTTTGTACAGGTAATTGACTGTTTCTTTATTGAGTTTTGTACAGTTTATTGACTGTTTCTTTATTTAGTTTTGTTTTGTACAGTTTATTGACTGTTTCTTTATTTAGTTTTGTAAAGTATATTGACTGTTTCTTTATTTAGTTTTGTACAGTTTATTGACTGTTTCCTTATTTAGTTTTGTTTCGTACAGTTTATTGACTGGTTCTTTATTGAGTTTTGTACAGTTTATTGACTGTTTCTTTATTTAGTTTTGTACAGTTCATTGACTGTTTCTTTATTTAGTTTTGTACAGTTTATTGACTGTTTCTTTATTTAGTTTGTGTACAATTTATTGACTGGTTCTTTATTGAGTTTTGTACAGTTTATTGACTGGTTCTTTATTGAGTTTTGTACAGTTTTTTGACTGGTTCTTTATTCAGTTTTGTACAGTTTATTGAATGTCTTTATTGAGTTTTGTACAGTTTATTGACTGGTTCTTTGTTCAGTTTTGTACAGTTTATTGACTGGTTTTTTATTGAGTTTTGAACAGTTAATTGACTGGTTCTTTATTAAGTTTTGTACAGTTTATTGACTGTTTCTTTATTTAGTTTTGTACAGTGTATTAAGTGTTCATTTATTGAGTTTTGTTCTGTTTATTGACTGGTTCTTTATTGAGTTTTGTACAGTTTATTGACTGGTTCTATATTGAGTTTGTGTACAATTTATTGACTGTTTCTTTATTGAGTTTTGTACAGTTTATTGACTGGTTCTTTATTGAGTTTTGTACAGTTTATTGACTGGTTCTTTGTTCAGTTTTGTACAGTTTATTGACTGGTTCTTTGTTCAGTTTTGAACAGTTTATTGACTGTTTCTTTATTTAGTTTTGTACAGTTCATTGTCTGCTTCTTTATTTAGTTTTGTACAGTTTATTGACTGTTTCTTTATTTAGTTTGTGTACAATTTATTGACTGGTTCTTTATTGAGTTTTGTACAGTTTATTGAGTGGTTCTTTATTGAGTTTTGTACAGTTTATTGACTGGTTATTTATTTAGTTTTTGTACAATTTATTGACTGGGTCTTTATTGAGTTTTGTACAGTTTATTGACTGTTTCTTTGTTCAGTTTTGAACAGTTTATTGACTGGTTCCTTATTGAATTTTGAACAGTTAATTGACTGATTCTTTAGTGAGTTTTGTAGTTTATTGACTGGTTCTTTGTTCAGTTTTGAACAGTTTATTGACTGGTTTCTTATTGAGTTTTGTACAGTTTTTTGACTGTTTCATTATTTAGTTTTGTACAGTTTATTAACTGTTTCTTTATTGAGTTTTGTACAGTTTATTGACTGGTTCTTTATTCAGTTTTGTACAGTTTATTGACAGGTTCTATAATGAGTTTGTGTACAATTTATTGACTGTTTCTTTATTGAGTTTTGTACAGTGTATTGACTGGTTCTTTATTGAGTATTGTACAGTTCATTGACTGGTTCTTTGTTCAGTTTTGTACAGTTTATTGACTGGTTCTTTGTTCAGTTTTGAACAGTTTATTGACTGGGTCTTTATTGAGTTTTTAACAGTTTATTGACTGGTTCTTTATTGAGTTTTGTACAGTTTATTGACTGTTTATTTATTTAGTTTTGTACAGTTTATTGAATGGTTCTTTATTGAGTTTTGTACAGTTTATTGACTGGTCCTTTACTGAGTTTTGTATAGTTTATTGACTTGTTCTTTATTGAGTTTTGTACAGTTTATTGACTGTTTCTTTAGTTAGTTTTGTACAGGTAATTGACTGTTTCTTTATTCAGTTTTGTACAGTTTATTGACTGTTCTTTATTTAGTTTTGTTTTGTACAGTTTATTGACTGTTTCTTTATTTAGTTTGGTACAGTTTATTGACTGTTTCTTTATTTAGTTTTGTTTTGTACAGTTTATTGACTGGTTCTTTATTGAGTTTTGTACAGTTTATTGACTGTTTCTTTATTGAGTTTTGTACAGTTTATTGACTGTTTCTTTATTTAGTTTTGTACAGTTTATTGACTGTTTCTTTATTTAGTTTGTGTACAATTTATTGACTGGTTCTTTATTGAGTTTTGTACAGTTTATTGACTGGTTCTTTATTGAGTTTTGTACAGTTTATTGACTGGTTATTTATTTAGTTTTTGTACAATTTATTGACTGGGTCTTTATTGAGTTTTGTACAGTTTATTGACTGTTTCTTTGTTCAGTTTTGAACAGTTTATTGACTGGTTTCTTATTGAATTTTGTACAGTTAATTGACTGGTTCTTTAGTGAGTTTTGTACAGTTTATTGACTGGTTCTTTGTTCAGTTTTGTACAGTTGATTGACTGGTTCGTTATTGAGTTTTGTACAGTTTATTGACTGTTTATTTATTTAGTTTTGTACAGTTTATTGACTGGTTCTTTATTGAGTTTTGTACAGTTTATTGACTGGTCCTTTATTGAGTTTTGTATAGTTTATTGACTTGTTCTTTATTGAGTTTTGTACAGTTTATTGACTGTTTCTTTAGTTAGTTTTGTACAGGTAATTGACTGTTTCTTTATTGAGTTTTGTACAGTTTATTGACTGTTTCTTTATTTAGTTTTGTTTTGTACAGTTTATTGACTGTTTCTTTATTTAGTTTTGTAAAGTATATTGACTGTTTCTTTATTTAGTTTTGTACAGTTTATTGACTGTTTCCTTATTTAGTTTTGTTTCGTACAGTTTATTGACTGGTTCTTTATTGAGTTTTGTACAGTTTATTGACTGTTTCTTTATTTAGTTTTGTACAGTTCATTGACTGTTTCTTTATTTAGTTTTGTACAGTTTATTGACTGTTTCTTTATTTAGTTTGTGTACAATTTATTGACTGGTTCTTTATTGAGTTTTGTACAGTTTATTGACTGGTTCTTTATTGAGTTTTGTACAGTTTTTTGACTGGTTCTTTATTCAGTTTTGTACAGTTTATTGAATGTCTTTATTGAGTTTTGTACAGTTTATTGACTGGTTCTTTGTTCAGTTTTGTACAGTTTATTGACTGGTTTTTTATTGAGTTTTGAACAGTTAATTGACTGGTTCTTTATTAAGTTTTGTACAGTTTATTGACTGTTTCTTTATTTAGTTTTGTACAGTGTATTAAGTGTTCATTTATTGAGTTTTGTTCTGTTTATTGACTGGTTCTTTATTGAGTTTTGTACAGTTTATTGACTGGTTCTATATTGAGTTTGTGTACAATTTATTGACTGTTTCTTTATTGAGTTTTGTACAGTTTATTGACTGGTTCTTTATTGAGTTTTGTACAGTTTATTGACTGGTTCTTTGTTCAGTTTTGTACAGTTTATTGACTGGTTCTTTGTTCAGTTTTGAACAGTTTATTGACTGTTTCTTTATTTAGTTTTGTACAGTTCATTGTCTGCTTCTTTATTTAGTTTTGTACAGTTTATTGACTGTTTCTTTATTTAGTTTGTGTACAATTTATTGACTGGTTCTTTATTGAGTTTTGTACAGTTTATTGAGTGGTTCTTTATTGAGTTTTGTACAGTTTATTGACTGGTTATTTATTTAGTTTTTGTACAATTTATTGACTGGGTCTTTATTGAGTTTTGTACAGTTTATTGACTGTTTCTTTGTTCAGTTTTGAACAGTTTATTGACTGGTTCCTTATTGAATTTTGAACAGTTAATTGACTGATTCTTTAGTGAGTTTTGTAGTTTATTGACTGGTTCTTTGTTCAGTTTTGAACAGTTTATTGACTGGTTTCTTATTGAGTTTTGTACAGTTTTTTGACTGTTTCATTATTTAGTTTTGTACAGTTTATTAACTGTTTCTTTATTGAGTTTTGTACAGTTTATTGACTGGTTCTTTATTCAGTTTTGTACAGTTTATTGACAGGTTCTATAATGAGTTTGTGTAGAATTTATTGACTGTTTCTTTATTGAGTTTTGTACAGTGTATTGACTGGTTCTTTATTGAGTATTGTACAGTTCATTGACTGGTTCTTTGTTCAGTTTTGTACAGTTTATTGACTGGTTCTTTGTTCAGTTTTGAACAGTTTATTGACTGGGTCTTTATTGAGTTTTTAACAGTTTATTGACTGGTTCTTTATTGAGTTTTGTACAGTTTATTGACTGTTTATTTATTTAGTTTTGTACAGTTTATTGAATGGTTCTTTATTGAGTTTTGTACAGTTTATTGACTGGTCCTTTACTGAGTTTTGTATAGTTTATTGACTTGTTCTTTATTGAGTTTTGTACAGTTTATTGACTGTTTCTTTAGTTAGTTTTGTACAGGTAATTGACTGTTTCTTTATTCAGTTTTGTACAGTTTATTGACTGTTCTTTATTTAGTTTTGTTTTGTACAGTTTATTGACTGTTTCTTTATTTAGTTTGGTACAGTTTATTGACTGTTTCTTTATTTAGTTTTGTTTTGTACAGTTTATTGACTGGTTCTTTATTGAGTTTTGCACAGTTTATTGACTGTTTCTTTATTTAGTTTTGTACAGTTTATTGACTGTTTCTTTATTTAGTTTTGTACAGTTTATTGACTGTTTCTTTATTTAGTTTGTGTACAATTTATTGACTGGTTCTTTATTGAGTTTTGTACAGTTTATTGACTGGTTCTTTATTGAGTTTTGTACAGTTTATTGACTGGTTATTTATTTAGTTTTTGTACAATTTATTGACTGGGTCTTTATTGAGTTTTGTACAGTTTATTGACTGTTTCTTTGTACAGTTTTGAACAGTTTATTGACTGGTTTCTTATTGAATTTTGTACAGTTAATTGACTGGTTCTTTAGTGAGTTTTGTACAGTTTATTGACTGGTTCTTTGTTCAGTTTTGAACAGTTTATTGACTGGTTTCTTATTGAGTTTTGTACAATTAATTGACTGGTTCTTTAGTGAGTTTTGTACAGTTTATTGACTGTTTCATTATTTAGTTTTGTACAGTTTATTAACTGTTTCTTTATTGAGTTTTGTACAGTTTATTGACTGGTTCTTTATTCAGTTTTGTACAGTTTATTGACAGGTTCTATAATGAGTTTGTGTACAATTTATTGACTGTCTCTTTATTGAGTTTTGTACAGTGTATTGACTGGTTCTTTATTGAGTATTGTACAGTTCATTGACTGGTTCTTTGTTCAGTATTGTACAGTTTATTGACTGGTTCTTTGTTCAGTTTTGTACAGTTGATTGACTGGTTCTTTATTGAGTTTTGTACAGTTTATTGACTGTTTATTTATTTAGTTTTGTACAGTTTATTGACTGGTTCTTTATTGAGTTTTGTACAGTTTATTGACTGGTCCTTTATTGAGTTTTGTATAGTTTATTGACTTGTTCTTTATTGAGTTTTGTACAGTTTATTGACTGTTTCTTTAGTTAGTTTTGTACAGGTAATTGACTGTTTCTTTATTGAGTTTTGTACAGTTTATTGACTGTTTCTTTATTTAGTTTTGTTTTGTACAGTTTATTGACTGTTTCTTTATTTAGTTTTGTAAAGTATATTGACTGTTTCTTTATTTAGTTTTGTACAGTTTATTGACTGTTTCCTTATTTAGTTTTGTTTCGTACAGTTTATTGACTGGTTCTTTATTGAGTTTTGTACAGTTTATTGACTGTTTCTTTATTTAGTTTTGTACAGTTCATTGACTGTTTCTTTATTTAGTTTTGTACAGTTTATTGACTGTTTCTTTATTTAGTTTGTGTACAATTTATTGACTGGTTCTTTATTGAGTTTTGTACAGTTTATTGACTGGTTCTTTATTGAGTTTTGTACAGTTTTTTGACTGGTTCTTTATTCAGTTTTGTACAGTTTATTGAATGTCTTTATTGAGTTTTGTACAGTTTATTGACTGGTTCTTTGTTCAGTTTTGTACAGTTTATTGACTGGTTTTTTATTGAGTTTTGAACAGTTAATTGACTGGTTCTTTATTAAGTTTTGTACAGTTTATTGACTGTTTCTTTATTTAGTTTTGTACAGTGTATTAAGTGTTCATTTATTGAGTTTTGTTCTGTTTATTGACTGGTTCTTTATTGAGTTTTGTACAGTTTATTGACTGGTTCTATATTGAGTTTGTGTACAATTTATTGACTGTTTCTTTATTGAGTTTTGTACAGTTTATTGACTGGTTCTTTATTGAGTTTTGTACAGTTTATTGACTGGTTCTTTGTTCAGTTTTGTACAGTTTATTGATTGGTTCTTTGTTCAGTTTTGAACAGTTTATTGACTGTTTCTTTATTTAGTTTTGTACAGTTCATTGTCTGCTTCTTTATTTAGTTTTGTACAGTTTATTGACTGTTTCTTTATTTAGTTTGTGTACAATTTATTGACTGGTTCTTTATTGAGTTTTGTACAGTTTATTGAGTGGTTCTTTATTGAGTTTTGTACAGTTTATTGACTGGTTATTTATTTAGTTTTTGTACAATTTATTGACTGGGTCTTTATTGAGTTTTGTACAGTTTATTGACTGTTTCTTTGTTCAGTTTTGAACAGTTTATTGACTGGTTTCTTATTGAATTTTGAACAGTTAATTGACTGATTCTTTAGTGAGTTTTGTACAGTTTATTGACTGGTTCTTTGTTCAGTTATGAACAGTTTATTGACTGGTTTCTTATTGAGTTTTGTACAGTTAATTGACTGGTTCTTTAGTGAGTTTTGTACAGTTTTTTGACTGTTTCATTATTTAGTTTTGTACAGTTTATTAACTGTTTCTTTATTGAGTTTTGTACAGTTTATTGACTGGTTCTTTATTCAGTTTTATACAGTTTATTGACAGGTTCTATAATGAGTTTGTGTACAATTTATTGACTGTTTCTTTATTGAGTTTTGTACAGTGTATTGACTGGTTCTTTATTGAGTATTGTACAGTTCATTGACTGGTTCTTTGTTCAGTTTTGTACAGTTTATTGACTGGTTCTTTGTTCAGTTTTGAACAGTTTATTGACTGGTTCTTTATTGAGTTTTGTACAGTTTATTGACTGTTTATTTATTTAGTTTTGTACAGTTTATTGAATGGTTCTTTATTGAGTTTTGTACAGTTTATTGACTGGTCCTTTACTGAGTTTTGTATAGTTTATTGACTTGTTCTTTATTGAGTTTTGTACAGTTTATTGACTGTTTCTTTAGTTAGTTTTGTACAGGTAATTGACTGTTTCTTTATTCAGTTTTGTACAGTTTATTGACTGTTCTTTATTTAGTTTTGTTTTGTACAGTTTATTGACTGTTTCTTTATTTAGTTTGGTACAGTTTATTGACTGTTTCTTTATTTAGTTTTGTTTTGTACCGTTTATTGACTGGTTCTTTATTGAGTTTTGCACAGTTTATTGACTGTTTCTTTATTTAGTTTTGTACAGTTTATTGACTGTTTCTTTATTTAGTTTTGTACAGTTTATTGACTGTTTCTTTATTTAGTTTGTGTGCAATTTATTGACTGGTTCTTTATTGAGTTTTGTACAGTTTATTGACTGGTTCTTTATTGAGTTTTGTACAGTTTATTGACTGGTTATTTATTTAGTTTTTGTACAATTTATTGACTGGGTCTTTATTGAGTTTTGTACAGTTTATTGACTGTTTCTTTGTTCAGTTTTGAACAGTTTATTGACTGGTTTCTTATTGAATTTTGTACAGTTAATTGACTGGTTCTTTAGTGAGTTTTGTACAGTCTATTGACTGGTTCTTTGCTCAGTTTTGAACAGTTTATTGACTGGTTTCTTATTGAGTTTTGTACAGTTAATTGACTGGTTCTTTAGTGAGTTTTGTACAGTTTATTGACTGTTTCATTATTTAGTTTTGTACAGTTTATTAACTGTTTCTTTATTGAGTTTTGTACAGTTTATTGACTGGTTCTTTATTCAGTTTTGTACAGTTTATTGACAGGTTCTATAATGAGTTTGTGTACAATTTATTGACTGGTTCTTTATTGAGTTTTGTACAGTTTATTGAGTGGTTCTTTATTGAGTTTTGTACAGTTTATTGACTGGTTATTTATTAAGTTTTTGTACAATTTATTGACTGGGTCTTTATTGAGTTTTGTACAGTTTATTGACTGTTTCTTTGTTCAGTTTTGAACAGTTTATTGACTGGTTTCTTATTGAATTTTGAACAGTTAATTGACTGATTCTTTAGTGAGTTTTGTACAGTTTATTGACTGGTTCTTTGTTCAGTTTTGAACAGTTTATTGACTGGTTTCTTATTGAGTTTTGTACAGTTAATTGACTGGTTCTTTAGTGAGTTTTGTACAGTTTTTTGACTGTTTCATTATTTAGTTTTGTACAGTTTATTAACTTTTTTTTTATTGAGTTTTGTACAGTTTATTGACTGGTTCTTTATTCAGTTTTATACAGTTTATTGACAGGTTCTATAATGAGTTTGTGTACAATTTATTGACTGTTTCTTTATTGAGTTTTGTACAGTGTATTGACTGGTTCTTTATTGAGTATTGTACAGTTCATTGACTGGTTCTTTGTTCAGTTTTGTACAGTTTATTGACTGGTTCTTTGTTCAGTTTTGAACAGTTTATTGACTGGTTCTTTATTGAGTTTTGTACAGTTTATTGACTGTTTATTTATTTAGTTTTGTACAGTTTATTGAATGGTTCTTTATTGAGTTTTGTACAGTTTATTGACTGGTCCTTTACTGAGTTTTGTATAGTTTATTGACTTGTTCTTTATTGAGTTTTTTACAGTTTATTGACTGTTTCTTTAGTTAGTTTTGTACAGGTAATTGACTGTTTCTTTATTCAGTTTTGTACAGTTTATTGACTGTTCTTTATTTAGTTTTGTTTTGTACAGTTTATTGACTGTTTCTTTATTTAGTTTGGTACAGTTTATTGACTGTTTCTTTATTTAGTTTTGTTTTGTACAGTTTATTGACTGGTTCTTTATTGAGTTTTGCACAGTTTATTGACTGTTTCTTTATTTAGTTTTGTACAGTTTATTGACTGTTTCTTTATTTAGTTTTGTACAGTTTATTGACTGTTTCTTTATTTAGTTTGTGTACAATTTATTGACTGGTTCTTTATTGAGTTTTGTACAGATTATTGACTGGTTCTTTATTGAGTTTTGTACAGTTTATGGACTGGTTATTTATTTAGTTTTTGTACAATTTATTGACTGGGTCTTTATTGAGTTTTGTACAGTTTATTGACTGTTTCTTTGTTCAGTTTTGAACAGTTTATTGACTGGTTTCTTATTGAATTTTGTACAGTTAATTGACTGGTTCTTTAGTGAGTTTTGTACAGTTTATTGACTGGTTCTTTGTTCAGTTTTGAACAGTTTATTGACTGGTTTCTTATTGAGTTTTGTACAATTAATTGACTGGTTCTTTAGTGAGTTTTGTACAGTTTATTGACTGTTTCATTATTTAGTTTTGTACAGTTTATTAACTGTTTCTTTATTGAGTTTTGTACAGTTTATTGACTGGTTCTTTATTCAGTTTTGTACAGTTTATTGACAGGTTCTATAATGAGTTTGTGTACAATTTATTGACTGTTTCTTTATTGAGTTTTGTACAGTGTATTGACTGGTTCTTTATTGAGTATTGTACAGTTCATTGACTGGTTCTTTGTTCAGTTTTGTACAGTTTATTGACTGGTTCTTTGTTCAGTTTTGTACAGTTGATTGACTGGTTCTTTATTGAGTTTTGTACAGTTTATTGACTGTTTATTTATTTAGTTTTGTACAGTTTATTGACTGGTTCTTTATTGAGTTTTGTACAGTTTATTGACTGGTCCTTTATTGAGTTTTGTATAGTTTATTGACTTGTTCTTTATTGAGTTTTGTACAGTTTATTGACTGTTTCTTTAGTTAGTTTTGTACAGGTAATTGACTGTTTCTTTATTGAGTTTTGTACAGTTTATTGACTGTTTCTTTATTTAGTTTTGTTTTGTACAGTTTATTGACTGTTTCTTTATTTAGTTTTGTAAAGTATATTGACTGTTTCTTTATTTAGTTTTGTACAGTTTATTGACTGTTTCCTTATTTAGTTTTGTTTCGTACAGTTTATTGACTGGTTCTTTATTGAGTTTTGTACAGTTTATTGACTGTTTCTTTATTTAGTTTTGTACAGTTCATTGACTGTTTCTTTATTTAGTTTTGTACAGTTTATTGACTGTTTCTTTATTTAGTTTGTGTACAATTTATTGACTGGTTCTTTATTGAGTTTTGTACAGTTTATTGACTGGTTCTTTATTGAGTTTTGTACAGTTTTTTGACTGGTTCTTTATTCAGTTTTGTACAGTTTATTGAATGTCTTTATTGAGTTTTGTACAGTTTATTGACTGGTTCTTTGTTCAGTTTTGTACAGTTTATTGACTGGTTTTTTATTGAGTTTTGAACAGTTAATTGACTGGTTCTTTATTAAGTTTTGTACAGTTTATTGACTGTTTCTTTATTTAGTTTTGTACAGTGTATTAAGTGTTCATTTATTGAGTTTTGTTCTGTTTATTGACTGGTTCTTTATTGAGTTTTGTACAGTTTATTGACTGGTTCTATATTGAGTTTGTGTACAATTTATTGACTGTTTCTTTATTGAGTTTTGTACAGTTTATTGACTGGTTCTTTATTGAGTTTTGTACAGTTTATTGACTGGTTCTTTGTTCAGTTTTGTACAGTTTATTGACTGGTTCTTTGTTCAGTTTTGAACAGTTTATTGACTGTTTCTTTATTTAGTTTTGTACAGTTCATTGTCTGCTTCTTTATTTAGTTTTGTACAGTTTATTGACTGTTTCTTTATTTAGTTTGTGTACAATTTATTGACTGGTTCTTTATTGAGTTTTGTACAGTTTATTGAGTGGTTCTTTATTGAGTTTTGTACAGTTTATTGACTGGTTATTTATTTAGTTTTGTACAGTGTATTAAGTGTTCATTTATTGAGTTTTGTTCTGTTTATTGACTGGTTCTTTATTGAGTTTTGTACAGTTTATTGACTGGTTCTATATTGAGTTTGTGTACAATTTATTGACTGTTTCTTTATTGAGTTTTGTACAGTTTATTGACTGGTTCTTTATTGAGTTTTGTACAGTTTATTGACTGGTTCTTTGTTCAGTTTTGTACAGTTTATTGACTGGTTCTTTGTTCAGTTTTGAACAGTTTATTGACTGTTTCTTTATTTAGTTTTGTACAGTTCATTGTCTGCTTCTTTATTTAGTTTTGTACAGTTTATTGACTGTTTCTTTATTTAGTTTGTGTACAATTTATTGACTGGTTCTTTATTGAGTTTTGTACAGTTTATTGAGTGGTTCTTTATTGAGTTTTGTACAGTTTATTGACTGGTTATTTATTTAGTTTTTGTACAATTTATTGACTGGGTCTTTATTGAGTTTTGTACAGTTTATTGACTGTTTCTTTGTTCAGTTTTGAACAGTTTATTGACTGGTTCCTTAATTGAATTTTGAACAGTTAATTGACTGATTCTTTAGTGAGTTTTGTAGTTTATTGACTGGTTCTTTGTTCAGTTTTGAACAGTTTATTGACTGGTTTCTTATTGAGTTTTGTACAGTTTTTTGACTGTTTCATTATTTAGTTTTGTACAGTTTATTAACTGGTTCTTTATTGAGTTTTGTACAGTTTATTGACTGGTTCTTTATTGAGTTTTGTACAGTTTTTTGACTGGTTCTTTATTCAGTTTTGTACAGTTTATTGAATGTCTTTATTGAGTTTTGTACAGTTTATTGACTGGTTCTTTGTTCAGTTTTGTACAGTTTATTGACTGGTTTTTTATTGAGTTTTGAACAGTTAATTGACTGGTTCTTTATTAAGTTTTGTACAGTTTATTGACTGTTTCTTTATTTAGTTTTGTACAGTGTATTAAGTGTTCATTTATTGAGTTTTGTTCTGTTTATTGACTGGTTCTTTATTGAGTTTTGTACAGTTTATTGACTGGTTCTATATTGAGTTTGTGTACAATTTATTGACTGTTTCTTTATTGAGTTTTGTACAGTTGATTGACTGGTTCTTTATTGAGTTTTGTACAGTTTATTGACTGGTTCTTTGTTCAGTTTTGTACAGTTTATTGACTGGTTCTTTGTTCAGTTTTGAACAGTTTATTGACTGTTTCTTTATTTAGTTTTGTACAGTTCATTGTCTGCTTCTTTATTTAGTTTTGTACAGTTTATTGACTGTTTCTTTATTTAGTTTGTGTACAATTTATTGACTGGTTCTTTATTGAGTTTTGTACAGTTTATTGAGTGGTTCTTTATTGAGTTTTGTACAGTTTATTGACTGGTTATTTATTTAGTTTTTGTACAATTTATTGACTGGGTCTTTATTGAGTTTTGTACAGTTTATTGACTGTTTCTTTGTTCAGTTTTGAACAGTTTATTGACTGGTTCCTTAATTGAATTTTGAACAGTTAATTGACTGATTCTTTAGTGAGTTTTGTAGTTTATTGACTGGTTCTTTGTTCAGTTTTGAACAGTTTATTGACTGGTTTCTTATTGAGTTTTGTACAGTTTTTTGACTGTTTCATTATTTAGTTTTGTACAGTTTATTAACTGTTTCTTTATTGAGTTTTGTACAGTTTATTGACTGGTTCTTTATTCAGTTTTGTACAGTTTATTGACAGGTTCTATAATGAGTTTGTGTACAATTTATTGACTGTTTCTTTATTGAGTTTTGTACAGTGTATTGACTGGTTCTTTATTGAGTATTGTACAGTTCATTGACTGGTTCTTTGTTCAGTTTTGTACAGTTTATTGACTGGTTCTTTGTTCAGTTTTGAACAGTTTATTGACTGGGTCTTTATTGAGTTTTTAACAGTTTATTGACTGGTTCTTTATTGAGTTTTGTACAGTTTATTGACTGTTTATTTATTTAGTTTTGTACAGTTTATTGAATGGTTCTTTATTGAGTTTTGTACAGTTTATTGACTGGTCCTTTACTGAGTTTTGTATAGTTTATTGACTTGTTCTTTATTGAGTTTTGTACAGTTTATTGACTGTTTCTTTAGTTAGTTTTGTACAGGTAATTGACTGTTTCTTTATTCAGTTTTGTACAGTTTATTGACTGTTCTTTATTTAGTTTTGTTTTGTACAGTTTATTGACTGTTTCTTTATTTAGTTTGGTACAGTTTATTGACTGTTTCTTTATTTAGTTTTGTTTTGTACAGTTTATTGACTGGTTCTTTATTGAGTTTTGCACAGTTTATTGACTGTTTCTTTATTTAGTTTTGTACAGTTTATTGACTGTTTCTTTATTTAGTTTTGTACAGTTTATTGACTGTTTCTTTATTTAGTTTGTGTACAATTTATTGACTGGTTCTTTATTGAGTTTTGTACAGTTTATTGACTGGTTCTTTATTGAGTTTTGTACAGTTTATTGACTGTTTCTTTATTTAGTTTTTGTACAATTTATTGACTGGGTCTTTATTGAGTTTTGTACAGTTTATTGACTGTTTCTTTGTTCAGTTTTGAACAGTTTATTGACTGGTTTCTTATTGAATTTTGTACAGTTAATTGACTGGTTCTTTAGTGAGTTTTGTACAGTTTATTGACTGGTTCTTTGTTCAGTTTTGTACAGTTGATTGACTGGTTCTTTATTGAGTTTTGTACAGTTTATTGACTGTTTATTTATTTAGTTTTGTACAGTTTATTGACTGGTTCTTTATTGAGTTTTGTACAGTTTATTGACTGGTCCTTTATTGAGTTTTGTATAGTTTATTGACTTGTTCTTTATTGAGTTTTGTACAGTTTATTGACTGTTTCTTTAGTTAGTTTTGTACAGGTAATTGACTGTTTCTTTATTGAGTTTTGTACAGTTTATTGACTGTTTCTTTATTTAGTTTTGTTTTGTACAGTTTATTGACTGTTTCTTTATTTAGTTTTGTAAAGTATATTGACTGTTTCTTTATTTAGTTTTGTACAGTTTATTGACTGTTTCCTTATTTAGTTTTGTTTCGTACAGTTTATTGACTGGTTCTTTATTGAGTTTTGTACAGTTTATTGACTGTTTCTTTATTTAGTTTTGTACAGTTCATTGACTGTTTCTTTATTTAGTTTTGTACAGTTTATTGACTGTTTCTTTATTTAGTTTGTGTACAATTTATTGACTGGTTCTTTATTGAGTTTTGTACAGTTTATTGACTGGTTCTTTATTGAGTTTTGTACAGTTTTTTGACTGGTTCTTTATTCAGTTTTGTACAGTTTATTGAATGTCTTTATTGAGTTTTGTACAGTTTATTGACTGGTTCTTTGTTCAGTTTTGTACAGTTTATTGACTGGTTTTTTATTGAGTTTTGAACAGTTAATTGACTGGTTCTTTATTAAGTTTTGTACAGTTTATTGACTGTTTCTTTATTTAGTTTTGTACAGTGTATTAAGTGTTCATTTATTGAGTTTTGTTCTGTTTATTGACTGGTTCTTTATTGAGTTTTGTACAGTTTATTGACTGGTTCTATATTGAGTTTGTGTACAATTTATTGACTGTTTCTTTATTGAGTTTTGTACAGTTTATTGACTGGTTCTTTATTGAGTTTTGTACAGTTTATTGACTGGTTCTTTGTTCAGTTTTGTACAGTTTATTGACTGGTTCTTTGTTCAGTTTTGAACAGTTTATTGACTGTTTCTTTATTTAGTTTTGTACAGTTCATTGTCTGCTTCTTTATTTAGTTTTGTACAGTTTATTGACTGTTTCTTTATTTAGTTTGTGTACAATTTATTGACTGGTTCTTTATTGAGTTTTGTACAGTTTATTGAGTGGTTCTTTATTGAGTTTTGTACAGTTTATTGACTGGTTATTTATTTAGTTTTTGTACAATTTATTGACTGGGTCTTTATTGAGTTTTGTACAGTTTATTGACTGTTTCTTTGTTCAGTTTTGAACAGTTTATTGACTGGTTCCTTATTGAATTTTGAACAGTTAATTGACTGATTCTTTAGTGAGTTTTGTAGTTTATTGACTGGTTCTTTGTTCAGTTTTGAACAGTTTATTGACTGGTTTCTTATTGAGTTTTGTACAGTTTTTTGACTGTTTCATTATTTAGTTTTGTACAGTTTATTAACTGTTTCTTTATTGAGTTTTGTACAGTTTATTGACTGGTTCTTTATTCAGTTTTGTACAGTTTATTGACAGGTTCTATAATGAGTTTGTGTACAATTTATTGACTGTTTCTTTATTGAGTTTTGTACAGTGTATTGACTGGTTCTTTATTGCGTATTGTACAGTTCATTGACTGGTTCTTTGTTCAGTTTTGTACAGTTTATTGACTGGTTCTTTGTTCAGTTTTGAACAGTTTATTGACTGGGTCTTTATTGAGTTTTTAACAGTTTATTGACTGGTTCTTTATTGAGTTTTGTACAGTTTATTGACTGTTTATTTATTTAGTTTTGTACAGTTTATTGAATGGTTCTTTATTGAGTTTTGTACAGTTTATTGACTGGTCCTTTACTGAGTTTTGTATAGTTTATTGACTTGTTCTTTATTGAGTTTTGTACAGTTTATTGACTGTTTCTTTAGTTAGTTTTGTACAGGTAATTGACTGTTTCTTTATTCAGTTTTGTACAGTTTATTGACTGTTCTTTATTTAGTTTTGTTTTGTACAGTTTATTGACTGTTTCTTTATTTAGTTTGGTACAGTTTATTGACTGTTTCTTTATTTAGTTTTGTTTTGTACAGTTTATTGACTGGTTCTTTATTGAGTTTTGCACAGTTTATTGACTGTTTCTTTATTTAGTTTTGTACAGTTTATTGACTGTTTCTTTATTTAGTTTTGTACAGTTTATTGACTGTTTCTTTATTTAGTTTGTGTACAATTTATTGACTGGTTCTTTATTGAGTTTTGTACAGTTTATTGACTGGTTCTTTATTGAGTTTTGTACAGTTTATTGACTGGTTATTTATTTAGTTTTTGTACAATTTATTTACTGGGTCTTTAT
Source organism: Limnoperna fortunei (assembly GCA_944474755.1). Lineage (NCBI taxonomy): Eukaryota > Metazoa > Mollusca > Bivalvia > Mytilida > Modiolidae > Limnoperna > Limnoperna fortunei. The sequence goes on from OX104113.1 coordinate 56,240,696, forward strand.
TGAGTTTTGTACAGTTTATTGACTGTTTTTTTGTTCAGTTTTGAACAGTTTATTGACTGGTTTCTTATTGAATTTTGTACAGTTAATTGACTGGTTCTTTAGTGAGTTTTGTACAGTTTATTGACTGGTTCTTTGTTCAGTTTTGAACAGTTTATTGACTGGTTTCTTATTGAGTTTTGTACAATTAATTGACTGGTTCTTTAGTGAGTTTTGTACAGTTTATTGACTGTTTCATTATTTAGTTTTGTACAGTTTATTAACTGTTTCTTTATTGAGTTTTGTACAGTTTATTGACTGGTTCTTTATTCAGTTTTGTACAGTTTATTGACAGGTTCTATAATGAGTTTGTGTACAATTTATTGACTGTCTCTTTATTGAGTTTTGTACAGTGTATTGACTGGTTCTTTATTGAGTATTGTACAGTTCATTGACTGGTTCTTTGTTCAGTATTGTACAGTTTATTGACTGGTTCTTTGTTCAGTTTTGTACAGTTGATTGACTGGTTCTTTATTGAGTTTTGTACAGTTTATTGACTGTTTATTTATTTAGTTTTGTACAGTTTATTGACTGGTTCTTTATTGAGTTTTGTACAGTTTATTGACTGGTCCTTTATTGAGTTTTGTATAGTTTATTGACTTGTTCTTTATTGAGTTTTGTACAGTTTATTGACTGTTTCTTTAGTTAGTTTTGTACAGGTAATTGACTGTTTCTTTATTGAGTTTTGTACAGTTTATTGACTGTTTCTTTATTTAGTTTTGTTTTGTACAGTTTATTGACTGTTTCTTTATTTAGTTTTGTAAAGTATATTGACTGTTTCTTTATTTAGTTTTGTACAGTTTATTGACTGTTTCCTTATTTAGTTTTGTTTCGTACAGTTTATTGACTGGTTCTTTATTGAGTTTTGTACAGTTTATTGACTGTTTCTTTATTTAGTTTTGTACAGTTCATTGACTGTTTCTTTATTTAGTTTTGTACAGTTTATTGACTGTTTCTTTATTTAGTTTGTGTACAATTTATTGACTGGTTCTTTATTGAGTTTTGTACAGTTTATTGACTGGTTCTTTATTGAGTTTTGTACAGTTTTTTGACTGGTTCTTTATTCAGTTTTGTACAGTTTATTGAATGTCTTTATTGAGTTTTGTACAGTTTATTGACTGGTTCTTTGTTCAGTTTTGTACAGTTTATTGACTGGTTTTTTATTGAGTTTTGAACAGTTAATTGACTGGTTCTTTATTAAGTTTTGTACAGTTTATTGACTGTTTCTTTATTTAGTTTTGTACAGTGTATTAAGTGTTCATTTATTGAGTTTTGTTCTGTTTATTGACTGGTTCTTTATTGAGTTTTGTACAGTTTATTGACTGGTTCTATATTGAGTTTGTGTACAATTTATTGACTGTTTCTTTATTGAGTTTTGTACAGTTTATTGACTGGTTCTTTATTGAGTTTTGTACAGTTTATTGACTGGTTCTTTGTTCAGTTTTGTACAGTTTATTGACTGGTTCTTTGTTCAGTTTTGAACAGTTTATTGACTGTTTCTTTATTTAGTTTTGTACAGTTCATTGTCTGCTTCTTTATTTAGTTTTGTACAGTTTATTGACTGTTTCTTTATTTAGTTTGTGTACAATTTATTGACTGGTTCTTTATTGAGTGTTGTACAGTTTATTGAGTGGTTCTTTATTGAGTTTTGTACAGTTTATTGACTGGTTATTTATTTAGTTTTTGTACAATTTATTGACTGGGTCTTTATTGAGTTTTGTACAGTTTATTGACTGTTTCTTTGTTCAGTTTTGAACAGTTTATTGACTGGTTTCTTATTGAATTTTGAACAGTTAATTGACTGATTCTTTAGTGAGTTTTGTACAGTTTATTGACTGGTTCTTTGTTCAGTTTTGAACAGTTTATTGACTGGTTTCTTATTGAGTTTTGTACAGTTAATTGACTGGTTCTTTAGTGAGTTTTGTACAGTTTTTTGACTGTTTCATTATTTAGTTTTGTACAGTTTATTAACTGTTTCTTTATTGAGTTTTGTACAGTTTATTGACTGGTTCTTTATTCAGTTTTATACAGTTTATTGACAGGTTCTATAATGAGTTTGTGTACAATTTATTGACTGTTTCTTTATTGAGTTTTGTACAGTGTATTGACTGGTTCTTTATTGAGTATTGTACAGTTCATTGACTGGTTCTTTGTTCAGTTTTGTACAGTTTATTGACTGGTTCTTTGTTCAGTTTTGAACAGTTTATTGACTGGTTCTTTATTGAGTTTTGTACAGTTTATTGACTGTTTATTTATTTAGTTTTGTACAGTTTATTGAATGGTTCTTTATTGAGTTTTGTACAGTTTATTGACTGGTCCTTTACTGAGTTTTGTATAGTTTATTGACTGGTCCTTTACTGAGTTTTGTATAGTTTATTGACTTGTTCTTTATTGAGTTTTGTACAGTTTATTGACTGTTTCTTTAGTTAGTTTTGTACAGTTTATTGACTGTTTCTTTATTCAGTTTTGTACAGTTTATTGACTGTTCTTTATTTAGTTTTGTTTTGTACAGTTTATTGACTGTTTCTTTATTTAGTTTGGTACAGTTTATTGACTGTTTCTTTATTTAGTTTTGTTTTGTACCGTTTATTGACTGGTTCTTTATTGAGTTTTGCACAGTTTATTGACTGTTTCTTTATTTAGTTTTGTACAGTTTATTGACTGTTTCTTTATTTAGTTTTGTACAGTTTATTGACTGTTTCTTTATTTAGTTTGTGTGCAATTTATTGACTGGTTCTTTATTGAGTTTTGTACAGTTTATTGACTGGTTCTTTATTGAGTTTTGTACAGTTTGTTGACTGGTTATTTATTTAGTTTTTGTACAATTTATTGACTGGGTCTTTATTGAGTTTTGCACAGTTTATTGACTGTTTCTTTGTTCAGTTTTGAACAGTTTATTGACTGGTTTCTTATTGAATTTTGTACAGTTAATTGACTGGTTCTTTAGTGAGTTTTGTACAGTCTATTGACTGGTTCTTTGCTCAGTTTTGAACAGTTTATTGACTGGTTTCTTATTGAGTTTTGTACAATTAATTGACTGGTTCTTTAGTGAGTTTTGTACAGTTTATTGACTGTTTCATTATTTAGTTTTGTACAGTTTATTAACTGTTTCTTTATTGAGTTTTGTACAGTTTATTGACTGGTTCTTTATTCAGTTTTGTACAGTTTATTGACAGGTTCTATAATGAGTTTGTGTACAATTTATTGACTGGTTCTTTATTGAGTTTTGTACAGTGTATTGACTGGTTCTTTATTGAGTATTGTACAGTTCATTGACTGGTTCTTTGTTCAGTTTTGTACAGTTTATTGACTGGTTCTTTGTTCAGTTTTGTACAGTTGATTGACTGGTTCTTTATTGAGTTTTGTACAGTTTATTGACTGTTTATTTATTTAGTTTTGTACAGTTTATTGACTGGTTCTTTATTGAGTTTTGTACAGTTTATTGACTGGTCCTTTATTGAGTTTTGTATAGTTTATTGACTTGTTCTTTATTGAGTTTTGTACAGTTTATTGACTGTTTCTTTAGTTAGTTTTGTACAGGTAATTGACTGTTTCTTTATTGAGTTTTGTACAGTTTATTGACTGTTTCTTTATTAAGTTTTGTTTTGTACAGTTTATTGACTGTTTCTTTATTTAGTTTTGTAAAGTATATTGACTGTTTCTTTATTTAGTTTTGTACAGTTTATTGACTGTTTCCTTATTTAGTTTTGTTTCGTACAGTTTATTGACTGGTTCTTTATTGAGTTTTGTACAGTTTATTGACTGTTTCTTTATTTAGTTTTGTACAGTTTATTGACTGGTTCTTTATTGAGTTTTGTACAGTTTATTGACTGGTTCTTTGTTCAGTTTTGTACAGTTTATTGACTGGTTCTTTGTTCAGTTTTGAACAGTTTATTGACTGTTTCTTTATTTAGTTTTGTACAGTTCATTGTCTGCTTCTTTATTTAGTTTTGTACAGTTTATTGACTGTTTCTTTATTTAGTTTGTGTACAATTTATTGACTGGTTCTTTATTGAGTTTTGTACAGTTTATTGAGTGGTTCTTTATTGAGTTTTGTAGTTTATTGACTGGTTATTTATTTAGTTTTTGTACAATTTATTGACTGGGTCTTTATTGAGTTTTGTACAGTTTATTGACTGTTTCTTTGTTCAGTTTTGAACAGTTTATTGACTGGTTTCTTATTGAATTTTGAACAGTTAGTTGACTGATTCTTTAGTGAGTTTTGTACAGTTTATTGACTGGTTCTTTGTTCAGTTTTGAACAGTTTATTGACTGGTTTCTTATTGAGTTTTGTACAGTTAATTGACTGGTTCTTTAGTGAGTTTTGTACAGTTTTTTTACTGTTTCATTATTTAGTTTTGTACAGTTTATTAACTGTTTCTTTATTGAGTTTTGTACAGTTTATTGACTGGTTCTTTATTCAGTTTTGTACAGTTTATTGACAGGTTCTATAATGAGTTTGTGTACAATTTATTGACTGTTTCTTTATTGAGTTTTGTACAGTGTATTGACTGGTTCTTTATTGAGTATTGTACAGTTCATTGACTGGTTCTTTGTTCAGTTTTGTACAGTTTATTGACTGGTTCTTTGTTCAGTTTTGAACAGTTTATTGACTGGTTCTTTATTGAGTTTTGTACAGTTTATTGACTGTTTATTTATTTAGTTTTGTACAGTTTATTGAATGGTTCTTTATTGAGTTTTGTACAGTTTATTGACTGGTCCTTTACTGAGTTTTGTATAGTTTATTGACTTGTTCTTTTTTGAGTTTTGTACAGTTTATTGACTGTTTCTTTAGTTAGTTTTGTACAGGTAATTGACTGTTTCTTTATTCAGTTTTGTACAGTTTATTGACTGTTCTTTATTTAGTTTTGTTTTGTACAGTTTATTGACTGTTTCTTTATTTAGTTTGGTACAGTTTATTGACTGTTTCTTTATTTAGTTTTGTTTTGTACAGTTTATTGACTGGTTCTTTATTTAGTTTTGTACAGTTTATTGACTGTTTCTTTATTTAGTTTTGTACAGTTTATTGACTGTTTCTTTATTTAGTTTTGTACAGTTTATAGACTGTTATTTTATTTAGTTTGTGTGCAATTTATTGACTGGTTCTTTATTGAGTTTTGTACAGTTTATTGACTGGTTCTTTATTGAGTTTTGTACAGTTTATTGACTGGTTATTTATTTAGTTTTTGTACAATTTATTGACTGGGTCTTTATTGAGTTTTGTACAGTTTATTGACTGTTTCTTTGTTCAGTTTTGAACAGTTTATTGACTGGTTTCTTATTGAATTTTGTACAGTTAATTGACTGGTTCTTTAGTGAGTTTTGTACAGTGTATTGACTGGTTCTTTATTGAGTATTGTACAGTTCATTGACTGGTTCTTTGTTCAGTTTTGTACAGTTTATTGACTGGTTCTTTGTTCAGTTTTGTACAGTTGATTGACTGGTTCTTTATTGAGTTTTGTACAGTTTATTGACTGTTTATTTATTTAGTTTTGTACAGTTTATTGACTGGTTCTTTATTGAGTTTTGTACAGTTTATTGACTGGTCCTTTATTGAGTTTTGTATAGTTTATTGACTTGTTCTTTATTGAGTTTTGTACAGTTTATTGACTGTTTCTTTAGTTAGTTTTGTGCAGGTAATTGACTGTTTCTTTATTGAGTTTTGTACAGTTTATTGACTGGTTCTTTATTAAGTTTTGTTTTGTACAGTTTATTGACTGTTTCTTTATTTAGTTTTGTAAAGTATATTGACTGTTTCTTTATTTAGTTTTGTACAGTTTATTGACTGTTTCCTTATTTAGTTTTGTTTCGTACAGTTTATTGACTGGTTCTTTATTGAGTTTTGTACAGTTTATTGACTGTTTCTTTATTTAGTTTTGTACAGTTCATTGACTGTTTCTTTATTTAGTTTTGTACAGTTTATTGAGTGGTTCTTTATTGAGTTTTGTAGTTTATTGACTGGTTATTTATTTAGTTTTTGTACAATTTATTGACTGGGTCTTTATTGAGTTTTGTACAGTTTATTGACTGTTTCTTTGTTCAGTTTTGAACAGTTTATTGACTGGTTTCTTATTGAATTTTGAACAGTTAGTTGACTGATTCTTTAGTGAGTTTTGTACAGTTTATTGACTGGTTCTTTGTTCAGTTTTGAACAGTTTATTGACTGGTTTCTTATTGAGTTTTGTACAGTTAATTGACTGGTTCTTTAGTGAGTTTTGTACAGTTTTTTGACTGTTTCATTATTTAGTTTTGTACAGTTTATTAACTGTTTCTTTATTGAGTTTTGTACAGTTTATTGACTGGTTCTTTATTCAGTTTTGTACAGTTTATTGACAGGTTCTATAATGAGTTTGTGTACAATTTATTGACTGTTTCTTTATTGAGTTTTGTACAGTGTATTGACTGGTTCTTTATTGAGTATTGTACAGTTCATTGACTGGTTCTTTGTTCAGTTTTGTACAGTTTATTGACTGGTTCTTTGTTCAGTTTTGAACAGTTTATTGACTGGTTCTTTATTGAGTTTTGTACAGTTTATTGACTGTTTATTTATTTAGTTTTGTACAGTTTATTGAATGGTTCTTTATTGAGTTTTGTACAGTTTATTGACTGGTCCTTTACTGAGTTTTGTATAGTTTATTGACTTGTTCTTTTTTGAGTTTTGTACAGTTTATTGACTGTTTCTTTAGTTAGTTTTGTACAGGTAATTGACTGTTTCTTTATTCAGTTTTGTACAGTTTATTGACTGTTCTTTATTTAGTTTTGTTTTGTACAGTTTATTGACTGTTTCTTTATTTAGTTTGGTACAGTTTATTGACTGTTTCTTTATTTAGTTTTGTTTTGTACAGTTTATTGACTGGTTCTTTATTGAGTTTTGCACAGTTTATTGACTGTTTCTTTATTTAGTTTTGTACAGTTTATTGACTGTTTCTTTATTTAGTTTTGTACAGTTTATAGACTGTTATTTTATTTAGTTTGTGTGCAATTTATTGACTGGTTCTTTATTGAGTTTTGTACAGTTTATTGACTGGTTCTTTATTGAGTTTTGTACAGTTTATTGACTGGTTATTTATTTAGTTTTTGTACAATTTATTGACTGGTTCTTTATTGAGTTTTGTACAGTTTATTGACTGTTTCTTTGTTCAGTTTTGAACAGTTTATTGACTGGTTTCTTATTGAATTTTGTACAGTTAATTGACTGGTTCTTTAGTGAGTTTTGTACAGTGTATTGACTGGTTCTTTATTGAGTATTGTACAGTTCATTGACTGGTTCTTTGTTCAGTTTTGTACAGTTTATTGACTGGTTCTTTGTTCAGTTTTGTACAGTTGATTGACTGGTTCTTTATTGAGTTTTGTACAGTTTATTGACTGTTTATTTATTTAGTTTTGTACAGTTTATTGACTGGTTCTTTATTGAGTTTTGTACAGTTTATTGACTGGTCCTTTATTGAGTTTTGTATAGTTTATTGACTTGTTCTTTATTGAGTTTTGTACAGTTTATTGACTGTTTCTTTAGTTAGTTTTGTGCAGGTAATTGACTGTTTCTTTATTGAGTTTTGTACAGTTTATTGACTGTTTCTTTATTAAGTTTTGTTTTGTACAGTTTATTGACTGTTTCTTTATTTAGTTTTGTAAAGTATATTGACTGTTTCTTTATTTAGTTTTGTACAGTTTATTGACTGTTTCCTTATTTAGTTTTGTTTCGTACAGTTTATTGACTGGTTCTTTATTGAGTTTTGTACAGTTTATTGACTGTTTCTTTATTTAGTTTTGTACAGTTCATTGACTGTTTCTTTATTTAGTTTTGTACAGTTTATTGACTGGTTCTTTGTTCAGTTTTGTACAGTTTATTGACTGGTTCTTTGTTCAGTTTTGAACAGTTTATTGACTGTTTCTTTATTTAGTTTTGTACAGTTCATTGTCTGCTTCTTTATTTAGTTTTGTACAGTTTATTGACTGTTTCTTTATTTAGTTTGTGTACAATTTATTGACTGGTTCTTTATTGAGTTTTGTACAGTTTATTGAGTGGTTCTTTATTGAGTTTTGTACAGTTTATTGACTGGTTATTTATTTAGTTTTTGTACAATTTATTGACTGGGTCTTTATTGAGTTTTGTACAGTTTATTGACTGTTTCTTTGTTCAGTTTTGAACAGTTTATTGACTGGTTTCTTATTGAATTTTGAACAGTTAGTTGACTGATTCTTTAGTGAGTTTTGTACAGTTTATTGACTGGTTCTTTGTTCAGTTTTGAACATATTATTGACTGGTTTCTTATTGAGTTTTGTACAGTTAATTGACTGGTTCTTTAGTGAGTTTTGTACAGTTTTTTGACTGTTTCATTATTTAGTTTTGTACAGTTTATTAACTGTTTCTTTATTGAGTTTTGTACAGTTTATTGACTGGTTCTTTATTCAGTTTTGTACAGTTTATTGACAGGTTCTATAAAGAGTTTGTGTACAATTTATTGACTGTTTCTTTATTGAGTTTTGTACAGTGTATTGACTGGTTCTTTATTGAGTATTGTACAGTTCATTGACTGGTTCTTTGTTCAGTTTTGTACAGTTTATTGACTGGTTCTTTGTTCAGTTTTGAACAGTTTATTGACTGGTTCTTTATTGAGTTTTGTACAGTTTATTGACTGTTTATTTATTTAGTTTTGTACAGTTTATTGAATGGTTCTTTATTGAGTTTTGTACAGTTTATTGACTGGTCCTTTACTGAGTTTTGTATAGTTTATTGACTTGTTCTTTATTGAGTTTTGTACAGTTTATTGACTGTTTCTTTAGTTAGTTTTGTACAGGTAATTGACTGTTTCTTTATTCAGTTTTGTACAGTTTATTGACTGTTCTTTATTTAGTTTTGTTTTGTACAGTTTATTGACTGTTTCTTTATTTAGTTTGGTACAGTTTATTGACTGTTTCTTTATTTAGTTTTGTTTTGTACAGATTATTGACTGGTTCTTTATTGAGTTTTGCACAGTTTATTGACTGTTTCTTTATTTAGTTTTGTACAGTTTATTGACTGTTTCTTTATTTAGTTTTGTACAGTTTATAGACTGTTATTTTATTTAGTTTGTGTGCAATTTATTGACTGGTTCTTTATTGAGTTTTGTACAGTTTATTGACTGGTTCTTTATTGAGTTTTGTACAGTTTATTGACTGGTTATTTATTTAGTTTTTGTACAATTTATTGACTGGGTCTTTATTGAGTTTTGTACAGTTTATTGACTGTTTCTTTGTTCAGTTTTGAACAGTTTATTGACTGGTTTCTTATTGAATTTTGTACAGTTAATTGACTGGTTCTTTAGTGAGTTTTGTACAGTGTATTGACTGGTTCTTTATTGAGTATTGTACAGTTCATTGACTGGTTCTTTGTTCAGTTTTGTACAGTTTATTGACTGGTTCTTTGTTCAGTTTTGTACAGTTGATTGACTGGTTCTTTATTGAGTTTTGTACAGTTTATTGACTGGTTCTTTATTTAGTTTTGTACAGTTTATTGACTGGTTCTTTATTGAGTTTTGTACAGTTTATTGACTGGTCCTTTATTGAGTTTTGTATAGTTTATTGACTTGTTCTTTATTGAGTTTTGTACAGTTTATTGACTGTTTCTTTAGTTAGTTTTGTGCAGGTAATTGACTGTTTCTTTATTGAGTTTTGTACAGTTTATTGACTGTTTCTTTATTAAGTTTTGTTTTGTACAGTTTATTGACTGTTTCTTTATTTAGTTTTGTAAAGTATATTGACTGTTTCTTTATTTAGTTTTGTACAGTTTATTGACTGTTTCCTTATTTAGTTTTGTTTCGTACAGTTTATTGACTGGTTCTTTATTGAGTTTTGTACAGTTTATTGACTGTTTCTTTATTTAGTTTTGTACAGTTCATTGACTGTTTCTTTATTTAGTTTTGTACAGTTTATTGACTGGTTCTTTGTTCAGTTTTGTACAGTTTATTGACTGGTTCTTTGTTCAGTTTTGAACAGTTTATTGACTGTTTCTTTATTTAGTTTTGTACAGTTCATTGCCTGCTTCTTTATTTAGTTTTGTACAGTTTATTGACTGTTTCTTTATTTAGTTTGTGTACAATTTATTGACTGGTTCTTTATTGAGTTTTGTACAGTTTATTGAGTGGTTCTTTATTGAGTTTTGTACAGTTTATTGACTGGTTATTTATTTAGTTTTTGTACAATTTATTGACTGGGTCTTTATTGAGTTTTGTACAGTTTATTGACTGTTTCTTTGTTCAGTTTTGAACAGTTTATTGACTGGTTTCTTATTGAATTTTGTACAGTTAATTGACTGGTTCTTTAGTGAGTTTTGTACAGTTTATTGACTGGTTCTTTATTGAGTATTGTACAGTTCATTGACTGGTTCTTTGTTCAGTTTTGTACAGTTTATTGACTGGTTCTTTGTTCAGTTTTGTACAGTTGATTGACTGGTTCTTTATTGAGTTTTGTACAGTTTATTGACTGTTTATTTATTTAGTTTTGTACAGTTTATTGACTGGTTCTTTATTGAGTTTTGTACAGTTTATTGACTGGTCCTTTATTGAGTTTTGTATAGTTTATTGACTTGTTCTTTATTGAGTTTTGTACAGTTTATTGACTGTTTCTTTAGTTAGTTTTGTGCAGGTAATTGACTGTTTCTTTATTGAGTTTTGTACAGTTTATTGACTGTTTCTTTATTAAGTTTTGTTTTGTACAGTTTATTGACTGTTTCCTTATTTAGTTTTGTAAAGTATATTGACTGTTTCTTTATTTAGTTTTGTACAGTTTATTGACTGTTTCCTTATTTAGTTTTGTTTCGTACAGTTTATTGACTGGTTCTTTATTGAGTTTTGTACAGTTTATTGACTGTTTCTTTATTTAGTTTTGTACAGTTCATTGACTGTTTCTTTATTTAGTTTTGTACAGTTTATTGACTGTTTCTTTATTTAGTTTGTGTACAATTTATTGACTGGTTCTTTATTGAGTTTTGTACAGTTTATTGACTGGTTCTTTATTGAGTTTTGTACAGTTTATTGACTGGTTCTTTATTCAGTTTTGTACAGTTTATTGAATGTCTTTATTGAGTTTTGTACAGTTTATTGACTGGTTCTTTGTTCAGTTTTGTACAGTTTATTGACTGGTTTTTTATTGAGTTTTGTACAGTTAATTGACTGGTTCTTTATTGAGTTTTGTACAGTTTATTGACTGTTTCTTTATTTAGTTTTGTACAGTGTATTAAGTGTTCATTTATTGAGTTTTGTTCTGTTTATTGACTGGTTCTTTATTGAGTTTTGTACAGTTTATTGACTGGTTCTATATTGAGTTTGTGTACAATTTATTGATTGTTTCTTTATTGAGTTTTGTACAGTTTATTGACTGGTTCTTTATTGAGTTTTGTACAGTTTATTGACTGGTTTTTTGTTCAGTTTTGTACAGTTTATTGACTGGTTCTTTGTTCAGTTTTGAACAGTTTATTGACTGTTTCTTTATTTAGTTTTGTACAGTTCTTTGACTTCTTCTTTATTTAGTTTTGTACAGTTTATTGACTGTTTCTTTATGTAGTTTGTGTACAATTTATTGACTGGTTCTTTATTGAGTTTTGTACAGTTTATTGAGTGGTTCTTTATTGAGTTTTGTACAGTTTATTGACTGGTTATTTATTTAGTTTTTGTACAATTTATTGACTGGGTCTTTATTGAGTTTTGTACAGTTTATTAACTGTTTCTTTGTTCGGTTTTGAACAGTTTATTGACTGATTTCTAATTGAATTTTGTACATTTAATTGACTGGTTCTTTAGTGAGTTTTGTACAGTTTATTGACTGGTTCTTTGTTCAGATTTGAACAGTTTATTGACTGGTTTCTTATTGAGTTTTGTACAGTTAATTGACTGGTTCTTTATTGAGTTTTGTACAGTTTATTGACTGTTTCATTATTTAGTTTTGTACAGTTTATTAACTGTTTCTTTATTCAGTTTTGTACGGTTTATTGACTGGTTCTATAATGAGTTTGTGTACAATTTATTGACTGTTTCTTTATTGAGTTTTGTACAGTGTATTGACTGGTTCTTTATTGAGTTTTGTACAGTTCATTGACTGGTTCTTTGTTCAGTTTTGTTCAGTTTATTGACTGGTTCTTTGTTCAGTTTTGTACAGTTTATTGACTAGTTCTTTATTGAGTTTTGTACAGTTTATTGACTGTTTATTTATTTAGTTTTGTACAGTTTATTGAATGGTTCTTTATTGAGTTTTGTACAGTTTATTGACTGGTCCTTTATTGAGTTTTGTATAGTTTATTGACTTTTTCTTTATTGAGTTTTGTACAGTTTATTGACTGTTTCTTTAGTTACTTTTGTACAGGTAATTGACTGCTTCTTTATTGAGTTTTGTACAGTTTATTGACTGTTTCTTTATTTAGTTTTTTTTGGTACAGTTTATTGACTGTTTCTTTATTTAGTTTTGTACAGTTTATTGACTGTTTCTTTATTTAGTTTTGTACAGTTTATTGACTGCTTCTTTATTTAGTTTTGTTTTGTACAGTTTATTGACTGGTTCTTTATTGAGTTTTGTACAGTTTATTGACTGTTTCTTTATTTAGTTTTGTTCAGTTCATTGACTGTTTCTTTATTTAGTTTTGTACAGTTTATTGACTGTTTCTTTATTTAGTTTGTGTACAATTTATTGACTGGTTCTTTATTTAGTTTTGTACAGTTTATTGACTGTTTCTTTATTTAGTTTTGTACAGTGTATTAACTGTTCATTTATTGAGTTTTGTTCAGTTTATTGACTGGTTCTTTATTGAGTTTTGTACAGTTTATTGACTGGTTCTATATTGAGTTTGTGTACAATTTATTGACTGGTTCTTTATTGAGTTTTGTACAGTTTATTGACTGGTTCTTTATTGAGTTTTGTACAGTTTATTGACTGGTTCTTTGTTCAGTTTTGTACAGTTTATTGACTGGTTCTTTGTTCAGTTTTGTACCGTTTATTGACTGGTTCTTTATTGAGTTTTGTACAATTTTTTGACTGTTTTTTTTTAGTTTTGTACAGTTTATTGACTGGTTCTTTATTGAGTTTTGTACAGTTTATTGACTGGTTCTTTAGTGAGTTTTGTATAGTTTATTGACTGATTCTTTATTGAGTTTTTTACAGTTTATTGACTGTTTCTTTATTTAGTTTTGTACAGTTTATTGACTGGTTCTTTGTTGAGTTTTGTACAGTTTATTGAATGGTTCTTTATTTAGTTTTGTACAGTTTATTGACTGTTTCTTTATTTAGTTTTGCACAGTTTATTGACTGTTTCTTTATTTAGTTTTGTACAGTTTATTGACTGTTTCTTTATTTAGTTTTGTACAGTTTATTGACTGTTTCTTTATTTAGTTTGTGTACAATTTATTGACGGGTTCTTTATTTAGTTTTGTACAGTTTATTGACTGTTTCTTTATTTATTTTTGAACAGTTTATTGACTGTTTCTTTATTTTTTTTGTACAGTTTATTGACTGGTTCTTTAACGAGTTTTGTACAGTTTAGTGACTGGTTCATTATTCAGTTTTGTAATGTTTATTGACTGGTTCTTTATTGAGTTTTGTACAGTTTATTGACTGGTTCTTTAGTTAGTTTTGTAGAGTTTATTGACTGTTTCTTTATTTAGTTTGTGTACAATTTATTGACTGTTTCTTTATTGAGTTTTGTACGGTTTATTGACTGGTTCTTTATTCAGTTTTGTACAGTTTATTACCTGTTTCTTTTTTTCGTTTTGTACAGTTTATTGACTGTTTTTCTATTGAGATTTGTACAGTTTATTGACTGGTTCTTTATTGAGTTTTGTACAGTTTATTGACTGGTTCTTTATTGAGTTTTGTACAGTTTATTGACTGGTTCTTTATTGAGTTTTGTATTGTTTACTGACTGGTTCTTTATTGAGTTTTGTACAGTTTATTAACTGTTTCTTTATTGAGTTTGTGTACAATTTATTGACTGGTTCTTTATTGAGTTTTGTACAGTTTATTGACTGTTTCTTTAGTTAGATTTACAGGTAATTGACTGTTTCTTGATTGAGTTTTGTACAGTTTATTGACTGTTTCTTTATTTAGTTTTGTTTTGTACAGTTTATTGACTGTTTCTTTATTTAGTTTGTGTACAATTTATTGACTGGTTCTTTATTGAGTTTTGTACAGTTTATTGACTGGTTCTTTATTGAGTTTTGTACAGTTTATTGACTGGTTATTTATTTAGTTTTTGTACAATTTATTGACTGGGTCTTTATTGAGTTTTGTACAGTTTATTGACTGTTTCTTTATTTAGTTTTGTTTTGTACAGTTTATTGACTGTTTCTTCATTTAGTTTGTGTACAATTTATTGACTGGTTCTTTATTGAGTTTTGTACAGTTTATTGACTGGTTCTTTATTGAGTTTTGTACAGTTTATTGACTGGTTCATTGTTCAGTTTTGAACAGTTTATTGACTGCTTTCTTATTGAGTTTTGTACAGTTAATTGACTGGTTCTTTAGTGAGTTTTGTACAGTTTATTGACTGTTTCATTATTTAGTTTTGTACAGTTTATTAACTGTTTCTTTATTGAGTTTTGTACAGTTTATTGACTGGTTCTTTATTCAGTTTTGTACAGTTTATTGACTGGTTCTTTAACGAGTTTTGTACAGTTTATTGACTGGTTCTTTATTCAGTTTTGTAATGTTTATTGACTGGTTCTTTATTGAGTTTTGTACAGTTTATTAACTGGTTCTTTAGTTAGTTTTGTAGAGATTATTGACTGTTTCTTTATTTAGTTTGTGTACAATTTATTGACTGTTTCTTTATTGAGTTTTGTACAGTTTATTGACTGGTTCTTTGTTCAGTTTTGTACAGTTTATTGAATGTTTCTTTATTTCGTTTTGTACAGTTTATTGACTAATTTTCTATTGAGATTTGTACAGTTTATTGACTGGTTCTTTATTGAGTTTTGTACAGTTTATTGACTGGTTCTTTATTGAGTTTTGTACAGTTTATTGACTGGTTCTTTATTGCGTTTTGTACAGTTTATTGACTGTTTCTTTATTGAGTTTGTGTACAATTTATTGACTGGTTCTTTATTGAGTTTTGTACAGTTTATTGACTGTTTCCTTAGTTAGTTTTGTACAGGTAATTGACTGTTTCTTGATAGAGTTTTGTACAGATTATTGACTGTTTCTTTATTTAGTTTTGTTTTGCACAGTTTATTGACTGTTTCTTTATTTAGTTTTGTACAGTTTATTGACTGTTTCTTTATTTAGTTTTGTACAGTTTATTGACTGTTTCTTTATTTAGTTTTGTTTTGTACTGGTTATTGACTGGTTCTTTATTGTGTTTTGTACAGTTTATTGACTGGTTCTTTGTTCAGTTTTGTACAGTTTATTGAATGTTTCTTTATTTCGTTTTGTACAGTTTATTGACTAATTTTCTATTGAGATTTGTACAGTTTATTGACTGGTTCTTTATTGAGTTTTGTACAGTTTATTGACTGGTTCTTTATTGAGTTTTGTACAGTTTATTGACTGGTTCTTTATTGAGTTTTGTACAGTTTATTGACTGTTTCTTTATTGAGTTTGTGTACAATTTATTGACTGTTTCTTGATTGAGTTTTGTACAGTTTATTGACTGTTTCTTTATTTAGTTTTGTTTTGCACAGTTTATTGACTGTTTCTTTATTTAGTTTTGTACAGTTTATTGACTGTTTCTTTATTTAGTTTTGTACAGTTTATTGACTGTTTCTTTATTTAGTTTTGTTTTGTACAGGTTATTGACTGGTTCTTTATTGTGTTTTGTACAGTTTATTGACTGTTTCTTTATTTAGTTTTGTACAGTTCATTGACTGTTTCTTTATTTAGTTTTGTACAGTTTATTGACTGATTCTTTATTTAGTTTGTGTACAATTTATTGACTGGTTCTTTATTGAGTTTTGTAATGTTTATTGACTGGTTCTTTATTGAGTTTTGTACAGTTTATTGACTGGTTATTCATTTAGTTTTTGTACAATTTATTGACTGGGTCTTTATTGAGTTTTGTACAGTTTATTGACTGTTTCTTTGTTCAGTTTTGAACAGTTTATTGACTGGTTTCTTATTGAATTTTGTACAGTTAATTGACTGGTTCTTTAGTTAGTTTTGTAGAGATTATTGACTGTTTCTTTATTTAGTTTGTGTACAATTTATTGACTGTTTCTTTATTGAGTTTTGTACAGTTTATTGACTGGTTCTTTGTTCAGTTTTGTACAGTTTATTGAATGTTTCTTTATTTCGTTTTGTACAGTTTATTGACTAATTTTCTATTGAGATTTGTACAGTTAATTGACTGGTTCTTTAGTGAGTTTTGTACAGTTTATTGACTGTTTCATTATTTAGTTTTGTACAGTTTATTAACTGTTTCTTTATTGAGTTTTGTACAGTTTATTGACTGGTTCTTTATTCAGTTTTATACAGTTTATTGACTGGTTCTTTAAAGAGTTTTGTACAGTTTATTGACTGGTTCTTTATTCAGTTTTGTAATGTTTATTGACTGGTTCTTTATTGAGTTTTGTACAGTTTATTGACTGGTTTTTAGTTAGTTTTGTAGAGTTTATTGACTGTTTCTTTATTTAGTTTGTGTACAACTTATTGACTGTTTCTTTATTGAGTTTTGTACAGTTTATTGACTGGTTCTTTGTTCAGTTTTGTACAGTTTATTGACTGTTTCTTTATTTAGTTTTGTACAGTTTATTGACTGTTTTTCTATTGAGATTTGTACAGTTTATTGACTGGTTCTTTATTGAGTTTTGTACAGTTTATTGACTGGTTCTTTATTGAGTTTTGTACAGTTTATTGACTGGTTCTTTATTGAGTTTTGTACAGTTTATTGACTGGTTCTTTATTTAGTTTTGTACAGTTTATTGACTGGTTCTTTATTGAGTTTTGTACTGTTTACTGACTGTTTCTTTATTGAGTTTTGTACAATTTATTGACTGGTTCTTTATTGAGTTTTGTACAGTTTATTAACTGTTTCTTTATTGAGTTTGTGTACAATTTATTGACTGGTTCTTTATTGAGTTTTTTACAGTTTATTGACTGTTTCTTTAGTTAGTTTTGTACAGGTAATTGACTGTTTCTTGATTGAGTTTTGTACAGTTTATTGACTGTTTCTTTATTTAGTTTTGTTTTGTACAGTTTATTGACTGTTTCTTTATTTAGTTTTGTACAGTTTATTGACTGTTTCTTTATTTAGTTTTGTACAGTTTATTGACTGTTTCTTTATTTAGTTTCGTTTTGTACAGTTATTGACTGGTTCTTTATTGTGTTTTGTACAGTTTATTGACTGGTTCTTTAGTTAGTTTTGTAGAGTTTATATACTGTTTCTTTATTTAGTTTGTGTACAATTTATTGACTGTTTCTTTATTGAGTTTTGTACAGTTTATTGACTGGTTCTTTGTTCAGTTTTGTACAGTTTATTAACTGTTTCTTTTTTTCGTTTTGTACAGTTTATTGACTGGTTATTCATTTAGTTTTTGTACAATTTATTGACTGGGTCTTTATTGAGTTTTGTACAGTTTATTGACTGTTTCTTTGTTCAGTTTTGAACAGTTTATTGACTGGTTTCTTATTGAATTTTGTACAGTTAATTGACTGGTTCTTTAGTGAGTTTTGTACAGTTTATTGACTGGTTCTTTATTGAGTTTTGTACAGTTTATTGACTGGTTCTTTATTGAGTTTTGTACAGTTTATTGACTGGTTATTTATTCAGTTTTGTACAGTTTATTGACTGGTTCTTTAAAGAGTTTTGTACAGTTTATTGACTGGTTCTTTATTCAGTTTTGTAATGTTTATTGACTGGTTCTTTATTGAGTTTTGTACAGTTTATTGACTGGTTTTTAGTTAGTTTTGTAGAGTTTATTGACTGTTTCTTTATTTAGTTTGTGTACAACTTATTGACTGTTTCTTTATTGAGTTTTGTACAGTTTATTGACTGGTTCTTTATTGAGGTTTGTACAGTTTATTGACTGGTTCTTTGTTCAGTTTTGTACAGTTTATTGACTGGTTCTTTGTTCAGTTTTGTACCGTTTATTGACTGGTTCTTTATTGAGTTTTGTACAATTTTTTGACTGTTTTTTTTTAGTTTTGTACAGTTTATTGACTGGTTCTTTATTGAGTTTTGTACAGTTTATTGACTGGTTCTTTAGTGAGTTTTGTATAGTTTATTGACTGATTCTTTATTGAGTTTTTTACAGTTTATTGACTGTTTCTTTATTTAGTTTTGTACAGTTTATTGACTGGTTCTTTGTTGAGTTTTGCACAGTTTATTGAATGGTTCTTTATTTAGTTTTGTACAGTTTATTGACTGTTTCTTTATTTAGTTTTGCACAGTTTATTGACTGTTTCTTTATTTAGTTTTGTACAGTTTATTGACTGTTTCTTTATTTAGATTTGTACAGTTTATTGACTGTTTCTTTATTTAGTTTGTGTACAATTTATTGACTGGTTCTTTATTTAGTTTTGTACAGTTTATTGACTGCTTCTTTATTTATTTTTGAACAGTTTATTGACTGTTTCTTTATTTTTTTTGTACAGTTTATTGACTGGTTCTTTAACGAGTTTTGTACAGTTTAGTGACTGTTTCTTTATTCAGTTTTGTAATGTTTATTGACTGGTTCTTTATTGAGTTTTGTACAGTTTATTGACTGGTTCTTTGTTCAGTTTTGTACAGTTTATTAACTGTTTCTTTTTTTCGTTTTGTACAGTTTATTGACTGGTTATTCATTTAGTTTTTGTACAATTTATTGACTGGGTCTTTATTGAGTTTTGTACAGTTTATTGACTGTTTCTTTGTTCAGTTTTGAACAGTTTATTGACTGGTTTCTTATTGAATTTTGTACAGTTAATTGACTGGTTCTTTAGTGAGTTTTGTACAGTTTATTGACTGGTTCTTTATTGAGTTTTGTACAGTTTATTGACTGGTTCTTTATTGAGTTTTGTACAGTTTATTGACTGGTTATTTATTCAGTTTTGTACAGTTTATTGACTGGTTCTTTAAAGAGTTTTGTACAGTTTATTGACTGGTTCTTTATTCAGTTTTGTAATGTTTATTGACTGGTTCTTTATTGAGTTTTGTACAGTTTATTGACTGGTTTTTAGTTAGTTTTGTAGAGTTTATTGACTGTTTCTTTATTTAGTTTGTGTACAACTTATTGACTGTTTCTTTATTGAGTTTTGTACAGTTTATTGACTGGTTCTTTATTGAGGTTTGTACAGTTTATTGACTGGTTCTTTGTTCAGTTTTGTACAGTTTATTGACTGGTTCTTTGTTCAGTTTTGTACCGTTTATTGACTGGTTCTTTATTGAGTTTTGTACAATTTTTTGACTGTTTTTTTTTAGTTTTGTACAGTTTATTGACTGGTTCTTTATTGAGTTTTGTACAGTTTATTGACTGGTTCTTTAGTGAGTTTTGTATAGTTTATTGACTGATTCTTTATTGAGTTTTTTACAGTTTATTGACTGTTTCTTTATTTAGTTTTGTACAGTTTATTGACTGGTTCTTTGTTGAGTTTTGCACAGTTTATTGAATGGTTCTTTATTTAGTTTTGTACAGTTTATTGACTGTTTCTTTATTTAGTTTTGCACAGTTTATTGACTGTTTCTTTATTTAGTTTTGTACAGTTTATTGACTGTTTCTTTATTTAGATTTGTACAGTTTATTGACTGTTTCTTTATTTAGTTTGTGTACAATTTATTGACTGGTTCTTTATTTAGTTTTGTACAGTTTATTGACTGCTTCTTTATTTATTTTTGAACAGTTTATTGACTGTTTCTTTATTTTTTTTGTACAGTTTATTGACTGGTTCTTTAACGAGTTTTGTACAGTTTAGTGACTGTTTCTTTATTCAGTTTTGTAATGTTTATTGACTGGTTCTTTATTGAGTTTTGTACAGTTTATTGACTGGTTCTTTAGTTAGTTTTGTAGAGTTTATTGACTGTTTCTTTATTTAGTTTGTGTACAATTTATTGACTGTTTCTTTATTGAGTTTTGTACGGTTTATTGACTGGTTTTTAGTTAGTTTTGTAGAGTTTATTGACTGTTTCTTTATTTAGTTTGTGTACAACTTATTGACTGTTTCTTTATTGAGTTTTGTACAGTTTATTGACTGGTTCTTTGTTCAGTTTTGTACAGTTTATTGACTGTTTCTTTATTTAGTTTTGTACAGTTTATTGACTGTTTTTCTATTGAGATTTGTACAGTTTATTGACTGGTTCTTTATTGAGTTTTGTACAGTTTATTGACTGGTTCTTTATTGAGTTTTGTACAGTTTATTGACTGGTTCTTTATTGAGTTTTGTACAGTTTATTGACTGGTTCTTTATTTAGTTTTGTACAGTTTATTGACTGGTTCTTTATTGAGTTTTGTACTGTTTACTGACTGTTTCTTTATTGAGTTTTGTACAGTTTATTGACTGGTTCTTTATTGAGTTTTGTACAGTTTATTAACTGTTTCTTTATTGAGTTTGTGTACAATTTATTGACTGGTTCTTTATTGAGTTTTGTACAGTTTATTGACTGTTTCTTTAGTTAGTTTTGTACAGGTAATTGACTGTTTCTTGATTGAGTTTTGTACAGTTTATTGACTGTTTCTTTATTTAGTTTTGTTTTGTACAGTTTATTGACTGTTTCTTTATTTAGTTTTGTACAGTTTATTGACTGTTTCTTTATTTAGTTTTGTACAGTTTATTGACTGTTTCTTTATTTAGTTTTGTTTTGTACAGTTATTGACTGGTTCTTTATTGTGTTTTGTACAGTTTATTGACTGGTTCTTTAGTTAGTTTTGTAGAGTTTATATACTGTTTCTTTATTTAGTTTGTGTACAATTTATTGACTGTTTCTTTATTGAGTTTTGTTTTGTACAGTTATTGACTGGTTCTTTGTTCAGTTTTGTACAGTTTATTAACTGTTTCTTTTTTTCGTTTTGTACAGTTTATTGACTGGTTATTCATTTAGTTTTTGTACAATTTATTGACTGGGTCTTATTGAGTTTTGTACAGTTTATTGACTGTTTCTTTGTTCAGTTTTGAACAGTTTATTGACTGGTTTCTTATTGAATTTTGTACAGTTAATTGACTGGTTCTTTAGTGAGTTTTGTACAGTTTAATGACTGGTCCTTTGTTCAGTTTTGAACAGTTTATTGACTGGTTTCTTATTGAGTTTTGTACAGTTAATTGACTGGTTCTTTAGTGAGTTTTGTACAGCTTATTGACTGTTTCATTATTTAGTTTTGTACAGTTTATTTACTGTTTCTTTGTTGAGTTTTGTACAGTTTATTGACTGGTTCTTTATTCAGTTTTGTACAGTTTATTGACTGGTTCTTTAAAGAGTTTTGTACAGTTTATTGACTGGTTCTTTATTCAGTTTTGTAATGTTTATTGACTGGTTCTTTATTGAGTTTTGTACAGTTTATTGACTGGTTTTTAGTTAGTTTTGTAGAGTTTATTGACTGTTTCTTTATTTAGTTTGTGTACAACTTATTGACTGTTTCTTTATTGAGTTTTGTACAGTTTATTGACTGGTTCTTTATTGAGTTTTGTACAGTTTATTGACTGGTTCTTTGTTCAGTTTTGTACAGTTTATTGACTGGTTCTTTGTTCAGTTTTGTACCGTTTATTGACTGGTTCTTTATTGAGTTTTGTACAATTTTTTGACTGTTTTTTTTTAGTTTTGTACAGTTTATTGACTGGTTCTTTATTGAGTTTTGTACAGTTTATTGACTGGTTCTTTAGTGAGTTTTGTATAGTTTATTGACTGATTCTTTATTGAGTTTTTTACAGTTTATTGACTGTTTCTTTATTTAGTTTTGTACAGTTCATTGACTGGTTCTTTGTTGAGTTTTGCACAGTTTATTGAATGGTTCTTTATTTAGTTTTGTACAGTTTATTGACTGTTTCTTTATTTAGTTTTGCACAGTTTATTGACTGTTTCTTTATTTAGTTTTGTACAGTTTATTGACTGTTTCTTTATTTAGTTTTGTACAGTTTATTGACTGTTTCTTTATTTAGTTTGTGTACAATTTATTGACTGGTTCTTTATTTAGTTTTGTACAGTTTATTGACTGTTTCTTTATTTATTTTTGAACAGTTTATTGACTGTTTCTTTATTTTTTTTGTACAGTTTATTGACTGGTTCTTTAACGAGTTTTGTACAGTTTAGTGACTGTTTCTTTATTCAGTTTTGTAATGTTTATTGACTGGTTCTTTATTGAGTTTTGTACAGTTTATTGACTGGTTCTTTAGTTAGTTTTGTAGAGTTTATTGACTGTTTCTTTATTTAGTTTGTGTACAATTTATTGACTGTTTCTTTATTGAGTTTTTTACGGTTTATTGACTGGTTCTTTATTCAGTTTTTTACAGTTTATTAACTGTTTCTTTTTTTCGTTTTGTACAGTTTATTGACTGTTTTTCTATTGAGATTTGTACAGTTTATTGACTGGTTCTTTATTGAGTTTTGTACAGTTTATTGACTGGTTCTTTATTGAGTTTTGTACAGTTTATTGACTGGTTCTTTATTGAGTTTTGTACAGTTTACTGACTGGTTCTTTATTGAGTTTTGTACAGTTTATTAACTGTTTCTTTATTGAGTTTGTGTACAATTTATTGACTGGTTCTTTATTGAGTTTTGTACAGTTTATTGACTGTTTCTTTAGTTAGATTTACAGGTAATTGACTGTTTCTTGATTGAGTTTTGTACAGTTTATTGACTGTTTCTTTATTTAGTTTTGTTTTGTACAGTTTATTTACTGTTTCTTTATTTAGTTTGTGTACAATTTATTGACTGGTTCTTTATTGAGTTTTGTACAGTTTATTGACTGGTTCTTTATTGAGTTTTGTACAGTTTATTGACTGGTTATTTATTTAGTTTTTGTACAATTTATTGACTGGGTCTTTATTGAGTTTTGTACAGTTTATTGACTGTTTCTTTATTTAGTTTTCTTTTGTACAGTTTATTGACTGGTTTTTATTGAGTTTTGTACAGTTTATTGACTGTTTCTTTATTTAGTTTTTTTCAGTTCATTGACTGTTTCTTTATTTAGTTTTGTACAGTTTATTGACTGTTTCTTTATTTAGTTTGTGTACAATTTATTAACTGGTTCTTTATTGAGTTTTGTACAGTTTATTGACTGGTTCTTTATTGAGTTTTGTACAGTTTATTGACTGGTTCTTTATTCAGTTTTGTACAGTTTATTGAATGTCTTTATTGAGTTTTGTACAGTTTATTGACTGGTTCTTTGTTCAGTTTTGTACAGTTTATTGACCGGTTTTTTATTGAGGTTTGTACCGTTAATTGACTGGTTCTTTATTGAGTTTTTTACAGTTTATTGACTGTTTCTTTATTTAGTTTTGTACAGTGTATTAACTGTTCATTTATTGAGTTTTGTTCAGTTTATTGACTCGTTCTTTATTGAGTTTTGTACAGTTTATTGACTGGTTCTATATTGAGTTTGTGTACAATTTATTGACTGTTTCTTTATTGAGTTTTGTACAGTTTATTGACTGGTTCTTTATTGAGTTTTGTACAGTGTATTGACTGGTTCTTTGTTCAGTTTTGTACAGTTTATTGACTGGTTCTTTGTTCAGTTTTGTACCGTTTATTGACTGTTTCTTTATTTAGTTTTGTACAGTTTATTGACTGCTTCTTTATTTAGTTTTGTTTTGTACAGTTTATTGACGGGTTCTTTATTGAGTTTTGTACAGTTTATTGACTGTTTCTTTATTTAGTTTTGTTCAGTTCATTGACTGTTTCTTTATTTAGTTTTGTACAGTTTATTGACTGTTTCTTTATTTAGTTTGTGTACAATTTATTGACTGGTTCTTTATTGAGTTTTGTACAGTTTATTGACTGGTTCTTTATTGAGTTTTGTAGAGTTTATTGACTGGTTCTTTATTCAGTTTTGTACAGTTTATTGAATGTCTTTATTGATTTTTGTACAGTTTATTGACTGGTTCTTTGTTCAGTTTTGTACAGTTTATTGACTGGTTTTTTATTGAGGTTTGTACAGTTAATTGACTGGTTCTTTATTGAGTTTTGTACAGTTTATTGACTGTTTCTTTATTTAGTTTTGTACAGTGTATTAACTGTTCATTTATTGAGTTTGGTTCAGTTTATTGACTGGTTCTTTATTGAGTTTTGTACAGTTTATTGACTGGTTCTATATTGAGTTTGTGTACAATTTATTGACTGTTACTTTATTGAGTTTTGTACAGTTTATTGACTGGTTCTTTATTGAGTTTTGTACAGTTTATTGACTGGTTCTTTGTTCAGTTTTGTACAGTTTATTGACTGGTTCTTTGTTCAGTTTTGTACCGTTTATTGACTGGTTCTTTATTGAGTTTTGTACAATTTTTTGACTGTTTTTTTTTAGTTTTGTACAGTTTATTGACTGGTTCTTTATTGAGTTTTGTACAGTTTATTGACTGGTTCTTTAGTGAGTTTTGTATAGTTTATTGACTGATTCTTTATTGAGTTTTTTACAGTTTATTGACTGTTTCTTTATTTAGTTTTGTACAGTTTATTGACTGGTTCTTTGTTGAGTTTTGCACAGTTTATTGAATGGTTCTTTATTTAGTTTTGTACAGTTTATTGACTGTTTCTTTATTTAGTTTTGCACAGTTTATTGACTGTTTCTTTATTTAGTTTTGTACAGTTTATTGACTGTTTCTTTATTTAGTTTTGTACAGTTTATTGACTGTTTCTTTTTTTAGTTTGTGTACAATTTATTGACTGGTTCTTTATTTAGTTTTGTACAGTTTATTGACTGTTTCTTTATTTATTTTTGAACAGTTTATTGACTGCTTCTTTATTTTTTTTGTACAGTTTATTGACTGGTTCTTTAACGAGTTTTGTACAGTTTAGTGACTGGTTCTTTATTCAGTTTTGTAATGTTTATTGACTGGTTCTTTATTGAGTTTTGTACAGTTTATTGACTGGTTCTTTAGTTAGTTTTGTAGAGTTTATTGACTGTTTCTTTATTTAGTTTGTGTACAATTTATTGACTGTTTCTTTATTGAGTTTTGTACGGTTTATTGACTGGTTCTTTATTCAGTTTTTTACAGTTTATTAACTGTTTCTTTTTTTCGTTTTGTACAGTTTATTGACTGTTTTTCTATTGAGATTTGTACAGTTTATTGACTGGTTCTTTATTGAGTTTTGTACAGTTTATTGACTGGTTCTTTATTGAGTTTTGTACAGTTTATTGACTGGTTCTTTATTGAGTTTTGTACAGTTTACTGACTGGTTCTTTATTGAGTTTTGTACAGTTTATTAACTGTTTCTTTATTGAGTTTGTGTACAATTTATTGACTGGTTCTTTATTGAGTTTTGTACAGTTTATTGACTGTTTCTTTAGTTAGATTTACAGGTAATTGACTGTTTCTTGATTGAGTTTTGAACAGTTTATTGACTGTTTCTTTATTTAGTTTTGTTTTGTACAGTTTATTGACTGTTTCTTTATTTAGTTTTGTACAATTTATTGACTGGTTCTTTATTGAGTTTTGTACAGTTTATTGACTGGTTCTTTATTGAGTTTTGTACAGTTTATTGACTGGTTATTTATTTAGTTTTTGTACAATTTATTGGCTGGGTCTTTATTGAGTTTTGTACAGTTTATTGACTGTTTCTTTATTTAGTTTTGTTTTGTACAGTTTATTGACTGTTTCTTCATTTAGTTTGTGTACAATTTATTGACTGGTTCTTTATTGAGTTTTGTACAGTTTATTGACTGGTACTTTATTGAGTTTTGTACAGTTTATTGACTGGTTCTTTGTTCAGTTTTGAACAGTTTATTGACTGGTTTCTTATTGAGTTTTGTACAGTTAATTGACTGGTTCTTTAGTGAGTTTTGTACAGTTTATTGACTGGTTCTTTATTCAGTTTTGTACAGTTTATTGACTGGTTCTTTATTTAGTTTGTGTACAATTTATTGACTGTTTCTTTATTGAGTTTTGTACAGTTTATTGACTGGTTCTTTGTTCAGTTTTGTACAGTTTATTGATTGTTTCTTTATTTCGTTTTGTACAGTTTATTGACTAATTTTCTATTGAGATTTGTACAGTTTATTGACTGGTTCTTTATTGAGTTTTGTACAGTTTATTGACTGGTTCTTTATTGAGTTTTGTACAGTTTATTGACTGGTTCTTTATTGAGTTTTGTACAGTTTATTGACTGTTTCTTTATTGAGTTTGTGTACAATTTATTGACTGGTTCTTTATTGAGTTTTGTACAGTTTATTGACTGTTTCCTTAGTTAGTTTTGTACAGGTAATTGACTGTTTCTTGATTGAGTTTTGTACAGTTTATTGACTGTTTCTTTATTTAGTTTTGTTTTGCACAGTTTATTGACTGTTTCTTTATTTAGTTTTGTACAGTTTATTGACTGGTTCTTTATTTAGTTTTGTACAGTTTATTGACTGTTTCTTTATTTAGTTTTGTTTTGTACAGGTTATTGACTGGTTCTTTATTGTGTTTTGTACAGTTTATTGACTGTTTCTTTATTTAGTTTTGTACAGTTCATTGACTGTTTCTTTATTTAGTTTTGTACAGTTTATTGACTGTTTCTTTATTTAGTTTGTGTACAATTTATTGACTGGTTCTTTATTGAGTTTTGTACAGTTTATTGACTGGTTCTTTATTGAGTTTTGTACAGTTTATTGACTGGTTATTCATTTAGTTTTTGTACAATTTATTGACTGGGTCTTTATTGAGTTTTGTACAGTTTATTGACTGTTTCTTTGTTCAGTTTTGAACAGTTTATTGACTGGTTTCTTATTGAATTTTGTACAGTTAATTGACTGGTTCTTTAGTGAGTTTTGTACAGTTTATTGACTGGTCCTTTGTTCAGTTTTGAACAGTTTATTGACTGGTTTCTTATTGAGTTTTGTACAGTTAATTGACTGGTTCTTTAGTGAGTTTTGTACAGTTTATTGACTGTTTCATTATTTAGTTTTGTACATTTTATTAACTGTTTCTTTATTGAGTTTTGTACAGTTTATTGACTGGTTCTTTATTCAGTTTTGTACAGTTTATTGACTGGTTCTTTAAAGAGTTTTGTACAGTTTATTGACTGGTTCTTTATTCAGTTTTGTAATGTTTATTGACTGGTTCTTTATTGAGTTTTGTACAGTTTATTGACTGGTTTTTAGTTAGTTTTGTAGAGTTTATTGACTGTTTCTTTATTTAGTTTGTGTACAACTTATTGACTGGTTCTTTATTGAGTTTTGTACTGTTTACTGACTGTTTCTTTATTGAGTTTTGTACAGTTTATTGACTGTTTCTTTAGTTAGATTTACAGGTAATTGACTGTTTCTTGATTGAGTTTTGTACAGTTTATTGACTGTTTCTTTATTTAGTTTTGTTTTGTACAGTTTATTGACTGTTTCTTTATTTAGTTTGTGTACAATTTATTGACTGGTTCTTTATTGAGTTTTGTACAGTTTATTGACTGGTTCTTTATTGAGTTTTGTACAGTTTATTGACTGGTTATTTATTTAGTTTTTGTACAATTTATTGGCTGGGTCTTTATTGAGTTTTGTACAGTTTATTGACTGTTTCTTTATTTAGTTTTGTTTTGTACAGTTTATTGACTGTTTCTTCATTTAGTTTGTGTACAATTTATTGACTGGTTCTTTATTGAGTTTTGTACAGTTTATTGACTGGTTCTTTATTGAGTTTTGTACAGTTTATTGACTGGTTCTTTGTTCAGTTTTGAACAGTTTATTGACTGGTTTCTTATTGAGTTTTGTACAGTTAATTGACTGGTTCTTTAGTGAGTTTTGTACAGTTTATTGACTGGTTCTTTATTCAGTTTTGTACAGTTTATTGACTGGTTCTTTATTTAGTTTGTGTACAATTTATTGACTGTTTCTTTATTGAGTTTTGTACAGTTTATTGACTGGTTCTTTGTTCAGTTTTGTACAGTTTATTGACTGTTTCTTTATTTCGTTTTGTACAGTTTATTGACTAATTTTCTATTGAGATTTGTACAGTTTATTGACTGGTTCTTTATTGAGTTTTGTACAGTTTATTGACTGGTTCTTTATTGAGTTTTGTACAGTATATTGACTGTTTCTTTATTGAGTTTTGTACAGTTTATTGACTGTTTCTTTATTGAGTTTGTGTACAATTTATTGACTGGTTCTTTATTGAGTTTTGTACAGTTTATTGACTGTTTCCTTAGTTAGTTTTGTACAGGTAATTGACTGTTTCTTGATTGAGTTTTGTACAGTTTATTGACTGTTTCTTTATTTAGTTTTGTTTTGCACAGTTTATTGACTGTTTCTTTATTTAGTTTTGTACAGTTTATTGACTGTTTCTTTATTTAGTTTTGTACAGTTTATTGACTGTTTCTTTATTTAGTTTTGTTTTGTACAGGTTATTGACTGGTTCTTTATTGTGTTTTGTACAGTTTATTGACTGTTTCTTTATTTAGTTTTGTACAGTTCATTGACTGTTTCTTTATTTAGTTTTGTACAGTTTATTGACTGTTTCTTTATTTAGTTTGTGTACAATTTATTGACTGGTTCTTTATTGAGTTTTGTACAGTTTATTGACTGGTTCTTTATTGAGTTTTGTACAGTTTATTGACTGGTTATTCATTTAGTTTTTGTACAATTTATTGACTGGGTCTTTATTGAGTTTTGTACAGTTTATTGACTGGTTCTTTGTTCAGTTTTGAACAGTTTATTGACTGGTTTCTTATTGAATTTTGTACAGTTAATTGACTGGTTCTTTAGTGAGTTTTGTACAGTTTATTGACTGGTCCTTTGTTCAGTTTTGAACAGTTTATTGACTGGTTTCTTATTGAGTTTTGTACAGTTAATTGACTGGTTCTTTAGTGAGTTTTGTACAGTTTATTGACTGTTTCTTTATTTAGTTTTGTACAGTTTATTAACTGTTTCTTTATTGAGTTTTGTACAGTTTATTGACTGGTTCTTTATTCAGTTTTGTACAGTTTATTGACTGGTTCTTTAAAGAGTTTTGTACAGTTTATTGACTGGTTCTTTATTCAGTTTTGTAATGTTTATTGACTGATTCTTTATTGAGTTTTGTACAGTTTATTGATTGGTTTTTAGTTAGTTTTGTAGAGTTTATTGACTGTTTCTTTATTTAGTTTGTGTACAACTTATTGACTGGTTCTTTATTGAGTTTTGTACTGTTTACTGACTGTTTCTTTATTGAGTTTTGTACAGTTTATTGACTGGTTCTTTATTGAGTTTTGTACAGTTTATTAACTGTTTCTTTATTGAGTTTGTGTACAATTTATTGACTGGTTCTTTATTGAGTTTTGTACAGTTTATTGACTGTTTCTTTAGTTAGATTTACAGGTAATTGACTGTTTCTTGATTGAGTTTTGTACAGTTTATTGACTGTTTCTTTATTTAGTTTTGTTTTGTACAGTTTATTGACTGTTTCTTTATTTAGTTTGTGTACAATTTATTGACTGGTTCTTTATTGAGATTTGTACAGTTTATTGACTGGTTCTTTATTGAGTTTTGTACAGTTTATTGACTGTTTCTTTATTTAGTTTTGTACAGTTTATTGACTGTTTCTTTATTTAGTTTTGTACAGTTTATTGACTGTTTCTTTATTTAGTTTTGTTTTGTACAGTTATTGACTGGTTCTTTATTGTGTTTTGTACTGTTTATTGATTGGTTCTTTATTGAGTTTTGTACAGTTTATTGACTGGTTCTTTAGTTAGTTTTGTAGAGTTTATATACTGTTTCTTTATTTAGTTTGTGTACAATTTATTGACTGGGTCTTTATTGAGTTTTGTACAGTTTATTGACTGTTTCTTTATTTAGTTTTGTTTTGTACAGTTTATTGACTGTTTCTTCATTTAGTTTCTGTACAATTTATTGACTGGTTCTTTATTGAGTTTTGTACAGTTTATTGAATGGTTCTTTATTGAGTTTTGTACAGTTTATTGACTGGTTCTTTGTTCAGTTTTGAACAGTTTATTGACTGGTTTCTTATTGAGTTTTGTACAGTTAATTGACTGGTTCTTTAGTGAGTTTTGTACAGTTTATTGACTGTTTCATTATTTAGTTTTGTACAGTTTATTAACTGTTTCTTTATTGAGTTTTGTACAGTTTAGTGACTGGTTCTTTATTCAGTTTTGTAATGTTTATTGACTGGTTCTTTATTGAGTTTTGTACAGTTTATTGACTGGTTCTTTAGTTAGTTTTGTAGAGTTTATTGACTGTTTCTTTATTTAGTTTGTGTACAATTTATTGACTGTTTCTTTATTGAGTTTTGTACGGTTTATTGACTGGTTCTTTATTCAGTTTTTTACAGTTTATTAACTGTTTCTTTTTTTCGTTTTGTACAGTTTATTGACTGTTTTTCTATTGAGATTTGTACAGTTTATTGACTGGTTCTTTATTGAGTTTTGTACAGTTTATTGACTGGTTCTTTATTGAGTTTTGTACAGTTTATTGACTGGTTCTTTATTGAGTTTTGTACAGTTTACTGACTGGTTCTTTATTGAGTTTTGTACAGTTTATTAACTGTTTCTTTATTGAGTTTGTGTACAATTTATTGACTGGTTCTTTATTGAGTTTTGTACAGTTTACTGACTGGTTCTTTATTGAGTTTTGTACAGTTTATTAACTGTTTCTTTATTGAGTTTGTGTACAATTTATTGACTGGTTCTTTATTGAGTTTTGTACAGTTTATTGACTGTTTCTTTAGTTAGATTTACAGGTAATTGACTGTTTCTTGATTGAGTTTTGTACAGTTTATTGACTGTTTCTTTATTTAGTTTTGTTTTGTACAGTTTATTGACTGTTTCTTTATTTAGTTTGTGTAGAATTTATTGACTGGTTCTTTATTGAGTTTTGTACAGTTTATTGACTGGTTCTTTATTGAGTTTTGTACAGTTTATTGACTGGTTATTTATTTAGTTTTTGTACAATTTATTGGCTGGGTCTTTATTGAGTTTTGTACAGTTTATTGACTGTTTCTTTATTTAGTTTTGTTTTGTACAGTTTATTGACTGTTTCTTCATTTAGTTTGTGTACAATTTATTGACTGGTTCTTTATTGAGTTTTGTACAGTTTATTGACTGGTTCTTTATTGAGTTTTGTACAGTTTATTGACTGGTTCTTTGTTCAGTTTTGAACAGTTTATTGACTGATTTCTTATTGAGTTTTGTACAGTTAATTGACTGGTTCTTTAGTGAGTTTTGTACAGTTTATTGACTGGTTCTTTATTCAGTTTTGTACAGTTTATTGACTGGTTCTTTATTTAGTTTGTGTACAATTTATTGACTGTTTCTTTATTGAGTTTTGTACAGTTTATTGACTGGTTCTTTGTTCAGTTTTGTACAGTTTATTGACTGTTTCTTTATTTCGTTTTGTACAGTTTATTGACTAATTTTCTATTGAGATTTGTACAGTTTATTGACTGGTTCTTTATTGAGTTTTGTACAGTTTATTGACTGGTTCTTTATTGAGTTTTGTACAGTTTATTGACTGGTTCTTTATTGAGTTTTGTACAGTTTATTGACTGTTTCTTTATTGAGTTTGTGTACAATTTATTGACTGGTTCTTTATTGAGTTTTGTACAGTTTATTGACTGTTTCCTTAGTTAGTTTTGTACAGGTAATTGACTGTTTCTTGATTGAGTTTTGTACAGTTTATTGACTGTTTCTTTATTTAGTTTTGTACAGTTCATTGACTGTTTCTTTATTTAGTTTTGTACAGTTTATTGACTGTTTCTTTATTTAGTTTGTGTACAATTTATTGACTGGTTCTTTATTGAGTTTTGTACAGTTTATTGACTGGTTCTTTATTGAGTTTTGTACAGTTTATTGACTGGTTATTCATTTAGTTTTTGTACAATTTATTGACTGGGTCTTTATTGAGTTTTGTACAGTTTATTGACTGTTTCTTTGTTCAGTTTTGAACAGTTTATTGACTGGTTTCTTATTGAATTTTGTACAGTTAATTGACTGGTTCTTTAGTGAGTTTTGTACAGTTTATTGACTGGTCCTTTGTTCAGTTTTGAACAGTTTATTGACTGGTTTCTTATTGAGTTTTGTACAGTTAATTGACTGGTTCTTTAGTGAGTTTTGTACAGTTTATTGACTGTTTCATTATTTAGTTTTGTACAGTTTATTAACTGTTTCTTTATTGAGTTTTGTACAGTTTATTGACTGGTTCTTTATTCAGTTTTGTACAGTTTATTGACTGGTTCTTTAAAGAGTTTTGTACAGTTTATTGACTGGTTCTTTATTCAGTTTTGTAATGTTTATTGACTGGTTCTTTATTGAGTTTTGTACAGTTTATTGACTGGTTTTTAGTTAGTTTTGTAGAGTTTATTGACTGTTTCTTTATTTAGTTTGTGTACAACTTATTGACTGGTTCTTTATTGAGTTTTGTACTGTTTACTGACTGTTTCTTTATTGAGTTTTGTACAGTTTATTGACTGGTTCTTTATTGAGTTTTGTACAGTTTATTAACTGTTTCTTTATTGAGTTTGTGTACAATTTATTGACTGGTTCTTTATTGAGTTTTGTACAGTTTATTGACTGTTTCTTTAGTTAGATTTACAGGTAATTGACTGTTTCTTGATTGAGTTTTGTACAGTTTATTGACTGTTTCTTTATTTAGTTTTGTTTTGTACAGTTTATTGACTGTTTCTTTATTTAGTTTGTGTACAATTTATTGACTGGTTCTTTATTGAGTTTTGTACAGTTTATTGACTGGTTCTTTATTGAGTTTTGTACAGTTTATTGACTGGTTATTTATTTAGTTTTTGTACAATTTATTGACTGGGTCTTTATTGAGTTTTGTACAGTTTATTGACTGTTTCTTTATTTAGTTTTGTTTTGTACAGTTTATTGACTGTTTCTTCATTTAGTTTGTGTACAATTTATTGACTGGTTCTTTATTGAGTTTTGTACAGTTTATTGACTGGTTCTTTATTGAGTTTTGTACAGTTTATTGACTGGTTCTTTGTTCAGTTTTGAACAGTTTATTGACTGGTTTCTTATTGAGTTTTGTACAGTTAATTGACTGGTTCTTTAGTGAGTTTTGTACAGTTTATTGACTGTTTCATTATTTAGTTTTGTACAGTTTATTAACTGTTTCTTTATTGAGTTTTGTACAGTTTATTGACTGGTTCTTTATTCAGTTTTGTACAGTTTATTGACTGGTTCTTTAACGAGATTTGTAGAGTTTATTGACTGGTTCTTTATTCAGTTTTGTAATGTTTATTGACTGGTTCTTTATTGAGTTTTGTACAGTTTATTAACTGGTTCTTTAGTTAGTTTTGTAGAGATTATTGACTGTTTCTTTATTTAGTTTGTGTACAATTTATTGACTGTTTCTTTATTGAGTTTTGTACAGTTTATTGACTGGTTCTTTGTTCAGTTTTGTACAGTTTATTGACTGTTTCTTTATTTCGTTTTGTACAGTTTATTGACTAATTTTCTATTGAGATTTGTACAGTTTATTGACTGGTTCTTTATTGAGTTTTGTACAGTTTATTGACTGGTTCTTTATTGAGTTTTGTACAGTTTATTGACTGGTTCTTTATTGAGTTTTGTACAGTTTATTGACTGTTTCTTTATTGAGTTTGTGTACAATTTATTGACTGGTTCTTTATTGAGCTTTGTACAGTTTATTGACTGTTTCCTTAGTTAGTTTTGTACAGGTAATTGACTGTTTCTTGATTGAGTTTTGTACAGTTTATTGACTGTTTCTTTATTTAGTTTTGTTTTGCACAGTTTATTGACTGTTTCTTTATTTAGTTTTGTACAGTTTATTGACTGTTTCTTTATTTAGTTTTGTACAGTTTATTGACTGTTTCTTTATTTAGTTTTGTTTTGTACAGGTTATTGACTGGTTCTTTATTGTGTTTTGTACAGTTTATTGACTGTTTCTTTATTTAGTTTTGTACAGTTCATTGACTGTTTCTTTATTTAGTTTTGTACAGTTTATTGACTGTTTCTTTATTTAGTTTGTGTACAATTTATTGACTGGTTCTTTATTGAGTTTTGTACAGTTTATTGACTGGTTCTTTATTGAGTTTTGTACAGTTTATTGACTGGTTATTCATTTAGTTTTTGTACAATTTATTGACTGGGTCTTTATTGAGTTTTGTACAGTTTATTGACTGTTTCTTTGTTCAGTTTTGAACAGTTTATTGACTGGTTTCTTATTGAATTTTGTACAGTTAATTGACTGGTTCTTTAGTGAGTTTTGTACAGTTTATTGACTGGTCCTTTGTTCAGTTTTGAACAGTTTATTGACTGGTTTCTTATTGAGTTTTGTACAGTTAATTGACTGGTTCTTTAGTGAGTTTTGTACAGTTTATTGACTGTTTCATTATTTAGTTTTGTACAGTTTATTAACTGTTTCTTTATTGAGTTTTGTACAGTTTATTGACTGGTTCTTTATTCAGTTTTGTACAGTTTATTGACTGGTTCTTTAAAGAGTTTTGTACAGTTTATTGACTGGTTCTTTATTCAGTTTTGTAATGTTTATTGACTGGTTCTTTATTGAGTTTTGTACAGTTTATTGACTGGTTTTTAGTTAGTTTTGTAGAGTTTATTGACTGTTTCTTTATTTAGTTTGTGTACAACTTATTGACTGGTTCTTTATTGAGTTTTGTACTGTTTACTGACTGTTTCTTTATTGAGTTTTGTACAGTTTATTGACTGGTTCTTTATTGAGTTTTGTACAGTTTATTAACTGTTTCTTTATTGAGTTTGTGTACAATTTATTGACTGGTTCTTTATTGAGTTTTGTACAGTTTATTGACTGTTTCTTTATTTAGTTTTGTTTTGTACAGGTAATTGACTGTTTCTTGATTGAGTTTTGTACAGTTTATTGACTGTTTCTTTATTTAGTTTTGTTTTGTACAGTTTATTGACTGTTTCTTTATTTAGTTTTGTACAGTTTATTGACTGTTTCTTTATTTAGTTTTGTACAGTTTATTGACTGTTTCTTTATTTAGTTTTGTTTTGTACAGTTATTGACTGGTTCTTTATTGTGTTTTGTACAGTTTATTGACTGGTTCTTTATTGAGTTTTGTACAGTTTATTGACTGGTTCTTTAGTTAGTTTTGTAGAGTTTATATACTGTTTCTTTATTTAGTTTGTGTACAATTTATTGACTGTTTTTTTATTGAGTTTTGTACAGTTTATTGACTGGTTCTTTGTTCAGTTTTGTACAGTTTATTAACTGTTTCTTTTTTTCGTTTTGTACAGTTTATTGACTGTTTCTTTATTTAGTTTTGTACAGTTTATTGACTGTTTCTTTATTTAGTTTGTGTACAATTTATTGACTGGTTCTTTATTGAGTTTTGTACAGTTTATTGACTGGTTCTTTATTGAGTTTTGTACAGTTTATTGACTGGTTATTCATTTAGTTTTTGTACAATTTATTGACTGGGTCTTTATTGAGTTTTGTACAGTTTATTGACTGTTTCTTTGTTCAGTTTTGAACAGTTTATTGACTGGTTTCTTATTGAATTTTGTACAGTTAATTGACTGGTTCTTTAGTGAGTTTTGTACAGTTTATTGACTGGTCCTTTGTTCAGTTTTGAACAGTTTATTGACTGGTTTCTTATTGAGTTTTGTACAGTTAATTGACTGGTTCTTTAGTGAGTTTTGTACAGCTTATTGACTGTTTCATTATTTAATTTTGTACAGTTTATTAACTGTTTCTTTATTGAGTTTTGTACAGTTTATTGACTGGTTCTTTATTCAGTTTTGTACAGTTTATTGACTGGTTCTTTAAAGAGTTTTGTACAGTTTATTGACTGGTTCTTTATTCAGTTTTGTAATGTTTATTGACTGGTTCTTTATTGAGTTTTGTACAGTTTATTGACTGGTTTTTAGTTAGTTTTGTAGAGTTTATTGACTGTTTCTTTATTTAGTTTGAGTACAACTTATTGACTGTTTCTTTATTGAGTTTTGTACAGTTTATTGACTGGTTCTTTATTGAGTTTTGTACAGTTTATTGACTGGTTCTTTGTTCAGTTTTGTACAGTTTATTGACTGGTTCTTTGTTCAGTTTTGTACCGTTTATTGACTGGTTCTTTATTGAGTTTTGTACAATTTTTTGACTGTTTTTTTTTAGTTTTGTACAGTTTATTGACTGGTTCTTTATTGAGTTTTGTACAGTTTATTGACTGGTTCTTTAGTGAGTTTTGTATAGTTTATTGACTGATTCTTTATTGAGTTTTTTACAGTTTATTGACTGTTTCTTTATTTAGTTTTGCACAGTTTATTGACTGTTTCTTTATTTAGTTTTGTACAGTTTATTGACTGTTTCTTTATTTAGTTTTGTACAGTTTATTGACTGTTTCTTTATTTAGTTTGTGTACAATTCATTGACTGGTTCTTTATTTAGTTTTGTACAGTTTATTGACTGTTTCTTTATTTATTTTTGAACAGTTTATTGACTGTTTCTTTATTTTTTTTGTACAGTTTATTGACTGGTTCTTTAACGAGTTTTGTACAGTTTAGTGACTGTTTCTTTATTCAGTTTTGTACAGTTTATTGACTGGTTCTTTATTGAGTTTTGTACAGTTTATTGACTGGTTCTTTAGTTAGTTTTGTAGAGTTTATTGACTGTTTCTTTATTTAGTTTGTGTACAATTTATTGACTGTTTCTTTATTGAGTTTTGTACGGTTTATTGACTGGTTCTTTATTCAGTTTTTTACAGTTTATTAACTGTTTATTTTTTTCGTTTTGTACAGTTTATTGACTGTTTTTCTATTGAGATTTGTACAGTTTATTGACTGGTTCTTTATTGAGTTTTGTACAGTTTATTGACTGGTTCTTTATTGAGTTTTGTACAGTTTATTGACTGGTTCTTTATTGAGTTTTGTACAGTTTACTGACTGGTTCTTTATTGAGTTTTGTACAGTTTATTAACTGTTTCTTTATTGAGTTTGTGTACAATTTATTGACTGGTTCTTTATTGAGTTTTGTACAGTTTATTGACTGTTTCTTTAGTTAGATTTACAGGTAATTGACTGTTTCTTGATTGAGTTTTGTACAGTTTATTGACTGTTTCTTTATTTAGTTTTGTTTTGTACAGTTTATTGACTGTTTCTTTATTTAGTTTGTGTACAATTTATTGACTGGTTCTTTATTGCGTTTTGTACAGTTTATTGACTAGTTCTTTATTGAGTTTTGTACAGTTTATTGACTGGTTATTTATTTAGTTTTTGTACAATTTATTGACTGGGTCTTAATCGAGTTTTGTACAGTTTATTGACTGTTTCTTTATTTAGTTTTGTTTTGTACAGTTTATTGACTGTTTCTTCATTTAGTTTGTGTACAATTTATTGACTGGTTCTTTATTGAGTTTTGTACAGTTTATTGACTGGTTCTTTATTGAGTTTTGTACAGTTTATTGACTGGTTCTTTGTTCAGTTTTGAACAGTTTATTGACTGGTTTCTTATTGAGTTTTGTACAGTTAATTGACTGGTTCTTTAGTGAGTTTTGTACAGTTTATTGACTGTTTCATTATTTAGTTTTGTACAGTTTATTAACTGTTTCTTTATTGAGTTTTGTACAGTTTATTGACTGGTTCTTTATTCAGTTTTGTACAGTTTATTGACTGTTTCTTTATTGAGTTTTGTACAGTTTATTGACTGGTTCTTTATTCAGTTTTGTAATGTTTATTGACTGGTTCTTTATTGAGTTTTGTACAGTTTATTAACTGGTTCTTTAGTTAGTTTTGTAGAGATTATTGACTGTTTCTTTATTTAGTTTGTGTACAATTTATTGACTGTTTCTTTATTGAGTTTTGTACAGTTTATTGACTGGTTCTATGTTCAGTTTTGTACAGTTTATTGACTGTTTCTTTATTTCGTTTTGTACAGTTTATTGACTAATTTTCTATTGAGATTTGTACAGTTTATTGACTGGTTCTTTATTGAGTTTTGTACAGTTTATTGACTGTTTCTTTATTGAGTTTTGTACAGTTTATTGACTGTTTCTTTATTGAGTTTGTGTACAATTTATTGACTGGTTCTTTATTGAGTTTTGTACACTTTATTGACTGTTTCCTTAGTTAGTTTTGTACAGGTAATTGACTGTTTCTTGATTGAGTTTTGTACAGTTTATTGACTGCTTCTTTATTTAGTTTTGTTTTGCACAGTTTATTGACTGTTTCTTTATTTAGTTTTGTACAGTTTATTGACTGTTTCTTTATTTAGTTTTGTACAGTTTATTGACTGTTTCTTTATTTAGTTTTGTTTTGTACAGGTTATTGACTGGTTCTTTATTGTGTTTTGTACAGTTTATTGACTGTTTCTTTATTTAGTTTTGTACAGTTCATTGACTGTTTCTTTATTTAGTTTTGTACAGTTTATTGACTGTTTCTTTATTTAGTTTGTGTACAATTTATTGACTGGTTCTTTATTGAGT
The DNA here is from genome assembly GCA_944474755.1 of Limnoperna fortunei. Lineage (NCBI taxonomy): Eukaryota > Metazoa > Mollusca > Bivalvia > Mytilida > Modiolidae > Limnoperna > Limnoperna fortunei. The sequence goes on from OX104113.1 coordinate 56,279,138, forward strand.
TTTGTACAGTTTATTGACTGGTTCTTTATTGAGTTTTGTACAGTTTATTGACTGGTTATTCATTTAGTTTTTGTACAATTTATTGACTGGGTCTTTATTGAGTTTTGAACAGTTTATTGACTGGTTTCTTTATTTAGTTTGTGTACAATTCATTGACTGGTTCTTTATTTAGTTTTGTACAGTTTATTGACTGTTTCTTTATTTATTTTTGAACAGTTTATTGACTGTTTCTTTATTTTTTTTGTACAGTTTATTGACTGGTTCTTTAACGAGTTTTGTACAGTTTAGTGACTGTTTCTTTATTCAGTTTTGTAATGTTTATTGACTGGTTCTTTATTGAGTTTTGTACAGTTTATTGACTGGTTCTTTAGTTAGTTTTGTAGAGTTTATTGACTGTTTCTTTATTTAGTTTGTGTACAATTTATTGACTGTTTCTTTATTGAGTTTTGTACGGTTTATTGACTGGTTCTTTATTCAGTTTTTTACAGTTTATTAACTGTTTATTTTTTTCGTTTTGTACAGTTTATTGACTGTTTTTCTATTGAGATTTGTACAGTTTATTGACTGGTTCTTTATTGAGTTTTGTACAGTTTATTGACTGGTTCTTTATTGAGTTTTGTACAGTTTATTGACTGGTTCTTTATTGAGTTTTGTACAGTTTACTGACTGGTTCTTTATTGAGTTTTGTACAGTTTATTAACTGTTTCTTTATTGAGTTTGTGTACAATTTATTGACTGGTTCTTTATTGAGTTTTATACAGTTTATTGACTGTTTCTTTAGTTAGATTTACAGGTAATTGACTGTTTCTTGATTGAGTTTTGTACAGTTTATTGACTGTTTCTTTATTTAGTTTTGTTTTGTACAGTTTATTGACTGTTTCTTTATTTAGTTTGTGTACAATTTATTGACTGGTTCTTTATTGAGTTTTGTACAGTTTATTGACTAGTTCTTTATTGAGTTTTGTACAGTTTATTGACTGGTTATTTATTTAGTTTTTGTACAATTTATTGACTGGGTCTTAATCGAGTTTTGTACAGTTTATTGACTGTTTCTTTATTTAGTTTTGTTTTGTACAGTTTATTGACTGTTTCTTCATTTAGTTTGTGTACAATTTATTGACTGGTTCTTTATTGAGTTTTGTACAGTTTATTGACTGGTTCTTTATTGAGTTTTGTACAGTTTATTGACTGGTTCTTTGTTCAGTTTTGAACAGTTTATTGACTGGTTTCTTATTGAGTTTTGTACAGTTAATTGACTGGTTCTTTAGTGAGTTTTGTACAGTTTATTGACTGTTTCATTATTTAGTTTTGTACAGTTTATTAACTGTTTCTTTATTGAGTTTTGTACAGTTTATTGACTGGTTCTTTAGTGAGTTTTGTACAGTTTATTGACTGTTTCTTTATTTAGTTTTGTACAGTTTATTGACTGGTTCTTTATTCAGTTTTGTAATGTTTATTGACTGGTTCTTTATTGAGTTTTGTACAGTTTATTAACTGGTTCTTTAGTTAGTTTTGTAGAGATTATTGACTGTTTCTTTATTTAGTTTGTGTACAATTTATTGACTGTTTCTTTATTGAGTTTTGTACAGTTTATTGACTGGTTCTATGTTCAGTTTTGTACAGTTTATTGACTGTTTCTTTATTTCGTTTTGTACAGTTTATTGACTAATTTTCTATTGAGATTTGTACAGTTTATTGACTGGTTCTTTATTGAGTTTTGTACAGTTTATTGACTGGTTCTTTATTGAGTTTTGTACAGTTTATTGACTGTTTCTTTATTGAGTTTGTGTACAATTTATTGACTGGTTCTTTATTGAGTTTTGTACACTTTATTGACTGTTTCCTTAGTTAGTTTTGTACAGGTAATTGACTGTTTCTTGATTGAGTTTTGTACAGTTTATTGACTGTTTCTTTATTTAGTTTTGTTTTGCACAGTTTATTGACTGTTTCTTTATTTAGTTTTGTACAGTTTATTGACTGTTTCTTTATTTAGTTTTGTACAGTTTATTGACTGTTTCTTTATTTAGTTTTGTTTTGTACAGGTTATTGACTGGTTCTTTATTGTGTTTTGTACAGTTTATTGACTGTTTCTTTATTTAGTTTTGTACAGTTCATTGACTGTTTCTTTATTTAGTTTTGTACAGTTTATTGACTGTTTCTTTATTTAGTTTGTGTACAATTTATTGACTGGTTCTTTATTGAGTTTTGTACAGTTTATTGACTGGTTCTTTATTGAGTTTTGTACAGTTTATTGACTGGTTATTCATTTAGTTTTTGTACAATTTATTGACTGGGTCTTTATTGAGTTTTGAACAGTTTATTGACTGGTTTCTTATTGAATTTTGTACAGTTAATTGACTGGTTCTTTAGTGAGTTTTGTACAGTTTATTGACTGGTCCTTTGTTCAGTTTTGAACAGTTTATTGACTGGTTTCTTATTGAGTTTTTTACAGTTAATTGACTGGTTCTTTAGTGAGTTTTGTACAGTTTATTGACTGTTTCATTATTTAGTTTTGTACAGTTTATTAACTGTTTCTTTATTGAGTTTTGTACAGTTTATTGACTGGTTCTTTATTCAGTTTTGTACAGTTTATTGACTGGTTCTTTAAAGAGTTTTGTACAGTTTATTGACTGGTTCTTTATTCAGTTTTGTAATGTTTATTGACTGGTTCTTTATTGAGTTTTGTACAGTTTATTGACTGGTTTTTAGTTAGTTTTGTAGAGTTTATTGACTGTTTCTTTATTTAGTTTGTGTACAACTTATTGACTGTTTCTTTATTGAGTTTTGTACAGTTTATTGACTGGTTCTTTGTTCAGTTTTGTACAGTTTATTGACTGTTTCTTTATTTAGTTTTGTACAGTTTATTGACTGTTTTTCTATTGAGATTTGTACAGTTTATTGACTGGTTCTTTATTGAGTTTTGTACAGTTTATTGACTGGATCTTTATTGAGTTTTGTACAGTTTATTGACTGGTTCTTTATTGAGTTTTGTACAGTTTATTGACTGGTTCTTTATTTAGTTTTGTACAGTTTATTGACTGGTTCTTTATTGAGTTTTGTACTGTTTACTGACTGTTTCTTTATTGAGTTTTGTACAGTTTATTGACTGGTTCTTTATTGAGTTTTGTACAGTTTATTAACTGTTTCTTTATTGAGTTTTTGTACAATTTATTGACTGATTCTTTATTGAGTTTTGTACAGTTTATTGACTCTTTCTTTAGTTAGTTTTGTACAGGTAATTGACTGTTTCTTGATTGAGTTTTGTACAGTTTATTGACTGTTTCTTTATTTAGTTTTGGTTTGTACAGTTTATTGACTGTTTCTTTATTTAGTTTTGTACAGTTTATTGACTGTTTCTTTATTTAGTTTTATACAGTTTATTGACTGTTTCTTTATTTAGTTTTGTTTTGTACAGGTTATTGACTGGTTCTTTATTGTGTTTTGTACAGTTTATTGACTGGTTCTTTATTGAGTTTTGTACAGTTTATTGACTGGTTCTTTAGTTAGTTTTGTAGAGTTTATATACTGTTTCTTTATTTAGTTTGTGTACAATTTATTGACTGTTTCTTTATTGAGTTTTGTACAGTTTATTGACTGGTTCTTTGTTCAGTTTTGTACAGTTTATTAACTGTTTCTTTTTTTCGTTTTGTAGTTTATTGACTGTTTCTTTATTTAGTTTTGTACAGTTTATTGACTGTTTCTTTATTTAGTTTGTGTACAATTTATTGACTGGTTCTTTATTGAGTTTTGTATAGTTTATTGACTGGTTCTTTATTGAGTTTTGTACAGTTTATTGACTGGTTATTCATTTAGTTTTTGTACAATTTATTGACTGGGTCTTTATTGAGTTTTGTACAGTTTATTGACTGTTTCTTTGTTCAGTTTTGAACAGTTTATTGACTGGTTTCTTATTGAATTTTGTACAGTTAATTGACTGCTTCTTTAGTGAGTTTTGTACAGTTTATTGACTGGTCCTTTGTTCAGTTTTGAACAGTTTATTGACTGGTTTCTTATTGAGTTTTGTACAGTTAATTGACTGGTTCTTTAGTGAGTTTTGTACAGCATATTGACTGTTTCATTATTTAGTTTTGTACAGTTTATTAACTGTTTCTTTATTGAGTTTTGTACAGTTTATTGACTGGTTCTTTATTCAGTTTTGTACAGTTTATTGACTGGTTCTTTAAAGAGTTTTGTACAGTTTATTGACTGGTTCTTTATTCAGTTTTGTAATGTTTATTGACTGGTTCTTTATTCAGTTTTGTACAGTTTATTGACTGGTTTTTAGTTAGTTTTGTAGAGTTTATTGACTGTTTCTTTATTTAGTTTGTGTACAACTTATTGACTGTTTCTTTATTGAGTTTTGTACAGTTTATTGACTGGTTCTTTGTTCAGTTTTGTACAGTTTATTGATTGTTTCTTTATTTAGTTTTGTACAGTTTATTGACTGTTTTTCTATTGAGATTTGTACAGTTTATTGACTGGTTCTTTATTGAGTTTTGTACAGTTTATTGACTGGTTCTTTATTGAGTTTTGTACAGTTTATTGACTGGTTCTTTATTGAGTTTTGTACAGTTTATTGACTGGTTCTTTATTTAGTTTTGTACAGTTTATTGACTGTTTCTTTATTTAGTTTGTGTACAATTTATTGACTGGTTCTTTATTGAGTTTTGTACAGTTTATTGACTGGTTCTTTATTGAGTTTTGTACAGTTTATTGACTGGTTATTCATTTAGTTTTTGTACAATTTATTGACTGGGTCTTTATTGAGTTTTGTACAGTTTATTGACTGTTTCTTTGTTCAGTTTTGAACAGTTTATTGACTGGTTTCATATTGAATTTTGTACAGTTAATTGACTGGTTCTTTAGTGAGTTTTGTACAGTTTATTGACTGGTTCTTTGTTTAGTTTTGTACAGTTTATTGATTGTTTCTTTATTTAGTTTTGTACAGTTTAGTGACTGTTTCTTTATTGAGTTTTGTACAGTTTATTGACTGGTTCTTTATTGAGTTTTGTACAGTTTATTGACTGGTTCTTTATTGAGTTTTGTACAGTTTATTGACTGGTTCTTTATTGAGTTTTGTACAGTTTATTGACTGGTTCTTTATTGCGTTTTGTACAGTTTCTTGACTGTTTCTTTAGTTAGTTTTGTACAGTTAATTGACTGTTTCTTTATTGAGTTTTATACAGTTTATTGACTGTTTCTTTATTTAAATTTGTTTTGTACAGTTTATTGACTGTTTCTTTATTTATTTTTGTACAGTTTATTGACTGTTTCTTTATTTTGTTTTGTACAGTTTATTGACTGGTTCTTTAACGAGTTTTGTACAGTTTATCGACTGGTTCTTTATTCAGTTTTGTAATGTTTAATGACTGGTTCTTTATTGAGTTTTGAACAGTTTATTGACTGGTTCTTTATTTAGTTTTGTTCAGTTTATTGACTGGATCTTTATTTAGTTTGTGTACAATTTATTGACTGTTTCTTTATTGAGTTTTGAACAGTTTATTGACTGGTTCTTTGTTTAGTTTTGTACAGTTTATTGATTGTTTCTTTATTTAGTTTTGTACAGTTTAGTGACTGTTTCTTTATTGAGTTTTGTACAGTTTATTGACTGGTTCTTTATTGAGTTTTGTAGAGGTTATTGACTGGTTCTTTATTGAGTTTTGTACAGTTTATTGACTGTTTCTTTATTGAGTTTTGTAGAGGTTATTGACTGGTTTTTTAATGAGTTTTGTAGAGTTTATTGACTGGTTTTTTATTGAGTTTTGTACAATTTATTGACTGGTTCTTTATTGAGTTTTGTACAGTTTATTGACTGTTTCTTTATTGAGTTTTGTACAGTTTATTGACTGTTTCTTTATTGAGTTTTGTACAGTTTATTGACTGGTTCTTTATTGAGTTTTGTACAGTTTATTGACTGGTTCTTTATTGAGTTTTGTACAGTTTATTGACTGGTTCTTTATTGAGTTTTGTACAGTTTATTGACTGGTTCTTTATTTTGTACAGTTTATTGACTTATTCTTTATTGAGTTTTGTACAGTTTATTGACTGGTTCTTTATTGAGTTTTGTACAATTTATTGACTGTTTCTTTATTGAGTTTTGTACAGTTTATTGACTGTTTCTTTATTTAGTTTGTGTACAATTTATTGACTGGTTCTTTATTTAATTTTGTACAGTTTATTGACTGTTTCTTTATTTATTTTTGAACAGTTTATTGACTGGTTCTTTATTCAGTTTTGTAATGTTTATTGATTGGTTCTTTATTGTGTTTTTGTACAGTTTATTGACTGGTTCTTTATTGAGTTTTGTACAGTTTATTGACTGTTTCTTTATTGAGTTTTCTACAGTTTATTGACTGGTTCTTTATTTAGTTTTGTACAGTTTATTGACTGGTTCTTTATTGCGTTTTGTACACACACACACACACAGTTTATTGAATGGTTTTTTATTGGGTTTTGTACAATTTATTGACTGGTTCTTTATTGAGTTTTGTACAGTTTATTGACTGTTTCTTTATTGCGCTTTGTACAGTTTATTGACTGGTTCTTTATTGAGTTTGTACAGTTTATTGACTGTTTCTTTATTGAGTTTTGTAGAGTTTATTGAGTGGTTCTTTATTGAGTTTTGAAGAGTTTATTGACTGGTTCTTTATTGAGTTTTGTACAGTTTATTGACTGGTTCTTTATTGAGTTTTGTACAGTTTATTGACTGGTTCTTTATTTATTTTTGTACAGTTTATTGACTGGTTCTTTATTTAGTTTGTGTACAATTTATTGACTGGTTCTTTATTCAGTCTTGTACAGTTTATTGACTGGTTCTGTATTGAGTTTTGTACAGTTTATTGACTGGTTCTGTATTGAGTTTTGTACAGTTTATTGACAGGTTCTTTATTAAGTTTTGTACAGTTTATTGACTGTTTCTTTATTTAGGTTTGAACAGTTTATTGACTGGTTCTTTATTTTTTTACAGTTTATTGACTGGTTCTTTATTGAGTTTTGTACAGTTTGTTGACTGTTTCTTTATTGAGTTTTGTACAGTTTATTGACTGGTTCTTTATTGAGATTTGTACAGTTTATTAACTGTTTCTTTATTGCGTTTGTGTACAATTTATTGACTGGTTCTTTATTGAGTTTTGTATAGTTTATTGACTGGTTCTTTATTCAGTTTTGTAATATTTATTGACTGTTTCTTTATTTAGTTTTGTACAGTTTATTTACTGGTTCTTTGTTCAGTTTTGTACAGTTCATTGACTGGTTGTTTATTGAGTTTTGTACAGTTTATTGACTGGTTCTTTATTGAGTTTTGTACAGTTTATTGACTGGTTCTTTATTGAGTTATGTACAGTTTATTGACTGTTTCTCTATTGAGTTTTGTACAGTTTATTGACTGTTTCTTTATTGAGCTTTGTAAAGTTTATTGGCTGGTTCCTTATTGAGTTTTGTACAGTTTATTGACTGTTTCTTTATTGAGTTTTGTAGAGTTTATTGACTGGTTCTTTATTGAGTTTTGTAGAGTTTATTGACTGGTTTTTTATTGAGTTTTGTACAATTTATTGACTGGTTCTTTATTGAGTTTTGTACAGTTTATTGACTGTTTCTTTATTGAGTTTTGTACAGTTTATTGACTGTTTCTTTATTGAGTTTTGTACAGTTTATTGACTGGTTCTTTATTGAGTTTTGTACAGTTATTGACTGGTTCTTTATTGAGTTTTGTACAGTTTATTGACTGGGTCCTTATTGCGTTTTGTACAGTTTATTGACTGGTTCTTTGTTCAGTTTTGTACAGTTTATTGACTGGTTCTTTATTGAGTTTTGTACAGTTTATTGACTGGTTCTTTATTGAGTTTTGTACAGTTTATTGACTGGCTTGTTATTTTGTACAGTTTATTGACTGGTTCTTTGTTCAGTTTTGTACAGTTTATTGACTGGTTCTATAATGAGTTTGTGTACAATTTATTGACTGTTTCTTTACTGAGTTCTGTACCGTGTATTGACTGGTTCTTTATTTAGTTTTGTACAGTTCATTGACTGGTTCTTTGTTCAGTTTTGTACAGTTTATTGACTGGTTCTTTGTTCAGTTTTGTACAGTTTATTGACTGGTTCTTTATTGAGTTTTGTACAGTTTATTGACTGTTTATTTATTTAGTTTTGTACAGTTTATTGACTGGTTCTTTATTGAGTTTTGTACAGTTTATTGACTGGTCCTTTATTGAGTTTTGAATAGTTTATTGACTTATTCTTTGTTGAGTTTTGTACAGTTTATAGACTCTTTCTTTAGTTAGTTTTGTACAGTTTATTGACTGTTTCTTTATTTAGTTTTGTACAGTTTATTGACTGTTTCTTTATTTAGTTTGTGTACAATTTATTGACTGGTTCTTTATTTAGTTTTGTACAGTTTATTGACTGTTTCTTTATTTATTTTTGAACAGTTTATTGACTGGTTCTTTATTCAGTTTTGTAATGTTTATTGACTGGTTCTTTATTGAGTTTTGTACAGTTTATTGACTGGTTCTTTATTGAGTTTTGTACAGTATATTGACTGGTTCTTATTGAGTTTTCTACAGTTTATTGACTGGTTCTTTATTTAGTTTTGTACAGTTTATTGACTGGTTCTTTATTGCGTTTTGTACAGTTTATTGAATGGTTTTTTATTGGGTTTTGTACAATTTATTGACTGGTTCTTTATTGAGTTTTGTACAGTTTATTGACTGTTTCTTTATTGCGCTTTGTACAGTTTATTGACTGGTTCTTTATTGAGTTTTGTACAGTTTATTGACTGTTTCTTTATTGAATTTTGTAGAGTTTATTGACTGGTTCTTTATTGAGTTTTGAAGAGTTTATTGACTGGTTCTTTATTGAGTTTTGTACAGTTTATTGACTGGTTCTTTATTGAGTTTTGTAAAGTTTATTGACTGGTTCTTTATTGAGTTTTGTACAGTTTATTGACTGGTTCTTTATTGCGTTTTGTACAGTTTCTTGACTGTTTCTTTAGTTAGTTTTGTACAGTTAATTGACTGTTTCTTTATTGAGTTTTGTACAGTTTATTGACTGTTTCTTTATTAAGTTTTGTTTTGTACAGTTTATTGACTGTTTCTTTATTTATTTTTGTACAGTTTATTGACTGTTTCTTTATTTTGTTTTGTACAGTTTATTGACTGGTTCTTTAACGAGTTTTGTACAGTTTATCGACTGGTTCTTTATTCAGTTTTGTAATTTTTATTGACTGGTTCTTTATTGAGTTTTGTAAAGTTTATTGACTGGTTCTTTAGTTAGTTTTGTTCAGTTTATTGAATGTTTCTTTATTTAGTTTGTGTACAATTTATTGACTGTTTCTTTATTGAATTTTGTACAGTTTATTGACTGGTTCTTTGTTTAGTTTTGTACAGTTTATTGACTGTTTATTTATTTAGTTTTGTACAGTTTATTGACTGGTTCTTTATTGAGTTTTGTACAGTTTATTGACTGGTCCTTTATTGAGTTTTGAATAGTTTATTGACTTATTCTTTGTTGAGTTTTGTACAGTTTATAGACTCTTTCTTTAGTTAGTTTTGTACAGTTTATTGACTGTTTCTTTATTTAGTTTTGTACAGTTTATTGACTGTTTCTTTATTTAGTTTGTGTACAATTTATTGACTGGTTCTTTATTTAGTTTTGTACAGTTTATTGACTGTTTCTTTATTTATTTTTGAACAGTTTATTGACTGGTTCTTTATTCAGTTTTGTAATGTTTATTGACTGGTTCTTTATTGAGTTTTGTACAGTTTATTGACTGGTTCTTTATTGAGTTTTGTACAGTTTATTGACTGGTTCTTATTGAGTTTTCTACAGTTTATTGACTGGTTCTTTATTTAGTTTTGTACAGTTTATTGACTGGTTCTTTATTGCGTTTTGTACAGTTTATTGAATGGTTTTTTATTGGGTTTTGTACAATTTATTGACTGGTTCTTTATTGAGTTTTGTACAGTTTATTGACTGTTTCTTTATTGCGCTTTGTACAGTTTATTGACTGGTTCTTTATTGAGTTTTGTACAGTTTATTGACTGTTTCTTTATTGAGTTTTGTAGAGTTTATTGACTGGTTCTTTATTGAGTTTTGAAGAGTTTATTGACTGGTTCTTTATTGAGTTTTGTACAGTTTATTGACTGGTTCTTTATTGAGTTTTGTAAAGTTTATTGACTGGTTCTTTATTGAGTTTTGTACAGTTTATTGACTGGTTCTTTATTGCGTTTTGTACAGTTTCTTGACTGTTTCTTTAGTTAGTTTTGTACAGTTAATTGACTGTTTCTTTATTGAGTTTTGTACAGTTTATTGACTGTTTCTTTATTTAGTTTTGTTTTGTACAGTTTATTGACTGTTTCTTTATTTATTTTTGTACAGTTTATTGACCGTTTCTTTATTTTGTTTTGTACAGTTTATTGACTGGTTCTTTAACGAGTTTTGTACAGTTTATCGACTGGTTCTTTATTCAGTTTTGTAATGTTTATTGACTGGTTCTTTATTGAGTTTTGTACAGTTTATTGACTGGTTCTTTAGTTAGTTTTGTTCAGTTTATTGAATGTTTCTTTATTTAGTTTGTGTACAATTTATTGACTGTTTCTTTATTGAGTTTTGTACAGTTTATTGACTGGTTCTTTGTTTAGTTTTGTACAGTTTATTGATTGTTTCTTTATTTAGTTTTGTACAGTTTAGTGACTGTTTCTTTATTGAGTTTTGTACAGTTTATTGACTGGTTCTTTATTGAGCTTTGTACAGTTTATTGACTGGTTCTTTATTGAGTTTTGTACAGTTTATTGACTGTTTCTTTATTGAGTTTTGTAGAGGTTATTGACTGGTTCTTTATTGAGTTTTGTAGAGTTTATTGACTGGTTTTTTATTGAGTTTTGTACAATTTATTGACTGGTTCTTTATTGAGTTTTGTACAGTTTATTGACTGTTTCTTTATTGAGTTTTGTACAGTTTATTGACTGTTTCTTTATTGAGTTTTGTACAGTTTATTGACTGGTTCTTTATTGAGTTTTGTACAGTTATTGACTGGTTCTTTATTGAGTTTTGTACAGTTTATTGACTGGTTCCTTATTGCGTTTTCTACAGTTTATTGACTGGTTCTTTGTTCAGTTTTGTACAGTTTATTGACTGGTTCTTTATTGAGTTTTGTACAGTTTATTGACTGGTTCTTTATTGAGTTTTGTACAGTTTATTGACTGGTTCTTTATTGAGTTTTGTACAGTTTATTGACTGGTTCTTTATTTTGTACAGTTTATTGACTGATTCTTTATTGAGTTTTGTACAGTTTATTGACTGGTTCTTTATTGAGTTTTGTACAGTTTATTGACTGTTTCTTTATTGAGTTTTGTACAGTTTATTGACTGGTTCTTTATTGAGTTTTGTACAGTTTATTGACTGGTTCTTTATTGCGTTTTGTACAGTTTATTGACTGGTTCTTTATTGAGTTTTGCACAGTTTATTGACTGGTTCTTTGTTCAGTTTTGTACAGTTTATTGACTGGTTCTTTATTTAGATGTGTACAGTTTATTGACTGTTTCTTTATTGAGTTTTGTACAGTTTATTGACTGGTTCTTTATTGAGTTTTGTACAGTTTATTGACTGTTTCTTTATTGAGTTTTGTACAGTTTATTGACTGTTTCTTTATTGAGTTTTGTACAGTTTATTGACTGGTTCTTTATTGAGTTTTGTACAGTTATTGACTGGTTCTTTATTGAGTTTTGTACAGTTTATTGACTGGTTCCTTATTGCGTTTTCTACAGTTTATTGACTGGTTCTTTGTTCAGTTTTGTACAGTTTATTGACTGGTTCTTTATTGAGTTTTGTACAGTTTATTGACTGGTTCTTTATTGAGTTTTGTACAGTTTATTGACTGGTTCTTTATTGAGTTTTGTACAGTTTATTGACTGGTTCTTTATTTTGTACAGTTTATTGACTTATTCTTTATTGAGTTTTGTACAGTTTATTGACTGGTTCTTTATTGAGTTTTGTACAGTTTATTGACTGTTTCTTTATTGAGTTTTGTACAGTTTATTGACTGGTTCTTTATTGAGTTTTGTACAGTTTATTGACTGGTTCTTTATTGCGTTTTGTACAGTTTATTGACTGGTTCTTTATTGAGTTTTGCACAGTTTATTGACTGGTTCTTTGTTCAGTTTTGTACAGTTTATTGACTGGTTCTTTATTTAGATGTGTACAGTTTATTGACTGTTTCTTTATTGAGTTTTGTACAGTTTATTGACTGGTTCTTTATTGAGTTTTGTACAGTTTATTGACTGTTTCTTTATTGAGTTTTGTACAGTTTATTGACTGGTTCTTTATTGAGTTTTGTACAGTTTATTGACTGGTTCTTTATTGAGTTTTGTACAGTTTATTGACTGGTTCTTTATTGCGTTTTTACAGTTTATTGACTGGTTCTTTATTGAGTTTTGCACAGTTTATTGACTGGTTATTTGTTCAGTTTTGTACAGTTTATTGACTGGTTCTTTATTGTGTTTTGTACAGTTTATTGACTGGTTCTTTATTTAGTTTTGTACAGTTTATTGACTGTTTCTTTATTTATTTTTGAACAGTTTATTGACTGGTTCTTTATTCAGTTTTGTAATGTTTATTGACTGGTTCTTTATTGAGTTTTGTACAGTTTATTGACTGGTTCTTTATTGAGTTTTGTACAGTTTATTGACTGGTCCTTATTGAGTTTTCTACAGTTTATTGACTGGTTCTTTATTTAGTTTTGTACAGTTTATTGACTGGTTCTTTATTGCGTTTTGTACAGTTTATTGAATGGTTCTTTATTGAGTTTTGTACAGTTTATTGACTGTTTCTTTATTGCGTTTTGTACAGTTTATTGACTGGTTCTTTATTGAGTTTTGTACAGTTTATTGACTGTTTCTTTATTGAGTTTTGTAGAGTTTATTGACTGGTTCTTTATTGAGTTTTGAAGAGTTTATTGACTGGTTCTTTATTGAGTTTTGTACAGTTTATTGACTGGTTCTTTATTCAGTTTTTTACAGTTTATTAACTGTTTATTTTTTTCGTTTTGTACAGTTTATTGACTGTTTTTCTATTGAGATTTGTACAGTTTATTGACTGGTTCTTTATTGAGTTTTGTACAGTTTATTGACTGGTTCTTTATTGAGTTTTGTACAGTTTATTGACTGGTTCTTTATTGAGTTTTGTACAGTTTACTGACTGGTTCTTTATTGAGTTTTGTACAGTTTATTAACTGTTTCTTTATTGAGTTTGTGTACAATTTATTGACTGGTTCTTTATTGAGTTTTATACAGTTTATTGACTGTTTCTTTAGTTAGATTTACAGGTAATTGACTGTTTCTTGATTGAGTTTTGTACAGTTTATTGACTGTTTCTTTATTTAGTTTTGTTTTGTACAGTTTATTGACTGTTTCTTTATTTAGTTTGTGTACAATTTATTGACTGGTTCTTTATTGAGTTTTGTACAGTTTATTGACTAGTTCTTTATTGAGTTTTGTACAGTTTATTGACTGGTTATTTATTTAGTTTTTGTACAATTTATTGACTGGGTCTTAATCGAGTTTTGTACAGTTTATTGACTGTTTCTTTATTTAGTTTTGTTTTGTACAGTTTATTGACTGTTTCTTCATTTAGTTTGTGTACAATTTATTGACTGGTTCTTTATTGAGTTTTGTACAGTTTATTGACTGGTTCTTTATTGAGTTTTGTACAGTTTATTGACTGGTTCTTTGTTCAGTTTTGAACAGTTTATTGACTGGTTTCTTATTGAGTTTTGTACAGTTAATTGACTGGTTCTTTAGTGAGTTTTGTACAGTTTATTGACTGTTTCATTATTTAGTTTTGTACAGTTTATTAACTGTTTCTTTATTGAGTTTTGTACAGTTTATTGACTGGTTCTTTATTCAGTTTTGTACAGTTTATTGACTGTTTCTTTAACGAGTTTTGTACAGTTTATTGACTGGTTCTTTATTCAGTTTTGTAATGTTTATTGACTGGTTCTTTATTGAGTTTTGTACAGTTTATTAACTGGTTCTTTAGTTAGTTTTGTAGAGATTATTGACTGTTTCTTTATTTAGTTTGTGTACAATTTATTGACTGTTTCTTTATTGAGTTTTGTACAGTTTATTGACTGGTTCTATGTTCAGTTTTGTACAGTTTATTGACTGTTTCTTTATTTCGTTTTGTACAGTTTATTGACTAATTTTCTATTGAGATTTGTACAGTTTATTGACTGGTTCTTTATTGAGTTTTGTACAGTTTATTGACTGGTTCTTTATTGAGTTTTGTACAGTTTATTGACTGTTTCTTTATTGAGTTTGTGTACAATTTATTGACTGGTTCTTTATTGAGTTTTGTACACTTTATTGACTGTTTCCTTAGTTAGTTTTGTACAGGTAATTGACTGTTTCTTGATTGAGTTTTGTACAGTTTATTGACTGTTTCTTTATTTAGTTTTGTTTTGCACAGTTTATTGACTGTTTCTTTATTTAGTTTTGTACAGTTTATTGACTGTTTCTTTATTTAGTTTTGTACAGTTTATTGACTGTTTCTTTATTTAGTTTTGTTTTGTACAGGTTATTGACTGGTTCTTTATTGTGTTTTGTACAGTTTATTGACTGTTTCTTTATTTAGTTTTGTACAGTTCATTGACTGTTTCTTTATTTAGTTTTGTACAGTTTATTGACTGTTTCTTTATTTAGTTTGTGTACAATTTATTGACTGGTTCTTTATTGAGTTTTGTACAGTTTATTGACTGGTTCTTTATTGAGTTTTGTACAGTTTATTGACTGGTTATTCATTTAGTTTTTGTACAATTTATTGACTGGGTCTTTATTGAGTTTTGAACAGTTTATTGACTGGTTTCTTATTGAATTTTGTACAGTTAATTGACTGGTTCTTTAGTGAGTTTTGTACAGTTTATTGACTGGTCCTTTGTTCAGTTTTGAACAGTTTATTGACTGGTTTCTTATTGAGTTTTTTACAGTTAATTGACTGGTTCTTTAGTGAGTTTTGTACAGTTTATTGACTGTTTCATTATTTAGTTTTGTACAGTTTATTAACTGTTTCTTTATTGAGTTTTGTACAGTTTATTGACTGGTTCTTTATTCAGTTTTGTACAGTTTATTGACTGGTTCTTTAAAGAGTTTTGTACAGTTTATTGACTGGTTCTTTATTCAGTTTTGTAATGTTTATTGACTGGTTCTTTATTGAGTTTTGTACAGTTTATTGACTGGTTTTTAGTTAGTTTTGTAGAGTTTATTGACTGTTTCTTTATTTAGTTTGTGTACAACTTATTGACTGTTTCTTTATTGAGTTTTGTACAGTTTATTGACTGGTTCTTTGTTCAGTTTTGTACAGTTTATTGACTGTTTCTTTATTTAGTTTTGTACAGTTTATTGACTGTTTTTCTATTGAGATTTGTACAGTTTATTGACTGGTTCTTTATTGAGTTTTGTACAGTTTATTGACTGGATCTTTATTGAGTTTTGTACAGTTTATTGACTGGTTCTTTATTGAGTTTTGTACAGTTTATTGACTGGTTCTTTATTTAGTTTTGTACAGTTTATTGACTGGTTCTTTATTGAGTTTTGTACTGTTTACTGACTGTTTCTTTATTGAGTTTTGTACAGTTTATTGACTGGTTCTTTATTGAGTTTTGTACAGTTTATTAACTGTTTCTTTATTGAGTTTTTGTACAATTTATTGACTGATTCTTTATTGAGTTTTGTACAGTTTATTGACTCTTTCTTTAGTTAGTTTTGTACAGGTAATTGACTGTTTCTTGATTGAGTTTTGTACAGTTTATTGACTGTTTCTTTATTTAGTTTTGGTTTGTACAGTTTATTGACTGTTTCTTTATTTAGTTTTGTACAGTTTATTGACTGTTTCTTTATTTAGTTTTATACAGTTTATTGACTGTTTCTTTATTTAGTTTTGTTTTGTACAGGTTATTGACTGGTTCTTTATTGTGTTTTGTACAGTTTATTGACTGGTTCTTTATTGAGTTTTGTACAGTTTATTGACTGGTTCTTTAGTTAGTTTTGTAGAGTTTATATACTGTTTCTTTATTTAGTTTGTGTACAATTTATTGACTGTTTCTTTATTGAGTTTTGTACAGTTTATTGACTGGTTCTTTGTTCAGTTTTGTACAGTTTATTAACTGTTTCTTTTTTTCGTTTTGTACAGTTTATTGACTGTTTCTTTATTTAGTTTTGTACAGTTTATTGACTGTTTCTTTATTTAGTTTGTGTACAATTTATTGACTGGTTCTTTATTGAGTTTTGTATAGTTTATTGACTGGTTCTTTATTGAGTTTTGTACAGTTTATTGACTGGTTATTCATTTAGTTTTTGTACAATTTATTGACTGGGTCTTTATTGAGTTTTGTACAGTTTATTGACTGTTTCTTTGTTCAGTTTTGAACAGTTTATTGACTGGTTTCTTATTGAATTTTGTACAGTTAATTGACTGCTTCTTTAGTGAGTTTTGTACAGTTTATTGACTGGTCCTTTGTTCAGTTTTGAACAGTTTATTGACTGGTTTCTTATTGAGTTTTGTACAGTTAATTGACTGGTTCTTTAGTGAGTTTTGTACAGCATATTGACTGTTTCATTATTTAGTTTTGTACAGTTTATTAACTGTTTCTTTATTGAGTTTTGTACAGTTTATTGACTGGTTCTTTATTCAGTTTTGTACAGTTTATTGACTGGTTCTTTAAAGAGTTTTGTACAGTTTATTGACTGGTTCTTTATTCAGTTTTGTAATGTTTATTGACTGGTTCTTTATTCAGTTTTGTACAGTTTATTGACTGGTTTTTAGTTAGTTTTGTAGAGTTTATTGACTGTTTCTTTATTTAGTTTGTGTACAACTTATTGACTGTTTCTTTATTGAGTTTTGTACAGTTTATTGACTGGTTCTTTGTTCAGTTTTGTACAGTTTATTGATTGTTTCTTTATTTAGTTTTGTACAGTTTATTGACTGTTTTTCTATTGAGATTTGTACAGTTTATTGACTGGTTCTTTATTGAGTTTTGTACAGTTTATTGACTGGTTCTTTATTGAGTTTTGTACAGTTTATTGACTGGTTCTTTATTGAGTTTTGTACAGTTTATTGACTGGTTCTTTATTTAGTTTTGTACAGTTTATTGACTGTTTCTTTATTTAGTTTGTGTACAATTTATTGACTGGTTCTTTATTGAGTTTTGTACAGTTTATTGACTGGTTCTTTATTGAGTTTTGTACAGTTTATTGACTGGTTATTCATTTAGTTTTTGTACAATTTATTGACTGGGTCTTTATTGAGTTTTGTACAGTTTATTGACTGTTTCTTTGTTCAGTTTTGAACAGTTTATTGACTGGTTTCATATTGAATTTTGTACAGTTAATTGACTGGTTCTTTAGTGAGTTTTGTACAGTTTATTGACTGGTTCTTTGTTTAGTTTTGTACAGTTTATTGATTGTTTCTTTATTTAGTTTTGTACAGTTTAGTGACTGTTTCTTTATTGAGTTTTGTACAGTTTATTGACTGGTTCTTTATTGAGTTTTGTACAGTTTATTGACTGGTTCTTTATTGAGTTTTGTACAGTTTATTGACTGGTTCTTTATTGAGTTTTGTACAGTTTATTGACTGGTTCTTTATTGCGTTTTGTACAGTTTCTTGACTGTTTCTTTAGTTAGTTTTGTACAGTTAATTGACTGTTTCTTTATTGAGTTTTATACAGTTTATTGACTGTTTCTTTATTTAAATTTGTTTTGTACAGTTTATTGACTGTTTCTTTATTTATTTTTGTACAGTTTATTGACTGTTTCTTTATTTTGTTTTGTACAGTTTATTGACTGGTTCTTTAACGAGTTTTGTACAGTTTATCGACTGGTTCTTTATTCAGTTTTGTAATGTTTAATGACTGGTTCTTTATTGAGTTTTGTACAGTTTATTGACTGGTTCTTTAGTTAGTTTTGTTCAGTTTATTGAATGTTTCTTTATTTAGTTTGTGTACAATTTATTGACTGTTTCTTTATTGAGTTTTGTACAGTTTATTGACTGGTTCTTTGTTTAGTTTTGTACAGTTTATTGATTGTTTCTTTATTTAGTTTTGTACAGTTTAGTGACTGTTTCTTTATTGAGTTTTGTACAGTTTATTGACTGGTTCTTTATTGAGTTTTGTAGAGGTTATTGACTGGTTCTTTATTGAGTTTTGTACAGTTTATTGACTGTTTCTTTATTGAGTTTTGTAGAGGTTATTGACTGGTTTTTTAATGAGTTTTGTAGAGTTTATTGACTGGTTTTTTATTGAGTTTTGTACAATTTATTGACTGGTTCTTTATTGAGTTTTGTACAGTTTATTGACTGTTTCTTTATTGAGTTTTGTACAGTTTATTGACTGTTTCTTTATTGAGTTTTGTACAGTTTATTGACTGGTTCTTTATTGAGTTTTGTACAGTTTATTGACTGGTTCTTTATTGAGTTTTGTACAGTTTATTGACTGGTTCTTTATTGAGTTTTGTACAGTTTATTGACTGGTTCTTTATTTTGTACAGTTTATTGACTTATTCTTTATTGAGTTTTGTACAGTTTATTGACTGGTTCTTTATTGAGTTTTGTACAATTTATTGACTGTTTCTTTATTGAGTTTTGTACAGTTTATTGACTGTTTCTTTATTTAGTTTGTGTACAATTTATTGACTGGTTCTTTATTTAATTTTGTACAGTTTATTGACTGTTTCTTTATTTATTTTTGAACAGTTTATTGACTGGTTCTTTATTCAGTTTTGTAATGTTTATTGATTGGTTCTTTATTGAGTTTTGTACAGTTTATTGACTGGTTCTTTATTGAGTTTTGTACAGTTTATTGACTGGTTCTTATTGAGTTTTCTACAGTTTATTGACTGGTTCTTTATTTAGTTTTGTACAGTTTATTGACTGGTTCTTTATTGCGTTTTGTACACACACACACACACAGTTTATTGAATGGTTTTTTATTGGGTTTTGTACAATTTATTGACTGGTTCTTTATTGAGTTTTGTACAGTTTATTGACTGTTTCTTTATTGCGCTTTGTACAGTTTATTGACTGGTTCTTTATTGAGTTTGTACAGTTTATTGACTGTTTCTTTATTGAGTTTTGTAGAGTTTATTGAGTGGTTCTTTATTGAGTTTTGAAGAGTTTATTGACTGGTTCTTTATTGAGTTTTGTACAGTTTATTGACTGGTTCTTTATTGAGTTTTGTACAGTTTATTGACTGGTTCTTTATTTATTTTTGTACAGTTTATTGACTGGTTCTTTATTTAGTTTGTGTACAATTTATTGACTGGTTCTTTATTCAGTCTTGTACAGTTTATTGACTGGTTCTGTATTGAGTTTTGTACAGTTTATTGACTGGTTCTGTATTGAGTTTTGTACAGTTTATTGACAGGTTCTTTATTAAGTTTTGTACAGTTTATTGACTGTTTCTTTATTTAGGTTTGAACAGTTTATTGACTGGTTCTTTATTTTTTTACAGTTTATTGACTGGTTCTTTATTGAGTTTTGTACAGTTTGTTGACTGTTTCTTTATTGAGTTTTGTACAGTTTATTGACTGGTTCTTTATTGAGATTTGTACAGTTTATTAACTGTTTCTTTATTGCGTTTGTGTACAATTTATTGACTGGTTCTTTATTGAGTTTTGTATAGTTTATTGACTGGTTCTTTATTCAGTTTTGTAATATTTATTGACTGTTTCTTTATTTAGTTTTGTACAGTTTATTTACTGGTTCTTTGTTCAGTTTTGTACAGTTCATTGACTGGTTGTTTATTGAGTTTTGTACAGTTTATTGACTGGTTCTTTATTGAGTTTTGTACAGTTTATTGACTGGTTCTTTATTGAGTTATGTACAGTTTATTGACTGTTTCTCTATTGAGTTTTGTACAGTTTATTGACTGTTTCTTTATTGAGCTTTGTAAAGTTTATTGGCTGGTTCCTTATTGAGTTTTGTACAGTTTATTGACTGTTTCTTTATTGAGTTTTGTAGAGTTTATTGACTGGTTCTTTATTGAGTTTTGTAGAGTTTATTGACTGGTTTTTTATTGAGTTTTGTACAATTTATTGACTGGTTCTTTATTGAGTTTTGTACAGTTTATTGACTGTTTCTTTATTGAGTTTTGTACAGTTTATTGACTGTTTCTTTATTGAGTTTTGTACAGTTTATTGACTGGTTCTTTATTGAGTTTTGTACAGTTATTGACTGGTTCTTTATTGAGTTTTGTACAGTTTATTGACTGGGTCCTTATTGCGTTTTGTACAGTTTATTGACTGGTTCTTTGTTCAGTTTTGTACAGTTTATTGACTGGTTCTTTATTGAGTTTTGTACAGTTTATTGACTGGTTCTTTATTGAGTTTTGTACAGTTTATTGACTGGCTTGTTATTTTGTACAGTTTATTGACTGGTTCTTTGTTCAGTTTTGTACAGTTTATTGACTGGTTCTATAATGAGTTTGTGTACAATTTATTGACTGTTTCTTTACTGAGTTCTGTACCGTGTATTGACTGGTTCTTTATTTAGTTTTGTACAGTTCATTGACTGGTTCTTTGTTCAGTTTTGTACAGTTTATTGACTGGTTCTTTGTTCAGTTTTGTACAGTTTATTGACTGGTTCTTTATTGAGTTTTGTACAGTTTATTGACTGTTTATTTATTTAGTTTTGTACAGTTTATTGACTGGTTCTTTATTGAGTTTTGTACAGTTTATTGACTGGTCCTTTATTGAGTTTTGAATAGTTTATTGACTTATTCTTTGTTGAGTTTTGTACAGTTTATAGACTCTTTCTTTAGTTAGTTTTGTACAGTTTATTGACTGTTTCTTTATTTAGTTTTGTACAGTTTATTGACTGTTTCTTTATTTAGTTTGTGTACAATTTATTGACTGGTTCTTTATTTAGTTTTGTACAGTTTATTGACTGTTTCTTTATTTATTTTTGAACAGTTTATTGACTGGTTCTTTATTCAGTTTTGTAATGTTTATTGACTGGTTCTTTATTGAGTTTTGTACAGTTTATTGACTGGTTCTTTATTGAGTTTTGTACAGTATATTGACTGGTTCTTATTGAGTTTTCTACAGTTTATTGACTGGTTCTTTATTTAGTTTTGTACAGTTTATTGACTGGTTCTTTATTGCGTTTTGTACAGTTTATTGAATGGTTTTTTATTGGGTTTTGTACAATTTATTGACTGGTTCTTTATTGAGTTTTGTACAGTTTATTGACTGTTTCTTTATTGCGCTTTGTACAGTTTATTGACTGGTTCTTTATTGAGTTTTGTACAGTTTATTGACTGTTTCTTTATTGAATTTTGTAGAGTTTATTGACTGGTTCTTTATTGAGTTTTGAAGAGTTTATTGACTGGTTCTTTATTGAGTTTTGTACAGTTTATTGACTGGTTCTTTATTGAGTTTTGTAAAGTTTATTGACTGGTTCTTTATTGAGTTTTGTACAGTTTATTGACTGGTTCTTTATTGCGTTTTGTACAGTTTCTTGACTGTTTCTTTAGTTAGTTTTGTACAGTTAATTGACTGTTTCTTTATTGAGTTTTGTACAGTTTATTGACTGTTTCTTTATTAAGTTTTGTTTTGTACAGTTTATTGACTGTTTCTTTATTTATTTTTGTACAGTTTATTGACTGTTTCTTTATTTTGTTTTGTACAGTTTATTGACTGGTTCTTTAACGAGTTTTGTACAGTTTATCGACTGGTTCTTTATTCAGTTTTGTAATTTTTATTGACTGGTTCTTTATTGAGTTTTGTAAAGTTTATTGACTGGTTCTTTAGTTAGTTTTGTTCAGTTTATTGAATGTTTCTTTATTTAGTTTGTGTACAATTTATTGACTGTTTCTTTATTGAATTTTGTACAGTTTATTGACTGGTTCTTTGTTTAGTTTTGTACAGTTTATTGACTGTTTATTTATTTAGTTTTGTACAGTTTATTGACTGGTTCTTTATTGAGTTTTGTACAGTTTATTGACTGGTCCTTTATTGAGTTTTGAATAGTTTATTGACTTATTCTTTGTTGAGTTTTGTACAGTTTATAGACTCTTTCTTTAGTTAGTTTTGTACAGTTTATTGACTGTTTCTTTATTTAGTTTTGTACAGTTTATTGACTGTTTCTTTATTTAGTTTGTGTACAATTTATTGACTGGTTCTTTATTTAGTTTTGTACAGTTTATTGACTGTTTCTTTATTTATTTTTGAACAGTTTATTGACTGGTTCTTTATTCAGTTTTGTAATGTTTATTGACTGGTTCTTTATTGAGTTTTGTACAGTTTATTGACTGGTTCTTTATTGAGTTTTGTACAGTTTATTGACTGGTTCTTATTGAGTTTTCTACAGTTTATTGACTGGTTCTTTATTTAGTTTTGTACAGTTTATTGACTGGTTCTTTATTGCGTTTTGTACAGTTTATTGAATGGTTTTTTATTGGGTTTTGTACAATTTATTGACTGGTTCTTTATTGAGTTTTGTACAGTTTATTGACTGTTTCTTTATTGCGCTTTGTACAGTTTATTGACTGGTTCTTTATTGAGTTTTGTACAGTTTATTGACTGTTTCTTTATTGAGTTTTGTAGAGTTTATTGACTGGTTCTTTATTGAGTTTTGAAGAGTTTATTGACTGGTTCTTTATTGAGTTTTGTACAGTTTATTGACTGGTTCTTTATTGAGTTTTGTAAAGTTTATTGACTGGTTCTTTATTGAGTTTTGTACAGTTTATTGACTGGTTCTTTATTGCGTTTTGTACAGTTTCTTGACTGTTTCTTTAGTTAGTTTTGTACAGTTAATTGACTGTTTCTTTATTGAGTTTTGTACAGTTTATTGACTGTTTCTTTATTTAGTTTTGTTTTGTACAGTTTATTGACTGTTTCTTTATTTATTTTTGTACAGTTTATTGACCGTTTCTTTATTTTGTTTTGTACAGTTTATTGACTGGTTCTTTAACGAGTTTTGTACAGTTTATCGACTGGTTCTTTATTCAGTTTTGTAATGTTTATTGACTGGTTCTTTATTGAGTTTTGTACAGTTTATTGACTGGTTCTTTAGTTAGTTTTGTTCAGTTTATTGAATGTTTCTTTATTTAGTTTGTGTACAATTTATTGACTGTTTCTTTATTGAGTTTTGTACAGTTTATTGACTGGTTCTTTGTTTAGTTTTGTACAGTTTATTGATTGTTTCTTTATTTAGTTTTGTACAGTTTAGTGACTGTTTCTTTATTGAGTTTTGTACAGTTTATTGACTGGTTCTTTATTGAGCTTTGTACAGTTTATTGACTGGTTCTTTATTGAGTTTTGTACAGTTTATTGACTGTTTCTTTATTGAGTTTTGTAGAGGTTATTGACTGGTTCTTTATTGAGTTTTGTAGAGTTTATTGACTGGTTTTTTATTGAGTTTTGTACAATTTATTGACTGGTTCTTTATTGAGTTTTGTACAGTTTATTGACTGTTTCTTTATTGAGTTTTGTACAGTTTATTGACTGTTTCTTTATTGAGTTTTGTACAGTTTATTGACTGGTTCTTTATTGAGTTTTGTACAGTTATTGACTGGTTCTTTATTGAGTTTTGTACAGTTTATTGACTGGTTCCTTATTGCGTTTTCTACAGTTTATTGACTGGTTCTTTGTTCAGTTTTGTACAGTTTATTGACTGGTTCTTTATTGAGTTTTGTACAGTTTATTGACTGGTTCTTTATTGAGTTTTGTACAGTTTATTGACTGGTTCTTTATTGAGTTTTGTACAGTTTATTGACTGGTTCTTTATTTTGTACAGTTTATTGACTTATTCTTTATTGAGTTTTGTACAGTTTATTGACTGGTTCTTTATTGAGTTTTGTACAGTTTATTGACTGTTTCTTTATTGAGTTTTGTACAGTTTATTGACTGGTTCTTTATTGAGTTTTGTACAGTTTATTGACTGGTTCTTTATTGCGTTTTGTACAGTTTATTGACTGGTTCTTTATTGAGTTTTGCACAGTTTATTGACTGGTTCTTTGTTCAGTTTTGTACAGTTTATTGACTGGTTCTTTATTTAGATGTGTACAGTTTATTGACTGTTTCTTTATTGAGTTTTGTACAGTTTATTGACTGGTTCTTTATTGAGTTTTGTACAGTTTATTGACTGTTTCTTTATTGAGTTTTGTACAGTTTATTGACTGTTTCTTTATTGAGTTTTGTACAGTTTATTGACTGGTTCTTTATTGAGTTTTGTACAGTTATTGACTGGTTCTTTATTGAGTTTTGTACAGTTTATTGACTGGTTCCTTATTGCGTTTTCTACAGTTTATTGACTGGTTCTTTGTTCAGTTTTGTACAGTTTATTGACTGGTTCTTTATTGAGTTTTGTACAGTTTATTGACTGGTTCTTTATTGAGTTTTGTACAGTTTATTGACTGGTTCTTTATTGAGTTTTGTACAGTTTATTGACTGGTTCTTTATTTTGTACAGTTTATTGACTTATTCTTTATTGAGTTTTGTACAGTTTATTGACTGGTTCTTTATTGAGTTTTGTACAGTTTATTGACTGTTTCTTTATTTAGTTTTGTACAGTTTATTGACTGGTTCTT
Source organism: Limnoperna fortunei (assembly GCA_944474755.1). Classification (NCBI taxonomy): domain Eukaryota; kingdom Metazoa; phylum Mollusca; class Bivalvia; order Mytilida; family Modiolidae; genus Limnoperna; species Limnoperna fortunei. Next base: position 56,303,709 of record OX104113.1, read on the forward strand.
TATTGAGTTTTGTACAGTTTATTGACTGGTTCTTTATTGCGTTTTGTACAGTTTATTGACTGGTTCTTTATTGAGTTTTGCACAGTTTATTGACTGGTTCTTTGTTCAGTTTTGTACAGTTTATTGACTGGTTCTTTATTTAGATGTGTACAGTTTATTGACTGTTTCTTTATTGAGTTTTGTACAGTTTATTGACTGGTTCTTTATTGAGTTTTGTACAGTTTATTGACTGTTTCTTTATTGAGTTTTGTACAGTTTATTGACTGGTTCTTTATTGAGTTTTGTACAGTTTATTGACTGGTTCTTTATTGAGTTTTGTACAGTTTATTGACTGGTTCTTTATTGCGTTTTTACAGTTTATTGACTGGTTCTTTATTGAGTTTTGCACAGTTTATTGACTGGTTATTTGTTCAGTTTTGTACAGTTTATTGACTGGTTCTTTATTGTGTTTTGTACAGTTTATTGACTGGTTCTTTATTTAGTTTTGTACAGTTTATTGACTGTTTCTTTATTTATTTTTGAACAGTTTATTGACTGGTTCTTTATTCAGTTTTGTAATGTTTATTGACTGGTTCTTTATTGAGTTTTGTACAGTTTATTGACTGGTTCTTTATTGAGTTTTGTACAGTTTATTGACTGGTCCTTATTGAGTTTTCTACAGTTTATTGACTGGTTCTTTATTTAGTTTTGTACAGTTTATTGACTGGTTCTTTATTGCGTTTTGTACAGTTTATTGAATGGTTCTTTATTGAGTTTTGTACAGTTTATTGACTGTTTCTTTATTGCGTTTTGTACAGTTTATTGACTGGTTCTTTATTGAGTTTTGTACAGTTTATTGACTGTTTCTTTATTGAGTTTTGTAGAGTTTATTGACTGGTTCTTTATTGAGTTTTGAAGAGTTTATTGACTGGTTCTTTATTGAGTTTTGTACAGTTTATTGACTGGTTCTTTATTGAGTTTTGTACAGTTTATTGACTGGTTCTTTATTGAGTTTTGTACAGTTTATTGACTGGTTCTTTATTGCGTTTTGTACAGTTTCTTGACTGTTTCTTTAGTTAGTTTTGTACAGTTAATTGACTGTTTCTTTATTGAGTTTTGTACAGTTTATTGACTGTTTCTTTATTTAGTTTTGTTTTGTACAGTCTATTGACTGTTTCTTTATTTATTTTTGTACAGTTTATTGACTGTTTCTTTATTTTGTTTTGTACAGTTTATTGACTGGTTCTTTAACGAGTTTTGTACAGTTTATCGACTGGTTCTTTATTCAGTTTTGTAATGTTTATTGACTGGTTCTTTATTGAGTTTTGAACAGTTTATTGACTGGTTCTTTAGTTAGTTTTGTTCAGTTTATTGAATGTTTCTTTATTTAGTTTGTGTACAATTCATTGACTGTTTCTTTATTGAGTTTTGTACAGTTTATTGACTAGTTCTTTGTTTAGTTTTGTACAGTTTATTGATTGTTTCTTTATTTAGTTTTGCACAGTTTAGTGACTGTTTCTTTATTGAGTTTTGTACAGTTTATTGACTGGTTCTTTATTGAGCTTTGTACAGTTTATTGACTGGTTCTTTATTGAGTTTTGTACAGTTTATTGACTGTTTCTTTATTGAGTTTTGTAGAGGTTATTGACTGGTTCTTTATTGAGTTTTGTAGAGTTTATTGACTGGGTTTTTATTGAGTTTTGTACAATTTATTGACTGGTTCTTTATTGAGTTTTGTACAGTTTATTGACTGTTTCTTTATTGAGTTTTGTACAGTTTATTGACTGTTTCTTTATTGAGTTTTGTACAGTTTATTGACTGGTTCTTTATTGAGTTTTGTACAGTTATTGACTGGTTCTTTATTGAGTTTTGTACAGTTTATTGACTGGTTCCTTATTGCGTTTTGTACAGTTTTTTGACTGGTTCTTTGTTCAGTTTTGTACAGTTTATTGACTGGTTCTTTATTGAGTTTTGTACAGTTTATTGACTGGTTCTTTATTGAGTTTTGTACAGTTTATTGACTGGTTCTTTATTGAGTTTTGTACAGTTTATTGACTGGTTCTTTATTTTGTACAGTTTATTGACTTATTCTTTATTGAGTTTTGTACAGTTTATTGACTGGTTCTTTATTGAGTTTTGTACAGTTTATTGACTGTTTCTTTATTGAATTTTGTACAGTTTATTGACTGGTTCTTTATTGAGTTTTGTACAGTTTATTGACTGGTTCTTTATTGCGTTTTGTACAGTTTATTGACTGGTTCTTTATTGAGTTTTGCACAGTTTATTGACTGGTTCTTTATTGAGTTTTGTACAGTGTATTGACTGGTTCTTTATTTAGATGTGTACAGTTTATTGACTGTTTCTTTATTGAGTTTTGTACAGTTTATTGACTTGTTCTTTATTGAGTTTTGTACAGTTTATTGACTGTTTCTTTATTGAGTTTTGTACAGTTTATTGACTGGTTCTTTATTGAGTTTTGTACAGTTTATTGACTGGTTCTTTATTGAGTTTTGTACAGTTTATTGACTGGTTCTTTATTGCGTTTTTACAGTTTATTGACTGGTTCTTTATTGAGTTTTGCACAGTTTATTGACTGGTTATTTGTTCAGTTTTGTACAGTTTATTGACTGGTTCTTTATTGTGTTTTGTACAGTTTATTGACTGGTTCTTTATTGAGTTTTGTAGAGTTTATTGACTGGTTCTTTATTGAGTTTTGTACAGTTTATTGATTGGTTCTTTATTTTGTACAGTTTATTGACTGGTTCTTTATTGAGTTTTGTACAGTTTATTGACTGGTTCTTTATTTAGTTTTGTACAGTTTATTGACTGTTTGTTTAGTTAGTTTTGTACAGTTTATTGACTGTTTCTTTATTAAATTTGTGTACAATTTATTGACTGGTTCTTTATTTAGTTTTGTACAGCTTATTGTCTGTTTCTTTATTTAGTTTTGTACAGTTTATTGACTGTTTCTTTATTCAGTTTTGTACAGTTTATTTACTGTTTCTTTATTCAGTTTTGTAATATTTATTGACTAGTTCTTTATTGAGTTTTGTACAGTTTATTGACTGGTTCTTTATTCAATTTTGTAATGTTTATTGACTGGTTCTTTATTGAGTTTTGTACAGTTTATAGACTGGTTCTTTATTCAGTTTTGTACAGTTTATTGACTGGTTCTTTATTGAGTTTTGTACAGTTTATTGACTGGTTCTTTATTGCGTTTTGTACAGTTTATTGAATGGTTTTTTATTGGGTTTTGTACAATTTATTGACTGGTTCTTTATTGAGTTTTGTACAGTTTATTGACTGTTTCTTTATTGAGCTTTGTACAGTTTATTGACTGGTTCTTTATTGAGTTTTGTACAGTTTATTGACTGTTTCTTTATTGAGTTTTGTAGAGTTTATTGACTGGTTCTTTATTGAGTTTTGAAGAGTTTATTGACTGGTTCTTTATTGAGTTTTGTACAGTTTATTGACTGGTTCTTTATTGAGTTTTGTACAGTTTATTGACTGGTTCTTTATTGAGTTTTGTACAGTTTATTGACTGGTTCTTTATTGCGTTTTGTACAGTTTCTTGACTGTTTCTTTAGTTAGTTTTGTACAGTTAATTGACTGTTTCTTTATTGAGTTTTGTACAGTTTATTGACTGTTTCTTTATTTATTTTTGTACAGTTTATTGACTGTTTCTTTATTTTGTTTTGTACAGTTTATTGACTGGTTCTTTAACGAGTTTTGTACAGTTTATCGACTGGTTCTTTATTCAGTTTTGTAATGTTTAATGACTGGTTCTTTATTGAGTTTTGTACAGTTTATTGACTGGTTCTTTAGTTAGTTTTGTTCAGTTTATTGAATGTTTCTTTATTTAGTTTGTGTACAATTTATTGACTGTTTCTTTATTGAGTTTTGTACAGTTTATTGACTGGTTCTTTGTTTAGTTTTGTACAGTTTATTGATTGTTTCTTTATTTAGTTTTGTACAGTTTAGTGACTGTTTCTTTATTGAGTTTTGTACAGTTTATTGACTGGTTCTTTATTGAGCTGTGTACAGTTTATTGACTGGTTCTTTATTGAGTTTTGTACAGTTTATTGACTGTTTCTTTATTGAGTTTTGTAGAGGTTATTGACTGGTTCTTTAATGAGTTTTGTAGAGTTTATTGACTGGTTCTTTATTGAGTTTTGTACAGTTTATTGACTGGTTCTTTATTGAGTTTTGTACAGTTTATTGACTGTTTCTTTATTGAGTTTTGTACAGTTTATTGACTGTTTCTTTATTGAGTTTTGTACAGTTTATTGACTGGTTCTTTATTGAGTTTTGTACAGTTTATTGACTGGTTCTTTATTGAGTTTTGTACAGTTTATTGACTGGTTCTTTATTGAGTTTTGTACAGTTTATTGACTGGTTCTTTATTTTGTACAGTTTATTGACTTATTCTTTATTGAGTTTTGTACAGTTTATTGACTGGTTCTTTATTGAGTTTTGTACAGTTTATTGACTGTTTCTTTATTGAGATTTGTACAGTTTATTGACTGTTTCTTTATTTAGTTTGTGTACAATTTATTGACTGGTTCTTTATTTAATTTTGTACAGTTTATTGACTGTTTCTTTATTTATTTTTGAACAGTTTATTGACTGGTTCTTTATTCAGTTTTGTAATGTTTATTGACTGGTTCTTTATTGAGTTTTGTACAGTTTATTGACTGTTTCTTTATTGAGTTTTGTAGAGGTTATTGACTGGTTCTTTATTGAGTTTTGTAGAGTTTATTGACTGGGTTTTTATTGTGTTTTGTACAATTTATTGACTGGTTCTTTATTGAGTTTTGTACAGTTTATTGACTGTTTCTTTATTCAGTTTTGTACAGTTTATTGACTGTTTCTTTATTGAGTTTTGTACAGTTTATTGACTGGTTCTTTATTGAGTTTTGTACAGTTATTGACTGGTTCTTTATTGAGTTTTGTACAGTTTATTGACTGGTTCCTTATTGCGTTTTGTACAGTTTATTGACTGGTTCTTTGTTCAGTTTTGTACAGTTTATTGACTGGTTCTTTATTGAGTTTTGTACAGGTTATTGACTGGTTCTTTATTGAGTTTTGTACAGTTTATTGACTGGTTCTTTATTGAGTTTTGTACAGTTTATTGACTGGTTCTTTATTTTGTACAGTTTATTGACTTATTCTTTATTGAGTTTTGTACAGTTTATTGACTGGTTCTTTATTGAGTTTTGTACAGTTTATTGACTGTTTCTTTATTGAGTTTTGTACAGTTTATTGACTGGTTCTTTATTGAGTTTTGTACAGTTTATTGACTGGTTCTTTATTGCGTTTTGTACAGTTTATTGACTGGTTCTTTATTGAGTTTTGCACAGTTTATTGACTGGTTCTTTGTTCAGTTTTGTACAGTTTATTGACTGGTTCTTTATTTAGATGTGTACAGTTTATTGACTGTTTCTTTATTGAGTTTTGTACAGTTTATTGACTTGTTCTTTATTGAGTTTTGGACAGTTTATTGACTGTTTCTTTATTGAGTTTTGTACAGTTTATTGACTGGTTCTTTGTTTAGTTTTGTACAGTTTATTGATTGTTTCTTTATTTAGTTTTGTACAGTTTAGTGACTGTTTCTTTATTGAGTTTTGTACAGTTTATTGACTGGTTCTTTATTGAGCTGTGTACAGTTTATTGACTGGTTCTTTATTGAGTTTTGTACAGTTTATTGACTGTTTCTTTATTGAGTTTTGTAGAGGTTATTGACTGGTTCTTTAATGAGTTTTGTAGAGTTTATTGACTGGTTTTTTATTGAGTTTTGTACAATTTATTGACTGGTTCTTTATTGAGTTTTGTACAGTTTATTGACTGTTTCTTTATTGAGTTTTGTACAGTTTATTGACTGTTTCTTTATTGAGTTTTGTACAGTTTATTGACTGGTTCTTTATTGAGTTTTGTACAGTTTATTGACTGGTTCTTTATTGAGTTTTGTACAGTTTATTGACTGGTTCTTTATTGAGTTTTGTACAGTTTATTGACTGGTTCTTTATTTTGTACAGTTTATTGACTTATTCTTTATTGAGTTTTGTACAGTTTATTGACTGGTTCTTTATTGAGTTTTGTACAGTTTATTGACTGTTTCTTTATTGAGTTTTGTACAGTTTATTGACTGTTTCTTTATTTAGTTTGTGTACAATTTATTGACTGGTTCTTTATTTAATTTTGTACAGTTTATTGACTGTTTCTTTATTTATTTTTGAAGAGTTTATTGACTGGTTCTTTATTCAGTTTTGTAATGTTTATTGACTGGTTCTTTATTGAGTTTTGTACAGTTTATTGACTGTTTCTTTATTGAGTTTTGTAGAGGTTATTGACTGGTTCTTTATTGAGTTTTGTAGAGTTTATTGACTGGGTTTTTATTGAGTTTTGTACAATTTATTGACTGGTTCTTTATTGAGTTTTGTACAGTTTATTGACTGTTTCTTTATTGAGTTTTGTACAGTTTATTGACTGTTTCTTTATTGAGTTTTGTACAGTTTATTGACTGGTTCTTTATTGAGTTTTGTACAGTTATTGACTGGTTCTTTATTGAGTTTTGTACAGTTTATTGACTGGTTCCTTATTGCGTTTTGTACAGTTTATTGACTGGTTCTTTGTTCAGTTTTGTACAGTTTATTGACTGGTTCTTTATTGAGTTTTGTACAGTTTATTGACTGGTTCTTTATTGAGTTTTGTACAGTTTATTGACTGGTTCTTTATTGAGTTTTGTACAGTTTATTGACTGGTTCTTTATTTTGTACAGTTTATTGACTTAATCTTTATTGAGTTTTGTACAGTTTATTGACTGGTTCTTTATTGAGTTTTGTACAGTTTATTGACTGTTTCTTTATTGAGTTTTGTACAGTTTATTGACTGGTTCTTTATTGAGTTTTGTACAGTTTATTGACTGGTTCTTTATTGCGTTTTGTACAGTTTATTGACTGGTTCTTTATTGAGTTTTGCACAGTTTATTGACTGGTTCTTTGTTCAGTTTTGTACAGTTTATTGACTGGTTCTTTATTTAGATGTGTACAGTTTATTGACTGTTTCTTTATTGAGTTTTGTACAGTTTATTGACTTGTTCTTTATTGAGTTTTGTACAGTTTATTGACTGTTTCTTTATTGAGTTTTGTACAGTTTATTGACTGGTTCTTTATTGAGTTTTGTACAGTTTATTGACTGGTTCTTTATTGAGTTTTGTACAGTTTATTGACTGGTTCTTTATTGCGTTTTTACAGTTTATTGACTGGTTCTTTATTGAGTTTTGCACAGTTTATTGACTGGTTATTTGTTCAGTTTTGTACAGTTTATTGACTGGTTCTTTATTGTGTTTTGTACAGTTTATTGACTGGTTCTTTATTGAGTTTTGTAGAGTTTATTGACTGGTTCTTTATTGAGTTTTGTACAGTTTATTGACTGGTTCTTTATTTTGTACAGTTTATTGACTGGTTCTTTATTGAGTTTTGTACAGTTTATTGACTGGTTCTTTATTTAGTTTTGTACAGTTTATTGACTGTTTGTTTAGTTAGTTTTGTACAGTTTATTGACTGTTTCTTTATTTAATTTGTGTACAATTTATTGACTGGTTCTTTATTTAGTTTTGTACAGCTTATTGTCTGTTTCTTTATTTAGTTTTGTACAGTTTATTGACTGTTTCTTTATTCAGTTTTGTACAGTTTATTTACTGTTTCTTTATTCAGTTTTGTAATATTTATTGACTAGTTCTTTATTGAGTTTTGTACAGTTTATTGACTGGTTCTTTATTCAATTTTGTAATGTTTATTGACTGGTTCTTTATTGAGTTTTGTACAGTTTACAGACTGGTTCTTTATTCAGTTTTGTACAGTTTATTGACTGGTTCTTTATTGAGTTTTGTACAGTTTATTGACTGGTTCTTATTGAGTTTTCTACAGTTTATTGACTGGTTCTTTATTTAGTTTTGTACAGTTTATTGACTGGTTCTTTATTGCGTTTTGTACAGTTTATTGAATGGTTTTTTATTGGGTTTTGTACAATTTATTGACTGGTTCTTTATTGAGTTTTGTACAGTTTATTGACTGTTTCTTTATTGAGCTTTGTACAGTTTATTGACTGGTTCTTTATTGAGTTTTGTACAGTTTATTGACTGTTTCTTTATTGAGTTTTGTAGAGTTTATTGACTGGTTCTTTATTGAGTTTTGAAGAGTTTATTGACTGGTTCTTTATTGAGTTTTGTACAGTTTATTGACTGGTTCTTTATTGAGTTTTGTACAGTTTATTGACTGGTTATTTATTGAGTTTTGTACAGTTTATTGACTGGTTCTTTATTGCGTTTTGTACAGTTTCTTGACTGTTTCTTTAGTTAGTTTTGTACAGTTAATTGACTGTTTCTTTATTGAGTTTTGTACAGTTTATTGACTGTTTCTTTATTTAGTTTTGTTTTGTAGAGTTTATTGACTGTTTCTTTATTTATTTTTGTACAGTTTATTGACTGTTTCTTTATTTTGTTTTGTACAGTTTATTGACTGGTTCTTTAACGAGTTTTGTACAGTTTATCGACTGGTTCTTTATTCAGTTTTGTAATGTTTAATGACTGGTTCTTTATTGAGTTTTGTACAGTTTATTGACTGGTTCTTTAGTTAGTTTTGTTCAGTTTATTGAATGTTTCTTTATTTAGTTTGTGTACAATTTATTGACTGTTTCTTTATTGAGTTTTGTACAGTTTATTGACTGGTTCTTTGTTTAGTTTTGTACAGTTTATTGATTGTTTCTTTATTTAGTTTTGTACAGTTTAGTGACTGTTTCTTTATTGAGTTTTGTACAGTTTATTGACTGGTTCTTTATTGAGCTTTGTACAGTTTATTGACTGGTTCTTTATTGAGTTTTGTACAGTTTATTGACTGTTTCTTTATTGAGTTTTGTAGAGGTTATTGACTGGTTCTTTAATGAGTTTTGTAGAGTTTATTGACTGGTTTTTTATTGAGTTTTGTACAATTTATTGACTGGTTCTTTATTGAGTTTTGTACAGTTTATTGACTGTTTCTTTATTGAGTTTTGTACAGTTTATTGACTGTTTCTTTATTGAGTTTTGTACAGTTTATTGACTGGTTCTTTATTTTGTTTTGTACAGTTTATTGACTGGTTCTTTATTGAGTTTTGTACAGTTTATTGACTGGTTCTTTATTGAGTTTTGTACAGTTTATTAACTGGTACTTTATTTTGTACAGTTTATTGACTTATTCTTTATTGAGTTTTGTACAGTTTATTGACTGGTTCTTTATTGAGTTTTGTACAGTTTATTGACTGTTTCTTTATTGAGTTTTGTACAGTTTATTGACTGTTTCTTTATTTAGTTTGTGTACAATTTATTGACTGGTTCTTTATTTAATTTTGTACAGTTTATTGACTGTTTCTTTATTTATTTTTGAACAGTTTATTGACTGGTTCTTTATTCAGTTTTGTAATGTTTATTGACTGGTTCTTTATTGAGTTTTGTACAGTTAATTGACTGGTTCTTTATTGAGTTTTGTACAGTTTATTGACTGTTTCTTTATTGCGCTTTGTACAGTTTATTGACTGGTTCTTTATTGAGTTTTGTACAATTTATTGACTGTTTCTTTATTGAGTTTTGTAGAGTTTATTGACTGGTTCTTTATTGAGTTTTGAAGAGTTTATTGACTGGTTCTTTATTGAGTTTTGTACAGTTTATTGACTGGTTCTTTATTGAGTTTTGTACAGTTTATTGACTGGTTCTTTATTGAGTTTTGTACAGTTTATTGACTGGTTCTTTGTTGCGTTTTTTACAGTTTCTTGACTGTTTCTTTAGTTAGTTTTGTACAGTTAATTGACTGTTTCTTTATTGAGTTTTGTACAGTTTATTGACTGTTTCTTTATTTAGTTTTGTTTTGTACAGTTTATTGACTGTTTCTTTATTTATTTTTGTACAGTTTATTGACTGTTTCTTTATTTTGTTTTGTACAGTTTATTGACTGGTTCTTTAACGAGTTTTGTACAGTTTATCGACTGGTTCTTTATTCAGTTTTGTAATGTTTATTGACTGGTTCTTTATTGAGTTTTGTACAGTTTATTGACTGGTTCTTTAGTTAGTTTTGTTCAGTTTATTGAATGTTTCTTTATTTAGTTTGTGTACAATTTATTGACTGTTTCTTTATTGAGTTTTGTACAGTTTATTGACTGGTTCTTTGTTTAGTTTTGTACAGTTTATTGATTGTTTCTTTATTTAGTTTTGTACAGTTTAGTGACTGTTTCTTTATTGAGTTTTGTACAGTTTATTGACTGGTTCTTTATTGAGCTTTGTACAGTTTATTGACTGGTTCTTTTTTGAGTTTTGTACAGTTTATTGACTGTTTCTTTATTGAGTTTTGTAGAGGTTATTGACTGGTTCTTTATTGAGTTTTGTAGAGTTTATTGACTGGTTTTTTATTGAGTTTTGTACAATTTATTGACTGGTTCTTTATTGAGTTTTGTACAGTTTATTGACTGTTTCTTTATTGAGTTTTGTACAGTTTATTGACTGTTTCTTTATTGAGTTTTGTACAGTTTATTGACTGGTTCTTTATTGAGTTTTGTACAGTTATTGACTGGTTCTTTATTGAGTTTTGTACAGTTTATTGACTGGTTCCTTATTGCGTTTTGTACAGTTTATTGACTGGTTCTTTATTGAGTTTTGTACAGTTTATTGACTGGTTCTTTATTGAGTTTTGTACAGTTTATTGACTGTTTCTTTATTGAGTTTTGTACAGTTTATTGACTGGTTCTTTATTGAGTTTTGTACAGTTTATTGACTGGTTCTTTATTGAGTTTTGTACAGTTTATTGACTGGTTCTTTATTGAGTTTTGTACAGTTTATTGACTGGTTTTTTATTCAGTTTTGTAATGTTTATTGACTGGTTCTTTATTGAGTTTTGTACAGTTTATTGACTGGTTCTTTGTTCAGTTTTGTACAGTTTATTGACTGGTTCTTTCTTCAGTTTTGTACAGTTTATTGACTGGTTCTTTATTGAGTTTTGTACAGTTTATTGACTGGTTCTTTATTGAGTTTTTTACAGTTTATTAACTGTTTCTCTATTCAGTTTTCTACAGTTTATTGACTGGTTCTTTATTCAGATTTGTACTGTTAATTGACTGTTTCTTTATTGAGTTTTTTACAGTTTATTGACTGTTTCTTTATTTAGTTTTGTACTGTTTGTTGACTGTTTCTTTATTGAGTTTGTGTACAATTTATTGACTTGTTCTTTATTGAGTTTTGTACAGTTTATTGACTGGTTCTTTATTGAGTTTTGTACAGTTTATTGACTGGTTCTTTATTCAGTTTTGTAATGTTTATTGACTGGTTCTTTATCGAGTTTTGTACAGTTTATTGACTGGTTCTTTATTGAGTTTTGTACAGTTTATTGACTGGTTCTTTGTTCAGTTTTGTACAGTTTATTGACTGGTTCTTTGTTCAGTTTTGTACAGTTTATTGACTGGTTCTTTATTGAGTTTTGTACAGTTTATTGACTGGTTCTTTATTAAGTTTTGTACAGTTTATTGACTGTTTCTTTATTTAGTTTTGTACAGTTTATTGACTGGTTCTTTATTGAGTTTTGTACAGTTTATTGACTGTTTCTTTATTCAGTTTTGTACAGTTTATTGACTGGTTCTTTATTCAGTTTTGTACAGTTTATTGTCTGGTTCTTTATTGAATTTTTTACAGTTTATTGACTGTTTCCTTATTTAGTTTTCTACAGTTTATAGACTGTTTCTTTATTGAGTTTGTGTACAATTTATTGACTGGTTCTTTATTGAGTTTTGTACAGTTTATTGACTGGTTCTTTATTGAGTTTTGTACAGTTTATTGACTGGTTCTTTATTCAGTTTTGCAATGTTTATTGACAGGTTCTTTATTCAGTTTTGTGAAGTTTATGGACTGGTTCTTTATTTAGTTTTGTGCAGTTTATTGACTGTTTCTTTATTGAGTTTTGTACAGTTTATTGACTGTTTCTTTATTTAGTTTTGTACAGTTTTTTGACTGGTTCTTTATTGAGTTTTGTACAGTTTTTTTACTGTTTCTTTATTTAGTTTTGTACAGTTTATTGACTGGTTCTTTATTGAGTTTTTTACAGTTTATTGACTGTTTCTTTATTCAGTTTTGTACAGTTTATTGACTGGTTCTTTATTGAGTTTTGTACAGTTTATTGACTGGTTCTTTATTCAGATTTGTAATGTTTATTGACTGGTTCTTTATTCAGTTTTGTGAAGTTTATTGACTGGTTCTTTATTTAGTTTTGTGCAGTTTATTGACTGTTTCTTTATTGAGTTTTGTACAGTTTATTGACTGGTTCTTTATTGAGCTTTGTACAGTTTACTGACTGTTCCTTTATTCAGTTTTGCACAGTTTTATTGACTGTTTCTTTATTGAGTTTTGTACAGTTTATTGACTGTTTCTTTATTTAGTTTTGTTCAGTTTATTGACTGTTTCTTTATTGAGTTTTGTACAGTTTATTCACTGGTTTTTTATTGAGTTTTGTACAATTTATTGACTGGTTCTTTATTGAGTTTTGTACAGTTTATTGACTGTTTCTTTATTGAGTTTTGTACAATTTATTGACTGGTTCTTTATTGAGTTTTGTACAGTTTATTGACTGGTTCTTTATTGAGTTTTGTACAGTTTATTGACTGGTTCTTTATTAAGTTTTGTACAATTTATTGACTGGTTTTTTATTAAGTCTTGTACAGTTTATTGACTGTTAATTTATTGAGTTTTGTACAGTTTATTGACTGGTTCTTTATTGAGTTTTGTACAGTTTTTTTACTGTTTCTTTATTTAGTTTTGTACAGTTTATTAACTGGTTCATTATTGAGTTTTTTACAGCTTATTGACTGTTTCTCTATTCAGTTTTGTACAGTTTATTGACTGGTTCTTTATTCAGTTTTGTACAGTTTATTGACTGTTTCTTTATTGAGTTTTGTACAGTTTATTGACTGGTTCTTTATTTAGTTTTGTAATGTTTATTGACTGGTTCTTTATTGAGTTTTGTACAGTTTATTGACTGGTTCTTTATTGAGTTTTGTACAGTTTATTGACAGGTTCTTTATTGAGTTTTTTACAGTTTATTGACTGTTTCTCTATTCAGTTTTGTACAGTTTATTGACTGGTTCTTTATTCAGTTTTGTACAGTTTATTGACTGTTTCTATATTGAGTTTTTTACAGTTTATTAACTGTTTCTTTATTTAGTTTTGTACTGTTTGTTGACTGTTTCTTTATTGAGTTTGTGTACAATTTATTGACTTGTTCTTTATTGAGTTTTGTACAGTTTATTGACTGGTTCTTTATTGAGTTTTGTACAGTTTATTGACTGGTTCTTTATTCAGTTTTGTAATGTTTATTGACTGGTTCTTTATCGAGTTTTCTACAGTTTATTGACTGGTTCTTTATTGAGTTTTGTACAGTTTATTGACTTTTTCTTTGTTCAGTTTTGTACAGTTTATTGACTGACACGTTCTTTGCTCAGTTTTGTACAGTTTATTGACTGGTTCTTTATTGAGTTTTGTATAGTTTATTGACTGGTTCTTTATTGAGTTTTGTACAGTTTATTGACTGGTTTTTTATTCAGTTTTGTAATGTTTATTGACTGGTTCTTTATTGAGTTTTGTGAAGTTTATTGACTGGTTCTTTATTTAGTTTTGTGCAGTTTATTGACTGTTTCTTTCTTGAGTTTTGTACAGTTTATTGACTGGTTCTTTATTGAGTTTTGAACAGTTTACTGACTGTTTCTTTATTTAGTTTTGTACAGTTTATTGACTGTTTCTTTATTGAGTTTTGTACAGTTTATTGACTGTTTCTTTATTGAGTTTTGTACAGTTTATTGACTGGTTCTTTATTCAGTTTTGTACAGTTTATTGACTGTTTCTTTATTGAGTTTTGTACAGCTTATTGACTGTTTCTTTATTTAGTTTTGTACAGTTTGTTGACTGTTTCTTTATTGAGTTTGTGTACAATTTATTGACTGGTTCTTTATTGAGTTTTGTACAGTTTATTGACTGGTTCTTTATTTAGTTTTGTAATGTTTATTGACTTGTTCTTTATTGAGTTTTGTACAGTTTATTGACTGGTTCTTTATTGAGTTTTGTACAGTTTATTGACTGGTTCTTTATTGAGTTTTTTACAGTTTATTGACTGTTTCTCTATTCAGTTTTGTGCAGTTTATTGACTGGTTCTTTATTCAGTTTTGTACAGTATATTGACTGTTTCTTTATTGAGTTTTTTACAGTTTATTGACTGTTTCTTTATTTAGTTTTGTACTGTTTGTTGACTGTTTCTTTATTGAGTTTGTGTACAATTTATTGACTTGTTCTTTATTGAGTTTTGTACAGTTTATTGACTGGTTCTTTATTGAGTTTTGTACAGTTTATTGACTGGTTCTTTATTCAGTTTTGTAATGTTTATTGACTGGTTCTTTATCGAGTTTTGTACAGTTTATAGACTGGTTCTTTATTGAGTTTTGTACAGTTTATTGACTGGTTCTTTGTTTAGTTTTGTACAGTTTATTGACTGGTTCTTTATTGAGTTTTGTACAGTTTATTGACTGGTTCTTTATTGAGTTTTGTACAGTTTATTGACTGTTTCTTTATTTAGTTTTGTACAGTTTATTGACTGATTCTTTATTGAGTTTTGTACAGTTTATTGACTGGTTCTTTATTGAGTTTTGTACATTTTATTGACTGGTTCTTTATTCAGTTTTGTAATGTTTATTGACAGGTTCTTTATTCAGTTTTGTGAAGTTTATGGACTGTTTCTTTATTGAGTTTTGTACAGTTTATTGACTGTTTCTTTATTTAGTTTTGTACAGTTTATTGACTGGTTCTTTATTGAGTTTTGTACAGTTTTTTTACTGTTTCTTTATTTAGTTTTGTACAGTTTATTGACTGGTTCTTTATTGAGTTTTTTACAGTTTATTGACTGTTTCTTTATTCAGTTTTGTACAGTTTATTGACTGGTTCTTTATTGAGTTTTGTACAGTTTATTGACTGGTTCTTTATTCAGATTTGTAATGTTTATTGACTGGTTCTTTATTGAGTTTTGTGAAGTTTATTGACTGGTTCTTTATTTAGTTTTGTGCAGTTTATTGACTGTTTCTTTATTGAGTTTTGTACAGTTTATTGACTGGTTCTTTATTGAGTTTTGTACAGTTTATTGACTGTTTCTTTATTGAGTTTTTTACAGTTTATTAACTGTTTCTTTATTTAGTTTTGTACTGTTTGTTGACTGTTTCTTTATTGAGTTTGTGTACAATTTATTGACTTGTTCTTTATTGAGTTTTGTACAGTTTATTGACTGGTTCTTTATTGAGTTTTGTACAGTTTATTGACTGGTTCTTTATTCAGTTTTGTAATGTTTATTGACTGGTTCTTTATCGAGTTTTGTACAGTTTATTGACTGGTTCTTTATTGAGTTTTGTACAGTTTATTGACTTTTTCTTTGTTCAGTTTTGTACAGTTTATTGACTGACACGTTCTTTGCTCAGTTTTGTACAGTTTATTGACTGGTTCTTTATTGAGTTTTGTATAGTTTATTGACTGGTTCTTTATTGAGTTTTGTACAGTTTATTGACTGGTTTTTTATTCAGTTTTGTAATGTTTATTGACTGGTTCTTTATTGAGTTTTGTGAAGTTTATTGACTGGTTCTTTATTTAGTTTTGTGCAGTTTATTGACTGTTTCTTTCTTGAGTTTTGTACAGTTTATTGACTGGTTCTTTATTGAGTTTTGAACAGTTTACTGACTGTTTCTTTATTTAGTTTTGTACAGTTTATTGACTGTTTCTTTATTGAGTTTTGTACAGTTTATTGACTGTTTCTTTATTGAGTTTTGTACAGTTTATTGACTGGTTCTTTATTCAGTTTTGTACAGTTTATTGACTGTTTCTTTATTGAGTTTTGTACAGCTTATTGACAGTTTCTTTATTTAGTTTTGTACAGTTTGTTGACTGTTTCTTTATTGAGTTTGTGTACAATTTATTGACTGGTTCTTTATTGAGTTTTGTACAGTTTATTGACTGGTTCTTTATTTAGTTTTGTAATGTTTATTGACTTGTTCTTTATTGAGTTTTGTACAGTTTATTGACTGGTTCTTTATTGAGTTTTGTACAGTTTATTGACTGGTTCTTTATTGAGTTTTTTACAGTTTATTGACTGTTTCTCTATTCAGTTTTGTGCAGTTTATTGACTGGTTCTTTATTCAGTTTTGTACAGTATATTGACTGTTTCTTTATTTAGTTTTGTACTGTTTGTTGACTGTTTCTTTATTGAGTTTGTGTACAATTTATTGACTTGTTCTTTATTGAGTTTTGTACAGTTTATTGACTGGTTCTTTATTGAGTTTTGTACAGTTTATTGACTGGTTCTTTATTCAGTTTTGTAATGTTTATTGACTGGTTCTTTATCGAGTTTTGTACAGTTTATTGACTGGTTCTTTATTGAGTTTTGTACAGTTTATTGACTGGTTCTTTGTTTAGTTTTGTACAGTTTATTGACTGGTTCTTTATTGAGTTTTGTACAGTTTATTGACTGGTTCTTTATTGAGTTTTGTACATTTTATTGACTGGTTCTTTATTCAGTTTTGTAATGTTTATTGACAGGTTCTTTATTCAGTTTTGTGAAGTTTATGGACTGTTTCTTTATTGAGTTTTGTACAGTTTATTGACTGTTTCTTTATTTAGTTTTGTACAGTTTATTGACTGGTTCTTTATTGAGTTCTGTACAGTTTTTTTACTGTTTCTTTATTTAGTTTTGTACAGTTTATTGACTGGTTCTTTATTGAGTTTTTTACAGTTTATTGACTGTTTCTTTATTCAGTTTTGTACAGTTTATTGACTGGTTCTTTATTGAGTTTTGTACAGTTTATTGACTGGTTCTTTATTCAGATTTGTAATGTTTATTGACTGGTTCTTTATTGAGTTTTGTGAAGTTTATTGACTGGTTCTTTATTTAGTTTTGTGCAGTTTATTGACTGTTTCTTTATTGAGTTTTGTACAGTTTATTGACTGGTTCTTTATTGAGTTTTGTACAGTTTATTGACTGTTTCTTTATTTAGTTTTGTACAGTTTTATGACTGTTTCTTTATTGAGTTTTGTACAGTTTATTGACTGTTTCTTTATTTAGTTTTGTACAGTTTATTGACTGTTTCTTTATTGAGTTTTGTACAGTTTATTCACTGGTTTTTTATTGAGTTTTGTACAATTTATTGACTGGTTCTTTATTGAGTTTTGTACAGTTTATTGACTGTTTCTTTATTGAGTTTTGTACAGTTTATTGACTGGTTCTTTATTGAGTTTTCTACAGTTTATTGACTGGTTCTTTATTGAGTTTTCTACAGTTTATTGACTGGTTCTTTATTAAGTTTTGTACAATTTATTGACTGGTTCTTTATTAAGTCTTGTACAGTTTATTGACTGTTAATTTATTAAGTTTCGTACAGTTTATTGACTGGTTCTTTATTGAGTTTTGTACAGTTTTTTTACTGTTTCTTTATTTAGTTTTGTACAGTATATTAACTGGTTCTTTATTGAGTTTTTTAGAGTTTATTGACTGTTTCTCTATTCAGTTTTGTACAGTTTATTGACTGGTACTTTATTCAGTTTTGTACAGTTTATTGACTGTTTCTTTATTGAGTTTTGTACAGCTTATTGACTGTTTCTTTATTTAGTTTTGTACAGTTTGTTGACTATTTCTTTATTGAGTTTGTGTACAATTTATTGACTGGTTCTTTATTTAGTTTTGTACAGTTTGTTGACTGTTTATTGAGTTTTGTACAGTTTATTGACTGGTTCTTTGTTCAGTTTTGTACAGTTTATTGACTGGTTCTTTGTTCAGTTTTGTACAGTTTATTGACTGGTTCTTTCTTCAGTTTTGTACAGTTTATTGACTGGTTCTTTATTCAGTTTTGTACAGTTAATTGACTGTTTCTTTATTGAGTTTTTTACAGTTTATTGACTGTTACTTTATTTAGTTTTGTACTGTTTGTTGACTGGTTCTTTATTGGGTTTGTGTACAATTGATTTACTTGTTCTTTATTGAGTTTTGTACAGTTTATTGACTGGTTCTTTATTGAGTTTTGTACAGTTTATTGACTGGTTCCTTATTCAGTTTTGTAATGTTTATTCAGTTTTGTAATGACTGGTTCTTTATCGAGTTTTGTACAGTTTATTGACTGGTTCTTTATTGAGTTTTGTACAGTTTATTGACTGGTTCTTTGTTCAGTTTTGTACAGTTTATTGACTGGTTCTTTGTTCAGTTTTCTACAGTTTATTGACCGTTTCTTTATTGAGTTTTGTACAGTTTATTGACTGATTCTTTATTGAGTTTTGTACAGTTTATTGACTGTTTCTTTATTGAGTTTTGTACAGTTTATTGACTGGTTTTCTATTGAGTTTGTACAGTTTATTGACTGGTTCTTTATTGAGTTTTGTACAGTTTATTGACTGTTTCTTTATTGAGTTTTGTACAGTTTATTGACTGGTTCTTTATTGAGTTTTGTACAGTTTATTGACTGGTTCTTTATTGAGTTTTGTACAGTTTATTGACTGGTTCTTTGTTCATTTTTGTACAGTTTATTGACTGGTTCTTTCTTCAGTTTTGTACAGTTTATTGACTGGTTCTTTATTGAGTTTTGTACAGTTTATTGACTGGTTCTTTATTGAGTTTTTTACAGTTTATTGACTGTTTCTCTATTCAGTTTTCTACAGTTTATTGACTGGTTCTTTATTCAGTTTTGTACAGTTAATTGACTGTTTCTTTATTGAGTTTTTTACAGTTTATTGACTGTTTCTTTATTTAGTTTTGTACTGTTTGTTGACTGTTTCTTTATTGGGTTTGTGTACAATTGATTGACTTGTTCTTTATTGAGTTTTGTACAGTTTATTGACTGGTTCTTTATTGAGTTTTGTACAGTTTATTGACTGGTTCTTTATTCAGTTTTGTAATGTTTGTTCAGTTTTGTAATGACTGGTTCTTTATCGAGTTTTGTACAGTTTATTGACTGGTTCTTTATTGAGTTTTGTACAGTTTATTGACTGGTTCTTTGTTCAGTTTTGTACAGTTTATTGACTGGTTCTTTGTTCAGTTTTGTACAGTTTATTGACTGGTTCTTTATTGAGTTTTGTACAGTTTATTGACTGGTTCTTTATTAAGTTTTGTACAATTTATTGACTGTTTCTTTATTTAGTTTTGTACAGTTTATTGACTGGTTCTTTATTGAGTTTTGTACAGTTTATTGACTGTTTCTTTATTCAGTTTTGTACAGTTTATTGACTGGTTCTTTATTCAGTTTTGTACAGTTTATTGTCTGGTTCTTTATTGAATTTTTTACAGTTTATTGACTGTTTCTTTATTTAGTTTTCTACAGTTTATAGACTGTTTCTTTATTGAGTTTGTGTACAATTTATTGACTGGTTCTTTATTGAGTTTTGTACAGTTTATTGACTGGTTCTTTATTGAGTTTTGTACAGTTTATTGACTGGTTCTTTATTCAGTTTTGCAATGTTTATTGACAGGTTCTTTATTCAGTTTTGTGAAGTTTATGGACTGGTTCTTTATTTAGTTTTGTGCAGTTTATTGACTGTTTCTTTATTGAGTTTTGTACAGTTTATTGACTGTTTCTTTATTTAGTTTTGT
Organism: Limnoperna fortunei; assembly: GCA_944474755.1. Classification (NCBI taxonomy): domain Eukaryota; kingdom Metazoa; phylum Mollusca; class Bivalvia; order Mytilida; family Modiolidae; genus Limnoperna; species Limnoperna fortunei. The sequence goes on from OX104113.1 coordinate 56,323,355, forward strand.
ACAGTTTATTGACTGGTTCTTTATTGAGTTTTGTACAGTTTTTTTACTGTTTCTTTATTTAGTTTTGTACAGTTTATTGACTGGTTCTTTATTGAGTTTTTTACAGTTTATTGACTGTTTCTTTATTCAGTTTTGTACAGTTTATTGACTGGTTCTTTATTGAGTTTTGTACAGTTTATTGACTGGTTCTTTATTCAGATTTGTAATGTTTATTGACTGGTTCTTTATTCAGTTTTGTGAAGTTTATTGACTGGTTCTTTATTTAGTTTTGTGCAGTTTATTGACTGTTTCTTAATTGAGTTTTGTACAGTTTATTGACTGGTTCTTTATTGAGTTTTGTACAGTTTATTGACTGTTTCTTTATTCAGTTTTGTACAGTTTTATTGACTGTTTCTTTATTGAGTTTTGTACAGTTTATTGACTGTTTCTTTATTTAGTTTTGTTCAGTTTATTGACTGTTTCTTTATTGAGTTTTGTACAGTTTATTCACTGGTTTTTTATTGAGTTTTGTACAATTTATTGACTGGTTCTTTATTGAGTTTTGTACAGTTTATTGACTGTTTCTTTATTGAGTTTTGTACAGTTTATTGACTGGTTCTTTATTGAGTTTTGTACAGTTTATTGACTGGTTCTTTATTGAGTTTGTACAGTTTATTGACTGGTTCTTTATTAAGTTTTGTACAATTTATTGACTGGTTCTTTATTAAGTCTTGTACAGTTTATTGACTGTTAATTTATTGAGTTTTGTACAGTTTATTGACTGGTTCTTTATTGAGTTTTGTACAGTTTTTTTACTGTTTCTTTATTTAGTTTTGTACAGTTTATTAACTGGTTCATTATTGAGTTTTTTACAGTTTATTGACTGTTTCTCTATTCAGTTTTGTACAGTTTATTGACTGGTTCTCTATTCAGTTTTGTACAGTTTATTGACTGTTTCTTTATTGAGTTTGTGTACAATTTATTGACTTATTGAGTTTTGTACAGTTTATTGACTGGTTCTTTATTTAGTTTTGTAATGTTTATTGACTGGTTCTTTATTGAGTTTTGTACAGTTTATTGACTGGTTCTTTGTTCAGTTTTGTACAGTTTATTGACTGGTTCTTTGTTCAGTTTTGTACAGTTTATTGACTGGTTCTTTATTGAGTTTTGTACAGTTTATTGACTAGTTCTTTATTAAGTTTTGTACAGTTTATTGACTGTTTCTTTATTTAGTTTTGTACAGTTTATTGACTGGTTCTTTATTGAGTTTTGTAAAGTTTTTTTACTGCTTCTTTATTTAGTTTTGTACAGTTTATTGACTGGTTCTTTATTGAGTTTTGTACAGTTTATTAACTGGTTCATTATTGAGTTTTTTACAGTTTATTGACTGTTTCTCTATTCAGTTTTGTATAGTTTATTGACTGGTTCTTTTTTCAGTTTTGTACAGTTTATTGACTGTTTCTTTATTTAGTTTTGTACAGTTTATTGACTGGTTCTTTATTTAGTTTTGTAATGTTTATTGACTGGTTCTTTATTGAGTTTTGTACAGTTTATTGACTGGTTCTTTATTGAGTTTTGTACAGTTTATTGACTGTTTCTTTATTGAGTTTTTTACAGTTTATTAACTGTTTCTTTATTTAGTTTTGTACTGTTTGTTGACTGTTTCTTTATTGAGTTTGTGTACAATTTATTGACTTGTTCTTTATTGAGTTTTGTACAGTTTATTGACTGGTTCTTTATTGAGTTTTGTACAGTTTATTGACTGGTTCTTTATTCAGTTTTGTAATGTTTATTGACTGGTTCTTTATCGAGTTTTGTACAGTTTATTGACTGGTTCTTTATTGAGTTTTGTACAGTTTATTGACTTTTTCTTTGTTCAGTTTTGTACAGTTTATTGACTGACTGGTTCTTTGTTCAGTTTTGTACAGTTTATTGACTGGTTCTTTATTGAGTTTTGTACAATTTATTGACTGGTTCTTTATTGAGTTTTGTACAGTTTATTGACTGTTTCTTTATTGAGTTTTGTACAGTTTATTGACTGGTTCTTTATTGAGTTTTGTACAGTTTATTGACTGGTTCTTTATTGAGTTTGTACAGTTTATTGACTGGTTCTTTATTAAGTCTTGTACAGTTTATTGACTGTTAATTTATTGAGTTTTGTACAGTTTATTGACTGGTTCTTTATTGAGTTTTGTACAGTTTTTTTACTGTTTCTTTATTTAGTTTTGTACAGTTTATTAACTGGTTCATTATTGAGTTTTTTACAGTTTATTGACTGTTTCTCTATTCAGTTTTGTACAGTTTATTGACTGGTTCTCTATTCAGTTTTGTACAGTTTATTGACTGTTTCTTTATTGAGTTTGTGTACAATTTATTGACTTATTGAGTTTTGTACAGTTTATTGACTGGTTCTTTATTTAGTTTTGTAATGTTTATTGACTGGTTCTTTATTGAGTTTTGTACAGTTTATTGACTGGTTCTTTGTTCAGTTTTGTACAGTTTATTGACTGGTTCTTTGTTCAGTTTTGTACAGTTTATTGACTGGTTCTTTATTGAGTTTTGTACAGTTTATTGACTAGTTCTTTATTAAGTTTTGTACAGTTTATTGACTGTTTCTTTATTTAGTTTTGTACAGTTTATTGACTGGTTCTTTATTGAGTTTTGTAAAGTTTTTTTACTGCTTCTTTATTTAGTTTTGTACAGTTTATTGACTGGTTCTTTATTGAGTTTTGTACAGTTTATTAACTGGTTCATTATTGAGTTTTTTACAGTTTATTGACTGTTTCTCTATTCAGTTTTGTATAGTTTATTGACTGGTTCTTTTTTCAGTTTTGTACAGTTTATTGACTGTTTCTTTATTTAGTTTTGTACAGTTTATTGACTGGTTCTTTATTTAGTTTTGTAATGTTTATTGACTGGTTCTTTATTGAGTTTTGTACAGTTTATTGACTGGTTCTTTATTGAGTTTTGTACAGTTTATTGACTGTTTCTTTATTGAGTTTTTTACAGTTTATTAACTGTTTCTTTATTTAGTTTTGTACTGTTTGTTGACTGTTTCTTTATTTAGTTTTGTACAATTTATTGACTTGTTCTTTATTGAGTTTTGTACAGTTTATTGACTGGTTCTTTATTGAGTTTTGTACAGTTTATTGACTGGTTCTTTATTCAGTTTTGTAATGTTTATTGACTGGTTCTTTATCGAGTTTTGTACAGTTTATTGACTGGTTCTTTATTGAGTTTTGTACAGTTTATTGACTTTTTCTTTGTTCAGTTTTGTACAGTTTATTGACTGACTGGTTCTTTGTTCAGTTTTGTACAGTTTATTGACTGGTTCTTTATTGAGTTTTGTACAGTTTATTGACTGGTTCTTTATTGAGTTTTGTACAGTTTATTGACTGGTTTTTTATTCAGTTTTGTAATGTTTATTGACTGGTTCTTTATTGAGTTTTGTGAAGTTTATTGACTGGTTCTTTATTTAGTTTTGTGCAGTTTATTGACTGTTTCTTTCTTGAGTTTTGTACAGTTTATTGACTGGTTCTTTATTGAGTTTTGAACAGTTTACTGACTGTTTCTTTATTTAGTTTTGTACAGTTTATTGACTGTTTCTTTATTGAGTTTTGTACAGTTTATTGACTGTTTCTTTATTGAGTTTTGTACAGTTTATTAACTGGTTCTTTATTCAGTTTTGTACAGTTTATTGACTGTTTCTTTATTGAGTTTTGTACAGTTTATTGACTGGTTCTTTATTGAGTTTTTTACAGTTTATTGACTGTTTCTCTATTCAGTTTTGTGCAGTTTATTGACTGGTTCTTTATTCAGTTTTGTACAGTTTATTGACTGTTTCTTTATTGAGTTTTTTACAGTTTATTGACTCTTTCTTTATTTAGTTTTGTACTGTTTGTTGACTGTTTCTTTATTGAGTTTGTGTACAATTTATTGACTTGTTCTTTATTGAGTTTTGTACAGTTTATTGACTGGTTCTTTATTGAGTTTTGTACAGTTTATTGACTGGTTCTTTATTCAGTTTTGTAATGTTTATTGACTGGTTCTTTATCGAGTTTTGTACAGTTTATTGACTGGTTCTTTATTGAGTTTTGTACAGTTTATTGACTGGTTCTTTGTTCAGTTTTGTACAGTTTATTGACTGGTTCTTTGTTCAGTTTTGTACAGTTTATTGACTGGTTCTTTATTGAGTTTTGTACAGTTTATTGACTGGTTCTTTATTGAGTTTTGTACAGTTTATTGACTGTTTCTTTATTTAGTTTTGTACAGTTTATTGACTGATTCTTTATTGAGTTTTGTACAGTTTATTGACTGGTTCTTTATTGAGTTTTGTACAGTTTATTGACTGGTTCTTTATTCAGTTTTGTAATGTTTATTGACAGGTTCTTTATTCAGTTTTGTGAAGTTGATGGACTGTTTCTTTATTGAGTTTTGTACAGTGTATTGACTGTTTCTTTATTTAGTTTTGTACAGTTTATTGACTGGTTCTTTATTGAGTTTTGTACAGTTTTTTTACTGTTTCTTTATTTAGTTTTGTACAGTTTATTGACTGGTTCTTTATTGAGTTTTTTACAGTTTATTGACTGTTTCTTTATTCAGTTTTGTACAGTTTATTGACTGGTTCTTTATTGAGTTTTGTACAGTTTATTGACTGGTTCTTTATTCAGATTTGTACAGTTTATTGACTGGTTCTTTATTCAGTTTTGTGAAGTTTATTGACTGGTTCTTTATTTAGTTTTGTGCAGTTTATTGACTGTTTCTTTATTGAGTTTTGTACAGTTTATTGACTGGTTCTTTATTGAGTTTTGTACAGTTTATTGACTGTTTCTTTATTTAGTTTTGTACAGTTTTATGACTGTTTCTTTATTGAGTTTTGTACAGTTTATTGACCGTTTCTTTATTTAGTTTTGTACAGTTTATTGACTGTTTCTTTATTGAGTTTTGTACAGTTTATTCACTGGTTTTTTATTGAGTTTTGTACAATTTATTGACTGGTTCTTTATTGAGTTTTGTACAGTTTATTGACTGTTTCTTTATTGAGTTTTGTACAGTTTATTGACTGGTTCTTTATTGAGTTTTCTACAGTTTATTGACTTGGTTCTTTATTAAGTTTTGTACAATTTATTGACTGGTTCTTTATTAAGTCTTGTACAGTTTATTGACTGTTAATTTATTAAGTTTTGTACAGTTTATTGACTGGTTCTTTATTGAGTTTTGTACAGTTTTTTTACTGTTTCTTTATTTAGTTTTGTACAGTATATTAACTGGTTCTTTATTGAGTTTTTTAGAGTTTATTGACTGTTTCTCTATTCAGTTTTGTACAGTTTATTGACTGGTTCTTTATTCAGTTTTGTACAGTTTATTGACTGTTTCTTTATTCAGTTTTGTACAGCTTATTGACTGTTTCTTTATTTAGTTTTGTACAGTTTGTTGACTGTTTCTTTATTGAGTTTGTGTACAATTTATTGACTGGTTCTTTATTGAGTTTTGTACAGTTTATTGACTGGTTCTTTATTTAGTTTTGTAATGTTTATTGACTGGTTCTTTATTGAGTTTTGTACAGTTTATTGACTGGTTCTTTATTGAGTTTTGTACAGTTTATTGACTGGTTCTTTGTTCAGTTTTGTACAGTTTATTGACTGGTTCTTTATTGAGTTTTTTACAGTTTATTGACTGTTTCTTTATTCAGTTTTGTACAGTTTATTGACTGGTTCTTTATTGAGTTTTGTACAGTTTATTGACTGGTTCTTTATTCAGTTTTGTAATGTTTATTGACCGGTTCTTTATTCAGTTTTGTGAAGTTTATTGACTGGTTCTTTATTTAGTTTTGTGCAGTTTATTGACTGTTTCTTTATTGAGTTTTGTACAGTTTATTGACTGGTTCTTTATTGAGTTTTGTACAGTTTATTGACTGTTTCTTTATTTAGTTTTGTACAGTTTTATGACTGTTTCTTTAATGAGTTTTGTACAGTTTATTGACCGTTTCTTTATTTAGTTTTCTACAGTTTATTCACTGTTTCTTTATTGAGTTTTGTACAGTTTATTCACTGGTTTTTTATTGAGTTTTGTACAATTTATTGACTGGTTCTTTATTGAGTTTTGTACAGTTTTTTGACTGTTTCTTTATTGAGTTTTGTACAGTTTATTGACTGGTTCTTTATTGAGTTTTCTACAGTTTATTGACTGGTTCTTTATTAAGTTTTGTACAATTTATTGACTGGTTCTTTATTAAGTCTTGTACAGTTTATTGACTGTTAATTTATTAAGTTTTGTACAGTTTATTGACTGGTTCTTTATTGAGTTTTGTACAGTTTTTTTAATGTTTCTTTATTTAGTTTTGTACAGTATATTAACTGGTTCTATATTGAGTTTTTTAGAGTTTATTGACTGTTTCTCTATTCAGTTTTGTACAGTTTATTGACTGGTACTTTATTCAGTTTTGTACAGTTTATTGACTGTTTCTTTATTGAGTTTTGTACAGCTTATTGACTGTTTCTTTATTTAGTTTTGTACAGTTTGTTGACTGTTTCTTTATTGAGTTTGTGTACAATTTATTGACTGGTTCTTTATTGAGTTTTGTACAGTTTATTGACTGGTTCTTTATTCAGTTTTGTAATGTTTATTGACTGGTTCTTTATTGAGTTTTGTACAGTTTATTGACTGGTTCTTTATTGAGTTTTGTACAGTTTATTGACTGGTTCTTTGTTCAGTTTTGTACAGTTTATTGACTGGTTCTTTGTTCAGTTTTGTACAGTTTATTGACTGGTTCTTTATTGAGTTTTGTACAGTTTATTGACTGGTTCTTTATTAAGTTTTGTACAGTTTATTGACTGTTTCTTTATTTAGTTTTGTACAGTTTATTGACTGGTTCTTTATTGAGTTTTGTAAAGTTTTTTTACTGCTTCTTTATTTAGTTTTGTACAGTTTATTGACTGGTTTTCTATTGAGTTTGTACAGTTTATTGACTGGTTCTTTATTGAGTTTTGTACAGTTTATTGACTGTTTCTTTATTGAGTTTTGTACAGTTTATTGACTGGTTCTTTATTGAGTTTTGTACAGTTTATTGACTGGTTCTTTATTGAGTTTTGTACAGTTTATTGACTGGTTCTTTGTTCAGTTTTGTACAGTTTATTGACTGGTTTTTTCTTCAGTTTTGTACAGTTTATTGACTGGTTCTTTATTGAGTTTTGTACAGTTTATTGACTGGTTCTTTATTGAGTTTTTTACAGTTTATTGACTGTTTCTCTATTCAGTTTTCTACAGTTTATTGACTGGTTCTTTATTCAGTTTTGTACAGTTAATTGACTGTTTCTTTATTGAGTTTTTTACAGTTTATTGACTGTTTCTTTATTTAGTTTTGTACTGTTTGTTGACTGTTTCTTTATTGGGTTTGTGTACAATTGATTGACTTGTTCTTTATTGAGTTTTGTACAGTTTATTGACTGGTTCTTTATTGAGTTTTGTACAGTTTATTTACTGGTTCTTTATTCAGTTTTGTAATGTTTATTGACTGGTTCTTTATCGAGTTTTGTACAGTTTATTGACTGGTTCTTTATTGAGTTTTGTACAGTTTATTGACTGGTTCTTTGTTCAGTTTTGTACAGTTTATTGACTGGTTCTTTGTTCAGTTTTGTACAGTTTATTGACTGGTTCTTTATTGAGTTTTGTACAGTTTATTGACTGGTTCTTTATTGAGTTTTGTACAGTTTATTGACTGTTTCTTTATTTAGTTTTGTACAGTTTATTGACTGATTCTTTATTGAGTTTTGTACAGTTTATTGACTGGTTCTTTATTGAGTTTTGTACAGTTTATTGACTGGTTCTTTATTCAGTTTTGTAATGTTTATTGACAGGTTCTTTATTCAGTTTTGTGAAGTTGATGGACTGTTTCTTTATTGAGTTTTGTACAGTGTATTGACTGTTTCTTTATTTAGTTTTGTACAGTTTATTGACTGGTTCTTTATTGAGTTTTGTACAGTTTTTTTACTGTTTCTTTATTTAGTTTTGTACAGTTTATTGACTGGTTCTTTATTGAGTTTTTTACAGTTTATTGACTGTTTCTTTATTCAGTTTTGTACAGTTTATTGACTGGTTCTTTATTGAGTTTTGTACAGTTTATTGACTGGTTCTTTATTCAGATTTGTAATGTTTATTGACTGGTTCTTTATTCAGTTTTGTGAAGTTTATTGACTGGTTCTTTATTTAGTTTTGTGCAGTTTATTGACTGTTTCTTTATTGAGTTTTGTACAGTTTATTGACTGGTTCTTTATTGAGTTTTGTACAGTTTATTGACTGTTTCTTTATTTAGTTTTGTACAGTTTTATGACTGTTTCTTTATTGAGTTTTGTACAGTTTATTGACCGTTTCTTTATTTAGTTTTGTACAGTTTATTGACTGTTTCTTTATTGAGTTTTGTACAGTTTATTCACTGGTTTTTTATTGAGTTTTGTACAATTTATTGACTGGTTCTTTATTGAGTTTTGTACAGTTTATTGACTGTTTCTTTATTGAGTTTTGTACAGTTTATTGACTGGTTCTTTATTGAGTTTTCTACAGTTTATTGACTTGGTTCTTTATTAAGTTTTGTACAATTTATTGACTGGTTCTTTATTAAGTCTTGTACAGTTTATTGACTGTTAATTTATTAAGTTTTGTACAGTTTATTGACTGGTTCTTTATTGAGTTTTGTACAGTTTTTTTACTGTTTCTTTATTTAGTTTTGTACAGTATATTAACTGGTTCTTTATTGAGTTTTTTAGAGTTTATTGACTGTTTCTCTATTCAGTTTTGTACAGTTTATTGACTGGTACTTTATTCAGTTTTGTACAGTTTATTGACTGTTTCTTTATTCAGTTTTGTACAGCTTATTGACTGTTTCTTTATTTAGTTTTGTACAGTTTGTTGACTGTTTCTTTATTGAGTTTGTGTACAATTTATTGACTGGTTCTTTATTGAGTTTTGTACAGTTTATTGACTGGTTCTTTATTTAGTTTTGTAATGTTTATTGACTGGTTCTTTATTGAGTTTTGTACAGTTTATTGACTGGTTCTTTATTGAGTTTTGTACAGTTTATTGACTGGTTCTTTGTTCAGTTTTGTACAGTTTATTGACTGGTTCTTTATTGAGTTTTTTACAGTTTATTGACTGTTTCTTTATTCAGTTTTGTACAGTTTATTGACTGGTTCTTTATTGAGTTTTGTACAGTTTATTGACTGGTTCTTTATTCAGTTTTGTAATGTTTATTGACCGGTTCTTTATTCAGTTTTGTGAAGTTTATTGACTGGTTCTTTATTTAGTTTTGTGCAGTTTATTGACTGTTTCTTTATTGAGTTTTGTACAGTTTATTGACTGGTTCTTTATTGAGTTTTGTACAGTTTATTGACTGTTTCTTTATTTAGTTTTGTACAGTTTTATGACTGTTTCTCTAATGAGTTTTGTACAGTTTATTGACCGTTTCTTTATTTAGTTTTCTACAGTTTATTCACTGTTTCTTTATTGAGTTTTGTACAGTTTATTCACTGGTTTTTTATTGAGTTTTGTACAATTTATTGACTGGTTCTTTATTGAGTTTTGTACAGTTTTTTGACTGTTTCTTTATTGAGTTTTGTACAGTTTATTGACTGGTTCTTTATTGAGTTTTCTACAGTTTATTGACTGGTTCTTTATTAAGTTTTGTACAATTTATTGACTGGTTCTTTATTAAGTCTTGTACAGTTTATTGACTGTTAATTTATTAAGTTTTGTACAGTTTATTGACTGGTTCTTTATTGAGTTTTGTACAGTTTTTTTAATGTTTCTTTATTTAGTTTTGTACAGTATATTAACTGGTTCTATATTGAGTTTTTTAGAGTTTATTGACTGTTTCTCTATTCAGTTTTGTACAGTTTATTGACTGGTACTTTATTCAGTTTTGTACAGTTTATTGACTGTTTCTTTATTGAGTTTTGTACAGCTTATTGACTGTTTCTTTATTTAGTTTTGTACAGTTTGTTGACTGTTTCTTTATTGAGTTTGTGTACAATTTATTGACTGGTTCTTTATTGAGTTTTGTACAGTTTATTGACTGGTTCTTTATTTAGTTTTGTAATGTTTATTGACTGGTTCTTTATTGAGTTTTGTACAGTTTATTGACTGGTTCTTTATTGAGTTTTGTACAGTTTATTGACTGGTTCTTTGTTCAGTTTTGTACAGTTTATTGACTGGTTCTTTGTTCAGTTTTGTACAGTTTATTGACTGGTTCTTTATTGAGTTTTGTACAGTTTATTGACTGGTTCTTTATTCAGTTTTGTACAGTTTATTGACTGTTTCTTTATTTAGTTTTGTACAGTTTATTGACTGGTTCTTTATTGAGTTTTGTAAAGTTTTTTTACTGCTTCTTTATTTAGTTTTGTACAGTTTATTGACTGGTTTTCTATTGAGTTTGTACAGTTTATTGACTGGTTCTTTATTGAGTTTTGTACAGTTTATTGACTGTTTCTTTATTGAGTTTTGTACAGTTTATTGACTGGTTCTTTATTGAGTTTTGTACAGTTTATTGACTGGTTCTTTATTGAGTTTTGTACAGTTTATTGACTGGTTCTTTGTTCAGTTTTGTACAGTTTATTGACTGGTTTTTTCTTCAGTTTTGTACAGTTTATTGACTGGTTCTTTATTGAGTTTTGTACAGTTTATTGACTGGTTCTTTATTGAGTTTTTTACAGTTTATTGACTGTTTCTCTATTCAGTTTTCTACAGTTTATTGACTGGTTCTTTATTCAGTTTTGTACAGTTAATTGACTGTTTCTTTATTGAGTTTTTTACAGTTTATTGACTGTTTCTTTATTTAGTTTTGTACTGTTTGTTGACTGTTTCTTTATTGGGTTTGTGTACAATTGATTGACTTGTTCTTTATTGAGTTTTGTACAGTTTATTGACTGGTTCTTTATTGAGTTTTGTACAGTTTATTTACTGGTTCTTTATTCAGTTTTGTAATGTTTATTGACTGGTTCTTTATCGAGTTTTGTACAGTTTATTGACTGGTTCTTTATTGAGTTTTGTACAGTTTATTGACTGGTTCTTTGTTCAGTTTTGTACAGTTTATTGACTGGTTCTTTGTTCAGTTTTGTACAGTTTATTGACTGGTTCTTTATTGAGTTTTGTACAGTTTATTGACTGGTTCTTTATTAAGTTTTGTACAGTTTATTGACTGTTTCTTTATTTAGTTTTGTATAGTTTATTGACTGGTTCTTTATTGAGTTTTGTACAGTTTATTGACTGTTTCTTTATTCAGTTTTGTACAGTTTATTGACTGGTTCTTTATTCAGTTTTGTACAGTTTATTGACTGGTTCTTTATTGAATTTTTTACAGTTTATTGACTGTTTCTTTATTTAGTTTTCTACAGTTTATAGACTGTTTCTTTATTGAGTTTGTGTACAATTAATTGACTGGTTCTTTATTGAGTTTTGTACAGTTTATTGACTGGTTCTTTATTGAGTTTTGTACAGTTTATTGACTGGTTCTTTATTCAGTTTTGCAATGTTTATTGACAGGTTCTTTATTCAGTTTTGTGAAGTTTATGGACTGGTTCTTTATTTAGTTTTGTTCAGTTTATTGACTGTTTCTTTATTGAGTTTTGTACAGTTTATTGACTGTTTCTTTATTCAGTTTTGTACAGTTTATTGACTGGTTTTTTATTGAGTTTTGTACAGTTTTTTTACTGTTTCTTTATTTAATTTTGTACAGTTTATTGACTGGTTCTTTATTGAGTTTTTTACAGTTTATTGACTGTTTCTTTATTCAGTTTTGTACAGTTTATTGACTGGTTCTTTATTCAGTTTTGTACAGTTTATTGACTGGTTCTTTATTCAGATTTGTAATGTTTATTGACTGGTTCTTTATTCAGTTTTGTGAAGTTTATTGACTTGTTCTTTATTTAGTTTTGTGCAGTTTATTGACTGTTTCTTTATTGAGTTTTGTACAGTTTATTGACTGGTTCTTTATTGAGTTTTGTACAGTTTATTGACTGTTTCTTTATTCAGTTTTGTACAGTTTTATTGACTGTTTCTTTATTGAGTTTTGTACAGTTTATTGACTGTTTCTTTATTTAGTTTTGTTCAGTTTATTGACTGTTTCTTTATTGAGTTTTGTACAGTTTATTCACTGGTTTTTTATTGAGTTTTGTACAATTTATTGACTGGTTCTTTATTGAGTTTTGTACAGTTTATTGACTGTTTCTTTATTGAGTTTTGTACAGTTTATTGACTGGTTCTTTATTGAGTTTTGTACAGTTTATTGACTGGTTCTTTATTGAGTTTTGTACAGTTTATTGACTGGTTCTTTATTAAGTTTTGTACATTTTATTGACTGGTTCTTTATTAAGTCTTGTACAGTTTATTGACTGTTAATTTATTGAGTTTTGTACAGTTTATTGACTGGTTCTTTATTGAGTTTTGTACAGTTTTTTTACTGTTTCTTTATTTAGTTTTGTACAGTTTATTAACTGGTTCATTATTGAGTTTTTTACAGTTTATTGACTGTTTCTCTATTCAGTTTTATACAGTTTATTGACTGGTTCTTTATTCAGTTTTGTACAGTTTATTGACTGTTTCTTTATTGAGTTTTGTACAGCTTATTGACTGTTTCTTTATTTAGTTTTGTACAGTTTGTTGACTGTTTCTTTATTGAGTTTGTGTACAATTTATTGACTTATTCAGTTTTGTACAGTTTATTGACTGGTTCTTTATTTAGTTTTGTAATGTTTATTGACTGGTTCTTTATTGAGTTTTGTACAGTTTATTGACTGGTTCTTTATTGAGTTTTGTACAGTTTATTGACTGGTTCTTTGTTCAGTTTTGTACAGTTTATTGACTGGTTCTTTGTTCTGTTTTGTACAGTTTATTGACTGGTTCTTTATTGAGTTTTGTACAGTTTATTGACTGGTTCTTTATTAAGTTTTGTACAGTTTATTGACTGTTTCTTTATTTAGTTTTGTACAGTTTATTGACTGGTTCTTTATTGAGTTTTGTACAGTTTATTGACTGTTTCTTTATTCAGTTTTGTACAGTTTATTGACTGGTTCTTTATTCAGTTTTGTACAGTTTATTGACTGTTTCTTTATTGAGTTTTTTACAGTTTATTGACTGTTTCTTTATTTAGTTTTCTACAGTTTATTGACTGTTTCTTTATTGAGTTTTGTACAGTTTATTGACTGTTTCTTTATTTAGTTTTCTACAGTTTATTGACTGTTTCTTTATTGAGTTTGTGTACAATTTATTGACTGGTTCTTTATTGAGTTTTGTACAGTTTATTGACTGGTTCTTTATTGAGTTTTGTACAGTTTATTGACTGGTTTTTTATTCAGTTTTGTAATGTTTATTGACTGGTTCTTTATTGAGTTTTGTGAAATTTATTGACTGGTTCTTTATTTAATTTTTTGCAGTTTATTGACTGTTTCTTTATTGAGTTTTGTACAGTTTATTGACTGTTTCTTTATTTAGTTTTGTACAGTTTATTGACTGTTTCTTTATTGAGTTTTCTACAGTTTATTGACTGTTTCTTCATTGAGTTTTGTACAGTTTATTGAATGGTTTTCTATTGAGTTTGTACAGTTTATTGACTAGTTCTTTATTGAGTTTTGTACAGTTTATTGACTGTTTCTTTATTGAGTTTTGTACAGTTTATTGACTGGTTCTTTATTGAGTTTTGTACAGTTTATTGACTGGTTCTTTATTGAGTTTTGTACAGTTTATTGACTGGTTCTTTGTTCAGTTTTGTACAGTTTATTGACTGGTTCTTTGTTCAGTTTTGTACAGTTTATTGACTGGTTCTTTATTGAGTTTTGTACAGTTTATTGACTGGTTCTTTATTAAGTTTTGTACAGTTTATTGACTGTTTCTTTATTTAGTTTTGTACAGTTTATTGACTGGTTCTTTATTGAGTTTTATACAGTTTTTTTACTGTTTCTTTATTGAGTTTTGTACTGTTTATTGACTGGTTCTTTATTGAGTTTTTTACAGTTTATTGACTGTTTCTCTATTCAGTTTTGTACAGTTTATTGACTGTTACTTTATTGAGTTTTTTTTACAGTTTATTGACTGTTTCTTTATTTAGTTTTGTACAGTTTGTTGACTGTTTCCTTATTGAGTTTGTGTACAATTTATTGACTGGTTCTTTATTGAGTTTTGTACAGTTTATTGACTGGTTCTTTATTCAGTTTTGTACAGTTTATTGACTGGTTCTTTATTCAGTTTTGTAATGTTTATTGACTGGTTCTTTATTGAGTTTTGTGCAGTTTATTGACTGTTTCTTTATTTAGTTTTGTGCAGTTTATAGACTATTTCTTTATTGAGTTTTTTACAGTTTATTGACTGTTTCTTTATTTAGTTTTGTACAGTTTATTGACTGTTTCTTTATTTAGTTTTGTACAGTCTATTGACGGGTTCTTTATTGAGTTTTGTACAGTTTATTGACTGGTTCTTTATTGAGGTTTGTACAGTTTATTGACTGTTTCTTTATTGAGTTTTGTACAGTTTATTGACTGGTTCTTTATTGAGTTTTGTACAGTTTATTGACTGGTTCTTTATTGAGTTTTGTACAGTTTATTGACTGTTTCTTTATTTAGTTTTGTACCGTTTATTGACTGTTTCTTTATTTAGTTTTGTACAGTCTATTGACGGGTTCTTTATTGAGTTTTGTACAGTTTATTGACTGGTTCTTTATTGAGGTTTGTACAGTTTATTGACTGTTTCTTTATTTAGTTTTGTACAGTTTATTGACTGGTTTTTTATTGAGTTTTGTAAAGTTTTTTTACTGCTTCTTTATTGAGTTTTGTACAGTTTATTGACTGGTTCTTTATTGAGTTTTGTACAGTTTATTGACTGTTTCTTTATTCAGTTTTGTACAGTTTATTGACTGGTTCTTTATTCAGTTTTGTACAGTTTATTGACTGGTTCTTTATTGAGTTTTGTAAAGTTTTTTTACTGCTTCTTTATTTAGTTTTGTACAGTTTATTGACTGGTTCTTTATTGAGTTTTTTACAGTTTATTGACTGTTTCTTTATTTAGTTTTCTACAGTTTATTGACTGTTTCTTTATTGAGTTTTGTACAGTTTATTGACTGGTTCTTTATTAAGTTTTGTACAATTTATTGACTGGTTCTTTATTAAGTCTTGTACAGTTTATTGACTGTTAATTTATTGAGTTTTGTAAAGTTTATTGACTGGTTCTTTATTGAGTTTTGTACAGTTTTTTTACTGTTTCTTTATTTAGTTTTGTACAGTTTATTAACTGGTTCATTATTGAGTTTTTTACAGTTTATTGACTGTTTCTCTATTCAGTTTTGTACAGTTTATTGACTGGTTCTTTATTCAGTTTTGTACAGTTTATTGACTGTTTTTTTATTGAGTTTTGTACAGCTTATTGACTGTTTCTTTATTTAGTTTTGTACAGTTTGTTGACTGTTTCTTTATTGAGTTTGTGTACAATTTATTGACTTATTGAGTTTTGTACAGTTTATTGACTGGTTCTTTATTTAGTTTTGTAATGTTTATTGACTGGTTCTTTATTGAGTTTTGTACAGTTTATTGACTGGTTCTTTATTGAGTTTTGTACAGTTTATTGACTGGTTCTTTATTCAGTTTTGTACAGTTTATTGACTGGTTCTTTGTTCAGTTTTGTACAGTTTATTGACTGGTTCTTTATTGAGTTTTGTACAGTTTATTGACTGGTTCTTTATTAAGTTTTGTACAGTTTATTGACTGTTTCTTTATTTAGTTTTGTACAGTTTATTGACTGGTTCTTTATTGAGTTTTGTAAAGTTTTTTTACTGCTTCTTTATTTAGTTTTGTACAGTTTATTGACTGGTTCTTTATTGAGTTTTCTACAGTTTATTGACTGTTTCTTTATTCAGTTTTGTACAGTTTATTGACTGGTTCTTTATTCAGTTTTGTACAGTTTATTGACTGTTTCTTTATTGAGTTTTTTACAGTTTATTGACTGTTTCTTTATTTAGTTTTCTACAGTTTATTGACTGTTTCTTTATTGAGTTTTTTCAAGTTTATTGACTGTTTCTTTATTTAGTTTTCTACAGTTTATTGACTGTTTCTTTATTGAGTTTGTGTACAATTTATTGACTGGTTCTTTATTGAGTTTTGTACAGTTTATTGACTGGTTCTTTATTGAGTTTTGTACAGTTTATTGACTGATTTTTTATTCAGTTTTGTAATGTTTATTGACTGGTTCTTTATTGAGTTTTGTGAAATTTATTGACTGGTTCTTTATTTAGTTTTTTGCAGTTTATTGACTGTTTCTTTATTGAGTTTTGTACAGTTTATTGACTGTTTCTTTATTTAGTTAAGTACAGTTTATTGACTGTTTCTTTATTGAGTTTTGTACAGTTTATTGACTGTTTCTTTATTGAGTTTTGTATAGTTTATTGAATGGTTTTCTATTGAGTTTGTACAGTTTATTGAATTGTTCTTTATTGACTTTTGTACAGTTTATTGACTGTTTCTTTATTGAGTTTTGTACAGTTTATTGACTGGTTCTTTATTGAGTTTTGTACAGTTTATTGACTGGTTCTTTATTGAGATTTGTACAGTTTATTGACTGGTTCTTTGTTCAGTTTTTTACAGTTTATTGACTGGTTCTTTGTTCAGTTTTGTACAGTTTATTGACTGGTTCTTTATTGAGTTTTTTACAGTTTATTGACTGGTTCTTTATTAAGTTTTGTACAGTTTATTGACTGTTTCTTTATTTAGTTTTGTACAGTTTATTGACTGGTTCTTTATTGAGTTTTATACAGTTTTTTTACTGTTTCTTTATTGAGTTTTGTACTGTTTATTGACTGGTTCTTTATTGAGTTTTTTACAATTATTGACTGTTTCTCTATTCAGTTTTGTACAGTTTATTGACTGTTTCTTTATTGAGTTTTTTTACAGTTTATTGACTGTTTCTTTATTTAGTTTTGTACAGTTTGTTGACTGTTTCCTTATTGAGTTTGTGTACAGTTTATTGACTGGTTCTTTATTGAGTTTTGTACAGTTTATTGACTGGTTCTTTATTGAGTTTTGTACAGTTTATTGACTGGTTCTTTATGCAGTTTTGTAATGTTTATTGACTGGTTCTTTATTGAGTTTTGTGCAGTTTATTGACTGTTTCTTTATTTAGTTTTGTGCAGTTTATTGACTATTTCTTTATTGAGTTTTTTACAGTTTATTGACTGTTTCTTTATTTAGTTTTGTACAGTTTATTGACTGTTTCTTTATTTAGTTTTGTACAGTCTATTGACGGGTTCTTTATTGAGTTTTGTACAGTTTATTGACTGGTTCTTTATTGAGGTTTGTACAGTTTATTGACTGTTTCTTTATTTAGTTTTGTACAGTTTATTAACTGGTTCATTATTGAGTTTTTTACAGTTTATTGACTGTTTCTCTATTCAGTTTTGTACAGTTTATTGACTGGTTCTTTATTCAGTTTTGTACAGTTTATTGACTGTTTTTTTATTGAGTTTTGTACAGCTTATTGACTGTTTCTTTATTTAGTTTTGTACAGTTTGTTGACTGTTTCTTTATTGAGTTTGTGTACAATTTATTGACTTATTGAGTTTTGTACAGTTTATTGACTGGTTCTTTATTTAGTTTTGTAATGTTTATTGACTGGTTCTTTATTGAGTTTTGTACAGTTTATTGACTGGTTCTTTATTGAGTTTTGTACAGTTTATTGACTGGTTCTTTATTTAGTTTTGTACAGTTTATTAACTGGTTCATTATTGAGTTTTTTACAGTTTATTGACTGTTTCTCTATTCAGTTTTGTACAGTTTATTGACTGGTTCTTTATTCAGTTTTGTACAGTTTATTGACTGTTTTTTTATTGAGTTTTGTACAGCTTATTGACTGTTTCTTTATTTAGTTTTGTACAGTTTGTTGACTGTTTCTTTATTGAGTTTGTGTACAATTTATTGACTTATTGAGTTTTGTACAGTTTATTGACTGGTTCTTTATTTAGTTTTGTAATGTTTATTGACTGGTTCTTTATTGAGTTTTGTACAGTTTATTGACTGGTTCTTTATTGAGTTTTGTACAGTTTATTGACTGGTTCTTTATTCAGTTTTGTACAGTTTATTGACTGGTTCTTTGTTCAGTTTTGTACAGTTTATTGACTGGTTCTTTATTGAGTTTTGTACAGTTTATTGACTGGTTCTTTATTAAGTTTTGTACAGTTTATTGACTGTTTCTTTATTTAGTTTTGTACAGTTTATTGACTGGTTCTTTATTGAGTTTTGTAAAGTTTTTTTACTGCTTCTTTATTTAGTTTTGTACAGTTTATTGACTGGTTCTTTATTGAGTTTTCTACAGTTTATTGACTGTTTCTTTATTCAGTTTTGTACAGTTTATTGACTGGTTCTTTATTCAGTTTTGTACAGTTTATTGACTGTTTCTTTATTGAGTTTTTTACAGTTTATTGACTGTTTCTTTATTTAGTTTTCTACAGTTTATTGACTGTTTCTTTATTGAGTTTTTTCAAGTTTATTGACTGTTTCTTTATTTAGTTTTCTACAGTTTATTGACTGTTTCTTTATTGAGTTTGTGTACAATTTATTGACTGGTTCTTTATTGAGTTTTGTACAGTTTATTGACTGGTTCTTTATTGAGTTTTGTACAGTTTATTGACTGATTTTTTATTCAGTTTTGTAATGTTTATTGACTGGTTCTTTATTGAGTTTTGTGAAATTTATTGACTGGTTCTTTATTTAGTTTTTTGCAGTTTATTGACTGTTTCTTTATTGAGTTTTGTACAGTTTATTGACTGTTTCTTTATTTAGTTAAGTACAGTTTATTGACTGTTTCTTTATTGAGTTTTGTACAGTTTATTGACTGTTTCTTTATTGAGTTTTGTATAGTTTATTGAATGGTTTTCTATTGAGTTTGTACAGTTTATTGAATTGTTCTTTATTGACTTTTGTACAGTTTATTGACTGTTTCTTTATTGAGTTTTGTACAGTTTATTGACTGGTTCTTTATTGAGTTTTGTACAGTTTATTGACTGGTTCTTGTTCAGTTTTGTACAGTTTATTGACTGGTTCTTTGTTCAGTTTTTTACAGTTTATTGACTGGTTCTTTGTTCAGTTTTGTACAGTTTATTGACTGGTTCTTTATTGAGTTTTTTACAGTTTATTGACTGGTTCTTTATTAAGTTTTGTACAGTTTATTGACTGTTTCTTTATTTAGTTTTGTACAGTTTATTGACTGGTTCTTTATTGAGTTTTATACAGTTTTTTTACTGTTTCTTTATTGAGTTTTGTACTGTTTATTGACTGGTTCTTTATTGAGTTTTTTACAATTATTGACTGTTTCTCTATTCAGTTTTGTACAGTTTATTGACTGTTTCTTTATTGAGTTTTTTTACAGTTTATTGACTGTTTCTTTATTTAGTTTTGTACAGTTTGTTGACTGTTTCCTTATTGAGTTTGTGTACAGTTTATTGACTGGTTCTTTATTGAGTTTTGTACAGTTTATTGACTGGTTCTTTATTGAGTTTTGTACAGTTTATTGACTGGTTCTTTATGCAGTTTTGTAATGTTTATTGACTGGTTCTTTATTGAGTTTTGTGCAGTTTATTGACTGTTTCTTTATTTAGTTTTGTGCAGTTTATTGACTATTTCTTTATTGAGTTTTTTACAGTTTATTGACTGTTTCTTTATTTAGTTTTGTACAGTTTATTGACTGTTTCTTTATTTAGTTTTGTACAGTCTATTGACGGGTTCTTTATTGAGTTTTGTACAGTTTATTGACTGGTTCTTTATTGAGGTTTGTACAGTTTATTGACTGTTTCTTTATTTAGTTTTGTACAGTTTATTGACTGGTTCTTTATTGAGTTTTGTACAGTTTATTGACTGGTTCTTTACTGAGTTTTGTACAGTTTATTGACTGTTTCTTTATTTAATTTTGTACCGTTTATTGACTGTTTCTTTATTTAGTTTTGTACAGTCTATTGACGGGTTCTTTATTGAGTTTTGTACAGTTTATTGACTGGTTCTTCATTGAGGTTTGTACAGTTTATTGACTGTTTCTTTATTTAGTTTTGTACAGTTTATTGACTGGTTCTTTATTGAGTTTTGTAAAGTTTTTTTACTGCTTCTTTATTTAGTTTTGTACAGTTTATTGACTGGTTCTTTATTGAGTTTTGTACAGTTTATTGACTGTTTCTTTATTCAGTTTTGTACAGTTTATTGACTGGTCATCTATTCAGTTTTGTACAGTTTATTGACTGGTTCTTTATTGAGTTTTGTAAAGTTTTTTTACTGCTTCTTTATTTAGTTTTGTACAGTTCATTGACTGGTTCTTTATTGAGTTTTGTACAGTTTATTGACTGTTTCTTTCTTCAGTTTTGTACAGTTTATTGACTGGTTCTTTATTCAGTTTTGTACAGTTTATTGACTGTTTCTTTATTGAGTTTTTTACAGTTTATTGACTGTTTCTTTATTTAGTTTTCTACAGTTTATTGACTGTTTCTTTATTGAGTTTTGTACAGTTTATTGACTGATTCTTTCTTGAGTTTTGTACAGTTTATTGACTGTTTCTTTATTGAGTTTTGTACAGTTTATTGACTGGTTTTCTATTGAGTTTGTACAGTTTATTGACTGGTTCTTTATTGAGTTTTGTACAGTTTATTGACTGTTTCTTTATTGAGTTTTGTACAGTTTACTGACTGGTTCTTTATTGAGTTTTGTACAGTTTATTGACTGGTTCTTTATTGAGTTTTGTACAGTTTATTGACTGGTTCTTTGTTCAGTTTTGTACAGTTTATTGACTGGTTCTTTGTTCAGTTTTGTACAGTTTATTGACTGGTTCTTTATTGAGTTTTGTACAATTTATTGACTGGTTCTTTATTGAGTTTTGTACAGTTTATTGACTGGTTCTTTATTGAGTTTTTTACAGTTTATTGACTGGTTCTTTATTCAGTTTTGTAATGTTTATTGACTGGTTCTTTATTGAGTTTTGTACAGTTTATTGACTGGTTCTTTATTGAGTTTTGTACAGTTTATTGACTGGTTCTTTGTTCAGTTTTGTACAGTTTATTGACTGGTTCTTTGTTCAGTTTTGTACAATTTATTGACTGGTTCTTTATTGAGTTTTGTACAGTTTATTGACTGGTTCTTTATTGAGTTTTGTACAGTTTATTGACTGTTTCTTTATTTAGTTTTGTACAGTTTATTGACTGGTTCTTTATTGAGTTTTGTACAGTTTATTGACTGTTTCTTTATTCAGTTTTGTACAGTTTATTGACTGGTTCTTTATTCAGTTTTGTACAGTTTATTGTCTGGTTCTTTATTGAGTTTTTTACAGTTTATTGACTGTTTCTTTATTTAGTTTTCTACAGTTTATAGACTGTTTCTTTATTGAGTTTGTGTACAATTTATTGACTGGTTCTTTATTGAGTTTTGTACAGTTTATTAACTGGTTCTTTATTGAGTTTTGTACAGTTTATTGACTGGTTCTTTATTCAGTTTTGCAATGTTTATTGACAGGTTCTTTATTCAGTTTTGTGAAGTTTATGGACTGGTTCTTTATTTAGTTTTGTGCAGTTTATTGACTGTTTCTTTATTGAGTTTTGTACAGTTTATTGACTGTTTCTTTATTTAGTTTTGTACAGTTTATTGACTGGTTCTTTATTGAGTTTTGTACAGTTTTTTACTGTTCTTTTATTTATTTTTGTACAGTTTATTGACTGGTTCTTTATTGAGTTTTTTACAGTTTATTGACTGTTTCTTTATTCAGTTTTGTACAGTTTATTGACTGGTTCTTTATTGAGTTTTGAACAGTTTATTGACTGGTTCTTTATTCAGATTTGTAATGTTTATTGACTGGTTCTTTATTGAGTTTTGTGAAGTTTATTGACTGGTTCTTTATTGAGTTTTGTTCAGTTTATTGACTGTTTCTTTATTGAGTTTTGTACAGTTTATTGACTGGTTCTTTATTGAGTTTTGTACAGTTTATTGACTGTTTCTTTATTCAGTTTTGTACAGTTTTATGACTGTTTCTTTATTGAGTTTTGTACAGTTTATTGACTGTTTCTTTATTTAGTTTTGTTCAGTTTATTGACTGTTTCTTTATTGAGTTTTGTACAGTTTATTCACTGGTTTTTTATTGAGTTTTGTACAATTTATTGACTGGTTCTTTATTGAGTTTTGTACAGTTTATTGACTGTTTCTTTATTGAATTTTGTACAGTTTATTGACTGGTTCTTTATTGAGTTTTCTACAGTTTATTGACTGGTTCTTTATTGAGTTTTGTACAGTTTATTGACTGGTTCTTTATTAAGTTTTGTACAATTTATTGACTGGTTCTTTATTAAGTCTTGTACAGTTTATTGACTGTTAATTTATTGAGTTTTGTACAGTTTATTGACTGGTTCTTTATTGAGTTTTGTACAGTTTTTTTACTGTTTCTTTATTTAGTTTTGTACAGTTTATTAACTGGTTCATTACTGAGCTTTTTACAGTTTATTGACTGTTTCTCTATTCAGTTTTGTACAGTTTATTGACTGGTTCTTTATTCATTTTTGTACAGTTTATTGACTGTTTCTTTATTGAGTTTTGTACAGCTTATTGACTGTTTCTTTATTTAGTTTTGTACAGTTTGTTGACTGTTTCTTTATTGAGTTTGTGTACAATTTATTGACTGGTTCTTTATTGAGTTTTGTACAGTTTATTGACTGGTTCTTTATTTAGTTTTGTAATGTTTATTGACTGGTTCTTTTTTGAGTTTTGTACAGTTTATTGACTGGTTCTTTATTGAGTTTTGTACAGTTTATTGACTGGTTCTTTGTTCAGTTTTGTACAGTTTATTGACTGGTTCTTTATTGAGTTTTGTACAGTTTATTGACTGGTTCTTTATTGAGTTTTGTACAGTTTATTGACTGTTTCTTTATTTAGTTTTGTACAGTTTATTGACTGGTTCTTTATTGAGTTTTGTAAAGTTTTTTTACTGCTTCTTTATTTAGTTTTGTACAGTTTATTGAATGGTTCTTTATTGAGTTTTGTACAGTTTATTGACTGTTTCTTTATTCAGTTTTGTACAGTTTATTGGCTGGTTCTTTATTCAGTTTTGTACAGTTTATTGACTGTTTCTTTATCGAGTTTTTTACAGTTTATTGACTGTTTCTTTATTTAGTTTTCTACAGTTTATTGACTGTTTCTTTATTGAGTTTTTTACAGTTTATTGACTGTTTCTTTATTTAGTTTTCTACAGTTTATTGACTGTTTCTTTATTGAGTTTGTGTACAATTTATTGACTGGTTCTTTATTGAGTTTTCTACAGTTTATTGACTGGTTCTTTATTGTGTTTTGTACAGTTTATTGACTGGTTTTTTATTCAGTTTTGTAATGTTTATTGACTGGTTCTTTATTGAGTTTTGTGAAATTTATTGACTGGTTCTTTATTTAGTTTTGTGCAGTTTATTGACTGTTTCTTTATTGAGTTTTGTACAGTTTATTGACTGTTTTTTTATTTAGTTTTGTACAGTTTATTGACTGTTTGTTTATTGAGTTTTGTACAGTTTATTGACTGTTTCTTTATTGAGTTTTGTACAGTTTATTGAATGGTTTTCTATTGAGTTTGTACAGTTTATTGACTGGTTCTTTATTGAGTTTTGTACAGTTTATTGTCTGTTTCTTTATTGAGTTTTGTACAGTTTATTGACTGGTTCTTTATTGAGTTTTGTACAGTTTATTGACTGGTTCTTTATTGAGTTTTGTACAGTTTATTGACTGGTTCTTTGTTCAGTTTTGTACAGTTTATTGACTGGTTCTTTGTTCAGTTTTGTACAGTTTATTGACTGGTTCTTTATTGAGTTTTGTACAGTTTATTGACTGGTTCTTTATTAAGTTTTGTACAGTTTATTGACTGTTTCTTTATTTAGTTTTGTACAGTTGATTGACTGGTTCTTTATTGAGTTTTATACAGTTTTTTTACTGTTTCTTTATTGAGTTTTGTACTGTTTATTGACTGGTT
Organism: Limnoperna fortunei; assembly: GCA_944474755.1. NCBI lineage: Eukaryota > Metazoa > Mollusca > Bivalvia > Mytilida > Modiolidae > Limnoperna > Limnoperna fortunei. Next base: position 56,347,328 of record OX104113.1, read on the forward strand.
CTTTATTGAGTTTTTTACAGTTTATTGACTGTTTCTCTATTCAGTTTTGTACAGTTTATTGACTGTTTCTTTATTGAGTTTTTTACAGTTTATTGACTGTTTCTTTATTTAGTTTTGTACAGTTTGTTGACTGTTTCCTTATTGAGCTTGTGTACAATTTATTGACTGGTTCTTTATTGAGTTTTGTACAGTTTATTGACTGTTGCTTTATTCAGTTTTGTACAGTTTATTGACTGGTTCTTTATTCAGTTTTGTACAGTTTATTGTCTGGTTCTTTATTGAATTTTTTACAGTTTATTGACTGTTTCTTTATTTAGTTTTCTACAGTTTATAGACTGTTTCTTTATTGAGTTTGTGTACAATTAATTGACTGGTTCTTTATTGAGTTTTGTACAGTTTATTGACTGGTTCTTTATTGAGTTTTGTACAGTTTATTGACTGGTTCTTTATTCAGTTTTGCAATGTTTATTGACAGGTTCTTTATTCAGTTTTGTGAAGTTTATGGACTGGTTCTTTATTTAGTTTTGTGCAGTTTATTGACTGTTTCTTTATTGAGTTTTGTACAGTTTATTGACTGTTTCTTTATTCAGTTTTGTACAGTTTATTGACTGGTTTTTTATTGAGTTTTGTACAGTTTTTTTACTGTTTCTTTATTTAATTTTGTACAGTTTATTGACTGGTTCTTTATTGAGTTTTTTACAGTTTATTGACTGTTTCTTTATTCAGTTTTGTACAGTTTATTGACTGGTTCTTTATTCAGTTTTGTACAGTTTATTGACTGGTTCTTTATTCAGATTTGTAATGTTTATTGACTGGTTCTTTATTCAGTTTTGTGAAGTTTATTGACTGGTTCTTTATTTAATTTTGTGCAGTTTATTGACTGTTTCTTTATTGAGTTTTGTACAGTTTATTGACTGGTTCTTTATTGAGTTTTGTACAGTTTATTGACTGTTTCTTTATTCAGTTTTGTACAGTTTTATTGACTGTTTCTTTATTGAGTTTTGTACAGTTTATTGACTGTTTCTTTATTTAGTTTTGTTCAGTTTATTGACTGTTTCTTTATTGAGTTTTGTACAGTTTATTCACTGGTTTTTTATTGAGTTTTGTACAATTTATTGACTGGTTCTTTATTGAGTTTTGTACAGTTTATTGACTGTTTCTTTATTGAGTTTTGTACAGTTTATTGACTGGTTCTTTATTGAGTTTTGTACAGTTTATTGACTGGTTCTTTATTGAGTTTTGTACAGTTTATTGACTGGTTCTTTATTAAGTTTTGTACATTTTATTGACTGGTTCTTTATTAAGTCTTGTACAGTTTATTGACTGTTAATTTATTGAGTTTTGTACAGTTTATTGACTGGTTCTTTATTGAGTTTTGTACAGTTTTTTTACTGTTTCTTTATTTAGTTTTGTACAGTTTATTAACTGGTTCATTATTGAGTTTTTTACAGTTTATTGACTGTTTCTCTATTCAGTTTTGTACAGTTTATTGACTGGTTCTTTATTCAGTTTTGTACAGTTTATTGACTGTTTCTTTATTGAGTTTTGTACAGCTTATTGACTGTTTCTTTATTTAGTTTTGTACAGTTTGTTGACTGTTTCTTTATTGAGTTTGTGTACAATTTATTGACTTATTCAGTTTTGTACAGTTTATTGACTGGTTCTTTATTTAGTTTTGTAATGTTTATTGACTGGTTCTTTATTGAGTTTTGTACAGTTTATTGACTGGTTCTTTATTGAGTTTTGTACAGTTTATTGACTGGTTCTTTGTTCAGTTTTGTACAGTTTATTGACTGGTTCTTTGTTCTGTTTTGTACAGTTTATTGACTGGTTCTTTATTGAGTTTTGTACAGTTTATTGACTGGTTCTTTATTAAGTTTTGTACAGTTTATTGACTGTTTCTTTATTTAGTTTTGTACAGTTTATTGACTGGTTCTTTATTGAGTTTTGTACAGTTTATTGACTGTTTCTTTATTCAGTTTTGTACAGTTTATTGACTGGTTCTTTATTCAGTTTTGTACAGTTTATTGACTGTTTCTTTATTGAGTTTTTTACAGTTTATTGACTGTTTCTTTATTTAGTTTTCTACAGTTTATTGACTGTTTCTTTATTGAGTTTTTTACAGTTTATTGACTGTTTCTTTATTTAGTTTTCTACAGTTTATTGACTGTTTCTTTATTGAGTTTGTGTACAATTTATTGACTGGTTCTTTATTGAGTTTTGTACAGTTTATTGACTGGTTCTTTATTGAGTTTTGTACAGTTTATTGACTGGTTTTTTATTCAGTTTTGTAATGTTTATTGACTGGTTCTTTATTGAGTTTTGTGAAATTTATTGACTGGTTCTTTATTTAATTTTTTGCAGTTTATTGACTGTTTCTTTATTGAGTTTTGTACAGTTTATTGACTGTTTCTTTATTTAGTTTTGTACAGTTTATTGACTGTTTCTTTATTGAGTTTTCTACAGTTTATTGACTGTTTCTTCATTGAGTTTTGTACAGTTTATTGAATGGTTTTCTATTGAGTTTGTACAGTTTATTGACTAGTTCTTTATTGAGTTTTGTACAGTTTATTGACTGTTTCTTTAGTGAGTTTTGTACAGTTTATTGACTGGTTCTTTATTGAGTTTTGTACAGTTTATTGACTGGTTCTTTATTGAGTTTTGTACAGTTTATTGACTGGTTCTTTGTTCAGTTTTGTACAGTTTATTGACTGGTTCTTTGTTCAGTTTTGTACAGTTTATTGACTGGTTCTTTATTGAGTTTTGTACAGTTTATTGACTGGTTCTTTATTAAGTTTTGTACAGTGTATTGACTGTTTCTTTATTTAGTTTTGTACAGTTTATTGACTGGTTCTTTATTGAGTTTTATACAGTTTTTTTACTGTTTCTTTATTGAGTTTTGTACTGTTTATTGACTGGTTCTTTATTGAGTTTTTTACAGTTTATTGACTGTTTCTCTATTCAGTTTTGTACAGTTTATTGACTGTTACTTTATTGAGTTTTTTTTACAGTTTATTGACTGTTTCTTTATTTAGTTTTGTACAGTTTGTTGACTGTTTCCTTATTGAGTTTGTGTACAATTTATTGACTGGTTCTTTATTGAGTTTTGTACAGTTTATTGACTGGTTCTTTATTCAGTTTTGTACAGTTTATTGACTGGTTCTTTATTCAGTTTTGTAATGTTTATTGACTGGTTCTTTATTGAGTTTTGTGCAGTTTATTGACTGTTTCTTTATTTAGTTTTGTGCAGTTTATAGACTATTTCTTTATTGAGTTTTTTACAGTTTATTGACTGTTTCTTTATTTAGTTTTGTACAGTTTATTGACTGTTTCTTTATTTAGTTTTGTACAGTCTATTGACGGGTTCTTTATTGAGTTTTGTACAGTTTATTGACTGGTTCTTTATTGAGGTTTGTACAGTTTATTGACTGTTTCTTTATTTAGTTTTGTACAGTTTATTGACTGGTTCTTTATTGAGTTTTGTACAGTTTATTGACTGGTTCTTTATTGAGTTTTGTACAGTTTATTGACTGTTTCTTTATTTAGTTTTGTACCGTTTATTGACTGTTTCTTTATTTAGTTTTGTACAGTCTATTGACGGGTTCTTTATTGAGTTTTGTACAGTTTATTGACTGGTTCTTTATTGAGGTTTGTACAGTTTATTGACTGTTTCTTTATTTAGTTTTGTACAGTTTATTGACTGGTTTTTTATTGAGTTTTGTAAAGTTTTTTTACTGCTTCTTTATTTAGTTTTGTACAGTTTATTGACTGGTTCTTTATTGAGTTTTGTACAGTTTATTGACTGTTTCTTTATTCAGTTTTGTACAGTTTATTGACTGGTTCTTTATTCAGTTTTGTACAGTTTATTGACTGGTTCTTTATTGAGTTTTGTAAAGTTTTTTTACTGCTTCTTTATTTAGTTTTGTACAGTTTATTGACTGGTTCTTTATTGAGTTTTTTACAGTTTATTGACTGTTTCTTTATTTAGTTTTCTACAGTTTATTGACTGTTTCTTTATTGAGTTTTGTACAGTTTATTGACTGGTTCTTTATTAAGTTTTGTACAATTTATTGACTGGTTCTTTATTAAGTCTTGTACAGTTTATTGACTGTTAATTTATTGAGTTTTGTACAGTTTATTGACTGGTTCTTTATTGAGTTTTGTACAGTTTTTTTACTGTTTCTTTATTTAGTTTTGTACAGTTTATTAACTGGTTCATTATTGAGTTTTTTACAGTTTATTGACTGTTTCTCTATTCAGTTTTGTACAGTTTATTGACTGGTTCTTTATTCAGTTTTGTACAGTTTATTGACTGTTTTTTTATTGAGTTTTGTACAGCTTATTGACTGTTTCTTTATTTAGTTTTGTACAGTTTGTTGACTGTTTCTTTATTGAGTTTGTGTACAATTTATTGACTTATTGAGTTTTGTACAGTTTATTGACTGGTTCTTTATTTAGTTTTGTAATGTTTATTGACTGGTTCTTTATTGAGTTTTGTACAGTTTATTGACTGGTTCTTTATTGAGTTTTGTACAGTTTATTGACTGGTTCTTTGTTCAGTTTTGTACAGTTTATTGACTGGTTCTTTGTTCAGTTTTGTACAGTTTATTGACTGGTTCTTTATTGAGTTTTGTACAGTTTATTGACTGGTTCTTTATTAAGTTTTGTACAGTTTATTGACTGTTTCTTTATTTAGTTTTGTACAGTTTATTGACTGGTTCTTTATTGAGTTTTGTAAAGTTTTTTTACTGCTTCTTTATTTAGTTTTGTACAGTTTATTGACTGGTTCTTTATTGAGTTTTGTACAGTTTATTGACTGTTTCTTTATTCAGTTTTGTACAGTTTATTGACTGGTTCTTTATTCAGTTTTGTACAGTTTATTGACTGTTTCTTTATTGAGTTTTTTACAGTTTATTGACTGTTTCTTTATTTAGTTTTCTACAGTTTATTGACTGTTTCTTTATTGAGTTTTTTCCAGTTTATTGACTGTTTCTTTATTTAGTTTTCTACAGTTTATTGACTGTTTCTTTATTGAGTTTGTGTACAATTTATTGACTGGTTCTTTATTGAGTTTTGTACAGTTTATTGACTGGTTCTTTATTGAGTTTTGTACAGTTTATTGACTGATTTTTTATTCAGTTTTGTAATGTTTATTGACTGGTTCTTTATTGAGTTTTGTGAAATTTATTGACTGGTTCTTTATTTAGTTTTTTGCAGTTTATTGACTGTTTCTTTATTGAGTTTTGTACAGTTTATTGACTGTTTCTTTATTTAGTTAAGTACAGTTTATTGACTGTTTCTTTATTGAGTTTTGTACAGTTTATTGACTGTTTCTTTATTGAGTTTTGTACAGTTTATTGAATGGTTTTCTATTGAGTTTGTACAGTTTATTGAATTGTTCTTTATTTTCTTTTGTACAGTTTATTGACTGTTTCTTTATTGAGTTTTGTACAGTTTATTGACTGGTTCTTTATTGAGTTTTGTACAGTTTATTGACTGGTTCTTTATTGAGATTTGTACAGTTTATTGACTGGTTCTTTGTTCAGTTTTGTACAGTTTATTGACTGGTTCTTTGTTCAGTTTTGTACAGTTTATTGACTGGTTCTTTATTGAGTTTTTTACAGTTTATTGACTGGTTCTTTATTAAGTTTTGTACAGTTTATTGACTGTTTCTTTATTTAGTTTTGTACAGTTTATTGACTGGTTCTTTATTGAGTTTTATACAGTTTTTTTACTGTTTCTTTATTGAGTTTTGTACTGTTTATTGACTGGTTCTTTATTGAGTTTTTTACAATTATTGACTGTTTCTCTATTCAGTTTTGTACAGTTTATTGACTGTTTCTTTATTGAGTTTTTTTACAGTTTCTTGACTGTTTCTTTATTTAGTTTTGTACAGTTTGTTGACTGTTTCCTTATTGAGTTTGTGTACAATTTATTGACTGGTTCTTTATTGAGTTTTGTACAGTTTATTTACTGGTTCTTTATTGAGTTTTGTACAGTTTATTGACTGGTTCTTTATGCAGTTTTGTAATGTTTATTGACTGGTTCTTTATTGAGTTTTGTGCAGTTTATTGACTGTTTCTTTATTTAGTTTTGTGCAGTTTATTGACTGTTTCTTTATTGAGTTTTTTACAGTTTATTGACTGTTTCTTTATTTAGTTTTGTACAGTTTATTGACTGTTTCTTTATTTAGTTTTGTACAGTCTATTGACGGGTTCTTTATTGAGTTTTGTACAGTTTATTGACTGGTTCTTTATTGAGGTTTGTACAGTTTATTGACTGTTTCTTTATTGAGTTTTGTACAGTTTATTGACTGGTTCTTTATTGAGTTTTGTACAGTTTATTGACTGGTTCTTTACTGAGTTTTGTACAGTTTATTGACTGTTTCTTTATTTAATTTTGTACCGTTTATTGACTGTTTCTTTATTTAGTTTTGTACAGTCTATTGACGGGTTCTTTATTGAGTTTTGTACAGTTTATTGACTGGTTCTTTATTTAGTTTTGTACAGTTTATTGACTGGTTCTTTATTGAGTTTTGTAAAGTTTTTTTACTGCTTCTTTATTTAGTTTTGTACAGTTTATTGACTGGTTCTTTATTGAGTTTTGTACAGTTTATTGACTGTTTCTTTATTCAGTTTTGTACAGTTTATTGACTGGTCATCTATTCAGTTTTGTACAGTTTATTGACTGGTTCTTTATTGAGTTTTGTAAAGTTTTTTTACTGCTTCTTTATTTAGTTTTGTACAGTTTATTGACTGGTTCTTTATTGAGTTTTGTACAGTTTATTGACTGTTTCTTTCTTCAGTTTTGTACAGTTTATTGACTGGTTCTTTATTCAGTTTTGTACAGTTTATTGACTGTTTCTTTATTGAGTTTTTTACAGTTTATTGACTGTTTCTTTATTTAGTTTTCTACAGTTTATTGACTGTTTCTTTATTGAGTTTTGTACAGTTTATTGACTGATTCTTTCTTGAGTTTTGTACAGTTTATTGACTGTTTCTTTATTGAGTTTTGTACAGTTTATTGACTGGTTTTCTATTGAGTTTGTACAGTTTATTGACTGGTTCTTTATTGAGTTTTGTACAGTTTATTGACTGTTTCTTTATTGAGTTTTGTACAGTTTACTGACTGGTTCTTTATTGAGTTTTGTACAGTTTATTGACTGGTTCTTTGTTGAGTTTTGTACAGTTTATTGACTGGTTCTTTGTTCAGTTTTGTACAGTTTATTGACTGGTTCTTTGTTCAGTTTTGTACAGTTTATTGACTGGTTCTTTATTGAGTTTTGTACAATTTATTGACTGGTTCTTTATTGAGTTTTGTACAGTTTATTGACTGGTTCTTTATTGAGTTTTTTACAGTTTATTGACTGGTTCTTTATTCAGTTTTGTAATGTTTATTGACTGGTTCTTTATCGAGTTTTGTACAGTTTATTGACTGGTTCTTTATTGAGTTTTGTACAGTTTATTGACTGGTTCTTTGTTCAGTTTTGTACAGTTTATTGACTGGTTCTTTGTTCAGTTTTGTACAATTTATTGACTGGTTCTTTATTGAGTTTTGTACAGTTTATTGACTGGTTCTTTATTAAGTTTTGTACAGTTTATTGACTGTTTCTTTATTTAGTTTTGTACAGTTTATTGACTGGTTCTTTATTGAGTTTTGTACAGTTTATTGACTGTTTCTTTATTCAGTTTTGTACAGTTTATTGACTGGTTCTTTATTCAGTTTTGTACAGTTTATTGTCTGGTTCTTTATTGAGTTTTTTACAGTTTATTGACTGTTTCTTTATTTAGTTTTCTACAGTTTATAGACTGTTTCTTTATTGAGTTTGTGTACAATTTATTGACTGGTTCTTTATTGAGTTTTGTACAGTTTATTAACTGGTTCTTTATTGAGTTTTGTACAGTTTATTGACTGGTTCTTTATTCAGTTTTGCAATGTTTATTGACAGGTTCTTTATTCAGTTTTGTGAAGTTTATGGACTGGTTCTTTATTTAGTTTTGTGCAGTTTATTGACTGTTTCTTTATTGAGTTTTGTACAGTTTATTGACTGTTTCTTTATTTAGTTTTGTACAGTTTATTGACTGGTTCTTTATTGAGTTTTGTACAGTTTTTTACTGTTCTTTTATTTATTTTTGTACAGTTTATTGACTGGTTCTTTATTGAGTTTTTTACAGTTTATTGACTGTTTCTTTATTCAGTTTTGTACAGTTTATTGACTGGTTCTTTATTGAGTTTTGTACAGTTTATTGACTGGTTCTTTATTCAGATTTGTAATGTTTATTGACTGGTTCTTTATTGAGTTTTGTGAAGTTTATTGACTGGTTCTTTATTGAGTTTTGTTCAGTTTATTGACTGTTTCTTTATTGAGTTTTGTACAGTTTATTGACTGGTTCTTTATTGAGTTTTGTACAGTTTATTGACTGTTTCTTTATTCAGTTTTGTACAGTTTTATGACTGTTTCTTTATTGAGTTTTGTACAGTTTATTGACTGTTTCTTTATTTAGTTTTGTTCAGTTTATTGACTGTTTCTTTATTGAGTTTTGTACAGTTTATTCACTGGTTTTTTAATGAGTTTTGTACAATTTATTGACTGGTTCTTTATTGAGTTTTGTACAGTTTATTGACTGTTTCTTTATTGAATTTTGTACAGTTTATTGACTGGTTCTTTATTGAGTTTTCTACAGTTTATTGACTGGATCTTTATTGAGTTTTGTACAGTTTATTGACTGGTTCTTTATTAAGTTTTGTACAATTTATTGACTGGTTCTTTATTAAGTCTTGTACAGTTTATTGACTGTTAATTTATTGAGTTTTGTACAGTTTATTGACTGGTTCTTTATTGAGTTTTGTACAGTTTTTTTACTGTTTCTTTATTGAGTTTTGTACAGTTTATTAACTGGTTCATTACTGAGCTTTTTACAGTTTATTGACTGTTTCTCTATTCAGTTTTGTACAGTTTATTGACTGGTTCTTTATTCATTTTTGTACAGTTTATTGACTGTTTCTTTATTGAGTTTTGTACAGCTTATTGACTGTTTCTTAATTTAGTTTTGTACAGTTTGTTGACTGTTTCTTTATTGAGTTTGTGTACAATTTATTGACTGGTTCTTTATTGAGTTTTGTACAGTTTATTGACTGGTTCTTTATTCAGTTTTGTAATGTTTATTGACTGGTTCTTTTTTGAGTTTTGTACAGTTTATTGACTGGTTCTTTATTGAGTTTTGTACAGTTTATTGACTGGTTCTTTGTTCAGTTTTGTACAGTTTATTGACTGGTTCTTTATTGAGTTTTGTACAGTTTATTGACTGTTTCTTTATTGAGTTTTGTACAGTTTATTGACTGTTTCTTTATTTAGTTTTGTACAGTTTATTGACTGGTTCTTTATTGAGTTTTGTAAAGTTTTTTTACTGCTTCTTTATTTAGTTTTGTACAGTTTATTGAATGGTTCTTTATTGAGTTTTGTACAGTTTATTGACTGTTTCTTTATTCAGTTTTGTACAGTTTATTGGCTGGTTCTTTATTCAGTTTTGTACAGTTTATTGACTGTTTTTTATCGAGTTTTTTACAGTTTATTGACTGTTTCTTTATTTAGTTTTCTACAGTTTATTGACTGTTTCTTTATTGAGTTTTTTACAGTTTATTGACTGTTTCTTTATTTAGTTTTCTACAGTTTATTGACTGTTTCTTTATTGAGTTTGTGTACAATTTATTGACTGGTTCTTTATTGAGTTTTCTACAGTTTATTGACTGGTTCTTTATTGTGTTTTGTACAGTTTATTGACTGGTTTTTTATTCAGTTTTGTAATGTTTATTGACTGGTTCTTTATTGAGTTTTGTGAAATTTATTGACTGGTTCTTTATTTAGTTTTGTGCAGTTTATTGACTGTTTCTTTATTGAGTTTTGTACAGTTTATTGACTGTTTCTTTATTTAGTTTTGTACAGTTTATTGACTGTTTGTTTATTGAGTTTTGTACAGTTTATTGACTGTTTCTTTATTGAGTTTTGTACAGTTTATTGAATGGTTTTCTATTGAGTTTGTACAGTTTATTGACTGGTTCTTTATTGAGTTTTGTACAGTTTATTGACTGTTTCTTTATTGAGTTTTGTACAGTTTATTGACTGGTTCTTTATTGAGTTTTGTACAGTTTATTGACTGGTTCTTTATTGAGTTTTGTACAGTTTATTGACTGGTTCTTTGTTCAGTTTTGTACAGTTTATTGACTGGTTCTTTGTTCAGTTTTGTACAGTTTATTGACTGGTTCTTTATTGAGTTTTGTACAGTTTATTGACTGGTTCTTTATTAAGTTTTGTACAGTTTATTGACTGTTTCTTTATTTAGTTTTGTACAGTTGATTGACTGGTTCTTTATTGAGTTTTATACAGTTTTTTTACTGTTTCTTTATTGAGTTTTGTACTGTTTATTGACTGGTTCTTTATTGAGTTTTTTACAGTTTATTGACTGTTTCTCTATTCAGTTTTGTACAGTTTATTGGCTGTTTCTTTATTGAGTTTTTTACAGTTTATTGACTGTTTCTTTATTTAGTTTTGTACAGTTTGTTGACTGTTTCCTTATTGAGCTTGTGTACAATTTATTGACTGGTTCTTTATTGAGTTTTGTACAGTTTATTGACTGGTTCTTTATTGAGTTTTGTACAGTTTATTGACTGGTTCTTTATTCAGTTTTGTAATGTTTATTGACTGGTTCTTTATAGAGTTTTGTGCAGTTTATTGACTGTTTCTTTATTTAGTTTTGTGCAGTTTATTGACTATTTCTTTATTGAGTTTTTTACAGTTTATTGACTGTTTCTTTATTTAGTTTTGTACAGTTTATTGACTGTTTCTTTATTTAGTTTTGTACAGTCTATTGACGGGTTCTTTATTGAGTTTTGTACAGTTTATTGACTGGTTCTTTATTGAGGTTTGTAAATTTTATTGACTGTTTCTTTATTTAGTTTTGTACAGTTTATTGACTGGTTCTTTATTGAGTTTTGTACAGTTTATTGACTGGTTCTTTATTGAGTTTTGTACAGTTTATTGACTGTTTCTTTATTTAGTTTTGTATCGTTTATTGACTGTTTCTTTATTTAGTTTTGTACAGTCTATTGACGGGTTCTTTATTGAGTTTTGTACAGTTTATTGACTGGTTCTTTATTGAGGTTTGTACAGTTTATTGACTGTTTCTTTATTTAGTTTTGTACAGTTTATTGACTGGTTCTTTATTGAGTTTTGTAAAGTTTTTTTACTGCTTCTTTATTTAGTTTTGTACAGTTTATTGACTGGTTCTTTATTGAGTTTTGTACAGTTTATTGACTGTTTCTTTATTCCGTTTTGTACAGTTTATTGACTGGTTCTTTATTCAGTTTTGTACAGTTTATTGACAGTTTCTTTATTGAGTTTTTTACAGTTTATTTGAATGTTTCTTTATTTGGTTTTCTACAGTTTATTGACTCTTTCTTTATTGAGTTTTTTACAGTTTATTGACTGTTTCTTTATTTAGTTTTCTACAGTTTATTGACTGTTTCTTTATTGAGTTTGCGTAAAATTTATTGACTGGTTCTTTATTAAGTTTTGTACAGTTTATTGACTGGTTCTTTATTGAGTTTTGTACAGTTTATTGACTGGTTTTTTATTCAGTTTTGTAATGTTTATTGACTGGTTCTTTATTGAGTTTTGTGAAATTTATTGACTGGTTCTTTATTTAGTTTTGTGCAGTTTATTGACTGTTTCTTTATTGAGTTTTGTACAGTTTATTGACTGTTTCTTTATTTATTTTTGTACAGTTTATTGACTGTTTCTTTATTGAGTTTTGTACAGTTTATTGACTGTTTCTTTATTGAGTTTTGTACAGTTTATTGACTGTTTCTTTATTTAGTTTTGTACAGTTTATTGACTGGTTCTTTATTGAGTTTTATACAGTTTTTTTACTGTTTCTTTATTTAGTTTTGTACTGTTTATTGACTGGTTCTTTATTGAGTTTTTTACAGTTTATTGACTGTTTCTCTATTCAGTTTTGTACAGTTTATTGACTGTTTCTTTATTGAGTTTTTTACAGTTTATTGACTGTTTCTTTATTTAGTTTTGTACAGTTTGTTGACTGTTTCCTTATTGAGTTTGTGTACAATTTATTGACTGGTTCTTTATTGAGTTTTGTACAGTTTATTGACTGGTTCTTTATTGAGTTTTGTACAGTTTATTGACTGGTTCTTTGTTCAGTTTTGTAATGTTTATTGACTGGTTCTTTATTCAGTTTTGTAATGTTTATTGACTGGTTCTTTATTCAGTTTTGTGAAGTTTATTGACTGGTTCTTTATTTAGTTTTGTGCAGTTTATTGACTGTTTCTTTATTGAGTTTTGTACAGTTTATTGACTGGTTCTTTATTGAGTTTTGTACAGTTTATTGACTGTTTCTTTATTCAGTTTTGTACAGTTTTATGACTGTTTCTTTATTGAGTTTTGTACAGTTTATTGACTGTTTCTTTATATAGTTTTGTTCAGTTTATTGACTGTTTCTTTATTGAGTTTTGTACAGTTTATTCACTGGTTTTTTATTGAGTTTTGTACAATTTATTGACTGGTTCTTTATTGAGTTTTGTACAGTTTATTGACTGTTTCTTTATTGAGTTTTGTACAGTTTATTGACTGGTTCTTTATTGAGTTTTGTACAGTTTATTGACTGGTTCTTTATTGAGTTTTGAACAGTTTATTGACTGGTTCTTTATTTAGTTTTGTACAGTTTATTAACTGGTTCATTTTTGAGTTTTTTACAGTTTATTGACTGTTTCTCTATTCAGTTTTGTACAGTTTATTGACTGGTTCTTTATTCATTTTTGTACAGTTTATTGACTGTTTCTTTATTGACTTTTGTACAGCTTATTGACTGTTTCTTTATTTAGTTTTGTACAGTTTGTTGACTGTTTCTTTATTGAGTTTGTGTACAATTTATTGACTGGTTCTTTATTGAGTTTTCTACAGTTTATTGACTGGTTCTTTATTTAGTTTTGTAATGTTTATTGACTGGTTCTTTATTGAGTTTTGTACAGTTTATTGACTGGTTCTTTATTGAGTTTTGTACAGTTTATTGACTGGTTCTTTATTGAGTTTTGTACAGTTTATTGACTGGTTCTTTATTAAGTTTTGTACAGTTTATTGACTGTTTCTTTATTTAGTTTTGTACAGTTTATTGACTGGTTCTTTATTGAGTTTTGTAAAGTTTTTTTACTGCTTCTTTATTTAGTTTTGTACAGTTTATTGACTGGTTCTTTATTGAGTTTTGTACAGTTTATTGACTGTTTCTTTATTCAGTTTTGTACAGTTTATTGACTGGTTCTTTATTCAGTTTTGTACAGTTTATTGACAGTTTCTTTATTGAGTTTTTTACAGTTTATTTGAATGTTTCTTTATTTGGTTTTCTACAGTTTATTGACTCTTTCTTTATTGAGTTTTTTACAGTTTATTGACTGTTTCTTTATTTAGTTTTGTTCAGTTTATTGACTGTTTCTTTATTGAGTTTTGTACAGTTTATTCACTGGTTTTTTAATGAGTTTTGTACAATTTATTGACTGGTTCTTTATTGAGTTTTGTACAGTTTATTGACTGTTTCTTTATTGAATTTTGTACAGTTTATTGACTGGTTCTTTATTGAGTTTTCTACAGTTTATTGACTGGATCTTTATTGAGTTTTGTACAGTTTATTGACTGGTTCTTTATTAAGTTTTGTACAATTTATTGACTGGTTCTTTATTAAGTCTTGTACAGTTTATTGACTGTTAATTTATTGAGTTTTGTACAGTTTATTGACTGGTTCTTTATTGAGTTTTGTACAGTTTTTTTACTGTTTCTTTATTGAGTTTTGTACAGTTTATTAACTGGTTCATTACTGAGCTTTTTACAGTTTATTGACTGTTTCTCTATTCAGTTTTGTACAGTTTATTGACTGGTTCTTTATTCATTTTTGTACAGTTTATTGACTGTTTCTTTATTGAGTTTTGTACAGCTTATTGACTGTTTCTTAATTTAGTTTTGTACAGTTTGTTGACTGTTTCTTTATTGAGTTTGTGTACAATTTATTGACTGGTTCTTTATTGAGTTTTGTACAGTTTATTGACTGGTTCTTTATTTAGTTTTGTAATGTTTATTGACTGGTTCTTTTTTGAGTTTTGTACAGTTTATTGACTGGTTCTTTATTGAGTTTTGTACAGTTTATTGACTGGTTCTTTGTTCAGTTTTGTACAGTTTATTGACTGGTTCTTTATTGAGTTTTGTACAGTTTATTGACTGGTTCTTTATTAAGTTTTGTACAGTTTATTGACTGTTTCTTTATTTAGTTTTGTACAGTTTATTGACTGGTTCTTTATTGAGTTTTGTAAAGTTTTTTTACTGCTTCTTTATTTAGTTTTGTACAGTTTATTGAATGGTTCTTTATTGAGTTTTGTACAGTTTATTGACTGTTTCTTTATTCAGTTTTGTACAGTTTATTGGCTGGTTCTTTATTCAGTTTTGTACAGTTTATTGACTGTTTTTTATCGAGTTTTTTACAGTTTATTGACTGTTTCTTTATTTAGTTTTCTACAGTTTATTGACTGTTTCTTTATTGAGTTTTTTACAGTTTATTGACTGTTTCTTTATTTAGTTTTCTACAGTTTATTGACTGTTTCTTTATTGAGTTTGTGTACAATTTATTGACTGGTTCTTTATTGAGTTTTCTACAGTTTATTGACTGGTTCTTTATTGTGTTTTGTACAGTTTATTGACTGGTTTTTTATTCAGTTTTGTAATGTTTATTGACTGGTTCTTTATTGAGTTTTGTGAAATTTATTGACTGGTTCTTTATTTAGTTTTGTGCAGTTTATTGACTGTTTCTTTATTGAGTTTTGTACAGTTTATTGACTGTTTCTTTATTTAGTTTTGTACAGTTTATTGACTGTTTCTTTATTGAGTTTTGTACAGTTTATTGACTGTTTCTTTATTGAGTTTTGTACAGTTTATTGAATGGTTTTCTATTGAGTTTGTACAGTTTATTGACTGGTTCTTTATTGAGTTTTGTACAGTTTATTGACTGTTTCTTTATTGAGTTTTGTACAGTTTATTGACTGGTTCTTTATTGAGTTTTGTACAGTTTATTGACTGGTTCTTTATTGAGTTTTGTACAGTTTATTGACTGGTTCTTTGTTCAGTTTTGTACAGTTTATTGACTGGTTCTTTGTTCAGTTTTGTACAGTTTATTGACTGGTTCTTTATTGAGTTTTGTACAGTTTATTGACTGGTTCTTTATTAAGTTTTGTACAGTTTATTGACTGTTTCTTTATTTAGTTTTGTACAGTTGATTGACTGGTTCTTTATTGAGTTTTATACAGTTTTTTTACTGTTTCTTTATTGAGTTTTGTACTGTTTATTGACTGGTTCTTTATTGAGTTTTTTACAGTTTATTGACTGTTTCTCTATTCAGTTTTGTACAGTTTATTGGCTGTTTCTTTATTGAGTTTTTTACAGTTTATTGACTGTTTCTTTATTTAGTTTTGTACAGTTTGTTGACTGTTTCCTTATTGAGCTTGTGTACAATTTATTGACTGGTTCTTTATTGAGTTTTGTACAGTTTATTGACTGGTTCTTTATTGAGTTTTGTACAGTTTATTGACTGGTTCTTTATTCAGTTTTGTAATGTTTATTGACTGGTTCTTTATAGAGTTTTGTGCAGTTTATTGACTGTTTCTTTATTTAGTTTTGTGCAGTTTATTGACTATTTCTTTATTGAGTTTTTTACAGTTTATTGACTGTTTCTTTATTTAGTTTTGTACAGTTTATTGACTGTTTCTTTATTTAGTTTTGTACAGTCTATTGACGGGTTCTTTATTGAGTTTTGTACAGTTTATTGACTGGTTCTTTATTGAGGTTTGTAAATTTTATTGACTGTTTCTTTATTTAGTTTTGTACAGTTTATTGACTGGTTCTTTATTGAGTTTTGTACAGTTTATTGACTGGTTCTTTATTGAGTTTTGTACAGTTTATTGACTGTTTCTTTATTTAGTTTTGTATCGTTTATTGACTGTTTCTTTATTTAGTTTTGTACAGTCTATTGACGGGTTCTTTATTGAGTTTTGTACAGTTTATTGACTGGTTCTTTATTGAGGTTTGTACAGTTTATTGACTGTTTCTTTATTTAGTTTTGTACAGTTTATTGACTGGTTCTTTATTGAGTTTTGTAAAGTTTTTTTACTGCTTCTTTATTTAGTTTTGTACAGTTTATTGACTGGTTCTTTATTGAGTTTTGTACAGTTTATTGACTGTTTCTTTATTCCGTTTTGTACAGTTTATTGACTGGTTCTTTATTCAGTTTTGTACAGTTTATTGACAGTTTCTTTATTGAGTTTTTTACAGTTTATTTGAATGTTTCTTTATTTGGTTTTCTACAGTTTATTGACTCTTTCTTTATTGAGTTTTTTACAGTTTATTGACTGTTTCTTTATTTAGTTTTCTACAGTTTATTGACTGTTTCTTTATTGAGTTTGCGTAAAATTTATTGACTGGTTCTTTATTAAGTTTTGTACAGTTTATTGACTGGTTCTTTATTGAGTTTTGTACAGTTTATTGACTGGTTTTTTATTCAGTTTTGTAATGTTTATTGACTGGTTCTTTATTGAGTTTTGTGAAATTTATTGACTGGTTCTTTATTTAGTTTTGTGCAGTTTATTGACTGTTTCTTTATTGAGTTTTGTACAGTTTATTGACTGTTTCTTTATTGATTTTTGTACAGTTTATTGACTGTTTCTTTATTGAGTTTTGTACAGTTTATTGACTGTTTCTTTATTGAGTTTTGTACAGTTTATTGACTGTTTCTTTATTTAGTTTTGTACAGTTTATTGACTGGTTCTTTATTGAGTTTTATACAGTTTTTTTACTGTTTCTTTATTTAGTTTTGTACTGTTTATTGACTGGTTCTTTATTGAGTTTTTTACAGTTTATTGACTGTTTCTCTATTCAGTTTTGTACAGTTTATTGACTGTTTCTTTATTGAGTTTTTTACAGTTTATTGACTGTTTCTTTATTTAGTTTTGTACAGTTTGTTGACTGTTTCCTTATTGAGTTTGTGTACAATTTATTGACTGGTTCTTTATTGAGTTTTGTACAGTTTATTGACTGGTTCTTTATTGAGTTTTGTACAGTTTATTGACTGGTTCTTTGTTCAGTTTTGTAATGTTTATTGACTGGTTCTTTATTCAGATTTGTAATGTTTATTGACTGGTTCTTTATTCAGTTTTGTGAAGTTTATTGACTGGTTCTTTATTTAGTTTTGTGCAGTTTATTGACTGTTTCTTTATTGAGTTTTGTACAGTTTATTGACTGGTTCTTTATTGAGTTTTGTACAGTTTATTGACTGTTTCTTTATTCAGTTTTGTACAGTTTTATGACTGTTTCTTTATTGAGTTTTGTACAGTTTATTGACTGTTTCTTTATATAGTTTTGTTCAGTTTATTGACTGTTTCTTTATTGAGTTTTGTACAGTTTATTCACTGGTTTTTTATTGAGTTTTGTACAATTTATTGACTGGTTCTTTATTGAGTTTTGTACAGTTTATTGACTGTTTCTTTATTGAGTTTTGTACAGTTTATTGACTGGTTCTTTATTGAGTTTTGTACAGTTTATTGACTGGTTCTTTATTGAGTTTTGAACAGTTTATTGACTGGTTCTTTATTTAGTTTTGTACAGTTTATTAACTGGTTCATTTTTGAGTTTTTTACAGTTTATTGACTGTTTCTCTATTCAGTTTTGTACAGTTTATTGACTGGTTCTTTATTCATTTTTGTACAGTTTATTGACTGTTTCTTTATTGACTTTTGTACAGCTTATTGACTGTTTCTTTATTTAGTTTTGTACAGTTTGTTGACTGTTTCTTTATTGAGTTTGTGTACAATTTATTGACTGGTTCTTTATTGAGTTTTCTACAGTTTATTGACTGGTTCTTTATTTAGTTTTGTAATGTTTATTGACTGGTTCTTTATTGAGTTTTGTACAGTTTATTGACTGGTTCTTTATTGAGTTTTGTACAGTTTATTGACTGGTTCTTTATTGAGTTTTGTACAGTTTATTGACTGGTTCTTTATTAAGTTTTGTACAGTTTATTGACTGTTTCTTTATTTAGTTTTGTACAGTTTATTGACTGGTTCTTTATTGAGTTTTGTAAAGTTTTTTTACTGCTTCTTTATTTAGTTTTGTACAGTTTATTGACTGGTTCTTTATTGAGTTTTGTACAGTTTATTGACTGTTTCTTTATTCAGTTTTGTACAGTTTATTGACTGGTTCTTTATTCAGTTTTGTACAGTTTATTGACAGTTTCTTTATTGAGTTTTTTACAGTTTATTTGAATGTTTCTTTATTTGGTTTTCTACAGTTTATTGACTCTTTCTTTATTGAGTTTTTTACAGTTTATTGACTGTTTCTTTATTTAGTTTTCTACAGTTTATTGACTGTTTCTTTATTGAGTTTGCGTAAAATTTATTGACTGGTTCTTTATTAAGTTTTGTACAGTTTATTGACTGGTTCTTTATTGAGTTTTGTACAGTTTATTGACTGGTTTTTTATTCAGTTTTGTAATGTTTATTGACTGGTTCTTTATTGAGTTTTGTGAAATTTATTGACTGGTTCTTTATTTAGTTTTGTGCAGTTTATTGACTGTTTCTTTATTGAGTTTTGTACAGTTTATTGACTGTTTCTTTATTTATTTTTGTACAGTTTATTGACTGTTTCTTTATTGAGTTTTGTACAGTTTATTGACTGTTTCTTTATTGAGTTTTGTACAGTTTATTGACTGTTTCTTTATTTAGTTTTGTACAGTTTATTGACTGGTTCTTTATTGAGTTTTATACAGTTTTTTTACTGTTTCTTTATTTAGTTTTGTACTGTTTATTGACTGGTTCTTTATTGAGTTTTTTACAGTTTATTGACTGTTTCTCTATTCAGTTTTGTACAGTTTATTGACTGTTTCTTTATTGAGTTTTTTACAGTTTATTGACTGTTTCTTTATTTAGTTTTGTACAGTTTGTTGACTGTTTCCTTATTGAGTTTGTGTACAATTTATTGACTGGTTCTTTATTGAGTTTTGTACAGTTTATTGACTGGTTCTTTATTGAGTTTTGTACAGTTTATTGACTGGTTCTTTGTTCAGTTTTGTAATGTTTATTGACTGGTTCTTTATTCAGATTTGTAATGTTTATTGACTGGTTCTTTATTCAGTTTTGTGAAGTTTATTGACTGGTTCTTTATTTAGTTTTGTGCAGTTTATTGACTGTTTCTTTATTGAGTTTTGTACAGTTTATTGACTGGTTCTTTATTGAGTTTTGTACAGTTTATTGACTGTTTCTTTATTCAGTTTTGTACAGTTTTATGACTGTTTCTTTATTGAGTTTTGTACAGTTTATTGACTGTTTCTTTATATAGTTTTGTTCAGTTTATTGACTGTTTCTTTATTGAGTTTTGTACAGTTTATTCACTGGTTTTTTATTGAGTTTTGTACAATTTATTGACTGGTTCTTTATTGAGTTTTGTACAGTTTATTGACTGTTTCTTTATTGAGTTTTGTACAGTTTATTGACTGGTTCTTTATTGAGTTTTGTACAGTTTATTGACTGGTTCTTTATTGAAGTTTGTACAGTTTATTGACTGTTTCTTTATTTAGTTTTGTACAGTTTATTGACTGGTTCTTTATTGAGTTTTGTACAGTTTATTGACTGGTTCTTTATTTAGTTTTGTACAGTTTCTTGACTGTTTCTTTATTTAGTTTTGTACCGTTTATTGACTGTTTCTTTATTTAGTTTTGTACAGTCTATTGACGGGTTCTTTATTGAGTTTTGTACAGTTTATTGACTGGTTCTTTATTGAGGTTTGTACAGTTTATTGACTGTTTCTTTATTTAGTTTTGTACAGTTTATTGACTGGTTCTTTATTGAGTTTTGTAAAGTTTTTTTACTGCTTCTTTATTTAGTTTTGTACAGTTTATTGACTGGTTCTTTATTGAGTTTTGTACAGTTTATTGACTGTTTCTTTATTCAGTTTTGTACAGTTTATTGACTGGTTCTTTATTCAGTTTTGTACAGTTTATTGACTGTTTCTTTATTGAGTTTTTTACAGTTTATTTGAATGTTTCTTTATTTGGTTTTCTACAGTTTATTGACTGTTTCTTTATTGAGTTTTTTACAGTTTATTGACTGTTTCTTTATTTAGTTTTCTACAGTTTATTGACTGTTTCTTTATTGAGTTTGCGTAAAATTTATTGACTGGTTCTTTATTAAGTTTTGTACAGTTTATTGACTGGTTCTTTATTGAGTTTTGTACAGTTTATTGACTGGTTTTTTATTCAGTTTTGTAATGTTTATTGACTGGTTCTTTATTGAGTTTTGTGAAATTTATTGACTGGTTCTTTATTTAGTTTTGTGCAGTTTATTGACTGTTTCTTTATTGAGTTTTGTACAGTTTATTGACTGTTTCTTTATTTATTTTTGTACAGTTTATTGACTGTTTCTTTATTGAGTTTTGTACAGTTTATTGACTGTTTCTTTATTGAGTTTTGTACAGTTTATTGACTGTTTCTTTATTTAGTTTTGTACAGTTTATTGACTGGTTCTTTATTGAGTTTTATACAGTTTTTTTACTGTTTCTTTATTTAGTTTTGTACTGTTTA
This sequence comes from Limnoperna fortunei, assembly GCA_944474755.1. NCBI lineage: Eukaryota > Metazoa > Mollusca > Bivalvia > Mytilida > Modiolidae > Limnoperna > Limnoperna fortunei. The sequence goes on from OX104113.1 coordinate 56,368,000, forward strand.
TTGACTGGTTCTTTATTGAGTTTTTTACAGTTTATTGACTGTTTCTCTATTCAGTTTTGTACAGTTTATTGACTGTTTCTTTATTGAGTTTTTTACAGTTTATTGACTGTTTCTTTATTTAGTTTTGTACAGTTTGTTGACTGTTTCCTTATTGAGTTTGTGTACAATTTATTGACTGGTTCTTTATTGAGTTTTGTACAGTTTATTGACTGGTTCTTTATTGAGTTTTGTACAGTTTATTGACTGGTTCTTTATTCAGTTTTGTAATGTTTATTGACTGGTTCTTTATTCAGATTTGTAATGTTTATTGACTGGTTCTTTATTCAGTTTTGTGAAGTTTATTGACTGGTTCTTTATTTAGTTTTGTGCAGTTTATTGACTGTTTCTTTATTGAGTTTTGTACAGTTTATTGACTGGTTCTTTATTGAGTTTTGTACAGTTTATTGACTGTTTCTTTATTCAGTTTTGTACAGTTTTATGACTGTTTCTTTATTCAGTTTTGTACAGTTTATTGACTGTTTCTTTATTTAGTTTTGTTCAGTTTATTGACTGTTTCTTTATTGAGTTTTGTACAGTTTATTCACTGGTTTTTTATTGAGTTTTGTACAATTTATTGACTGGTTCTTTATTGAGTTTTGTACAGTTTATTGACTGTTTCTTTATTGAGTTTTGTACAGTTTATTGACTGGTTCTTTATTGAGTTTTGTACAGTTTATTGACTGGTTCTTTATTGAGTTTTGTACAGTTTATTGACTGGTTCTTTATTAAGTTTTGTACAATTTATTGACTGGTTCTTTATTGAGTCTTGTACAGTTTATTGACTGTTAATTTATTGAGTTTTGTACAGTTTATTGACTGGTTCTTTATTGAGTTTTGTACAGTTTTTTTACTGTTTCTTTATTTAGTTTTGTACAGTTTATTAACTGGTTCATTTTTGAGTTTTTTACAGTTTATTGACTGTTTCTCTATTCAGTTTTGTACAGTTTATTGACTGGTTCTTTATTCATTTTTGTACAGTTTATTGACTGTTTCTTTATTGAGTTTTGTACAGCTTATTGACTGTTTCTTTATTTAGTTTTGTACAGTTTGTTGACTGTTCCTTTATTGAGTTTGTGCACAATTTATTGACTGGTTCTTTATTGAGTTTTGTACAGTTTATTGACTGGTTCTTTATTTAGTTTTGTAATGTTTATTGACTGGTTCTTTATTGAGTTTTGTACAGTTTATTGACTGGTTCTTTATTGAGTTTTGTACAGTTTATTGACTGGTTCTTTGTTCCGTTTTGTACAGTTTATTGACTGGTTCTTTATTGAGTTTTGTACAGTTTATTGACTGGTTCTTTATTAAGTTTTGTACAGTTTATTGACTGTTTCTTTATTTAGTTTTGTACAGTTTATTGACTGGTTCTTTATTGAGTTTTGTAAAGTTTTTTTACTGCTTCTTTATTTAGTTTTGTACAGTTTATTGACTGGTTCTTTATTGAGTTTTGTACAGTTTATTGACTGTTTCTTTATTCAGTTTTGTACAGTTTATTGACTGGTTCTTTATTCAGTTTTGTACAGTTTATTGACTGTTTCCTTATCGAGTTTTTTACAGTTTATTGACTGTTTCTTTATTGAGTTTTTTACAGTTTATTGACTGTTTCTTTATTTAGTTTTCTACAGTTTATTGACTGTTTGTTTATTGAGTTTGTGTACAATTTATTGACTGGTTCTTTATTGAGTTTTCTACAGTTTATTGACTGGTTCTTTATTGAGATTTGTACAGTTTATTGACTGGTTTTTTATTCAGTTTTGTAATGTTTATTGACTGGTTCTTTATTGAGTTTTGTGAAATTTATTGACTGGTTCTTTATTTAGTTTTGTGCAGTTTATTGACTGGTTCTTTATTTAGTTTTGTGCAGTTTATTGACTGTTTCTTTATTGAGTTTTGTACAGTTTATTGACTGTTTCTTTATTTAGTTTTGTACAGTTTATTGACTGTTTGTTTATTGAGTTTTGTACAGTTTATTGACTGTTTCTTTATTGAGTTTTGTACAGTTTATTGAATGGTTTTCTATTGAGTTTGTACAGTTTATTGACTGGTTCTTTATTGAGTTTTGTACAGTTTATTGACTGTTTCTTTATTGAGTTTTGTACAGTTTATTGACTGGTTCTTTATTGAGTTTTGTACAGTTTATTGACTGGTTCTTTATTGAGTTTTGTACAGTTTATTGACTGGTTCTTTGTTCAGTTTTGTACAGTTTATTGACTGGTTCTTTGTTCAGTTTTGTACAGTTTATTGACTGGTTCTTTATTGAGTTTTGTACAGTTTATTGACTGGTTCTTTATTAAGTTTTGTACAGTTTATTGACTGTTTCTTTATTTAGTTTTGTACAGTTTATTGACTGGTTCTTTATTGAGTTTTATACAGTTTTTTTACTGTTTCTTTATTGAGTTTTGTACTGTTTATTGACTGGTTCTTTATTGAGTTTTTTACAGTTTATTGACTGTTTCTCTATTCTGTTTTGTACAGTTTATTGACTGTTTCTTTATTGAGTTTTTTACAGTTTATTGACTGTTTCTTTATTTAGTTTTGTACAGTTTGTTGACTGTTTCCTTATTGAGTTTGTGTACAATTTATTGACTGGTTCTTTATTGAGTTTTGTACAGTTTATTGACTGGTTCTTTATTGAGTTTTGTACAGTTTATTGACTGGTTCTTTATTCAGTTTTGTAATGTTTATTGACTGGTTCTTTATTGAGCTTTGTGCAGTTTATTGACTGTTTCTTTATTTAGTTTTGTGCAGTTTATTAACTATTTCTTTATTGAGTTTTTTACAGTTTATTGACTGATTCTTTATTTAGTTTTGTACAGTTTATTGACTGTTTCTTTATTTAGTTTTGTACAGTCTATTGACGGGTTCTTTATTGAGTTTTGTACAGTTTATTGACTGGTTCTTTATTGAGGTTTGTACAGTTTATTGACTGTTTCTTTATTTAGTTTTGTACAGTTTATTGACTGGTTCTTTATTGAGTTTTGTACAGTTTATTGACTGGTTCTTTATTGAGTTTTGTACAGTTTATTGACTGTTTCTTTATTTAGTTTTGTACCGTTTATTGACTGTTTCTTTATTTAGTTTTGTACAGTATATTGACGGGTTCTTTATTGAGTTTTGTACAGTTTATTGACTGGTTCTTTATTGAGGTTTGTACAGTTTATTGACTGGTTCTTTATTGAGTTTTGTACAGTTTATTGACTGGTTCTTTATTGAGTTTTGTACAGTTTATTGACTGGTTCTTTATTGAGTTTTGTACAGTTTATTGACTGGTTCTTTATTAAGTTTTGTACAATTTATTGACTGGTTCTTTATTAAGTCTTGTACAGTTTATTGACTGTTAATTTATTGAGTTTTGTACAGTTTATTGACTGGTTCTTTATTGAGTTTTGTACAGTTTTTTTACTGTTTCTTTATTTAGTTTTGTACAGTTTATTAACTGGTTCATTTTTGAGTTTTTTACAGTTTATTGACTGTTTCTCTATTCAGTTTTGTACAGTTTATTGACTGGTTCTTTATTCATTTTTGTACAGTTTATTGACTGTTTCTTTATTGAGTTTTGTACAGCTTATTGACTGTTTCTTTATTTAGTTTTGTACAGTTTGTTGACTGTTCCTTTATTGAGTTTGTGTACAATTTATTGACTGGTTCTTTATTGAGTTTTGTACAGTTTATTGACTGGTTCTTTATTTAGTTTTGTAATGTTTATTGATTGGTTCTTTATTGAGTTTTGTACAGTTTATTGACTGGTTCTTTATTGAGTTTTGTACAGTTTATTGACTGGTTCTTTGTTCCGTTTTGTACAGTTTATTGACTGGTTCTTTATTGAGTTTTGTACAGTTTATTGGCTGGTTCTTTATTAAGTTTTGTACAGTTTATTGACTGTATCTTTATTTAGTTTTGTACAGTTTGTTGACTGGTTCTTTATTGAGTTTTGTAAAGTTTTTTTACTGCTTCTTTATTTAGTTTTGTACAGTTTATTGACTAATTTTTTATTGAGTTTTGTACAGTTTATTGACTGTTTCTTTATTCAGTTTTGTACAGTTTATTGACTGGTTCTTTATTCAGTTTTATACAGTTTATTGACTGTTTCTTTATCGAGTTTTTTACAGTTTATTGACTGTTTCTTTATTTAGTTTTCTACAGTTTATTGACTGTTTCTTTATTGAGTTTTTTACAGTTTATTGACTGTTTCTTTATTTAGTTTTCTACAGTTTATTGACTGTTTCTTTATTGAGTTTGTGTACAATTTATTGACTGGTTCTTTATTGAGTTTTCTACAGTTTATTGACTGGTTCTTTATTGAGTTTTGTACAGTTTATTGACTGGTTTTTTATTCAGTTTTGTAATGTTTATTGACTGGTTCTTTATTGAGTTTTGTGGAATTTATTGACTGGTTCTTTATTTAGTTTTGTGCAGTTTATTGACTGTTTCTTTATTGAGTTTTGTACAGTTTATTGACTGTTTCTTTATTTAGTTTTGTACAGTTTATTGACTGTTTGTTTATTGAGTTTTGTACAGTTTATTGACTGTTTCTTTATTGAGTTTTGTACAGTTTATTGAATGGTTTTCTATTGAGTTTGTACAGTTTATTGACTGGTTCTTTATTGAGTTTTGTACAGTTTATTGACTGTTTCTTTATTGAGTTTTGTACAGTTTATTGACTAGTTCTTTATTGAGTTTTGTACAGTTTATTGACTGGTTCTTTATTGAGTTTTGTACAGTTTATTGACTGGTTCTTTGTTCAGTTTTGTACAGTTTATTGACTGGTTCTTTGTTCAGTTTTGTACAGTTTATTGACTGGTTCTTTATTGAGTTTTGTACAGTTTATTGACTGGTTCTTTATTAAGTTTTGTACAGTTTATTGACTGTTTCTTTATTTAGTTTTGTACAGTTTATTGACTGGTTCTTTATTGAGTTTTATACAGTTTTTTTACTGTTTCTTTATTGAGTTTTGTACTGTTTATTGACTGGTTCTTTATTGAGTTTTTTACAGTTTATTGACTGTTTCTCTATTCAGTTTTGTACAGTTTATTGACTGTTTCTTTATTGAGTTTTTTACAGTTTATTGACTGTTTCTTTATTTAGTTTTGTACAGTTTGTTGACTGTTTCCTTATTGAGTTTGTGTACAATTTATTGACTGGTTCTTTATTGAGTTTTGTACAGTTTATTGACTGGTTCTTTATTGAGTTTTGTACAGTTTATTGACTGGTTCTTTATTCAGTTTTGTAATATTTATTGACTGGTTCTTTATTGAGCTTTGTGCAGTTTATTGACTGTTTTTTTATTTAGTTTTGTGCAGTTTATTGACTATTTCTTTATTGAGTTTTTTACAGTTTATTGACTGTTTCTTTATTTAGTTTTGTACAGTTTATTGATTGTTTCTTTATTTAGTTTTGTACAGTCTATTGACCGGTTCTTTATTGAATTTTGTACAGTTTATTGACTGGTTCTTTATTGAGGTTTGTACAGTTTATTGACTGTTTCTTTATTTAGTTTTGTACAGTTTATTGACTGGTTCTTTATTGAGTTTTGTACAGTTTATTGACTGGTTCTTTATTGAGTTTTTTACAGTTTATTGACTGTTTCTTTATTTAGTTTTGTACCGTTTATTGACTGTTTCTTTATTTAGTTTTGTACAGTATATTGACGGGTTCTTTATTGAGTTTTGTACAGTTTATTGACTGGTTCTTTATTGAGGTTTGTACAGTTTATTGACTGTTTCTTTATTTAGTTTTGTACAGTTTATTGACTGGTTCTTTATTGAGTTTTGTAAAGTTTTTTTACTGCTTTTTTATTTAGTTTTGTACAGTTTATTGACTGGTTCTTTATTGAGTTTTGTACAGTTTATTGACTGTTTCATTATTCAGTTTTGTACAGTTTATTGACTGTTTCTTTATTCAGTTTTGTACAGTTTATTGACTGGTTCTTTATTCAGTTTTGTACAGTTTATTGACTGTTTCTTTATTGAGTTTTTTACAGTTTATTTGAATGTTTCTTTATTTGGTTTTCTACAGTTTATTGACTGTTTCTTTATTGAGTTTTTTACAGTTTATTGACTGTTTCTTTATTTAGTTTTCTACAGTTTATTGACTGTTTCTTTATTGAGTTTGCGTAAAATTTATTGACTGGTTCTTTATTAAGTTTTGTACAGTTTATTGACTGGTTCTTTATTGAGTTTTGTACAGTTTATTGACTGGTTTTTTATTCAGTTTTGTAATGTTTATTGACTGGTTCTTTATTGAGTTTTGTGAAATTTATTGACTGGTTCTTTATTTAGTTTTGTGCAGTTTATTGACTGTTTCTTTATTGAGTTTTGTACAGTTTATTGACTGTTTCTTTATTTATTTTTGTACAGTTTATTGACTGTTTCTTTATTGAGTTTTGTACAGTTTATTGACTGTTTCTTTATTGAGTTTTGTACAGTTTATTGACTGTTTCTTTATTGAGTTTTGTACAGTTTATTGACTAGTTCTTTATTGAGTTTTGTACAGTTTATTGACTGGTTCTTTATTGAGTTTTGTACAGTTTATTGACTGGTTCTTTGTTCAGTTTTGTACAGTTTATTGACTGGTTCTTTGTTCAGTTTTGTACAGTTTATTGACTGGTTCTTTATTGAGTTTTGTACAGTTTATTGACTGGTTCTTTATTAAGTTTTGTACAGTTTATTGACTGTTTCTTTATTTAGTTTTGTACAGTTTATTGACTGGTTCTTTATTGAGTTTTATACAGTTTTTTTACTGTTTCTTTATTGAGTTTTGTACTGTTTATTGACTGGTTCTTTATTGAGTTTTTTACAGTTTATTGACTGTTTCTCTATTCAGTTTTGTACAGTTTATTGACTGTTTCTTTATTGAGTTTTTTACAGTTTATTGACTGTTTCTTTATTTAGTTTTGTACAGTTTGTTGACTGTTTCCTTATTGAGTTTGTGTACAATTTATTGACTGGTTCTTTATTGAGTTTTGTACAGTTTATTGACTGGTTCTTTATTGAGTTTTGTACAGTTTATTGACTGGTTCTTTATTCAGTTTTGTAATATTTATTGACTGGTTCTTTATTGAGCTTTGTGCAGTTTATTGACTGTTTTTTTATTTAGTTTTGTGCAGTTTATTGACTATTTCTTTATTGAGTTTTTTACAGTTTATTGACTGTTTCTTTATTTAGTTTTGTACAGTTTATTGATTGTTTCTTTATTTAGTTTTGTACAGTCTATTGACGGGTTCTTTATTGAGTTTTGTACAGTTTATTGACTGGTTCTTTATTGAGGTTTGTACAGTTTATTGACTGTTTCTTTATTTAGTTTTGTACAGTTTATTGACTGGTTCTTTATTGAGTTTTGTACAGTTTATTGACTGGTTCTTTATTGAGTTTTTTACAGTTTATTGACTGTTTCTTTATTTAGTTTTGTACCGTTTATTGACTGTTTCTTTATTTAGTTTTGTACAGTATATTGACGGGTTCTTTATTGAGTTTTGTACAGTTTATTGACTGGTTCTTTATTGAGGTTTGTACAGTTTATTGACTGTTTCTTTATTTAGTTTTGTACAGTTTATTGACTGGTTCTTTATTGAGTTTTGTAAAGTTTTTTTACTGCTTTTTTATTTAGTTTTGTACAGTTTATTGACTGGTTCTTTATTGAGTTTTGTACAGTTTATTGACTGTTTCATTATTCAGTTTTGTACAGTTTATTGACTGTTTCTTTATTCAGTTTTGTACAGTTTATTGACTGTTTCTTTATTCAGTTTTGTACAATTTATTGACTGGTTCTTTATTGAGTTTTGAACAGTTTATTGACTGGTTCTTTATTGAGTTTTGTACAGTTTATTGACTGGTTCTTTATTCAGTTTTGTAATATTTATTGACTGGTTCTTTATTGAGCTTTGTGCAGTTTATTGACTGTTTTTTTATTTAGTTTTGTGCAGTTTATTGACTATTTCTTTATTGAGTTTTTTACAGTTTATTGACTGTTTATTTAGTTTTGTACAGTTTATTGATTGTTTCTTTATTTAGTTTTGTACAGTCTATTGACGGGTTCTTTATTGAGTTTTGTACAGTTTATTGACTGGTTCTTTATTGAGGTTTGTACAGTTTATTGACTGTTTCTTTATTTAGTTTTGTACAGTTTATTGACTGGTTCTTTATTGAGTTTTGTACAGTTTATTGACTGGTTCTTTATTGAGTTTTTTACAGTTTATTGACTGTTTCTTTATTTAGTTTTGTACCGTTTTTTGAGGGTTTTTTTTTAGTTTTGTACAGTATATTGACGGGTTCTTTATTGAGTTTTGTACAGTTTATTGACTGGTTCTTTATTGAGGTTTGTACAGTTTATTGACTGTTTCTTTATTTAGTTTTGTACAGTTTATTGACTGGTTCTTTATTGTGTTTTGTAAAGTTTTTTTACTGCTTTTTTATTTAGTTTTGTACAGTTTATTGACTGGTTCTTTATTGAGTTTTGTACAGTTTATTGACTGTTCGTTTTTATTGAGTTTTGTACAGTTTATTGACTGTTTCTTTATTCAGTTTTGTACAGTTTATTGACTGGTTCTTTATTCAGTTTTGTACAGTTTATTGACTGTTTCTTTATTGAGTTTTTTACAGTTTATTTGAATGTTTCTTTATTTGGTTTTCTACAGTTTATTGACTGTTTCTTTATTGAGTTTTTTACAGTTTATTGACTGTTTCTTTATTTAGTTTTCTACAGTTTATTGACTGTTTCTTTATTGAGTTTGCGTAAAATTTATTGACTGGTTCTTTATTAAGTTTTGTACAGTTTATTGACTGGTTCTTTATTGAGTTTTGTACAGTTTATTGACTGGTTTTTTATTCAGTTTTGTAATGTTTATTGACTGGTTCTTTATTGAGTTTTGTGAAATTTATTGACTGGTTCTTTATTAAGTTTTGTGCAGTTTATTGACTGTTTATTTATTGAGTTTTGTACAGTTTATTGACTGTTTCTTTATTTATTTTTGTACAGTTTATTGACTGTTTCTTTATTGAGTTTTGTACAGTTTATTGACTGTTTCTTTATTGAGTTTTGTACAGTTTATTGACTGTTTCTTTATTTAGTTTTGTACAGTTTATTGACTGGTTCTTTATTGAGTTTTATACAGTTTTTTTACTGTTTCTTTATTTAGTTTTGTACTGTTTATTGACTGGTTCTTTATTGAGTTTTGTACAGTTTATTGACTGGTTCTTTGTTCAGTTTTGTACAGTTTATTGACTGGTTCTTTGTTCAGTTTTGTACAGTTTATTGACTGGTTCTTTATTAAGTTTTGTACAGTTTATTGACTGTTTCTTTATTTAGTTTTGTACAGTTTATTGACTGGTTCTTTATTGAGTTTTATACAGTTTTTTTACTGTTTCTTTATTGAGTTTTGTACTGTTTATTGACTGGTTCTTTATTGAGTTTTTTACAGTTTATTGACTGTTTCTCTATTCAGTTTTGTACAGTTTATTGACTGTTTCTTTATTGAGTTTTTTACAGTTTATTGACTGTTTCTTTATTTAGTTTTGTACAGTTTGTTGACTGTTTCCTTATTGAGTTTGTGTACAATTTATTGACTGTTTCTTTATTGAGTTTTGTACAGTTTATTGACTGTTTCTTTATTTAGTTTTGTACAGTTTATTGACTGGTTCTTTATTGAGTTTTATACAGTTTTTTTACTGTTTCTTTATTTAGTTTTGTACTGTTTATTGACTGGTTCTTTATTGAGTTTTGTACAGTTTATTGACTGGTTCTTTGTTCAGTTTTGTACAGTTTATTGACTGGTTCTTTGTTCAGTTTTGTACAGTTTATTGACTGGTTCTTTATTAAGTTTTGTACAGTTTATTGACTGTTTCTTTATTTAGTTTTGTACAGTTTATTGACTGGTTCTTTATTGAGTTTTATACAGTTTTTTTACTGTTTCTTTATTGAGTTTTGTACTGTTTATTGACTGGTTCTTTATTGAGTTTTTTACAGTTTATTGACTGTTTCTCTATTCAGTTTTGTACAGTTTATTGACTGTTTCTTTATTGAGTTTTTTACAGTTTATTGACTGTTTCTTTATTTAGTTTTGTACAGTTTGTTGACTGTTTCCTTATTGAGTTTGTGTACAATTTATTGACTGGTTCTTTATTGAGTTTTGTACAGTTTATTGACTGGTTCTTTATTGAGTTTTGTACAGTTTATTGACTGGTTCTTTATTCAGTTTTGTAATGTTTATTGACTGTTTCTTTATTTAGTTTTGTACAGTTTATTGACTGTTTCTTTATTTAGTTTTGTACAGTCTATTGACGGGTTCTTTATTGAGTTTTGTACAGTTTATTGACTGTTTCTTTATTGAGTTTTGTACAGTTTATTGAATGGTTTTCTATTGAGTTTGTACAGTTTATTGACTGGTTCTTTATTGAGTTTTGTACAGTTTATTGACTGGTTCTTTATTGAGTTTTGTACAGTTTATTGACTGGTTCTTTATTCAGTTTTGTAATGTTTATTGACTGGTTCTTTATTGAGTTTTGTGCAGTTTATTGACTGTTTCTTTATTTAGTTTTGTGCAGTTTATTGACTATTTCTTTATTGAGTTTTTTTACAGTTTATTGACTGTTTCTTTATTTAGTTTTGTACAGTTTATTGACTGTTTCTTTATTTAGTTTTGTACAGTCTATTGACGGGTTCTTTATTGAGTTTTGTACAGTTTATTGACTGGTTCTTTATTGAGGTTTGTACAGTTTATTGACTGTTTCTTTATTTAGTTTTGTACAGTTTATTGACTGGTTCTTTATTGACTTTTGTACAGTTTATTGACTGGTTCTTTATTTAGTTTTGTACAGTTTTATTGACTGGTTCTGTATTGAGTTTTGTACAATTTATTGACTGGTTCTTTATTGAGTTTTGTACAGTTTATTGACTGGTTCTTTATTTAGTTTTTGTACAGTTTATTGACTGGTTCTTTATTGAGTTTTGTACAGTTTATTGACTGGTTCTTTATTGAGTTTTGTACAGTTTATTAACTGTTTATTTATTGAATTTGTACACAATTTATTGACTGGTTCCTTATTGAGTTTTGTACAGTTTATTGACTGTTTCTTTATTGAGTTTTGTACAGTTTATTGAATGGTTTTCTATTGAGTTTGTACAGTTTATTGACTGGTTCTTTATTGAGTTTTGTACAGTTTATTGACTGTTTCTTTATTGAGTTTTGTACAGTTTATTGACTGGTTCTTTATTGAGTTTTGTACAGTTTATGAACTGGTTCTTTATTGAGTTTTGTACAGTTTATTGACTGGTTCTTTGTTCAGTTTTGTACAGTTTATTGACTGGTTCTTTGTTCAGTTTTGAACAGTTTATTGACTGGTTCTTTATTGAGTTTTGTACAGTTTATTGACTGGTTCTTTATTAAGTTTTGTACAGTTTATTGACTGTTTCTTTATTTAGTTTTGTACAGTTTATTGACTGGTTCTTTATTGAGTTTTATACAGTTTTTTTACTGTTTCTTTATTGAGTTTTGTACAGTTTATTGACTGGTTCTTTATTGAGTTTTTTACAGTTTATTGACTGTTTCTCTATTCAGTTTTGTACAGTTTATTGACTGTTTCTTTATTGAGTTTTTTACAGTTTATTGACTGTTTCTTTATTTAGTTTTGTACAGTTTGTTGACTGTTTCCTTATTGAGTTTGTGTACAATTTATTGACTGGTTCTTTATTGAGTTTTGTACAGTTTATTGACTGGTTCTTTATTGAGTTTTGTACAGTTTATTGACTGGTTCTTTATTCAGTTTTGTAATGTTTATTGACTGGTTCTTTATTGAGCTTTGTGCAGTTTATTGACTGTTTCTTTATTTAGTTTTGTGCAGTTTATTGACTATTTCTTTATTGAGTTTTTTACAGTTTATTGACTGTTTCTTTATTTAGTTTTGTACAGTTTATTGACTGTTTATTTATTTAGTTTTGTACAGTCTATTGACGGGTTCTTTATTGAGTTTTGTACAGTTTATTGACTGGTTCTTTATTGAGTTTTGTACAGTTTATTGACTGTTTCTTTATTTAGTTTTGTACCGTTTATTGACTGTTTCTTTATTTAGTTTTGTACAGTATATTGACGGGTTCTTTATTGAGTTTTGTACAGTTTATTGACTGGTTCTTTATTGAGGTTTGTACAGTTTATTGACTGTTTCTTTATTTAGTTTTGTACAGTTTATTGACTGGTTCTTTATTGAGTTTTGTAAAGTTTTTTTACTGCTTCTTTATTTAGTTTTGTACAGTTTATTGACTGGTTCTTTATTGAGTTTTGTACAGTTTATTGACTGTTTCTTTATTCAGTTTTGTACAGTTTATTGACTGGTTCTTTATTCAGTTTTGTACAGTTTATTGACTGTTTCTTTATTGAGTTTTCTACAGTTTATTATGAAAATGTTTCTTTATTTGGTTTTCTACAGTTTATTGACTGTTTCTTTATTGAGTTTTTTACAGTTTATTGACTGTTTCTTTATTTAGTTTTCTACAGTTTATTGACTGTTTCTTTATTGAGTTTGCGTAAAATTTATTGACTGGTTCTTTATTAAGTTTTGTACAGTTTATTGACTGGTTCTTTATTGAGTTTTGTACAGTTTATTGACTGGTTTTTTATTCAGTTTTGTAATGTTTATTGACTGGTTCTTTATTGAGTTTTGTGAAATTTATTGACTGGTTCTTTATTTAATTTTGTGCAGATTATTGACTGTTTCTTTATTGAGTTTTGTACAGTTTATTGACTCTTTCTTTATTTATTTTTGTACAGTTTATTGACTGTTTCTTTATTGAGTTTTTTACAGTTTATTGACTGTTTCTTTATTGAGTTTTGTACAGTTTATTGACTGTTTCTTTATTTAGTTTTGTACAGTTTATTGACTGGTTCTTTATTGAGTTTTATACAGTTTTTTTTACTGTTTCTTTATTTAGTTTTGTACTGTTTATTGACTGGTTATTTATTGAGTTTTTTCAGTTTATTGACTGTTTCTCTATTCAGTTTTGTAAAGTTTATTGACTGTTTCTTTATTGAGTTTTTTACAGTTTATTGACTGTTTCTTTATTTAGTTTTGTACAGTTTGTTGACTGTTTCCTTATTGAGTTTGTGTACAGTTTATTGACTGGTTCTTTATTGAGTTTTGTACAGTTTATTGACTGGTTCTTTATTGAGTTTTGTACAGTTTATTGACTGGTTCTTTATTCAGTTTTGTAATGTTTATTGACTGTTTCTTTATTTAGTTTTGTACAGTTTATTGACTGTTTCTTTATTTAGTTTTGTACAGTTTATTGACGGGTTCTTTATTGAGTTTTGTACAGTTTATTGACTGGTTCTTTATTGAGGTTTGTACAGTTTATTGACTGTTTCTTTATTTAGTTTTGTACAGTTTATTGACTGGTTCTTTATTGACTTTTGTACAGTTTATTGACTGGTTCTTTATTTAGTTTTGTACAGTTTATTGACTGGTTCTGTATTGAGTTTTGTACAATTTATTGACTGGTTCTTTATTGAGTTTTGTACAGTTTATTGACTGGTTCTTTATTGAGTTTTTGTACAGTTTATTGACTGGTTCTTTATTGAGTTTTGTACAGTTTATTGACTGGTTCTTTATTGAGTTTTGTACAGTTTATTGACTGTTTCTTTATTGAATTTGTACACAATTTATTGACTGGTTCCTTATTGAGTTTTGTACAGTTTATTGACTGTTTCTTTATTGAGTTTTGTACAGTTTATTGACTGGTTCTTTATTGAGTTTTGCACAGTTTATTGACTGGTTCTTTATTGAGTTTTGTACAGTTTATTGACTGGTTCTTTACTGAGTTTTGTACAGTGTATTGACTGGTTCTTTATTTAGTTTTGTACAGTGTATTGACTGTTTCTTTATTGAGTTTGTGAACAGTTTATTGACTGGTTCTTTATTGAGTTTTGTACAGTTTATTGACTGTTTCTGTATTGAGTTTTGTACAATTTATTGACTGGTTCTTTATTGAGTTTTGTACAGTTTATTTACTGGTTTTTTTTTAAGTTTTGTACTGTTTATTGACTTGTTCTTTATTGAGTTTTGTACAGTTTATTGACTGTTTCTTTATTGAGTTTTTTACAGTTTATTGACTGTTTCTTTATTTAGTTTTCTACAGTTTATTGACTGTTTCTTTATTGAGTTTGTGTACAATTTATTGACTGGTTCTTTATTGAGTTTTGTACAGTTTATTGACTGGTTCTTTATTGAGTTTTGTACAGTTTATTGACTGTTTCTTTATTGAGTTTTGTACAGTTTATTGACTGTTTCTTTATTGAGTTTTGTACAGTTTATTGACTGTTTCTTTACTTAGTTTTGTACAGTTTATTGACTGTTTCTTTATTGAGTTTTGTACAGTTTATTGACTTGTTTTTTATTGAGTTTTTACAGTTTATTGACTGGTTCTTTATTGAGTTTTGTACAGTTTATTGACTGTTTCTTTATTGAGTTTTGTACAGTTTATTGACTGGTTCTTTATTGAGTTTTGTACAGTTTATTGACTGGTTCTTTATTGAGTTTTCTACAGTTTATTGACTGGTTCTTTGTTCAGTTTTGTACAGTTTATTGACTGGTTCTTTGTTCAGTTTTGAACAGTTGATTGACTGGTTCTTTATTGAGTATTGCACAGTTTATTGACTGGTTCTTTATTAAGTTTTGTACAGTTTATTGACTGTTTCTTTACTTAGTTTTGCACAGTTTATTGACTGGTTCTTTATTGAGTTGTGTACAGTTTTTTTACTGTTTCTTTATTTAGTTTTGTACAGTTTATTGACTGGTTCATTATTGAGTTTTTTACAGTTTATTGACTGTTTCTCTATTCAGTTTTGTACAGTTTATTGACTGGTTCTTTACTCAGTTTTGTACAGTTTATTGACTGTTTCTTTATTGAGTTTTTTACAGTTTATTGACTGTTTCTTTATTTAGTTTTGTACAGTTTGTTGACTGTTTCTTTATTGAGTTTGTGCACAATTTATTGACTGGTTCTTTATTGAGTTTTGTACAGTTTATTGACTGGTTCTTTATTGAGTTTTGTACAGTTTATTGACTGGTTCTTTATTCAGTTTTGTAATGTTTATTGACTGGTTCTTTATTGAGTTTTGTGAAATTTATTGACTGGTTCTTTATTTAGTTTTGTGCAGTTTATTGACTGTTTCTTTATTGAGTTTTGTACAGTTTATTGACTGTTTCTTTATTTATTTTTGTACAGTTTATTGACTGTTTCTTTATTGAGTTTTGTACAGTTTATTGACTGTTTCTTTATTGAGTTTTGTACAGTTTATTGACTGTTTCTTTATTTAGTTTTGTACAGTTTATTGACTGGTTCTTTATTGAGTTTTATACAGTTTTTTTACTGTTTCTTTATTTAGTTTTGTACTGTTTATTGACTGGTTCTTTATTGAGTTTTTTACAGTTTATTGACTGTTTCTCTATTCAGTTTTGTACAGTTTATTGACTGTTTCTTTATTGAGTTTTTTACAGTTTATTGACTGTTTCTTTATTTAGTTTTGTACAGTTTGGTGACTGTTTCCTTATTGAGTTTGCGTACAATTTATTGACTGGTTCTTTATTGAGTTTTGTACAGTTTATTGACTGGTTCTTTATTGAGTTTTGTACAGTTTATTGACTGGTTCTTTATTCAGTTTTGTAATGTTTATTGACTGGTTCTTTATTGAGTTTTGTGCAGTTTATTGACTGTTTCTTTATTTAGTTTTGTGCAGTTTATTGACTATTTCTTTATTGAGTTTTTTACAGTTTATTGACTGTTTCTTTATTTAGTTTTGTACAGTTTATTGACTGTTTCTTTATTTAGTTTTGTACAGTCTATTGACGGGTTCTTTATTGAGTTTTGTACTGTTTATTGACTGGTTCTTTATTGAGGTTTGTACAGTTTATTGACTGTTTCTTTATTTAGTTTTGTACAGTTTATTGACTGGTTCTTTATTGACTTTTGTACAGTTTATTGACTGGTTCTTTATTCAGTTTTGTACAGTTTTATTGACTGGTTCTGTATTGAGTTTTGTACAATTTATTGACTGGTTCTTTATTGAGTTTTGTACAGTTTATTGACTGGTTCTTTATTTAGTTTTTGTACAGTTTATTGACTGGTTCTTTATTGAGTTTTGTACAGTTTATTGACTGGTTCTTTATTGAGTTTTGTACAGTTTATTAACTGTTTCTTTATTGAATTTGTACACAATTTATTGACTGGTTCCTTATTGAGTTTTGTACAGTTTATTGACTGTTTCTTTATTGAGTTTTGTACAGTTTATTGAATGGTTTTCTATTGAGTTTGTACAGTTTATTGACTGGTTCTTTATTGAGTTTTGTACAGTTTATTGACTGTTTCTTTATTGAGTTTTGTACAGTTTATTGACTGGTTCTTTATTGAGTTTTGTACAGTTTATGAACTGGTTCTTTATTGAGTTTTGTACAGTTTATTGACTGGTTCTTTGTTCAGTTTTGTACAGTTTATTGACTGGTTCTTTGTTCAGTTTTGTACAGTTTATTGACTGGTTCTTTATTGAGTTTTGTACAGTTTATTGACTGGTTCTTTATTAAGTTTTGTACAGTTTATTGACTGTTTCTTTATTTAGTTTTGTACAGTTTATTGACTGGTTCTTTATTGAGTTTTATACAGTTTTTTTACTGTTTCTTTATTGAGTTTTGTACTGTTTATTGACTGGTTCTTTATTGAGTTTTTTACAGTTTATTGACTGTTTCTCTATTCAGTTTTGTACAGTTTATTGACGGGTTCTTTATTGAGTTTTTTACAGTTTATTGACTGTTTCTTTATTTAGTTTTGTACAGTTTGTTGACTGTTTCCTTATTGAGTTTGTGTACAATTTATTGACTGGTTCTTTATTGAGTTTTGTACAGTTTATTGACTGGTTCTTTATTGAGCTTTGTACAGTTTATTGACTGGTTCTTTATTCAGTTTTGTAATGTTTATTGACTGGTTCTTTATTGAGCTTTGTGCAGTTTATTGACTGTTTCTTTATTTAGTTTTGTGCAGTTTATTGACTATTTCTTTATTGAGTTTTTTACAGTTTATTGACTGTTTCTTTATTTAGTTTTGTACAGTTTATTGACTGTTTATTTATTTAGTTTTGTACAGATTATTGACGGGTTCTTTATTGAGTTTTGTACAGTTTATTGACTGGTTCTTTATTGAGTTTTGTACAGTTTATTGACTGTTTCTTTATTTAGTTTTGTACCGTTTATTGACTGTTTCTTTATTTAGTTTTGTACAGTATATTGACGGGTTCTTTATTGAGTTTTGTACAGTTTATTGACTGGTTCTTTATTGAGGTTTGTACAGTTTATTGACTGTTTCTTTATTTAGTTTTGTACAGTTTATTGACTGGTTCTTTATTGAGTTTTGTAAAGTTTTTTTACTGCTTCTTTATTTAGTTTTGTACAGTTTATTGACTGGTTCTTTATTGAGTTTTGTACAGTTTATTGACTGTTTCTTTATTCAGTTTTGTACAGTTTATTGACTGGTTCTTTATTCAGTTTTGTACAGTTTATTGACTGTTTCTTTATTGAGTTTTCTACAGTTTATTTGAATGTTTCTTTATTTGGTTTTCTACAGTTTATTGACTGTTTCTTTATTGAATTTTTTACAGTTTATTGACTGTTTCTTTATTTAGTTTTCTACAGTTTATTGACTGTTTCTTTATTGAGTTTGCGTAAAATTTATTGACTGGTTCTTTATTAAGTTTTGTACAGTTTATTGACTGGTTCTTTATTGAGTTTTGTACAGTTTATTGACTGGTTTTTTATTCAGTTTTGTAATGTTTATTGACTGGTTCTTTATTGAGTTTTGTGAAATTTATTGACTGGTTCTTTATTTAATTTTGTGCAGTTTATTGACTGTTTCTTTATTAAGTTTTGTACAGTTTATTGACTCTTTCTTTATTTATTTTTGTACAGTTTATTGACTGTTTCTTTATTGAGTTTTGTACAGTTTATTGACTGTTTCTTTATTGAGTTTTGTACAGTTTATTGACTGTTTCTTTATTTAGTTTTGTACAGTTTATTGACTGGTTCTTTATTGAGTTTTATACAGTTTTTTTTACTGTTTCTTTATTTAGTTTTGTACTGTTTATTGACTGGTTCTTTATTGAGTTTTTTCAGTTTATTGACTGTTTCTCTATTCAGTTTTGTAAAGTTTATTGACTGTTTCTTTATTGAGTTTTTTACAGTTTATTGACTGTTTCTTTATTTAGTTTTGTACAGTTTGTTGACTGTTTCCTTATTGAGTTTGTGTACAATTTATTGACTGGTTCTTTATTGAGTTTTGTACAGTTTATTGACTGGTTCTTTATTGAGTTTTGTACAGTTTATTGACTGGTTCTTTATTCAGTTTTGTAATGTTTATTGACTGTTTTTTTATTTAGTTTTGTACAGTTTATTGACTGTTTCTTTATTTAGTTTTGTACAGTCTATTGACGAGTTCTTTATTGAGTTTTGTACAGTTTATTGACTGGTTCTTTATTGAGGTTTCTACAGTTTATTGACTGTTTCTTTATTTAGTTTTGTACAGTTTATTGACTGGTTCTTTATTGACTTTTGTACAGTTTATTGACTGGTTCTTTATTTAGTTTTGTACAGTTTATTGACTGGTTCTGTATTGAGTTTTGTACAATTTATTGACTGGTTCTTTATTGAGTTTTGTACAGTTTATTGACTGGTTCTTTATTTAGTTTTTGTACAGTTTATTGACTGGTTCTTTATTGAGTTTTGTACAGTTTATTGACTGGTTCTTTATTGAGTTTTGTACAGTTTATTGACTGTTTCTTTATTGAATTTGTACACAATTTATTGACTGGTTCCTTATTGAGTTTTGTACAGTTTATTGACTGTTTCTTTATTGAGTTTTGTACAGTTTATTGACTGGTTCTTTATTGAGTTTTGTACAGTTTATTGACTGGTTCTTTATTTAGTTTTGTACAGTTTATTGACTGGTTCTTTATTGAGTTTTGTACAGTGTATTGACTGGTTCTTTATTTAGTTTTGTACAGTGTATTGACTGTTTCTTTATTGAGTTTGTGAACAGTTTATTGACTGGTTCTTTATTGAGTTTTGTACAGTTTATTGACTGTTTCTGTATTGAGTTTTGTACAATTTATTGACTGGTTCTTTATGGAGTTTTGTACAGTTTATTTACTGGTTTTTTTTTAAGTTTTGTACAGTTTATTGACTTTTTCTTTATTGAGTTTTGTACAGTTTATTGACTGTTTCTTTATTGAGTTTTTTACAGTTTATTGAATGTTTCTTTATTTAGTTTTGTACAGTTTATTGACTGTTTCTTTATTGAGTTTGTGTACAATTTATTGACTGGTTCTTTATTGAGTTTTGTACAGTTTATTGACTGGTTCTTTATTGAGTTTTGTACAGTTTATTGACTGTTTCTTTATTGAGTTTTGTACAGTTTATTGACTGTTTCTTTATTGAGTTTTGTACAGTTTATTGACTGTTTCTTTACTTAGTTTTGTACAGTTTATTGACTGTTTCTTTATTGAGTTTTGTACAGTTTATTGACTTGTTTTTTATTGAGTTTTTACAGTTTATTGACTGGTTCTTTATTGAGTTTTGTACAGTTTATTGACTGTTTCTTTATTTAGTTTTTGTACAGTTTATTGACTGGTTCTTTATTGAGTTTTTGTACAGTTTATTGACTGGTTCTTTATTGAGTTTTGTACAGTTTATTGACTGGTTCTTTATTGAGTTTTGTACAGTTTATTGACTGTTTCTTTATTGAATTTGTACACAATTTATTGACTGGTTCCTTATTGAGTTTTGTACAGTTTATTGACTGTTTCTTTATTGAGTTTTGTACAGTTTATTGACTGGTTCTTTATTGAGTTTTGCACAGTTTATTGACTGGTTCTTTATTGAGTTTTGTACAGTTTATTGACTGGTTCTTTACTGAGTTTTGTACAGTGTATTGACTGGTTCTTTATTTAGTTTTGTACAGTGTATTGACTGTTTCTTTATTGAGTTTGTGAACAGTTTATTGACTGGTTCTTTATTGAGTTTTGTACAGTTTATTGACTGTTTCTGTATTGAGTTTTGTACAATTTATTGACTGGTTCTTTATGGAGTTTTGTACAGTTTATTTACTGGTTTTTTTTTAAGTTTTGTACAGTTTATTGACTTTTTCTTTATTGAGTTTTGTACAGTTTATTGACTGTTTCTTTATTGAGTTTTTTACAGTTTATTGACTGTTTCTTTATTTAGTTTTGTACAGTTTATTGACTGTTTCTTTATTGAGTTTGTGTACAATTTATTGACTGGTTCTTTATTGAGTTTTGTACAGTTTATTGACTGGTTCTTTATTGAGTTTTGTACAGTTTATTGACTGTTTCTTTATTGAGTTTTGTACAGTTTATTGACTGTTTCTTTATTGAGTTTTGTACAGTTTATTGACTGTTTCTTTACTTAGTTTTGTACAGTTTATTGACTGTTTCTTTATTGAGTTTTGTACAGTTTATTGACTTGTTTTTTATTGAGTTTTTACAGTTTATTGACTGGTTCTTTATTGAGTTTTGTACAGTTTATTGACTGTTTCTTTATTGAGTTTTCTACAGTTTATTGACTGGTTCTTTATTCAGTTTTGTACAGTTTATTGACTGGTTCTTTATTGAGTTTTCTACAGTTTATTGACTGGTTCTTTGTTCAGTTTTGTACAGTTTATTGACTGGTTCTTTGTTCAGTTTTGAACAGTTGATTGACTGGTTCTTTATTGAGTATTGCACAGTTTATTGACTGGTTCTTTATTAAGTTTTGTACAGTTTATTGACTGTTTCTTTACTTAGTTTTGCACAGTTTATTGACTGGTTCTTTATTGAGTTGTGTACAGTTTTTTTACTGTTTCTTTATTTAGTTTTGTACAGTTTATTGACTGGTTCATTATTGAGTTTTTTACAGTTTATTGACTGTTTCTCTATTCAGTTTTGTACAGTTTATTGACTGGTTCTTTACTCAGTTTTGTACAGTTTATTGACTGTTTCTTTATTGAGTTTTTTACAGTTTATTGACTGTTTCTTTATTTAGTTTTGTACAGTTTGTTGACTGTTTCTTTATTGAGTTTGTGCACAATTTATTGACTGGTTCTTTATTGAGTTTTGTACAGTTTATTGACTGGTTCTTTATTGAGTTTTGTACAGTTTATTGACTGGTTCTTTATTCAGTTTTGTAATGTTTATTGACTGGTTCTTTATTGAGTTTTGTGCAGT
The DNA here is from genome assembly GCA_944474755.1 of Limnoperna fortunei. NCBI lineage: Eukaryota > Metazoa > Mollusca > Bivalvia > Mytilida > Modiolidae > Limnoperna > Limnoperna fortunei. The sequence continues at coordinate 56,389,283 of OX104113.1, forward strand.
TTATTGACTGTTTGTTTATTTAGTTTTGTGCAGTTTATTGACTATTTCTTTATTTAGTTTTTTACAGTTTATTGACTGTTTCTTTATTTAGTTTTGTACAGTTTATTGACTGTTTCTTTATCTAGATTTGTACAGTTTATTGACGGGTTCTTTTTTGAGTTTTGAACAGTTTATTGACTGGTTCTTTATTGAGGTTTGTACAGTTCATTGACTGTTTCTTTATTTAGTTTTGTACAGTTTATTGACTGGTTCGTTATTGAGTTTTGTACAGTTTATTGACTGGTTCTTTATTGAGTTTTGTACAGTTTATTGACTGGTTCTTTATTGAGTTTTGTACAATTTATTGACTGGTTCTTTATTGAGTTTTGTACAGTTTATTGTCTGGTTCTTTATTTAGTTTTGTACACTTTATTGACTGGTTTTTTATTGAGTTTTGTACAGTTTATTGACTGGTTCTTTATTGAGTTTTGTACAGTTTATTGACTGTTTCTTTATTGAGTTTGTGCACAATTTATTGACTGGTTCCTTTTTGAGTTTTGTACAGTTTATTGACTGTTTCTTTATTGAGTTTTGTACAGTTTATTGACTGGTTCTTTATTGAGTTTTGTACAGTTTATTGACTGGTTCTTTATTGAGTTTTGTACAGTTTATTGACTGGTTCTTTATTGAGTTTTGTACAATTTATTGACTGGTTCTTTATTGAGTTTTGTACAGTTTATTGACTGTTTGTTTATTTAGTTTTGTACAGTTTATTGACTGTTTCTTTATTGAGTTGTGTACAATTTATTGACTGGTTCTTTATTTAGTTTTGTACAGTTTATTGACTGTTTCTTTATTGAATTTGTGCACAATTTATTGACTGGTTCCTTATTGAGTTTTGTACAGTTTATTGACTGTTTCTTTATTGAGTTTTGTACTGTTTATTGACTGGTTCTTTATTGAGTTTTGTACAGTTTATTGACTGGTTCTTTATTGAGTTTTGTACAGTTTATTGATTGGTTCTTTGTTCAGTTTTGTACAGTTTATTGACTGGTTCTTTGTTCAGTTTTGTACAGTTTATTGACTGGTTCTTTATTGAGTTTTGTACAGTTTATTGACTGGTTCTTTACTAAGTTTTGTACAGTTTATTGACTGTTTCTTTATTTAGTTTTGTACATTTTTTGACTGGTTCTTTATTGAGTTTTATACAGTTTTTTTACTGTTTCCTTATTTAGTTTTGTACTGTTTATTGACTGGTTCTTTGTTGAGTTTTTTACAGTTTATTGACTGTTTCTCTATTCAGTTTTGTACAGTTTATTGACTGTTTCTTTATTGAGTTTTTTACAGTTTATTGACTGTTTCTTTATTTAGTTTTTTACAGTTTATTGACTGTTTCTTTATTTAGTTTTGTACAGTTTATTGACTGTTTCTTTATCTAGATTTGTACAGTTTATTGACGGGTTCTTTATTGAGTTTTGAACAGTTTATTGACTGGTTCTTTATTGAGGTTTGTACAGTTCATTGACTGTTTCTTTATTTAGTTTTGTACAGTTTATTGACTGGTTCGTTATTGAGTTTTGTACAGTTTATTGACTGGTTCTTTATTGAGTTTTGTACAGTTTATTGACTGGTTCTTTATTGAGTTTTGTACAGTTTATTGACTGGTTCTTTATTGAGTTTTGTACAATTTATTGACTGGTTCTTTATTGAGTTTTGTACAATTTATTGACTGGTTCTTCATTGAGTTTTGTGCAGTTTATTGACTGTTTGTTTATTTAGTTTTGTGCAGTTTATTGACTATTATTTTTATTTAGTTTTTTACAGTTTATTGACTGGTTCTTTATTGAGTTTTGTACAATTTATTGACTGGTTCTTTATTGAGTTTTGTACAGTTTATTGTCTGGTTCTTTATTTAGTTTTGTACACTTTATTGACTGGTTTTTTATTGAGTTTTGTACAGTTTATTGACTGGTTCTTTATTGAGTTTTGTACAGTTTATTGACTGTTTCTTTATTGAGTTTGTGCACAATTTATTGACTGGTTCCTTATTGAGTTTTGTACAGTTTATTGACTGTTTCTTTATTGAGTTTTGTACAGTTTATTGACTGGTTCTTTATTGAGTTTTGTACAGTTTATTGACTGGTTCTTTATTGAGTTTTGTACAGTTTATTGACTGGTTCTTTATTGAGTTTTGTACAATTTATTGACTGGTTCTTTATTGAGTTTTGTACAGTTTATTGATTGTTTGTTTATTTAGTTTTGTACAGTTTATTGACTGTTTCTTTATTGAGTTGTGTACAATTTATTGACTGGTTCTTTATTTAGTTTTGTACAGTTTATTGACTGTTTGTTTATTTAGTTTTGTACAGTTTATTGACTGTTTCTTTATTGAATTTGTGCACAATTTATTGACTGGTTCCTTATTGAGTTTTGTACAGTTTATTGACTGTTTCTTTATTGAGTTTTGTACTGTTTATTGACTGGTTCTTTATTGAGTTTTGTACAGTTTATTGACTGGTTCTTTATTGAGTTTTGTACAGTTTATTGATTGGTTCTTTGTTCAGTTTTGTACAGTTTATTGACTGGTTCTTTGTTCAGTTTTGTACAGTTTATTGACTGGTTCTTTATTGAGTTTTGTACAGTTTATTGACTGGTTCTTTACTAAGTTTTGTACAGTTTATTGACTGTTTCTTTATTTAGTTTTGTACATTTTTTGACTGGTTCTTTATTGAGTTTTATACAGTTTTTTTTACTGTTTCCTTATTTAGCTTTGTACTGTTTATTGACTGGTTCTTTGTTGAGTTTTTTACAGTTTATTGACTGTTTCTCTATTCAGTTTTGTACAGTTTATTGACTGTTTCTTTATTGAGTTTTTTACAGTTTATTGACTGTTTCTTTATTTAGTTTTTTACAGTTTATTGACTGTTTCTTTATTTAGTTTTGTACAGTTTATTGATTGTTTCTTTATCTAGATTTGTACAGTTTATTGACGGGTTCTTTATTGAGTTTTGAACAGTTTATTGACTGGTTCTTTATTGAGGTTTGTACAGTTCATTGACTGTTTCTTTATTTAGTTTTGTACAGTTTATTGACTGGTTCGTTATTGAGTTTTGTACAGTTTATTGACTGGTTCTTTATTGAGTTTTGTACAGTTTATTGACTGGTTCTTTATTGAGTTTTGTACAATTTATTGACTGGTTCTTCATTGAGTTTTGTACAGTTTATTGTCTGGTTCTTTATTTAGTTTTGTACACTTTATTGACTGGTTCTTTATTGAGTTTTGTACAGTTTATTGACTGGTTCTTTATTGAGTTTTGTACAGTTTATTGACTGTTTCTTTATTGAATTTGTGCACAATTTATTGACTGGTTCCTTATTGAGTTTTGTACAGTTTATTGACTGTTTCTTTATTGAGTTTTGTACAGTTTATTGACTGGTCCTTTAGTGAGTTTTGTACAGTTTATTGACTGGTTCTTTATTGAGTTGTACAGTTTATTGACTGGTTCTTTATTGAGTTTTGTACAATTTATTGACTGGTTCTTTATTGAGTTTTGTACAGTTTATTGACTGTTTGTTTATTTAGTTTTGTACAGTTTATTGACTGTTTCTTTATTGAGTTGTGTACAATTTATTGACTTGTTCTTTATTTAGTTTTGTACAGTTTATTGACTGTTTGTTTATTTAGTTTTGTACAGTTTATTGACTGTTTCTTTATTGAATTTGTGCACAATTTATTGACTGGTTCCTTATTGAGTTTTGTACAGTTTATTGACTGTTTCTTTATTGAGTTTTGTACTGTTTATTGACTGGTTCTTTATTGAGTTTTGTACAGTTTATTGACTGGTTCTTTATTGAGTTTTGTACAGTTTATTGACTGGTTCTTTGTTCAGTTTTGTACAGTTTATTGACTGGTTCTTGGTTCAGTTTTGTACAGTTTATTGACTGGTTCTTTATTGAGTTTTGTACAGTTTATTGACTGGTTCTTTACTAAGTTTTGTACAGTTTATTGATTGGTTCTTTGTTCAGTTTTGTACAGTTTATTGACTGGTTCTTTGTTCAGTTTTGTACAGTTTATTGACTGGTTCTTTATTGAGTTTTGTACAGTTTATTGACTGGTTCTTTACTAAGTTTTGTACAGTTTATTGACTGTTTCTTTATTTAGTTTTGTACATTTTTTGACTGGTTCTTTATTGAGTTTTATACAGTTTTTTTACTGTTTCCTTATTTAGTTTTGTACTGTTTATTGACTGGTTCTTTGTTGAGTTTTTTACAGTTTATTGACTGTTTCTCTATTCAGTTTTGTACAGTTTATTGACTGTTTCTTTATTGAGTTTTTTACAGTTTATTGACTGTTTCTTTATTTAGTTTTTTACAGTTTATTGACTGTTTCTTTATTTAGTTTTGTACAGTTTATTGATTGTTTCTTTATCTAGATTTGTACAGTTTATTGACGGGTTCTTTATTGAGTTTTGAACAGTTTATTGACTGGTTCTTTATTGAGGTTTGTACAGTTCATTGACTGTTTCTTTATTTAGTTTTGTACAGTTTATTGACTGGTTCGTTATTGAGTTTTGTACAGTTTATTGACTGTTTCTTTATTGAGTTTTGTACAGTTTATTGACTGGTTCTTTATTGAGTTTTGTACAATTTATTGACTGGTTCTTCATTGAGTTTTGTACAGTTTATTGTCTGGTTCTTTATTTAGTTTTGTACACTTTATTGACTGGTTCTTTATTGAGTTTTGTACAGTTTATTGACTGGTTCTTTATTGAGTTTTGTACAGTTTATTGACTGGTTCTTTATTGAGTTTTGTAATGTTTATTGACTGGTTCTTTATTGAGTTTTGTGCAGTTTATTGACTGTTTCTTTATTTAGTTTTGTGCAGTTTATTGACTATTTCTTTATTGAGTTTTTTACAGTTTATTGACTGTTTCTTTATTTAGTTTTGTACAGTTTATTGACTGTTTCTTTATTTAGTTTTGTACAGTCTATTGACTGGTTCTTTATTGAGTTTTGTACACTTTATTGACTGGTTCTTTATTGAGGTTTGTACAGTTTATTGACTGTTTCTTTATTTAGTTTTGTACAGTTTATTGACTGGTTCTTTATTGAGTTTTATACAGTTTATTTTCTGGTTCTTTATTGAGTTTTGTACAGTTTATTGTCTGGTTCTTTATTTAGTTTTGAACATTTTATTGACTGGTTCTTTATTGAGTTTTGTACAGTTTATTGACTGGTTCTTTATTGAGTTTTGTACAGTTTATTGACTGTTTCTTTATTGAATTTGTGCACAATTTATTGACTGGTTCCTTATTGAGTTTTGTACAGTTTATTGACTGTTTCTTTATTGAGTTTTGTACAGTTTATTGACTGGTTCTTTATTGAGTTTTGTACAGTTTATTGACTGGTTCTTTATTGAGTTTTGTACAATTTATTGACTGGTTCTTTATTGAGTTTTGTACAGTTTATTGACTGTTTGTTTATTTAGTTTTGTACAGTTTATTGACTGTTTCTTTATTGAGTTTGTGTACATTTTATTGACTGGTTCTTTATTTAGTTTTGTACAGTTTATTGACTGGTTCTTTATTGAGTTTTGTACAGTTTATTAACTGGTTCTTTATTGAGTTTTGTACAGTTTATTGACTGTTTCTTTATTGAATTTGTGCACAATTTATTGACTGGTTCCTTATTGAGTTTTGTACAGTTTATTGACTGTTTCTTTATTGAGTTTTGTACAATTTATTGACTGGTTCTTTATTGAGCTTTGTACAGTTTATTTACTGGTTCTTTATTTAGTTTTGTACAGTTTATTGACTGTTTCTTTATTGAGTTGTGTACAATTTATTGACTGGTTCTTTATTGAGTTTTGTACAGTTTATTGACTGTTTCTGTATTGAGTTTTGTACAATTTATTGACTGGTTCTTTATTGAGTTTTGTACAGTTTATTGACTGGTTTTTTATTAAGTTTTGTACAGTTCATTGACTTTTTCTTTATTGAGTTTTGTACAGTTTATTGACTGTTTCTATATTGAGTTTTCTATAGTTTATTGACTGTTTCTTTATTGAGTTTGTGTACAATTTATTGACTGGTTCTTTATTGAGTTTTGTACAGCTTATCGACAGGTTCTTTATTGAGTTTTGTACAGTTTATTGACTGGTTCTTTATTCAGTTTTGTAATGTTTATTGACTGGTTCTTTTTTCAGTTTTGTGAAGTTTATTGACTGGTTCTTTATTTAGTTTTGTGCAGTTTATTGACTGTTTCTTTATTTAGTTTTGTGAAGTTTATTGACTGGTTCTTTATTTAGTTTTGTGCAGTTTATTGACTGTTTCTTTATTTAGTTTTGTACAGTTTATTGACTTGTTCTTTATTGAGTTTTGTACAGTTTATTGACTGTTTCTTTATTTAGTTTTGTACAGTTTATTGACTGTTTCTTTATTGAGTTTTGTACAGTTTATTGACTGTTTCTTTTTTTAGTTTTTTAAAAGTTTATTGACTGTTTCTTTATTGAGTTTTGTACAGTTTATTGACTGGTTCTTTATTGAGTTTTTTACAGTTTATTGACTGTTTCTCTATTCAGTTTTGTACAGTTTATTGACTGGTACTTTATTCAGTTTTGTTCAGTTTATTGACTGTTTCTTTATTGAGTTTTTTACAGTTTATTGACGGTTTCTTTATTTAGTTTTGTACAGTTTGTTGACTGTTTCTTTATTGAGTTTGTGTACAATTTATTGACTGTTTCTTTATTTAGTTTTGTACAGTTTATTGACTGTTTCTTTATTTAGATTTGTACAGTTTATTGATAGGTTCTTTATTGAATTTTGTACAGTTTATTGACTGGTTCTTTATTGAGGTTTGTACAGTTTATTGACTGTTTCTTTATTTAGTTTTGTACAGTTTATTGACTGGTTCTTTATTGAGTTTTGTACAGTTTATTGACTGGTTCTTTATTGAGTTTTGTACAGTTTATTGACAGGTTCTTTATTGAGTTTTGTACAATTTATTGACTGGTTCTTTATTGAGTTTTGTACAGTTTATTGACTGGTTCTTTATTTAGTTTTGTACAGTTTATTGACTGGTTGTTTATTGAGTTTTGTACAGTTTATTGACTGGTTCTTTTTTGAGGTTTGTACAGTTTATTGACTGTTTCTTTATTGAATATGTACACAATTTATTGACTGGTTCCTTATTGAGTTTTGTACAGTTTATTGACTGTTTCTTTATTGAGTTTTGTACAGTTTATTGACTGGTTCTTTATTGAGTTTTGCACAGTTTATTGACTGGTTCTTTATTGAGTTTGTGTACAATTTATTGACTGGTTCTTTATTGAGTTTTGTACAGTTTATTGACTGTTTCTGTATTGAGTTTTGTACAATTTATTGACTGGTTCTTTATTGAGTTTTGTACAGTTTATTGACTGGTTTTTTATTAAGTTTTGTACAATTTATTGACTGGTTCTTTATTGAGTTTTGTACAGTTTATTGACTGGTTCTTTGTTCAGTTTTGAACAGTTGATTGACTGGTTCTTTTTTGAGTATTGTACAGTTTATTGACTGGTTCTTTATTAAGTTTTGTACAGTTTATTGACTGTTTCTTTATTTAGTTTTGTACAGTTTATTGACTGGTTCATTATTGAGTTTTTTACAGTTTATTGACTGTTTCTCTATTCAGTTTTGTACAGTTTATTGACTGGTTCTTTACTGAGTTTTGTACAGTTTATTGACTGTTTCTTTATTGAGTTTTTTACAGTTTATTGATTGTTTCTTTATTTAGTTTTGTACAGTTTGTTGACTGTTTCTTTATTGAGTTTGTGTACAATTTATTGACTGGTTCTTTATTGAGTTTTGTACAGTTTATTGACTGGTTCTTTATTGAGTTTTGTACAGTTTATTGACTGTTTCTTTATTGAGTTTTGTACAGTTTATTGACTGTTTCTTTATTGAGTTTTGTACAGTTTATTGACTGTTTCTTTATTTAATTTTGTACAGTTTATTGACTGTTTCTTTATTGCGTTTTGTATAGTTTATTGACTGGTTTTTTATTGAGTTTGTACTGTTTATTGACTGGTTCTTTATTGAGTTTTGTACAGTTTATTGACTGTTTCTTTATTGAGTTTTGTACAGTTTATTGACTGGTTCTTTATTTAGTTTTGTACAGTTTATTGACTGGTTGTTTATTGAGTTTTGTACAGTTTATTGACTGGTTCTTTTTTGAGGTTTGTACAGTTTATTGACTGTTTCTTTATATAGTTTTGTACAGTTTATTGACTGGTTCTTTATTGAGTTTTCTACAGTTTATTGACTGGTTCTTTATTGAGTTTTGTACAGTTTATTGACTGGTTATGTATTGAGTTTTGTACAATTTATTGACTGGTTCTTTATTGAGTTTTGTACAGTTTATTGACTGGTTCTTTATTTAGTTTTTGTACAGTTTATTGACTGGTTCTTTATTGAGTTTTGTACAGTTTATTGACTGGTTCTTTATTGAGTTTGGTACAGTTTATTGACTGTTTCTTTATTGAATATGTACACAATTTATTGACTGGTTCCTTATTGAGTTTTGTACAGTTTATTGACTGTTTCTTTATTGAGTTTTGTACAGTTTATTGACTGGTTCTTTATTGAGTTTTGCACAGTTTATTGACTGGTTCTTTATTGAGTTTGTGTACAATTTATTGACTGGTTCTTTATTGAGTTTTGTACAGTTTATTGACTGTTTCTGTATTGAGTTTTGTACAATTTATTGACTGGTTCTTTATTTAGTTTTGTACAGTTTATTGACTGGTTTTTTATTAAGATTTGTACAATTTATTGACTGGTTCTTTATTGAGTTTTGTACAGTTTATTGACTGTTTCTTTATTGAGTTTTTTACAGTTTATTGACTGTTTCTTTATTTATTTTTCTACAGTTTAGTGACTGTTTCTTTATTGAGTTTGTGTACAATTTATTGACTGGTTCTTTATTGAGTTTTGTACAGTTTATTGACTGGTTCTTTATTGAGTTTTGTACAGTTTATTGACTGTTTCTTTATTGAGTTTTGTACAGTTTATTGACTGTTTCTTTATTGAGTTTTGTACAGTTTATTGACTGTTTCTTCATTTAGTTTTGTACAGTTTATTGACTGTTTCTTTATTGCGTTTTGTACAGTTTATTGACTGGTTTTTTATTGAGTTTGTACAGTTTATTGACTGGTTCTTTATTGAGTTTTGTACAGTTTATTGACTGTTTCTTTATTGAGTTTTGTACAGTTTATTGACTGGTTCTTTATTGAGTTTTGTACAGTTTATTGACTGGTTCTTTATTGAGTTTTGTACAGTTTATTGACTGGTTCTTTGTTCAGTTTTGAACAGTTGATTGACTGGTTCTTTTTTGAGTATTGTACAGTTTATTGACTGGTTCTTTATTAAGTTTTGTACAGTTTATTGACTGTTTCTTTATTTAGTTTTGTACAGTTTATTGACTGGTTCATTATTGAGTTTTTTACAGTTTATTGACTGTTTCTCTATTCAGTTTTGTACAGTTTATTGACTGGTTCTTTACTCAGTTTTGTACAGTTTGTTGACTGTTTCATTATTGAGTTTGTGTACAATTTATTGACTGGTTCTTTATTGAGTTTTGTACAGTTTATTGACTGGTTCTTTATTGAGTTTTGTACAGTTTATTGACTGTTTCTTTATTGAGTTTTGTACAGTTTATTGACTGTTTCTTTATTGAGTTTTGTACAGTTTATTGACTGTTTCTTTATTTAGTTTTGTACAGTTTATTGACTGTTTCTTTATTGCGTTTTGTACAGTTTATTGACTGGTTTTTTATTGAGTTTGTACAGTTTATTGACTGGTTCTTTATTGAGTTTTGTACAGTTTATTGACTGTTTCTTTATTGAGTTTTGTACAGTTTATTGACTGGTTCTTTATTGAGTTTTGTACAGTTTATTGACTGGTTCTTTATTGAGTTTTGTACAGTTTATTGACTGGTTCTTTGTTCAGTTTTGAACAGTTGATTGACTGGTTCTTTTTTGAGTATTGTACAGTTTATTGACTGGTTCTTTATTAAGTTTTGTAGAGTTTATTGACTGTTTCTTTATTTAGTTTTGTACAGTTTATTGACTGGTTCATTATTGAGTTTTTTACAGTTTATTGACTGTTTCTCTATTCAGTTTTGTACAGTTTATTGACTGGTTCTTTACTCAGTTTTGTACAGTTTATTGACTGTTTCTTTATTGAGTTTTTTTACAGTTTATTGATTGTTTCTTTATTTTGTTTTGTACAGTTTGTTGACTGTTTCTTTATTGAGTTTGTGTACAATTTATTGACTGTTTCTTTATTGAGTTTTGTACAGTTTTTTGACTGTTTCTTTATTTTGTTTTGTACAGTTTATTGACTGTTTCTTTATTGCGTTTTGTACAGTTTATTGACTGGTTTTTTATTGAGTTTGTACAGTTTATTGACTGGTTCTTTATTGAGTTTTGTACAGTTTATTGACTGTTTCTTTATTGAGTTTTGTACAGTTTATTGACTGGTTCTTTATTGAGTTTTGTACAGTTTATTGACTGGTTCTTTATTGAGTTTTGTACAGTTTATTGACTGGTTCTTTGTTCAGTTTTGAACAGTTGATTGACTGGTTCTTTTTTGAGTATTGTACAGTTTATTGACTGGTTCTTTATTAAGTTTTGTACAGTTTATTCACTGTTTCTTTATTTAGTTTTGTACAGTTTATTGACTGGTTCATTATTGAGTTTTTTACAGTTTATTGACTGTTTCTCTATTCAGTTTTGTACAGTTTATTGACTGGTTCTTTACTCAGTTTTGTACAGTTTATTGACTGTTTCTTTATTGAGTTTTTTACAGTTTATTGATTGTTTCTTTATTTAGTTTTGTACAGTTTGTTGACTGTTTCTTTTTTGAGTTTGTGTACAATTTATTGACTGGTTCTTTATTGAGTTTTGTACAGTTTATTGACTGGTTCTTTATTGAGTTTTGTACAGTTTATTGACTGTTTCTTTATTGAGTTTTGTACAGTTTATTGACAGTTTCTTTATTGAGTTTTGTACAGTTTATTGACTGTTTCTTTATTTAGTTTTGTACAGTTTATTGACTGTTTCTTTATTGCGTTTTGTACAGTTTATTGACTGCTTTTTTATTGAGTTTGTACAGTTTATTGACTGGTTCTTTATTGAGTTTTGTACAGTTTATTGACTGTTTCTTTATTGAGTTTTGTACAGTTTATTGACTGGTTCTTTATTGAGTTTTGTACAGTTTATTGACTGGTTCTTTATTGAGTTTTGTACAGTTTATTGACTGGTTCTTTGTTCAGTTTTGAACAGTTGATTGACTGGTTCTTTTTTGAGTATTGTACAGTTTATTGACTGGTTCTTTATTAGGTTTTGTAGAGTTTATTGACTGTTTCTTTATTTATTTTTGTACAGTTTATTGACTGGTTCATTATTGAGTTTTTCACAGTTTATTGACTGTTTTTCTATTCAGTTTTGTACAGTTTATTGACTGGTTCTTTACTCAGTTTTGTACAGTTTATTGACTGTTTCTTTATTGAGTTTTTTTACAGTTTATAGATTGTTTCTTTATTTAGTTTTGTACAGTTTGTTGACTGTTTCTTTATTGAGTTTGTGTACAATTTATTGACTGGTTCTTTATTGAGTTTTGTACAGTTTATTGACTGGTTCTTTATTGAGTTTTGTACAGTTTATTGACTGGTTCTTTATTCAGTTTTGTAATGTTTATTGACTGGTTCTTTATTGAGTTTTGTGCAGTTTATTGACTGTTTGTTTATTTAGTTTTGTGCAGTTTATTGACTATTTCTTTATTTAGTTTTTTACAGTTTATTGACTGCTTCTTTATTTAGTTTTGTACAGTTTATTGACTGTTTCTTTATTTAGATTTGTACAGTTTATTGACGGGTTCTTTAGTGAGTTTTGAACAGTTTATTGACTGGTTCTTTATTGAGGTTTGTACAGTTCATTGACTGTTTCTTTATTTAGTTTTGTACAGTTTATTGACTGGTTCGTTATTGAGTTTTTTACAGTTTATTGACTGTTTCTCTATTCAGTTTTTTACAGTTTATTGACTGGTTCTTTACTCAGTTTTGTACAGTTTATTGACTGTTTCTTTATTGAGTTTTTTACAGTTTATTGACTGTTTCTTTATTTAGTTTGGTACAGTTTGTTGACTGTTTCTTTATTGAGTTTGTGTACAATTTATTGACTGGTTCTTTATTGAGTTTTGTACAGTTTATTGACTGGTTCTTTATTGAGTTTTGTACAGTTTATTGACTGGTTCTTTATTCAGTTTTGTAATGTTTATTGACTGGTCCTTTATTGAGTTTTGTGCAGTTTATTGACTGTTTGTTTATTTAGTTTTGTGCAGTTTATTGACTATTTCTTTATTTAGTTTTTTACAGTTTATTGACTGTTTCTTTATTTAGTTTTGTACAGTTTATTGACTGTTTCTTTATTTAGATTTGTACAGTTTATTGACGGGTTCTTTAGTGAGTTTTGAACAGTTTATTGACTGGTTCTTTATTGAGGTTTGTATAGTTCATTGACTGTTTCTTTATTTAGTTTTGTACAGTTTATTGACTGGTTCGTTATTGAGTTTTGTACAGTTTATTGACTGGTTCTTTATTGAGTTTTGTACAGTTTATTGACTGTTTCTTTATTGAGTTTTGTACAATTTATTGACTGGTTCTTTATTGAGTTTTGTACAATTTATTGTCTGGTTCTTTATTGAGTTTTGTAGTTTATTGACTGGTTCTTTATTGAGTTTTGTACAATTTATTGACTGGTTCTTTATTGAGTTTTGTACAGTTTATTGACTGTTTGTTTATTTAGTTTTGTACAGTTTATTGACTGTTTCTTTATTGAGTTGTGTACAATTTATTGACTGGTTCTTTATTTAGTTTTGTACAGTTTGTTGACTGTTTCTTTATTGAGTTTGTGTACTATTTATTGACTGGTTCTTTATTGAGTTTTGTACAGTTTATTGACTGGTTCTTTATTGAGTTTTGTACAGTTTATTGACTGGTTTTTTATTAAGTTTTGTACAATTTATTGACTGGTTCTTTATTGAGTTTTGTACAGTTTATTGACTGTTTCTTTATTGAGTTTTTTACAGTTTATTGACTGTTTCTTTATTTATTTTTCTACAGTTTAGTGACTGTTTCTTTATTGAGTTTGTGTACAATTTATTGACTGGTTCTTTATTGAGTTTTGTACAGTTTATTGACTGGTTCTTTATTGAGTTTTGTACAGTTTATTGACTGTTTCTTTATTGAGTTTTGTACAGTTTATTGACTGTTTCTTTATTGAGTTTTGTACAGTTTATTGACTGTTTCTTTATTTAGTTTTGTACAGTTTATTGACTGTTTCTTTATTGCGTTTTGTACAGTTTATTGACTGGTTTTTTATTGAGTTTGTACAGTTTATTGACTGGTTCTTTATTGAGTTTTGTACAGTTTATTGACTGTTTGTTTATTGAGTTTTGTACAGTTTATTGACTGGTTCTTTATTGAGTTTTGTACAGTTTATTGACTGGTTCTTTATTGAGTTTTGTACAGTTTATTGACTGGTTCTTTGTTCAGTTTTGAACAGTTGATTGACTGGTTCTTTTTTGAGTATTGTACAGTTTATTGACTGGTTCTTTATTAAGTTTTGTACAGTTTATTGACTGTTTCTTTATTTAGTTTTGTACAGTTTATTGACTGGTTCATTATTGAGTTTTTTACAGTTTATTGACAGTTTCTCTATTCAGTTTTGTACAGTTTATTGACTGGTTCTTTACTCAGTTTTGTACAGTTTATTGACTGTTTCTTTATTGAGATTTTTACAGTTTATTGATTGTTTCTTTATTTAGTTTTGTACAGTTTGTTGACTGTTTCATTATTGAGTTTGTGTACAATTTATTGACTGGTTCTTTATTGAGTTTTGTACAGTTTATTGACTGGTTCTTTATTGAGTTTTGTACAGTTTATTGACTGTTTCTTTATTGAGTTTTGTACAGTTTATTGACTGTTTCTTTACTGAGTTTTGTACAGTTTATTGACTGTTTCTTTATTTAGTTTTGTACAGATTATTGACTGTTTCTTTATTGCGTTTTGTACAGTTTATTGACTGGTTTTTTATTGAGTTTGTACAGTTTATTGACTGGTTCTTTATTGAGTTTTGTACAGTTTATTGACTGTTTCTTTATTGAGTTTTGTACAGTTTATTGACTGGTTCTTTATTGAGTTTTGTACAGTTTATTGACTGGTTCTTTATTGAGTTTTGTACAGTTTATTGACTGGTTCTTTGTTCAGTTTTGAACAGTTGATTGACTGGTTCTTTTTTGAGTATTGTACAGTTTATTGACTGGTTCTTTATTAAGTTTTGTAGAGTTTATTGACTGTTTCTTTATTTAGTTTTGTACAGTTTATTGACTGGTTCATTATTGAGTTTTTTACAGTTTATTGACTGTTTCTCTATTCAGTTTTGTACAGTTTATTGACTGGTTCTTTACTCAGTTTTGTACAGTTTATTGACTGTTTCTTTATTGAGTTTTTTTACAGTTTATTGATTGTTTCTTTATTTAGTTTTGTACAGTTTGTTGACTGTTTCTTTATTGAGTTTGTGTACAATTTATTGACTGTTTCTTTATTGAGTTTTGTACAGTTTATTGACTGTTTCTTTATTTTGTTTTGTACAGTTTATTGACTGTTTCTTTATTGCGTTTTGTACAGTTTATTGACTGGTTTTTTATTGAGTTTGTACAGTTTATTGACTGGTTCTTTATTGAGTTTTGTACAGTTTATTGACTGTTTCTTTATTGAGTTTTGTACAGTTTATTGACTGGTTCTTTATTGAGTTTTGTACAGTTTATTGACTGGTTCTTTATTGAGTTTTGTACAGTTTATTGACTGGTTCTTTATTGAGTTTTGAACAGTTGATTGACTGGTTCTTTTTTGAGTATTGTACAGTTTATTGACTGGTTCTTTATTAAGTTTTGTACAGTTTATTCACTGTTTCTTTATTTAGTTTTGTACAGTTTATTGACTGGTTCATTATTGAGTTTTTTACAGTTTATTGACTGTTTCTCTATTCAGTTTTGTACAGTTTATTGACTGGTTCTTTACTCAGTTTTGTACAGTTTATTGACTGTTTCTTTATTGAGTTTTTTACAGTTTATTGATTGTTTCTTTATTTAGTTTTGTACAGTTTGTTGACTGTTTCTTTATTGAGTTTGTGTACAATTTATTGACTGGTTCTTTATTGAGTTTTGTACAGTTTATTGACTGGTTCTTTATTGAGTTTTGTACAGTTTATTGACTGTTTCTTTATTGAGTTTTGTACAGTTTATTGACAGTTTCTTTATTGAGTTTTAAACAGTTTATTGACTGTTTCTTTATTTAGTTTTGTACAGTTTATTGACTGTTTCTTTATTGCGTTTTGTACAGTTTATTGACTGGTTTTTTATTGAGTTTGTACAGTTTATTGACTGGTTCTTTATTGAGTTTTGTACAGTTTATTGACTGTTTCTTTATTGAGTTTTGTACAGTTTATTGACTGGTTCTTTATTGAGTTTTGTACAGTTTATTGACTGGTTCTTTATTGAGTTTTGTACAGTTTATTGACTGGTTCTTTGTTCAGTTTTGAACAGTTGATTGACTGGTTCTTTTTTGAGTATTGTACAGTTTATTGACTGGTTCTTTATTAAGTTTTGTACAGTTTATTGACTGTTTCTTTATTTAGTTTTGTACAGTTTATTGACTGGTTCATTATTGAGTTTTTTACAGTTTATTGACTTTTTCTCTATTCAGTTTTGTACAGTTTATTGACTGGTTCTTTACTCAGTTTTGTACAGTTTATTGACTGTTTCTTTATTGAGTTTTTTACAGTTTATTGACTGTTTCTTTATTTAGTTTTGTACAGTTTGTTGACTGTTTCTTTATTGAGTTTGTGTACAATTTATTGACTGGTTCTTTATTGAGTTTTGTAGAGTTTATTGACTGGTTCTTTATTGAGTTTTGTACAGTTTATTGACTGGTTCTTTATTCAGTTTTGTAATGTTTATTGACTGGTCCTTTATTGAGTTTTCTGCAGTTTATTGACTGTTTGTTTATTTAGTTTTGTGCAGTTTATTGACTATTTCTTTATTTAGTTTTTTACAGTTTATTGACTGTTTCTTTATTTAGTTTTGTACAGTTTATTGACTGTTTCTTTATTTAGATTTGTACAGTTTATTGACGGGTTCTTTAGTGAGTTTTGAACAGTTTATTGACTGGTTCTTTATTGAGGTTTGTATAGTTCATTGACTGTTTCTTTATTTAGTTTTGTACAGTTTATTGACTGGTTCGTTATTGAGTTTTGTACAGTTTATTGACTGGTTCTTTATTGAGTTTTGTACAGTTTATTGACTGTTTCTTTATTGAGTTTTGTACAATTTATTGACTGGTTCTTTATTGAGTTTTGTACAGTTTATTGTCTGGTTCTTTATTGAGTTTTGTAGTTTATTGACTGGTTCTTTATTGAGTTTTGTACAATTTATTGACTGGTTCTTTATTGAGTTTTGTACAGTTTATTGACTGTTTGTTTATTTAGTTTTGTACAGTTTATTGTCTGTTTCTTTATTGAGTTGTGTACAATTTATTGACTGGTTCTTTATTTAGTTTTGTACAGTTTGTTGACTGTTTCTTTATTGAGTTTGTGTACTATTTATTGACTGGTTCTTTATTGAGTTTTGTACAGTTTATTGACTGGTTCTTTATTGAGTTTTGTACAGTTTATTGACTGTTTCTTTATTGAGTTTTGTACAGTTTGTTGACTGTTTCTTTATTGAGTTTTGTACAGTTTATTGACTGGTTCTTTATTTAGTTTTGTACAGTTTATTGACTGTTTCTTTATTGCGTTTTGTACAGTTTATTGACTGGTTTTTTATTGAGTTTGTACAGTTTATTGACTGGTTCTTTATTGAGTTTTGTACAGTTTATTGACTGTTTCTTTATTGAGTTTTGTACAGTTTATTGACTGGTTCTTTATTGAGTTTTGTACAGTTTATTGACTGGTTCTTTATTGAGTTTTGTACAGTTTATTGACTGGTTCTTTGTTCAGTTTTGAACAGTTGATTGACTGGTTCTTTTTTGAGTATTGTACAGTTTATTGACTGGTTCTTTATTAAGTTTTGTACAGTTTATTGACTGTTTCTTTATTTAGTTTTGTACAGTTTATTGACTGGTTCATTATTGAGTTTTTTACAGTTTATTGACTGTTTCTCTATTCAGTTTTGTACAGTTTATTGACTGGTTCTTTACTCAGTTTTGTACAGTTTATTGACTGTTTCTTTATTGAGTTTTTTTACAATTTATTGATTGTTTCTTTATTTAGTTTTGTACAGTTTGTTGACTGTTTCTTTATTGAGTTTGTGTACAATTTATTGACTGGTTCTTTATTGAGTTTTCTACAGTTTATTGACTGGTTCTTTATTGAGTTTTGTACAGTTTATTGACTGGTTCTTTATTCAGTTTTGTAATGTTTATTGATTGGTTCTTTATTGAGTTTTGTGCAGTTTATTGACTGTTTGTTTATTTAGTTTTGTGCAGTTTATTGACTATTTCTTTATTTAGTTTTTTACAGTTTATTGACTGTTTCTTTATTTAGTTTTGTACAGTTTATTGACTGTTTCTTTATTTAGATTTGTACAGTTTATTGACGGGTTCTTTAGTGAGTTTTGAACAGTTTATTGACTGGTTCTTTATTGAGGTTTGTACAGTTCATTGACTGTTTCTTTATTTAGTTTTGTACAGTTTATTGACTGGTTCGTTATTGAGTTTTGTACAGTTTATTGACTGGTTCTTTATTGAGTTTTGTACA
The DNA here is from genome assembly GCA_944474755.1 of Limnoperna fortunei. NCBI lineage: Eukaryota > Metazoa > Mollusca > Bivalvia > Mytilida > Modiolidae > Limnoperna > Limnoperna fortunei. Next base: position 56,407,116 of record OX104113.1, read on the forward strand.
GTTTATTGACTGGTTCTTTATTGAGTTTTGTACAATTTATTGACTGGTTCTTTATTGAGTTTTGTACAGTTTATTGTCTGGTTCTTTATTGAGTTTTGTACAGTTTATTGACTGGTTCTTTATTTAGTTTTGTACAGTTTATTGACTGGTTCTTTGTTCAGTTTTGTACAGTTTATTGACTGGTTCTTTGTTCAGTTTTGAACAGTTGATTGACTGGTTCTTTATTGAGTATTGTACAGTTTATTGACTGGTTCTTTATTAAGTTTTGTACAGTTTATTGACTGTTTCTTTATTTAGTTTTGTACAGTTTATTGACTGGTTCATTATTGAGTTTTTTACAGTTTATTGACTGTTTTTCTATTCAGTTTTGTACAGTTTATTGACTGGTTCTTTACTCAGTTTTGTACAGTTTATTGACTGTTTCTTTATTGAGTTTTTTACAGTTTATTGACTGTTTCTTTATTTAGTTTTGTACAGTTTGTTGACTGTTTCTTTATTGAGTTTGTGTACAATTTATTGACTGGTTCTTTATTGAGTTTTGTACAGTTTATTGACTGGTTCTTTATTGAGTTTTGTACAGTTTATTGACTGGTTCTTTATTCAGTTTGTAATGTTTATTGACTGGTTCTTTATTGAGTTTTGTGCAGTTTATTGACTGTTTGTTTATTTAATTTTGTGCAGTTTATTGACTATTTCTTTATTTAGTTTTTTACAGTTTATTGACTGTTTCTTTATTTAGTTTTGTACAGTTTATTGACTGTTTCTTTATTTAGATTTGTACAGTTTATTGACGGGTTCTTTAGTGAGTTTTGAACAGTTTATTGACTGGTTCTTTATTGAGGTTTGTACAGTTCATTGACTGTTTCTTTATTTAGTTTTGTACAGTTTATTGACTGGTTCGTTATTGAGTTTTGTACAGTTTATTGACTGGTTCTTTATTGAGTTTTGTACAGTTTATTGACTGGTTCTTTATTGAGTTTTGTACAATTTATTGACTGGTTCTTTATTGAGTTTTGTACAGTTTATTGTCTGGTTCTTTATTGAGTTTTGTACAGTTTATTGACTGGTTCTTTATTGACTTTTGTACAATTTATTGATTGGTTCTTTATTGAGTTTTGTACAGTTTATTGACTGTTTGTTTATTTAGTTTTGTACAGTTTATTGACTGTTTCTTTATTGAGTTGTGTACAATTTATTGACTGGTTCTTTATTTAGTTTTGTACAATTTATTGACTGGTTCTTTCTTGAGTTTTGTACAGTTTATTAACTGGTTCTTTATTGAGTTTTGTACAGTTTATTGACTGTTTCTTTATTGAATTTGTGCACAATTTGTTGACTGGTTCCTTTTTGAGTTTTGTACAGTTTATTGACTGTTTCTTTATTGAGTTTTGTACAATTTATTGACTGGTTCTTTATTGAGTTTTGTACAGTTTATTGACTGGTTCTTTATTTAGTTTTGTACAGTTTATTGACTGTTTCTTTATTGAGTTGTGTACAATTTATTGACTGGTTCTTTATTGAGTTTTGTACAGTTTATTGACTGTTTCTGTATTGAGTTTTGTACAATTTATTGACTGGTTCTTTATTGAGTTTTGTACAGTTTATTGACTTGTTTTTTATTAAGTTTTGTACAGTTTATTGACTTTTTCTTTATTTTGTTTTGTACAGTTTATTGACTGTTTCTTTATTGAGTTTGTGTACAATTTATTGACTGGTTCTTTATTGAGTTTTGTACAGCTTATTGACAGGTTCTTTATTGAGTTTTGTACAGTTTATTGACTGGTTCTTTATTCAGTTTTGTAATGTTTATTGACTGGTTCTTTTTTCAGTTTTGTTTAGTTTATTGACTGGTTCTTTATTTAGTTTTGTGCAGTTTATTGACTGTTTCTTTATTTAGTTTTGTACAGTTTATTGACTGGTTTTTTATTAAGTTTTGTACAGTCTATTGACTGTTTCTTTATTTAGTTTTGTACAGTTTATTGACTGTTTCTTTATTGAGTTTTGTACAGTTTATTGACTGTTTCTTTATTTAGTTTTTTACAGTTTATTGACTGTTTCTTTATTGAGTTTTGTACAGTTTATTGACTGGTTTTTTATTGAGTTTGTACAGTTTGTTGACTGGTTCTTTGTTCAGTTTTGTACAGTTTATTGACTGGTTCTTTATTGAGTTTTGTACAGTTTATTGACTGGTTGTTTATTAAGTTTTGTACAGTTTATTGACTGTTTCTTTATTGAGTTTTGTACAGTTTATTGACTAGTTCTTTATTGAGTTTTGTACAGTTTTTTTACTGTTTCTTTATTTAGTTTTGTACAGTTTATTGACTGGTTCTTTATTGAGTTTTTTACAGTTTATTGACTGTTTCTCTATTCAGTTTTGTACAGTTTATTGACTGGTTCCTTTATTCAGTTTTGTACAGTTTATTGACTGTTTCTTTATTGAGTTTTTTACAGTTTATTGACTGTTTCTTTATTTAGTTTTGTACAGTTTGTTGACTGTTTCTTTATTGAGTTTGTGTACAATTTATTGACTGGTTCTTTATTGAGTTTTGTACAGTTTATTGACTGGTTCTTTATTGAGTTTTGTACAGTTTATTGACTGTTTCTTTATTCAGTTTTGTAATGTTTATTGACTGGTTCTTTATTGAGTTTTGTGCAGTTTATTGACTGTTTCTTTATTTAGTTTTGTGCAGTTTATTGACTATTTCTTTATTTAGTTTTTTACAGTTTATTGACTGTTTCTTTATTTAGTTTTGTACAGTTTATTGACTGTTTCTTTATTTAGTTTTGTACAGTTTACTGATTGGTTCTTTATTGAGTTTTGTACAGTTTATTGACTGGTTCTTTATTGAGGTTTGTACAGTTTATTGACTGTTTCTTTATTTAGTTTTGTACAGTTTAAGGACTGGTTCTTTATTGAGTTTTGTACAGTTTATTGACTGGTTCTTTATTGAGTTTTGTACAGTTTATTCACAGGTTATTTATTGAGTTTTGTACAATTTATTGACTTGTTCTTTATTGAGTTTTGTACAGTTTATTGACTGGTTCTTTATTAAGTTTTGTACAGTTTATTGACTGGTTGTTTATTGAGTTTTGTACAGTTTATTGACTGGTTCTTTATTGAGTTTTGTACAGTTTATTGACTGTTTCTTTATTGAATTTGTGCACAATTTATTGACTGGTTCCTCATTGAATTTTGTACAGTTTATTGACTGTTGCTTTATTGAGTTTTGTACAGTTTATTGACTGGTTCTTTATTGAGTTTTGTACAGTTTATTGACTGGTTCTTTATTGAGTTTTGTACAGTTTATTGACTGTTTCTTTATTGAGTTTTCTACAGTTTATTGACTATTTCTTTATTTAGTTTTTTACAGTGTATTGACTGTTTCTTTATTTAGTTTTGTACAGTTTATTGACTGTTTCTTTATTGAGTTTGTGTACAATTTATTGACTGGTTTTTTATTGAGTTTTGTACAGTTTATTGACTGTTTCTTTATTGAGTTTTGTACAGTTTATTGACTGGTTCTTTATTGAGTTTTGTACAGTTTATTGACTGGTTTTTTATTAAGTTTTCTACAGTTTATTGACTTTTTCTTTATTGAGTTTTGTACAGTTTATTGACTGTTTCTTTATTGAGTTTTGTACAGTTTATTGACTGGTTCTTTATTGAGTTTTGTACAGTTTATTGACTGTTTCTTTATTGAGTTTTGTACAGTTTATTGACTGGTTCATTGTTCAGTTTTGTACAGTTTATTGACTGGTTCTTTGTTCAGTTTTGAACAGTTTATTGACTGGTTCTTTATTGAGTATTGTACAGTTTATTGACTGGTTCTTTATTAAGTTTTGTACAGTTTATTGACTGTTTCTTTATTTAGTTTTGTACAGTTTATTGACTGGTTCATTATTGAGTTTTTTACAGTTTATTGACTGTTTCTCTATTCAGTTTTGTACAGTTTGTTGACTGTTTCTTTATTGAGTTTGTGTACAATTTATTGACTGGTTCTTTATTGAGTTTTGTACAGTTTATTGACTGGTTCTTTATTGAGTTTTGTACAGTTTATTGACTGGTTCTTTATTCAGTTTTGTAATGTTTATTGACTGGTTCTTTATTGAGTTTTGTGCAGTTTATTGACTGTTTGTTTATTTAATTTTGTGCAGTTTATTGACTATTTCTTTATTTAGTTTTTTACAGTTTATTGACTGTTTCTTTATTTAGTTTTGTACAGTTTATTGACTGTTTCTTTATTTAGATTTGTACAGTTTATTGACGGGTTCTTTAGTGAGTTTTGAACAGTTTATTGACTGGTTCTTTATTGAGGTTTGTACAGTTCATTGACTGTTTCTTTATTTAGTTTTGTACAGTTTATTGACTGGTTCGTTATTGAGTTTTGTACAGTTTATTGACTGGTTCTTTATTGAGTTTTGTACAGTTTATTGACTGGTTCTTTATTGAGTTTTGTACAATTTATTGACTGGTTCTTTATTGAGTTTTGTACAGTTTATTGTCTGGTTCTTTATTGAGTTTTGTACAGTTTATTGACTGGTTCTTTATTGACTTTTGTACAATTTATTGATTGGTTCTTTATTGAGTTTTGTACAGTTTATTGACTGTTTGTTTATTTAGTTTTGTACAGTTTATTGACTGTTTCTTTATTGAGTTGTGTACAATTTATTGACTGGTTCTTTATTTAATTTTGTACAGTTTATTGACTGGTTCTTTCTTGAGTTTTGTACAGTTTATTAACTGGTTCTTTATTGAGTTTTGTACAGTTTATTGACTGTTTCTTTATTGAATTTGTGCACAATTTGTTGACTGGTTCCTTTTTGAGTTTTGTACAGTTTATTGACTGTTTCTTTATTGAGTTTTGTACAATTTATTGACTGGTTCTTTATTGAGTTTTGTACAGTTTATTGTCTGGTTCTTTATTGAGTTTTCTACAGTTTATTGACTGGTTCTTTATTGACTTTTGTACAATTTATTGATTGGTTCTTTATTGAGTTTTGTACAGTTTATTGACTGTTTGTTTATTTAGTTTTGTACAGTTTATTGACTGTTTCTTTATTGAGTTGTGTACAATTTATTGACTGGTTCTTTATTTAGTTTTGTACAGTTTATTGACTGGTTCTTTCTTGAGTTTTGTACAGTTTATTAACTGGTTCTTTATTGAGTTTTGTACAGTTTATTGACTGTTTCTTTATTGAATTTGGGCACATTTTGTTGACTGGTTCCTTTTTGAGTTTTGTACAGTTTATTGACTGTTTCTTTATTGAGTTTTGTACAATTTATTGACTGGTTCTTTATTGAGTTTTGTACAGTTTATTGACTGGTTCTTTATTTAGTTTTGTACAGTTTATTGACTGTTTCTTTATTGAGTTGTGTACAATTTATTGACTGGTTCTTTATTGAGTTTTGTACAGTTTATTGACTGTTTCTGTATTGAGTTTTGTACAATTTATTGACTGGTTCTTTATTGAGTTTTGTACAGTTTATTGACTTGTTTTTTATTAAGTTTTGTACAGTTTATTGACTTTTTCTTTATTTTGTTTTGTACAGTTTATTGACTGTTTCTTTATTGAGTTTTCTACAGTTTATTGACTGTTTCTTTATTGAGTTTGTGTACAATTTATTGACTGGTTCTTTATTGAGTTTTGTACAGCTTATTGACAGGTTCTTTATTGAGTTTTGTACAGTTTATTGACTGGTTCTTTATTCAGTTTTGTAATGTTTATTGACTGGTTCTTTTTTCAGTTTTGTGAAGTTTATTGACTGGTTCTTTATTTAGTTTTGTGCAGTTTATTGACTGTTTCTTTATTTAGTTTTGTACAGTTTATTGACTGGTTCTTTATTAAGTTTTGTACAGTCTATTGACTGTTTCTTTATTTAGTTTTGTACAGTTTATTGACTGTTTCTTTATTGAGTTTTGTACAGTTTATTGACTGTTTCTTTATTTAGTTTTTTACAGTTTATTGACTGTTTCTTTATTGAGTTTTGTACAGTTTATTGACTGGTTTTTTATTGAGTTTGTACAGTTTGTTGACTGGTTCTTTGTTCAGTTTTGTACAGTTTATTGACTGGTTCTTTATTGAGTTTTGTACAGTTTATTGACTGGTTGTTCATTAAGTTTTGTACAGTTTATTGACTGTTTCTTTATTGAGTTTTGTACAGTTTATTGACTAGTTCTTTATTGAGTTTTGTACAGTTTTTTTACTGTTTCTTTATTTAGTTTTGTACAGTTTATTGACTGGCTCTTTATTGAGTTTTTTACAGTTTATTGACTGTTTCTCTATTCAGTTTTGTACAGTTTATTGACTGTTTCTTTATTGAGTTTTTTACAGTTTATTGACTGTTTCTTTATTTAGTTTTGTACAGTTTGTTGACTGTTTCTTTATTGAGTTTGTGTACAATTTATTGACTGGTTCTTTATTGAGTTTTGTACAGTTTATTGACTGGTTCTTTATTGAGTTTTGTACAGTTTATTGACTGTTTCTTTATTCAGTTTTGTAATGTTTATTGACTGGTTCTTTATTGAGTTTTGTGCAGTTTATTGACTGTTTCTTTATTTAGTTTTGTGCAGTTTATTGACTATTTCTTTATTTAGTTTTTTACAGTTTATTGACTGTTTCTTTATTTAGTTTTGTACAGTTTATTGACTGTTTCTTTATTTAGTTTTGTACAGTTTACTGATTGGTTCTTTATTGAGTTTTGTACAGTTTATTGACTGGTTCTTTATTGAGGTTTGTACAGTTTATTGACTGTTTCTTTATTTAGTTTTGTACAGTTTAAGGACTGGTTCTTTATTGAGTTTTGTACAGTTTATTGACTGGTTCTTTATTGAGTTTTGTACAGTTTATTCACAGGTTATTTATTGAGTTTTGTACAATTTATTGACTTGTTCTTTATTGAGTTTTGTACAGTTTATTGACTGGTTCTTTATTAAGTTTTGTACAGTTTATTGACTGGTTGTTTATTGAGTTTTGTACAGTTTATTGACTGGTTCTTTATTGAGTTTTGTACAGTTTATTGACTGTTTCTTTATTGAATTTGTGCACAATTTATTGACTGGTTCCTCATTGAGTTTTGTACAGTTTATTGACTGTTGCTTTATTGAGTTTTGTACAGTTTATTGACTGGTTCTTTATTGAGTTTTGTACAGTTTATTGACTGGTTCTTTATTGAGTTTTGTACAGTTTATTGACTGTTTCTTTATTGAGTTTTCTACAGTTTATTGACTATTTCTTTATTTAGTTTTGTACAGTGTATTGACTGTTTCTTTATTTAGTTTTGTACAGTTTATTGACTGTTTCTTTATTGAGTTTGTGTACAATTTATTGACTGGTTCTTTATTGAGTTTTGTACAGTTTATTGACTGTTTCTTTATTGAGTTTTGTACAGTTTATTGACTGGTTCTTTATTGAGTTTTGTACAGTTTATTGACTGGTTTTTTATTAAGTTTTGTACAGTTTATTGACTTTTTCTTTATTGAGTTTTGTACAGTTTATTGACTGTTTCTTTATTGAGTTTTGTACAGTTTATTGACTGGTTCTTTATTGAGTTTTGTACAGTTTATTGACTGTTTCTTTATTGAGTTTTGTACAGTTTATTGACTGGTTCATTGTTCAGTTTTGTACAGTTTATTGACTGGTTCTTTGTTCAGTTTTGAACAGTTGATTGACTGGTTCTTTATTGAGTATTGTACAGTTTATTGACTGGTTCTTTATTAAGTTTTGTACAGTTTATTGACTGTTTCTTTATTTAGTTTTGTACAGTTTATTGACTGGTTCATTATTGAGTTTTTTACAGTTTATTGACTGTTTCTCTATTCAGTTTTGTACAGTTTATTGACTGGTTCTTTACTCAGTTTTGTAAAGTTTATTGTCTGTTTCTTTATTGAGTTTTTTACAGTTTATTGACTGTTTCTTTATTTAGTTTTGTACAGTTTGTTGACTGTTTCTTTATTGAGTTTGTGTACAATTTATTGACTGGTTCTTTATTGAGTTTTGTACAGTTTATTGACTGGTTCTTTATTGAGTTTTGTACAGTTTATTGACTGGTTCTTTATTCAGTTTTGTAATGTTTATTGACTGGTTCTTTATTGAGTTTTGTGCAGTTTATTGACTGTTTGTTTATTTAATTTTGTGCAGTTTATTGACTATTTCTTTATTTAGTTTTTTACAGTTTATTGACTGTTTCTTTATTTAGTTTTGTACAGTTTATTGACTGTTTCTTTATTTAGATTTGTACAGTTTATTGACGGGTTCTTTAGTGAGTTTTGAACAGTTTATTGACTGGTTCTTTATTGAGGTTTGTACAGTTCATTGACTGTTTCTTTATTTAGTTTTGTACAGTTTATTGACTGGTTCGTTATTGAGTTTTGTACAGTTTATTGACTGGTTCTTTATTGAGTTTTGTACAGTTTATTGACTGGTTCTTTATTGAGTTTTGTACAATTTATTGACTGGTTCTTTATTGAGTTTTGTACAGTTTATTGTCTGGTTCTTTATTGAGTTGTGTACAATTTATTGACTGGTTCTTTATTTAATTTTGTACAGTTTATTGACTGGTTCTTTCTTGAGTTTTGTACAGTTTATTAACTGGTTCTTTATTGAGTTTTGTACAGTTTATTGACTGTTTCTTTATTGAATTTGTGCACAATTTGTTGACTGGTTCCTTTTTGAGTTTTGTACAGTTTATTGACTGTTTCTTTATTGAGTTTTGTACATTTTATTGACTGGTTCTTTATTGAGTTTTGTACAGTTTATTGACTGGTTCTTTATTTAGTTTTGTACAGTTTATTGACTGTTTCTTTATTGAGTTGTGTACAATTTATTGACTGGTTCTTTATTGAGTTTTGTACAGTTTATTGACTGTTTCTGTATTGAGTTTTGTACAATTTATTGACTGGTTCTTTATTGAGTTTTGTACAGTTTTTTGACTTGTTTTTTATTAAGTTTTGTACAGTTTATTGACTTTTTCTTTATTTTGTTTTGTACAGTTTATTGACTGTTTCTTTATTGAGTTTTCTACAGTTTATTGACTGTTTCTTTATTGAGTTTGTGTACAATTTATTGACTGGTTCTTTATTGAGTTTTGTACAGCTTATTGACAGGTTCTTTATTGAGTTTTGTACAGTTTATTGACTGGTTCTTTATTTAGTTTTGTAATGTTTATTGACTGGTTCTTTTTTCAGTTTTGTGAAGTTTATTGACTGGTTCTTTATTTAGTTTTGTGCAGTTTATTGACTGTTTCTTTATTTAGTTTTGTACAGTTTATTGACTGGTTCTTTATTGAGTTTTGTACAGTCTATTGACTGTTTCTTTATTTAGTTTTGTACAGTTTATTGACTGTTTCTTTATTGAGTTTTGTACAGTTTATTGACTGTTTCTTTATTTAGTTTTTTACAGTTTATTGACTGTTTCTTTATTGAGTTTTGTACAGTTTATTGACTGGTTTTTTATTGAGTTTGTACAGTTTGTTGACTGGTTCTTTGTTCAGTTTTGTACAGTTTATTGACTGGTTCTTTATTGAGTTTTGTACAATTTATTGACTGGTTGTTTATTAAGTTTTGTACAGTTTATTGACTGTTTCTTTATTGAGTTTTGTACAGTTTATTGACTAGTTCTTTATTGAGTTTTGTACAGTTTTTTTACTGTTTCTTTATTTAGTTTTGTACAGTTTATTGACTGGTTCTTTATTGAGTTTTTTACAGTTTATTGACTGTTTCTCTATTCAGTTTTGTACAGTTTATTGACTGGTTCTTTATTCAGTTTTGTACAGTTTATTGACTGTTTCTTTATTGAGTTTTTTACAGTTTATTGACTGTTTCTTTATTTAGTTTTGTACAGTTTGTTGACTGTTTCTTTATTGAGTTTGTGTACAATTTATTGACTGGTTCTTTATTGAGTTTTGTACAGTTTATTGACTGGTTCTTTATTGAGTTTTGAATAGTTTATTGACTGTTTCTTTATTCAGTTTTGTAATGTTTATTGACTGGTTCTTTATTGAGTTTTGTGCAGTTTATTGACTGTTTCTTTATTTAGTTTTGTGCAGTTTATTGACTATTTCTTTATTTAGTTTTTTACAGTTTATTGACTGTTTCTTTATTTAGTTTTGTACAGTTTATTGACTGTTTCTTTATTTAGTTTTGTACAGTTTATTGATTGGTTCTTTATTGAGTTTTGTACAGTTTATTGACTGGTTCTTTATTGAGGTTTGTACAGTTTATTGACTGTTTTTTTATTTAGTTTTGTACAGTTTAAGGACTGGTTCTTTATTGAGTTTTGTACAGTTTATTCACAGGTTCTTTATTGAGTTTTGTACAATTTATTGACTTGTTCTTTATTGAGTTTTGTACAGTTTATTGACTGGTTCTTTATTAAGTTTTGTACAGTTTATTGACTGGTTGTTTATTGAGTTTTGTACAGTTTATTGACTGGTTCTTTATTGAGTTTTGTACAGTTTATTGACTGTTTCTTTATTGAATTTGTGCACAATTTATTGACTGGTTCTTTATTGAGTTTTGTACAGTTTATTGACTGGTTTTTTATTAAGTTTTGTACAGTTTATTGACTGGTTCTTTATTGAGTTTTGTACAGTTTATTGACTGGTTCTTTATTGAGTTTTGTACAGTTTATTGACTGGTTCTTTATTGAGTTTTGTACAGTTTATTGACTGTTTCTTTATTGAGTTTTCTACAGTTTATTGACTATTTCTTTATTTAGTTTTTTACAGTTTATTGACTGTTTCCTTATTTAGTTTTGTACAGTTTATTGACTGTTTCTTTATTTAGTTTTGTACAGTTCAATGACGGGTTCCTTATTGAGTTTTGTACAGTTTATTGACTGGTTCTTTATTTAGTTTTTTACAGTTTATTGACTGGTTCTTTATTTAGTTTTGTACAGTTTCTTGACTGGTTCTTTATTGAGTTTTGTACAGTTTATCGACTGGTTCTTTATTAAGTTTTGTACAGTTTATTGACTTTTTCTTTATTGAATTTGTGCTCAATTTATTGACTGGTTCTTTATTGAGTTTTGTACAGTTTATTGACTGTTTCTTTATTGAGTTTTGTACAATTTATTGACTGGTTCTTTATTGAGTTTTATGCAGTTTATTGACTGGTTCTTTTTTCAGTTTTGTACAGTTTATTGACTGGTTCTTTATTGAGTTTTGTACAGTTTATTGACTGGTTGTTTATTAAGTTTTGTACAGTTTATTGACTGTTTCTTTATTGAGTTTTGTACAGTTTATTGACTGGTTCTTTATTGAGTTTTGTACAGTTTTTCTACTGTTTCTTTATTTAGTTTTGTACAGTTTATTGACTGGTTCTTTATTGAGTTTTTTACAGTTTATTGACTGTTTCTCTATTCAGTTTTGTACAGTTTATTGACTGGTTCTTTATTCAGTTTTGTACAGTTTATTGACTGTTTCTTTATTGAGTTTTTTACAGTTTATTGACTGTTTCTTTATTTAGTTTTGTACAGTTTGTTGACTGTTTCTTTATTGAGTTTGTGTACAATTTATTGACTGGTTCTTTATTGAGTTTTGTACAGTTTATTGACTGGTTCTTTATTGAGTTTTGTACAGTTTATTGACTGTTTCTTTATTCAGTTTTGTAATGTTTATTGACTGGTTCTTTATTGAGTTTTGTGCAGTTTATTGACTGTTTCTTTATTTAGTTTTGTGCAGTTTATTGACTATTTCTTTATTTAGTTTTTTACAGTTTATTGACTGTTTCTTTATTTAGTTTTCTACAGTTTATTGACTGTTTCTTTATTTAGTTTTGTACAGTTTATTGATTGGTTCTTTATTGAGTTTTGTACAGTTTATTGACTGGTTCTTTATTGAGGTCTGTACAGTTTATTGACTGTTTCTTTATTTAGTTTTGTACATTTTAAGGACTGGTTCTTTATTGAGTTTTGTACAGTTTATTGACTGGTTCTTTATTGAGTTTTGTACAGTTTGTTGACAGGTTCTTTATTGAGTTTTGTACAATTTATTGACTGGTTCTTTATTGAGTTTTGTCCAGTTTATTGACTGGTTCTTTATTAAGTTTTGTACAGTTTATTGACGGGTTGTTTATTGAGTTTTGTACAGTTTATTGACTGGTTCTTTATTGAGTTTTGTACAGTTTATTGACTGTTTCTTTATTGAATTTGTGCACAATTTATTGACTGGTTCCTCATTGAGTTTCGTACAGTTTATTGACTGTTGCTTTATTGAGTTTTGTACAGTTTATTGACTGGTTCTTTATTGAGTTTTGTACAGTTTATTGACTGGTTCTTTATTGAGTTTTGTACAGTTTATTGACTGTTTCTTTATTGAGTTTTCTACAGTTTATTGACTATTTCTTTATTTAGTTTTTTACAGTTATTGACTGTTTCTTTATTTAGTTTTGTACAGTTTATTGACTGTTCTTCTTTATTGAGTTTGTGTACAATTTATTGACTGGTTCTTTATTGAGTTTTGTACAGTTTATTGACTGTTTCCTTATTGAGTTTTGTACAGTTTATTGACTGGTTCTTTATGGAGTTTTGTACAGTTTATTGACTGGTTTTTTATTAAGTTTTGTACAGTTTATTGACTTTTTCTTTATTGAGTTTTGTACAGTTTATTGACTGTTTCTTTATTGAGTTTTATACAGTTTATTGACTGGTTCTTTATTGAGTTTTGTACAGTTTATTGACTGTTTCTTTATTGAGTTTTCTACAGTTTATTGACTATTTCTTAATTTAGTTTTTTACAGTTTATTGACTGTTTCTTTATTTAGTTTTGTACAGTTTATTGACTGTTTCTTTATTTAGTTTTGTACAGTTTATTGACGGGTTCCTTATTGAGTTTTGTACAGTTTATTGACTGGTTCTTTATTTAGTTTTTTACAGTTTATTGACTGTTTCTTTATTTAGTTTTGTACAGTTTATTGACTGGTTCTTTATTGAGTTTTGTACAATTTATTGACTGGTTCTTTATTGAGTTTTGTACAGTTTATTGACTGGTTCTTTATTTAGTTTTGTACAGTTTATTGACTGGTTCTTTATTGAGTTTTGTACAGTTTATCGACTGGTTCTTTATTAAGTTTTGTACAGTTTATTGACTTTTTCTTTATTGAATTTGTGCTCAATTTATTGACTGGTTCCTTATTGAGTTTTGTACAGTTTATTGACTGTTTCTTTATTGAGTTTTGTACAATTTATTGACTGTTTCTTTATTGAGTTTGTGTACAATTTATTGACTGGTTCTTTATTGAGTTTTGTACAGTTTATTGACTGGTTCTTTATTGAGTTTTGTACAGTTTATTGACTGTTTCTTTATTCAGTTTTGTAATGTTTATTGACTGGTTCTTAATTGAGTTTTGTGCAGTTTATTGACTGTTTCTTTATTTAGTTTTGTGCAGTTTATTGACTATTTCTTTATTTAGTTTTTTACAGTTTATTGACTGTTTCTTTATTTAGTTTTGTACAGTTTATTGACTGTTTCTTTATTTAGTTTTGTACAGTTTATTGATTGGTTCTTTATTGAGTTTTGTACAGTTTATTGACTGGTTCTTTATTGAGGTTTGTACAGTTTATTGACTGTTTCTTTATTTAGTTTTGTACAGTTTAAGGACTGGTTCTTTATTGAGTTTTGTACAGTTTATTGACTGGTTCTTTATTGAGTTTTGTACAGTTTATTGACAGGTTCTTTATTGAGTTTTGTACAATTTATTGACTGGTTCTTTATTGAGTTTTGTACAGTTTATTGACTGGTTCTTTATTAAGTTTTGTACAGTTTATTGACTGGTTGTTTATTGAGTTTTGTACAGTTTATTGACTGGTTCTTTATTGAGTTTTGTACAGTTTATTGACTGTTTCTTTATTGAATTTGTGCACAATTTATTGACTGGTTCCTCATTGAGTTTTGTACAGTTTATTGACTGTTGCTTTATTGAGTTTTGTACATTTTATTGACTGGTTCTTTATTGAGTTTTGTACAGTTTATTGACTGGTTCTTTATTGAGTTTTGTACAGTTTATTGACTGTTTCTTTATTGAGTTTTCTACAGTTTATTGACTATTTCTTTATTTAGTTTTTTACAGTTTATTGACTGTTTCTTTATTTAGTTTTGTACAGTTTATTGACTGTTTCTTCTTTATTGAGTTTGTGTACAATTTATTGACTGGTTCTTTATTGAGTTTTGTACAGTTTATTGACTGTTTCTTTATTGAGTTTTGTACAGTTTATTGACTGGTTCTTTATGGAGTTTTGTACAGTTTATTGACTGGTTTTTTATTAAGTTTTGTACAGTTTATTGACTTTTTCTTTATTGAGTTTTGTACAGTTTATTGACTGTTTCTTTATTGAGTTTTGTACAGTTTATTGACTGGTTCTTTATTGAGTTTTGTACAGTTTATTGACTCTTTCTTTATTGAGTTTTCTACAGTTTATTGACTATTTCTTAATTTAGTTTTTTACAGTTTATTGACTGTTTCTTTATTTAGTTTTGTACAGTTTATTGACTGTTTCTTTCTTTAGTTTTGTACAGTTTATTGACGGGTTCCTTATTGAGTTTTGTACAGTTTATTGACTGGTTCTTTATTTAGTTTTTTACAGTTTATTGACTGTTTCTTTATTTAGTTTTGTACAGTTTATTGACTGGTTCTTTATTGAGTTTTGTACAGTTTATTGACTGGTTCTTTATTGAGTTTTGTACAATTTATTGACTGGTTCTTTATTGAGTTTTGTACAGTTTATTGACTGGTTCTTTATTTAGTTTTGTACAGTTTATTGACTGGTTCTTTATTGAGTTTTGTACAGTTTATCGACTGGTTCTTTATTAAGTTTTGTACAGTTTATTGACTTTTTCTTTATTGAATTTGTGCTCAATTTATTGACTGGTTCCTTATTGAGTTTTGTACAGTTTATTGACTGTTTCTTTATTGAGTTTTGTACAATTTATTGACTGGTTCTTTATTGAGTTTTATACAGTTTATTGACTGGTTCTTTTTTCAGTTTTGTACAGTTTATTGACTGGTTCTTTATTGAGTTTTGTACAGTTTATTGACTGTTTCTTTATTTAGTTTTGTACAGTTTATTGACGGTTTCTTTATTGAGTTTTGTACAGTTTATTGACTGGTTCTTTATTGAGTTTTGTACAGTTTATTGACTGGTTCTTTATTCAGTTTTGAACAGTTTATTGACTGTTTCTTTATTGAGTTTGTACAGTTTATTGACTGTTTCTTTATTGAGTTTGTGTACAATTTATTGACCTGTTCTTTATTGAGTTTTGTACAGTTTATTGACTGTTTCTTTATTGAGTTTGTGCACAATTTATTGACTGGTTCCTTATTGAGTTTTGTACAGTTTATTGACTGTTTCTTTAATGAGTTTTGTACAGTTTATTGACTGGTTCTTTACTGAGTTTCGTACAGTTTATTGACTGGTTCTTTATTGAGTTTTGTACAGTTTTTTGACTGGTTCTTTATTGAGTTTTGTACAGTTTATTGACTGGTTCTTTATTTAGTTTTGTACAGTTTATTGACTGGTTCTTTTTCAGTTTTGTACAGTTTATTGACTGGTTCTTTATTGAGTTTTGTACAGTTTATTGACTGTTTCTTTATTGAGTTTTGCACAGTTTATTGACTGGTTCTTTATTGAGTTTTGTACAGTTTATTGACTGGTTCTTTATTGAGTTTTGTACAGTTTATTGACTGTTTGTTTATTGAGTTTTGTACAATTTATTGACTGGTTCTTTATTGAGTTTTGTACAGTTTATTGACTGGTTCTTTATTTAGTTTTGTACAGTTTATTGACTGGTTCTTTATTGAGTTTTCTACAGTTTATTGACTATTTCTTTATTTAGTTTTTTACAGTTTATTGACTGTTTCTTTATTTGGATTTGTACAGTTTATTGACTGTTTCTTTATTTAGTTTTGTACAGTTTATTGACGGGTTCTTTATTGAGTTTTGTACAGTTTATTGACTGGTTCTTTATTTAGTTTTTTACAGTTTATTGACTGTTTCTTTATTTAGTTTTGTACAGTTTATTGACTGGTTCTTTATTGAGTTTTGTACAGTTTATTGACTGGTTCTTTATTGAGTTTTGTACAGTTTATTGACTGGTTCTTTATTGAGTTTTGTACAATTTATTGACTGGTTCTTTATTGAGTTTTGTACAGTTTATTGACTGGTTCTTTATTTAGTTTTGTACAGTTTATTGACTGGTTCTTTATTGAGTTTTGTACAGTTTATCGACTGGTTCTTTATTGAGTTTTGTACAGTTTATTGACTGTTTCTTTATTGAATTTGTGCTCAATTTATTGACTGGTTCCTTATTGAGTTTTGTACAGTTTATTGACTGTTTCTTTATTGAGTTTTGTACAATTTATTGACTGGTTCTTTATTGAGTTTTGTACAGTTTATTGACTGGTTCTTTATTTAGTTTTGAACAGTTTATTGACTGTTTCTTTATTGAGTTTGTGTACAATTTATTGACTGGTTCTTTATTGAGTTTTGTACAGTTTATTGACTGTTTCTTTATTGAGTTTTGTACAGTTTATTGACTGGTTCTTTATTGAGTTTTGTACAGTTTATTGACTGTTTCTTTATTGAGTTTTATACAGTTTATTGACTGGTTCTTTTTTCAGTTTTGTACAGTTTATTGACTGGTTCTTTATTGAGTTTTGTACAGTTTATTGACTGTTTCTTTATTTAGTTTTGTACAGTTTATTGACGGTTTCTTTATTGAGTTTTGTACAGTTTATTGACTGGTTTTTTATTGAGTTTTGTACAGTTTATTGACTGGTTCTTTATTCACTTTTGAACAGTTTATTGACTGTTTCTTTATTGAGTTTGTACAGTTTATTGACTGTTTCTTTATTGAGTTTGTGTACAATTTATTGACCTGTTTTTATTGAGTTTTGTACAGTTTATTGACTGGTTCTTTATTGAGTTTTGTACAATTTATTGACTGGTTCTTTATTGAGTTTTGTACAGTTTATTGACTGGTTCTTTATTTAGTTTTGTACAGTTTATTGACTGGTTCTTTATTGAGTTTTCTACAGTTTATTGACTATTTCTTTATTTAGTTTTTTACAGTTTATTGACTGTTTCTTTATTTAGTTTTGTACATTTTATTGACTGTTTCTTTATTTAGTTTTGTACAGTTTATTGACGGGTTTTTTATTGAGTTTTGTACAGTTTATTGACTGGTTCTTTATTGAGTTTTGTACAGTTTATTGACTGTTTCTTTATTTAGTTTTGTACAGTTTATTGACTGGTTCTTTATTGAGTTTTGTACAGTTAATTGACTGGTTCTTTATTGAGTTTTGTACAGTTTATTGACTGGTTCTTTATAGAGTTTTGTACAGTTTATTGACTGGTTCTTTATTGAGTTTTGTACAGTTTATTGACTGTTTCTTTATTGAGTTTTATACAGTTTATTGACTGGTTCTTTTTTCAGTTTTGTACAGTTTATTGACTGGTTCTTTATTGAGTTTTGTACAGTTTATTGACTGTTTCTTTATTTAGTTTTGTACAGTTTATTGACGGTTTCTTTATTTAGTTTTGTACAGTTTATTGACTGGTTCTTTATTGAGTTTTGTACAGTTTATTGACTGGTTCTTTATTGAGTTTGTACAGTTTATTGACTGTTTCTTTATTGAGTTTGTGTACAATTTATTGACTGGTTCTTTATTCAGTTTTGTACAGTTTATTGACTGTTTCTTTATTGAGTTTGTGCACAATTTATTGACTTGTTCCTTATTGAGTTTTGTACAGTTTATTGACTGTTTCTTTATTGAGTTTTGTACAGTTTATTGACTGGTTCTTTACTGAGTTTCGTACAGTTTATTGACTGGTTCTTTATTGAGTTTTGTACAGTTTATTGACTGGTTCTTTATTGAGTTTTGTACAGTTTATTGACTGTTTCTTTATTGAGTTTTGCACAGTTTATTGACTGGTTCTTTATTGAGTTTTGTACAGTTTATTGACTGGTTCTTTATTGAGTTTTGTACAGTTTATTGACTGGTTCTTTATTGAGTTTTGTACAATTTATTGACTGGTTCTTTATTGAGTTTTGTACAGTTTATTGACTGGTTCTTTATTGAGTTTTCTACAGTTTATTGACTATTTCTTTATTTAGTTTTTTACAGTTTATTGACTGTATCTTTATTTATTTTTGTACATTTTATTGACGGTTTCTTTATTGAGTTTTGTACAGTTTATTGACTGGTTTTTTATTGAGTTTTGTACAGTTTATTGACTAGTTCTTTATTGAGTTTTGAACAGTTCATTGACTGTTTCTTTATTTAGTTTTGTACAGTTTATTGACGGTTTCTTTATTGAGTTTTGTACAGTTTATTGACTGGTTTTTTATTGAGTTTTGTACAGTTTATTCACTGGTTCTTTATTCAGTTTTGAACAGTTTATTGACTGTTTCTTTATCGAGTTTGTACAGTTTATTGACTGTTTCTTTATTGTGTTTGTGTACAATTTATTGACCTGTTCTTTATTGAGTTTTGTACAGTTTATTGACTGTTTCTTTATTGAGTTTGTGCACAATTTATTGACTGGTTCCTCATTGAGTTTTGTACAATTTATTGACTGTTTCTTTATTGAGTTTTGTACAGTTTATTGACTGGTTCTTTACTGAGTTTCGTACAGTTTATTGACTGGTTCTTTATTGAGTTTTGTACAGTTTATTGACTGGTTCTTTATTGAGTTTTGTACAGTTTATTGACTGTTTCTTTATTGAGTTTTGCACAGTTTATTGAATGGTTCTTTATTGAGTTTTGTACAGTTTATTGACTGGTTCTTTATTGAATTTTGTACAGTTTATTGACTGGTTCTTTATTGAGTTTTGTACAATTTATTGACTGGTTCTTTATTGAGTTTTGTACAGTTTATTGACTGGTTCTTTATTTAGTTATGTACAGTTTATTGACTGGTTCTTTATTGAGTTTTCTATAGTTTATTGACTATTTCTTTATTTAGTTTTTTACAGTTTATTGACTGTTTCTTTATTTAGTTTTGTACATTTTATTGACTGTTTCTTTATTTAGGTTTGTACAGTTTATTGACGGGTTCTTTATTGAGTTTTGTACAGTTTATAGACTGGTTCTTTATTGAGGTTTGTACAGTTTATTGACTGTTTCTTTATTTAGTTTTGTACAGTTTATTGACTGGTTCTTTATTGAGTTTTGTACAGTTAATTGACTGGTTCTTTATTGAGTTTTGTACAGTTTATTGACTGGTTCTTTATTGAGTTTTGTACAGTTTATTGACTGGTTCTTTATTGAGTTTTGTACAGTTTATCGACTGTTTCTTTATTGTGTTTTATACAGTTTATTGACTGGTTCTTTTTTCAGTTTTGTACAGTTTATTGACTGGTTCTTTATTGAGTTTTGTACAGTTTATTGACTGGTTCTTTATTTAGTTTTGTACAGTTTATTGACGGTTTCTTTATTGAGTTTTGTACAGTTTATTGACTGGTTTTTTATTGAGTTTTGTACAGTTTATTGACTGGTTCTTTATTCAGTTTTGAACAGTTTATTGACTGTTTCTTTATTGAGTTTGTACAGTTTATTGACTGTTTCTTTATTGAGTTTGTGTACAATTTATTGACCTGTTCTTTATTGAGTTTTGTACAGTTTATTGACTGTTTCTTTATTGAGTTTGTGCACAATTTATTGACTGGTTCCTTATTGAGTTTTGTACAGTTTATTGACTGTTTCTTTATTGAGTTTTGTACAGTTTATTGACTGGTTCTTTACTGAGTTTCGTACAGTTTATTGACTGGTTCTTTATTGAGTTTTGTACAGTTTATTGACTGGTTCTTTATTGAGTTTTGTACAGTTTATTGACTGTTTCTTTATTGAGTTTTGCACAGTTTATTGACTTTTTCTTTATTGAGTTTTGTACAGTTTATTGACTGGTTCTTTATTGAGTTTTGTACAGTTTATTGACTGGTTCTTTATTGAGTTTTGTACATTTTATTGACTGTTTCTTTATTTAGTTTTGTACAGTTTATTGACTGGTTCTTTATTGAGTTTTGTACAGTTTATTGACTGGTTCTTTATTGAGGTTTGTACAGTTTATTGACTGTTTCTTTATTTAGTTTTGTACAGTTTATTGACTAGTTCTTTATTGAGTTTTGTACAGTTTATTGACTGGTTCTTTATTGAGTTTTGTACAGTTTATTGACTGGTTCTTTATTGAGTTTTGTACAATTTATTGACTGGTTCTTTATTGAGTTTTGTACAGTTTATTGACAGGTTCTTTATTTAGCTTTGTACAGTTTATTGACTGTTTCTTTATTGAATTTGTGCTCAATTTATTGACTGGTTCCTTATTGATTTTTGTACAGTTTATTGACTGTTTCTTTATTGAGTTTTGTACAATTTATTTACTGGTTCTTTATTCAGTTTTGTAGAGTTTATTGACTGGTTCTTTATTTAGTTTTGTACAGTTTATTGACTGTTTCTTTATTGAGTTTGTGTACAATTTATTGACCGGTTCTTTATTGAGTTTTGTACAGTTTATTGACTGTTTCTTTATTGAGTTTTGTACAGTTTATTGACTGTTTCTTTATTGAGTTTTGCACAGTTTATTGAATGGTTCTTTATTGAGTTTTGTACAGTTTATTGACTGGTTCTTTATTGAATTTTGTACAGTTTATTGACTGGTTCTTTATTGAGTTTTGTACAATTTATTGACTGGTTCTTTATTGAGTTTTGTACAGTTTATTGACTGGTTCTTTATTTAGTTATGTACAGTTTATTGACTGGTTCTTTATTGAGTTTTCTATAGTTTATTGACTATTTCTTTATTTAGTTTTTTACAGTTTATTGACTGTTTCTTTATTTAGTTTTGTACATTTTATTGACTGTTTCTTTATTTAGTTTTGTACAGTTTATTGACGGGTTCTTTATTGAGTTTTGTACAGTTTATAGACTGGTTCTTTATTGAGGTTTGTACAGTTTATTGACTGTTTCTTTATTTAGTTTTGTACAGTTTATTGACTGGTTCTTTATTGAGTTTTGTACAGTTAATTGACTGGTTCTTTATTGAGTTTTGTACAGTTTATTGACTGGTTCTTTATTGAGTTTTGTAAAGTTTATTGACTGGTTCTTTATTGAGTTTTGTACAGTTTATCGACTGTTTCTTTATTGTGTTTTATACAGTTTATTGACTGGTTCTTTTTTCAGTTTTGTACAGTTTATTGACTGGTTCTTTATTGAGTTTTGTACAGTTTATTGACTGTTTCTTTATTTAGTTTTGTACAGTTTATTGACGGTTTCTTTATTGAGTTTTGTACAGTTTATTGACTGGTTTTTTATTGAGTTTTGTACAGTTTATTGACTGGTTCTTTATTCAGTTTTGAACAGTTTATTGACTGTTTCTTTATTGAGTTTGTACAGTTTATTGACTGTTTCTTTATTGAGTTTGTGTACAATTTATTGACCTGTTCTTTATTGAGTTTTGTACAGTTTATTGACTGTTTCTTTATTGAGTTTGTGCACAATTTATTGACTGGTTCCTTATTGAGTTTTGTACAGTTTATTGACTGTTTCTTTATTGAGTTTTGTATAGTTTATTGACTGGTTCTTTATTTAGTTTCGTACAGTTTATTGACTGGTTCTTTATTGAGTTTTGTACAGTTTATTGACTGGTTCTTTATTGAGTTTTGTACAGTTTATTGACTGTTTCTTTATTGAGTTTTGCACAGTTTATTGACTTTTTCTTTATTGAGTTTTGTACAGTTTATTGACTGGTTCTTTATTGAGTTTTGTACAGTTTATTGACTGGTTCTTTATTGAGTTTTGTACATTTTATTGACTGTTTCTTTATTTAGTTTTGTACAGTTTATTGACGGGTTCTTTATTGAGTTTTGTACAGTTTATTGACTGGTTCTTTATTGAGGTCTGTACAGTTTATTGACTGTTTCTTTATTTAGTTTTGTACAAGAACCGTATAAAGAAACAGTCAATAAACTGTACAAAACTCAATAAAGAACCAGTCAATAAACTGTACAAAACTGAATAAAGAACCAGTCAATAAACTGTACAAAACTCAATAAAGAAACAGTCAATAAACTGTACAAAACTAAATAAATAAACAGTCAATAAACTGTACAAAACTAAATAAAGAACCAGTCAATAAACTGTACAAAACTAAATAAAGAAACAGTCAATAAACTGTACAAAACTAAATAAAGAACATGTCAATAAATTGTACACAAACAAAATAAAGAAATAGTCAATAAACTGTACAAAACTAAATAAAGAAACAGTCAATAAACTGTACAGAACTAAATAAAGAAACAGTCAATAAACTGTACAAAACTCAATAAAGAAACAGTCAATAAACTGTACAAAACTGAATAAAGAACCAGTCAATAAACTGTGCAAAACTAAATAAAGTAACAGTCAATAAACTGTACAAAACTCAATAAAGAACCAGTCAATAAACTGTACAAAACTCAACAAAGAAACAGTCAATTAACTGTACAAAACTCAATAAAGAACCAGTCAATAAACTGTTCAAAACTCAATAAAAAAGCAGTCAATATACTGTACAAAACTCAATAAAGAACCAGTCAATAAACTATACAAAACTCAATAAAGAAACAGTCAATAAACTGTACAAAACTCAATAAAGAAACAGTCAATAAACTGTACAAAACTCAATAAGGAACCAGTCAATAAATTGTACACAAACTCAATAAAGAAACAGTCAATAAACTGTACAAAACTCAATAAAGAACCAGTCAATAAACTGTACAAAACTCAATAAAAAGCAGTCAATAAACTGTACAAAACTCAATAAAGAACCAGTCAATAAACTATACAAAACTCAATAAAAAAACAGTCAATAAACTGTACAAAACTCAATAAAGAAACAGTCAATAAACTGTACAAAACTGAATAAAGAACCAGTCAATAAACTGTACAAAACTAAATAAAGAAACAGTCAGTAAACTGTACAAAACTCAATAAAGAACCAGTCAATAAACTGTACAAAACTAAAAAAAGAAACAGTCAATAAACTGTACAAAACTCAATAAAGAACCAGTCAATAAACTGTACAAAACGAAATAAAGAAACAGTCAATAAACTGTATAAAACTCAATAAAGAACCAGTAAATAAACTGTACAAAACTCAATAAAGAACCAGTCAATGAACTGTACAAAACTCAACAAATAACCAGTCAATAAACTGTACAAAACTAAATAAAGAAACAGTCAATTAACTGTACAAAACTCAATTAAGAACCAGTCAATAAACATTACAAAACTGAATAAAGAACCAGTCAATAAACTGTACAAAATTCAACAAAGAAACAGTCAATAAACTGTATAAAACTCAATAAAGAACCAGTAAATAAACTGTACAAAACTCAATAAAGAACCAGTCAATGAACTGTACAAAACTCAACAAATAACCAGTCAATAAACTGTACAAAACTAAATAAAGAAACAGTCAATTAACTGTACAAAACTCAATTAAGAACCAGTCAATAAACATTACAAAACTAAATAAAGAAACAGTCAATTAACTGTACAAAACTAAATAAAGAACCAGTCAATATATTGTACACAAACTAAATAAAGAAACAATCAATAAACTGTACAAAACTAAATAAAGAAACAGTCAATAAACTGTACAAAACTAAATATAGGAAAAGTCAATAAACTGTACAAAACTAAATAAAGAAACAGTCAATAAACTGTACAAAACTAAATAAAGAACCAGTCAATAAACAGTACAAAATTGAACAAAGAACAAGTCAATAAACTGTACAAAACTCAAGAAAGAAACAGTCAATAAACTGTACAAAACTGAATAAAGAATAAGTCAATAAACTGTACAAAACTCAATAAAGAATTAGTCAATAAACTGTACAAAACTCAATAAAGAACCAGTCAATAAACTGTACAAAACTCAATAAAGAACAAGTCAATAAACTGTACAAAACTCAATAAAGAAACAGTCAATAAACTGTACAAAACTGAATAAGGATCCAGTCAATAAACTGTACAAAACACAATAAATAATTAGTCAATAAACTGTACAAAAATAAATAAAGAAACAGTAAATAAACTGTACAAAACTCAATAAAGAACCAGTCAATAAACTGTACAAAACTCAATAAAGAACCAGTCAAAAAACTGTACAAAACTCAATAAAGAAACAGTCAAAAAACTGTACAAAACTCAATAAATAACCAGTCGATAAACTTTACAAAACACAATTAAGAAATTGTCAATAAACTGTACAAAACTCAATAAAGAACCAGTCAATAAACTGTAGAAAACTCAATAAAGAAACAGTCAATAAACTGTACAAAACTGAATAAAGATCCAGTCAATAAACTGTACAAAACTCAATAAAGAATTAGTCAATAAACTGTACAAAACTCAATACATAACCAGTCAATAAACTGTACAAAACTCAATAAAGAACCAGTCAGTAAACTGTGCAAAATTCAATAAAGAACCAGTCAATAAATTGTACACAAACTCAATAAAGAACCAGTCAATAAACTGTACAAAACTCAATAATGAACCAGTCAATAAACTGTACAAAACTAAATAAAGAAACAGTCAATAAACTGCACAAAATTCAATAAAGTACCAGTCAATAAACTGTACAAAACTCAATAAAGAAACAGCCAATAAACTGTACAAAACTCAATAAAGAAACAGTCAAGAAATTGTACAAAACTGAATAAAGAAACAGTCAATAAACTGTACAAAACTCAATAAAGAACCAGTCAATAAACTATAAAAAACTCAATAAAGAAACAGTCAATAAACTGTACAAAACTAAATAAAGAAACAGTCAATAAACTGTACAAAACTCAATAAAGAACCAGTCAATAAACTGTACAAAACTCAATAAAGAACCAGTCAATAAACTGTATAAAACTAATTAAAGAACCAGTCAATAAACTATACAAAACTCAATAAAGAACCAGTCAATAAACTGTACAAAAGTCAATAAAGAACAAGTCAATAAACTGTACAAAAATCAATAAAGAACCAGTCAATAAACTGTACAAAACTAAATAGAGAAACAGTCAATAAACTGTACAAAACTAAATAAACAAACAGTCAATAAAATGTACAAAACTAAATAAACAACCAGTCAATAAATTGTACACAAACTAAATAAAGAAACAGTCAATAAACTGTACAAAACTCAATAAAGAACCATTCAATAAATTGTGCACAAACTCAATAAAGAAACAGTCAATAAACTGTACAAATCTCAATAAAGAACAGTCAATAAATTGTACACAAACTCAATAAAGAACCAGTCAATAAACTGTACAGAACTAAATATGGAAACAGTCAATAAACTGTACAAAACTGAATAAAGAACCAGTCAATAAACTGTACAAAACTAAAGAACCAGTCAATAACTGTACAAAACTCAATAAAGAAACAGTCAATAAACTGTACAAAACTCAATAAAGAAACAGTCAATAAACTGTACAAAAATAAATAAAGAAACAGTCAATAATCTGTACAAAACTCAATAAAGAACCAGTCAATAAACTGTGCAAAACTCAATAAAGAACCAGTCAATAAACATTACAAAACTGAATAAAGAACCAGTCAATAAACTGTACAAAACTAAATAAAGAAACAGTCAATTAACTGTACAAAACTAAATAAAGAACCAGTCAATAAATTGCACACAAACTAAATAAAGAAACAGTCAATAAACTGTTCAAAACTCAATAAAGAACCAGTCAATAAACTGTACAAAACTTAATAAAGAACCAGTCAATAAACTGTACAAAACTAAATAAAGAAACAGTCAATAAAATGTACAAAACTCAATAAAGAACCAGTCAATAAACTGTACAAAACTCAACAAAGAACCAGTCAATAAACATTACAAAACTGAATAAAGAACCAGTCAATAAACTGTTAAAAATTCAACAAAGAACCAGTCAATAAACTGAACAAAACTAAATAAAGAAACAGTCAATTAACTGTACAAAACTAAATAAAAAACCAGTCAATATATTGTACACAAACTAAATAAAGAAACAATCAATAAACTGTACAAAACTAAATAAAGAAACAGTCAATAAACTGTACAAAACTAAATATAGAAACAGTCAATAAACTGTACAAAACTAAATAAAGAAACAGTCAATAAACTGTACAAAACTCAAAAAAGAAACATTCAATAAACAGTACAAAATTGAACAAAGAACCAGTCAATAAACTGTACAAAACTCAAAAAAGAAACATTCAATAAACTGTACAAAACTGAATAAAGAACCAGTCAATAAACTGTACAAAACTCAATAAAGATTGGTAAATAAAATGTACAAAACTCAATAAAGAACCAGTCAATAAACTGTACAAAACTCAATAAAGAACCAGTCAATAAACTGTACAAAACTCAATAAAGAAACAGTCAATAAACTGTACAAAACTGAATAAGGAACCAGTCAATAAACTGTACAAAACTCAATAAATAATTAGTCAATAAACTGTACAAAAATAAATAAAGAAACAGTCAATAAACTGTACAAAACTCAATAAAGAAACAGTCAATAAACTGTACAAAACTCAATAAAGAACCAGTCAAAAAACTGTACAAAACTCAATAAAGAAACAGTCAAAAAACTACAAAACTCAATAAATAATCAGTCAATAAACTTTACAAAACACAATTAAGAAATTGTCAATTAAATGTACAAAACTCAATAAAGAACCAGTCAATAAACTGTAGAAAACTCAATAAAGAAACAGTCAATAAACTGTACAAAACTGAAAAAAGAATTAGTCAATAAACTGCACAAAACTCAATAAAGAACCAGTCAATAAACTGTACAAAACTCAATAAAGAACCAGTCAATAAACTGTACAAAACTCAATAAAGAAACAGTCAATAAACTGTACAAAACTGAAAAAATAACCAGTCAATAAACTGTACAAAACTCAATAAACAATTAGTCAATAAACTGTACAAAACTAAATAAAGAAACAGTCAATAAACTGTACAAAACTCAATAAAGAAACAGTCAATAAACTGTACAAAACTCAATAAAGAACCAGTCAAAAAACTGTACAAAACTCAATAAAGAAACAGTCAAAAAACTGAACAAAACCCAATAAATAATCAGTCAATAAACTTTACAAAACACAATTAAGAAATTGTCAATAAACTGTACAAAACTCAATAAAGAACCAGTCAATAAACTGTAGAAAACTCAATAAAGAAACAGTCAATAAACTGTACAAAACTCAATAAAGAACCAGTCAATAAACTGTACAAAACTCAATAAAGAAACAGTCAATAAACTGTACAAAACTAAATAAAGAACCAGTCAATATATTGTACACAAACTAAATAAAGAAACAATCAATAAACTGTACAAAACTAAATAAAGAAACAGTCAATAAACTGTACAAAACTAAATATAGAAACAGTCAATAAACTGTACAAAACTAAATAAAGAAACAGTCAATAAACTGTACAAAACTAAATAAAGAACCAGTCAATAAACAGTACAAAATTGAACAAAGAACCAGTCAATAAACTGTACAAAACTCAAGAAAGAAACAGTCAATAAACTGTACAAAACTGAATAAAGAACCAGTCAATAAACTGTACAAAACTCAATAAAGATTAGTAAATAAACTGTACAAAACTCAATAAAGAACCAGTCAATAAACTGTACAAAACTCAATAAAGAACCAGTCAATAAACTGTACAAAACTCAATAAAGAAACAGTCAATAAACTGTACAAAACTGAATAAGGAACCAGTCAATAAACTGTACAAAACTCAATAAATAATTAGTCAATAAACTGTACAAAAATAAATAAAGAAACAGTCAATAAACTGTACAAAACTCAATAAAGAAACAGTCAATAAACTGTACAAAACTCAATAAAGAACCAGTCAAAAAACTGTACAAAACTCAATAAAGAAACAGTCAAAAAACTACAAAACTCAATAAATAATCAGTCAATAAACTTTACAAAACACAATTAAGAAATTGTCAATAAACTGTACAAAACTCAATAAAGAACCAGTCAATAAACTGTAGAAAACTCAATAAAGAAACAGTCAATAAACTGTACAAAACTGAAAAAAGAACCAGTCAATAAACTGTACAAAACTCAATAAAGAATTAGTCAATAAACTGTACAAAACTCAATAAAGAACCAGTCAATAAACTGTACAAAACTCAATAAAGAACCAGTCAATAAACTGTACAAAACTCAATAAAGAAACAGTCAATAAACTGTACAAAACTGAAAAAATAACCAGTCAATAAACTGTACAAAACTCAATAAACAATTAGTCAATAAACTGTACAAAACTAAATAAAGAAACAGTCAATAAACTGTACAAAACTCAATAAAGAAACAGTCAATAAACTGTACAAAACTCAATAAAGAACCAGTCAAAAAACTGTACAAAACTCAATAAAGAAACAGTCAAAAAACTGTACAAAACCCAATAAGTAATCAGTCAATAAACTTTACAAAACACAATTAAGAAATTGTCAATAAACTGTACAAAACTCAATAAAGAACCAGTCAATAAACTGTAGAAAACTCAATAAAGAAACAGTCAATAAACTGTACAAAACTCAATAAACAATTAGTCAATAAACTGTACAAAACTAAATAAAGAAACAGTCAATAAACTGTACAAAACTCAATAAAGATTGGTAAATAAAATGTACAAAACTCAATAAAGAACCAGTCAATAAACTGTACAAAACTCAATAAAGAACCAGTCAATAAACTGTACAAAACTCAATAAAGAAACAGTCAATAAACTGTACAAAACTGAATAAGGAACCAGTCAATAAACTGTACAAAACTCAATAAATAATTAGTCAATAAACTGTACAAAAATAAATAAAGAAACAGTCAATAAACTGTACAAAACTCAATAAAGAAACAGTCAATAAACTGTACAAAACTCAATAAAGAACCAGTCAAAAAACTGTACAAAACTCAATAAAGAAACAGTCAAAAAACTACAAAACTCAATAAATAATCAGTCAATAAACTTTACAAAACACAATTAAGAAATTGTCAATTAAATGTACAAAACTCAATAAAGAACCAGTCAATAAACTGTAGAAAACTCAATAAAGAAACAGTCAATAAGCTGTACAAAACTGAAAAAAGAATTAGTCAATAAACTGTACAAAACTCAATAAAGAACCAGTCAATAAACTGTACAAAACTCAATAAAGAACCAGTCAATAAACTGTACAAAACTCAATAAAGAAACAGTCAATAAACTGTACAAAACTGAAAAAATAACCAGTCAATAAACTGTACAAAACTCAATAAACAATTAGTCAATAAACTGTACAAAACTAAATAAAGAAACAGTCAATAAACTGTACAAAACTCAATAAAGAAACAGTCAATAAACTGTACAAAACTCAATAAAGAACCAGTCAAAAAACTGTACAAAACTCAATAAAGAAACAGTCAAAAAACTGAACAAAACCCAATAAATAATCAGTCAATAAACTTTACAAAACACAATTAAGAAATTGTCAATAAACTGTACAAAACTCAATAAAGAACCAGTCAATAAACTGTACAAAACTCAATAAAGAAACAGTCAATAAACTGTACAAAACTGAATAAAGAACCAGTCAATAAACTGTACAAAACTCAATAAATAAACAGTCAATAAACTGCACAAAACTAAATAAAGAACCAGTCAATATATTGTACACAAACTAAATAAAGAAACAATCAATAAACTGTACAAAACTAAATAAAGAAACAGTCAATAAACTGTACAAAACTAAATATAGAAACAGTCAATAAACTGTACAAAACTAAATAAAGAAACAGTCAATAAACTGTACAAAACTAAATAAAGAACCAGTCAATAAACAGTACAAAATTGAACAAAGAACCAGTCAATAAACTGTACAAAACTCAAGAAAGAAACAGTCAATAAACTGTACAAAACTGAATAAAGAACCAGTCAATAAACTGTACAAAACTCAATAAAGATTAGTAAATAAACTGTACAAAACTCAATAAAGAACCAGTCAATAAACTGTACAAAACTCAATAAAGAACCAGTCAATAAACTGTACAAAACTCAATAAAGAAACAGTCAATAAACTGTACAAAACTGAATAAGGAACCAGTCAATAAACTGTACAAAACTCAATAAATAATTAGTCAATAAACTGTACAAAAATAAATAAAGAAACAGTCAATAAACTGTACAAAACTCAATAAAGAAACAGTCAATAAACTGTACAAAACTCAATAAAGAACCAGTCAAAAAACTGTACAAAACTCAATAAAGAAACAGTCAAAAAACTACAAAACTCAATAAATAATCAGTCAATAAACTTTACAAAACACAATTAAGAAATTGTCAATAAACTGTACAAAACTCAATAAAGAACCAGTCAATAAACTGTAGAAAACTCAATAAAGAAACAGTCAATAAACTGTACAAAACTGAAAAAAGAACCAGTCAATAAACTGTACAAAACTCAATAAAGAATTAGTCAATAAACTGCACAAAACTCAATAAAGAACCAGTCAATAAACTGTACAAAACTCAATAAAGAACCAGTCAATAAACTGTACAAAACTCAATAAAGAAACAGTCAATAAACTGTACAAAACTGAAAAAATAACCAGTCAATAAACTGTACAAAACTCAATAAACAATTAGTCAATAAACTGTACAAAACTAAATAAAGAAACAGTCAATAAACTGTACAAAACTCAATAAAGAAACAGTCAATAAACTGTACAAAACTCAATAAAGAACCAGTCAAAAAACTGTACAAAACTCAATAAAGAAACAGTCAAAAAACTGTACAAAACCCAATAAGTAATCAGTCAATAAACTTTACAAAACACAATTAAGAAATTGTCAATAAACTGTACAAAACTCAATAAAGAACCAGTCAATAAACTGTAGAAAACTCAATAAAGAAACAGTCAATAAACTGTACAAAACTGAAAAAAGAACCAGTCAATAAACTGTACAAAACTCAATAAAGAATTAGTCAATAAACTGCACAAAACTAAATAAAGAAACAGTCAATAAACTGTACAAAACTCAATAAAGAACCAGTCAATAAACTGTACAAAACTCAATAAAGAAACAGTCAATAAACTGTACAAAACTGAAAAAATAACCAGTCAATAAACTGTACAAAACTCAATAAACAATTAGTCAATAAACTGTACAAAACTAAATAAAGAAACAGTCAATAAACTGTACAAAACTCAATAAAAAAACAGTCAATAAACTGTACAAAACTCAATAAAGAACCAGTCAAAAAACTATACAAAACTCAATAAAGAAACAGTCAATAAACTGTACAAAACTGAAAAAATAACCAGTCAATAAACTGTACAAAACTCAATAAACAATTAGTCAATAAACTGTACAAAACTAAATAAAGAAACAGTCAATAAACTGTACAAAACTCAATAAAGAAACAGTCAATAAACTGTACAAAACTCAATAAAGAACCAGTCAAAAAACTGTACAAAACTCAATAAAGAAACAGTCAAAAAACTGTACAAAACCCAATAAGTAATCAGTCAATAAACTTTACAAAACACAATTAAGAAATTGTCAATAAACTGTACAAAACTCAATAAAGAACCAGTCAATAAACTGTACAAAACTCAATAAAGAAACAGTCAATAAACTGTACAAAACTGAAAAAAGAACCAGTCAATAAACTGTACAAAACTCAATAAAGAATTAGTCAATAAACTGCACAAAACTCAATAAAGAACCAGTCAATAAACTGTACAAAACTCAATAAAGAACCAGTCAATAAACTGTACAAAACTCAATAAAGAAACAGTCAATAAACTGTACAAAACTGAAAAAATAACCAGTCAATAAACTGTACAAAACTGAAAAAATAACCAGTCAATAAACTGTACAAAACTCAATAAACAATTAGTCAATAAACTGTACAAAACTAAATAAAGAAACAGTCAATAAACTGTACAAAACTCAATAAAAAAACAGTCAATAAACTGTACAAAACTCAATAAAGAACCAGTCAAAAAACTATACAAAACTCAATAAAGAAACAGTCAAAAAACTGTACAAAACCCAATAAATAATCAGTCAATAAACTTTACAAAACACAATTAAGAAATTGTCAATAAACTGTACAAAACTCAATAAAGAACCAGTCAATAAACTGTAGAAAACTCAATAAAGAAACAGTCAATAAACTGTACAAAACTGAATAAAGAACCAGTCAATAAACTGTAGAAAACTCAATAAAGAAACAGTCAATAAACTGTACAAAACTAAATAAAGAACCAGTCAATATATTGTACACAAACTAAATAAAGAAACAATCAGTAAACTGTACAAAACTAAATAAAGAAACAGTCAATAAACTGTACAAAACTAAATATAGAAACAGTCAATAAACTGTACAAAACTAAATAAAGAAACAGTCAATAAACTGTACAAAACTAAATAAAGAACCAGTCAATAAACAGTACAAAATTGAACAAAGAACCAGTCAATAAACTGTACAAAACTCAAGAAAGAAACAGTCAATAAACTGTACAAAACTGAATAAAGAACCAGTCAATAAACTGTACAAAACTCAATAAAGATTAGTAAATAAACTGTACAAAACTCAATAAAGAACCAGTCAATAAACTGTACAAAACTCAATAAAGAACCAGTCAATAAACTGTATAAAACTCAATAAAGAAACAGTCAATAAACTGTACAAAACTGAATAAGGAACCAGTCAATAAACTGTACAAAACTCAATAAATAATTAGTCAATAAACTGTACAAAAATAAATAAAGAAACAGTCAATAAACTGTACAAAACTCAATAAAGAAACAGTCAATAAACTGTACAAAACTCAATAAAGAACCAGTCAAAAAACTGTACAAAACTCAATAAAGAAACAGTCAAAAAACTACAAAACTCAATAATTAATCAGTCAATAAACTTTACAAAACACAATTAAGAAATTGTCAATAAACTGTACAAAACTCAATAAAGAACCAGTCAATAAACTGTAGAAAACTCAATAAAGAAACAGTCAATAAACTGTACAAAACTGAAAAAAGAACCAGTCAATAAACTGTACAAAACTCAATAAAGAATTAGTCAATAAACTGCACAAAACTCAATAAAGAACCAGTCAATAAACTGTACAAAACTCAATAAAGAACCAGTCAATAAACTGTACAAAACTCAATAAAGAAACAGTTAATAAACTGTACAAAACTGAAAAAATAACCAGTCAATAAACTGTACAAAACTCAATAAACAATTAGTCAATAAACTGTACAAAACTAAATAAAGAAACAGTCAATAAACTGTACAAAACTCAATAAAGAAACAGTCAATAAACTGTACAAAACTCAATAAAGAACCAGTCAAAAAACTGTACAAAACTCAATAAAGAAACAGTCAAAAAACTGTACAAAACCCAATAAATAATCAGTCAATAAACTTTACAAAACACAATTAAGAAATTGTCAATAAACTGTACAAAACTCAATAAAGAACCAGTCAATAAACTATAGAAAACTCAATAAAGAAACAGTCAATAAACTGTACAAAACTGAATAAAGAACCAGTCAATAAACTGTACAAAACTCAATAAATAAACAGTCAATAAACTGTACAAAACTCAATAAAGAACCAGTCAATAAATTGTGCACAAACTCAGAAAAGAAACAGTCAATAAACTGTACAAAACTCAATAAAGAACCAGTCAATAAATTGTACACAAACTCAATAAAGAAACAGTCAATAAACTGTACAAAACTAAATAAAGAAACAGTCAATAAACTGTACAAAACTCAATAAAGAACCAGTCAATAAACTGTACAAAACTCAATAAAGAACCAGTCAATAACTGTACAAAACTCAATAAAGAAACAGTCAATAAACTGTACAAAACTCAATAAAGAAACAGTCAAGAAACTGTACAAAACTAAATAAAGAAACAGTCAATAAACTGTACAAAACTCAATAAAGAACCTGCCAATAAACTGTACAAAACTCAATAAAGAACCAGTCAATAAACTGTACAAAACTGAATAAAGAACCAGTCAATAAACTGTACAAAACTCAATAAAGAACCAGTCAATAAACTGTACAAAACTAAATAAAGAACCAGTCAATAAACTATACAAAACTCAATAAAGAACCAGTCAATAAACTGTAAAAAACTCAATAAAGAAACAGTCAATAAACTGTACAAAACTAAATAAAGAAACAGTCAATAAAGTGTACAAAACTCAATAAAGAACCAGTCAATAAACTGTACAAAACTCAATAAAGAACCAGTCAATAAACTGTACAAAACTAATTAAAGAACCAGTCAATAAACTATACAAAACTCAATAAAGAACCAGTCAATAAACTGTACAAAAGTCAATAAAGAACAAGTCAATAAACTGTACAAAAATCAATAAAGAACCAGTCAATAAACTGTACAAAACTAAATAGAGAAACAGTCAATAAACTGAACAAAACTAAATAAACAAACAGTCAATAAAATGTACAAAACTAAATAAACAACCAGTCAATAAATTGTACACAAACTAAATAAAGAAACAGTCAATAAACTGTACAAAACTCAATAAAGAACCAGTCAATAAATTGTGCACAAACTCAATAAAGAAACAGTCAATAAACTGTACAAATCTCAATAAAGAACAGTGAATAAATTGTACACAAACTCAATAAAGAACCAGTCAATAAACTGTACAAAACTAAATATGGAAACAGTCAATAAACTGTACAAAACTGAATAAAGAACCAGTCAATAAACTGTACAAAACTAAATAAAGAACCAGTCAATAACTGTACAAAACTCAATAAAGAAACAGTCAATAAACTGTACAAAACTCAATAAAGAAACAGTCAATAAACTGTACAAAACTAAATAAAGAAACAGTCAATAATCTGTACAAAACTCAATAAAGAAACAGTCAATAATCTGTACAAAACTCAATAAAGAACCAGTCAATAAACTGTACAAAACTCAATAAAGAACCAGTCAATAAACATTACAAAACTGAATAAAGAACCAGTCAATAAACTGTACAAAACTAAATAAAGAAACAGTCAATTAACTGTACAAAACTAAATAAAGAACCAGTCAATAAATTGCACACAAACTAAATAAAGAAACAGTCAATAAACTGTACAAAACTCAATAAAGAACCAGTCAATAAACTGTACAAAACTTAATAAAGAACCAGTCAATAAACTGTACAAAACTAAATAAAGAAACAGTCAATAAACTGTACAAAACTCAATAAAGAACCAGTCAATAAACTGTACAAAACTCAATAAAGAACCAGTCAATAAACATTACAAAACTGAAGAAAGAACCAGTCAATAAACTGTTAAAAATTCAACAAAGAACCAGTCAATAAACTGTACAAAACTAAATAAAGAAACAGTCAATAAACTGTACAAAACTAAATAAAGAACCAGTCAATATATTGTACACAAACTAAATAAAGAAACAATCAATAAACTGTACAAAACTAAATAAAGAAACAGTCAATAAACTGTACAAAACTAAATATAGAAACAGTCAATAAACTGTACAAAACTAAATAAAGAAACAGTCAATAAACTGTATAAAACTGAATAAAGAACCAGTCAATAAACAGTACAAAATTGAACAAAGAACCAGTCAATAAACTGTACAAAACTCAAGAAAGAAACAGTCAATAAACTGTACAAAACTGAATAAAGAACCAGTCAATAAACTGTACAAAACTCAATAAAGAATCAGTCAATAAACTGTACAAAACTCAATAAAGAACCAGTCAATATACTGTACAAAACTCAATAAAGAACCAGTCAATAAACTGTACAAAACTCAATAAAGAAACAGTCAATAAACTGTACAAAACTGAATAAGGGACCAGTCAATAAACTGTACAAAACTCAATAAATAATTAGTCAATAAACTGTACAAAAATAAATAAAGAAACAGTCAATAAACTGTACAAAACTCAATAAAGAAAGAGTCAATAAACTGTACAAAACTCAATAAAGAACCAGTCAAAAAACTGTACAAAACTCAATAAAGAAACAGTCAA